>CM022548.1:10153405-11353405 GCA_012273795.1 Dendrolimus punctatus
TGCCGACAGTGAAGTTTATTAGTAGTCGAGGTTAGGATAGTAAAGTGATAAAAGAACGTGTACAGCTGCAGATATTTAGTAATTTTGACAACTTAAATGGTACTGGTTTATTATTTCACTGTTGTCGTTATGGAAAGTGGGTGTAATGCTATATAGAGTGTATCATTGTATGGAAGACAAGCTGAACGTTCCAAGCCAAGCCAAGTAATGTCGCGCTTATGGGATTTTGTCATTAAATCGAGTGACATTATACGGAGTTTACACTGTATTATTATTATTTTATGTTGCCATTTTCCGTTGTTAAATGTGATAATAGTGAATTTTTGTCCACTTCTTTACGGTTTCTTTTTATGTGGACGAAGAAGCACTTGCATATTTTACTGAATCAGAATTTTGATTATTTTGATCTCAGAAAAAGATGGCGCCGATAGCAAAAGCGTATGATTCGGTGCATTTCTACATGAGTGGTTTCACCTCGAGGGTAGTCGCAAAATCTGGTATACCGGGTGACAGGTACCATCTTGGAAAACTTATACTGCAAGGTTTGAGAGACGACCCGGATTTTGTTTTACAGGTAAAGCTATATCTCTATTCATTGTCTACCTATATTATATACGAACTAGGCAACAACTTGATTCTGACTTGCAAACTAAACATTATAAAATGGCGGCATCCACGCTAGTGCTGCCACTTTTTATGTCTATGGTGTCTCTCTCCTAATAAATAACTTACACATGTTATTAAATTCCAAGTATATTTATTTATTATATGTACCAAACACATAGGGAATAAAAATTGACAATTTGATTTGATTTGACGGCTTCTGTGGTTGAGCGGGCTGAACTCACTGAAACGGTTTCGATTTCTAACGTGGTAAATTTAAGAAACGAACATTGTTATTTGCTATGATCTCGGTGTCTGGCATCAGCTCCAGAGTGGTTTTTACCCATAACACGAGCGAATTTGCTTAACTTATGGATATACAATGTGTGTGTTTGTCTACCGATTATTATTATTATTATTTGTATAGATTATTTTGTTATCATATTATATCAATTTTATACGTATGCTCACACTCATTATAAAGACGGAAAGTTCGTTTACTTTATCTACGACTATGGTTTTACATGTCTCAAACGTTGTAATACGCTAGAGTGAAATCCCAGTCACTCCAAACTTACGTGATTTAGCAAAGATGAAATTTTCAGGATCGGTAGTTTAACATAAACTTAGAAAGGAATGGGTACTCGCTAAGCTGAAAGCGGGGCCGTTTTTCAGGTAGCAGGTATCAAAAGTGGAAAAAGCCAAGATAACTTATGTCAAAGTAGCAAGGCTAGTTTGACATGTTTTGAACAAGCCCTGTGATACGTGACAACTGGGCTTACCTCGACTTTGCTAACCCTTTGCGGGTAGCGAAGGCGATGCCGAGTAACGGTTCTGTTTAACGGGGCTGTGCTCCGCGCTAGCGGTTTACCAAAGAAATTTAATATTTTATAAATTTGAAATATAATACCTACATATGTTATATTTAATTAAATTTCTTACCAAATAGCATAAGCTTTATACATAAGGTTTATACTCGAAATATATAGATGACGATAGAAGCATGTGCACATGCTGAGCCCAATCTATATATTGAGATAATTCTCTTTACGGGAATCGCTTCTTTATTTAATACTAGAGTTTACCCCGCGGCTGGGCCGTGGCTCAACCTCTAAGTGCGTGCTTCTTGTTTAAAGAAGTTACAAAACAGATTACATTGTATTACATTTTTATGATACTGGTATTTGCCCCGGAAGATTCAGTTTATTTTATATCGCAAACTATCCCATCTTCCCGGATGAAAAGTATCTATACCCATTTACGGTATTTAAACTACATGTACACCAAATCGACCACACCGACCACATCGACCACATCAACCACACTGACCACATAAGGATAAAGAAGCGATTCCCGTATCCGGTATAAACATGGAGAACGCCGTAAGCACTTACTACCAGAAACATACAGCTGATTATACTTAGTCAGGTCATAAGTTCTGTCAAAAACTTTTTATAAAATTAATTATACACTTTTTGATAAATATACAGAAATTATATATGAAATGAAAGATAATTTAATTTACAATACACTTTTATTTACATTATTCAAAATGCCCTCCCCTATTTTGAATACATGCCCTTAATCGACGCGGCCAATCATCAATCGCAGCACGCACCACATTCATATCTATTTCTGCCAAAGATGCTCGAAGAGATTACAAATTCTTAAGAGGTATAGCGAAGACTTTCTCGTCCAAATGTTGCCATATCTTGTAATCCAGTGGGTTTAAATCTGGACTAGAAGAGGGCCAGTCGTCATGTCCGATAAAGTCAATTCAGGGCTGTCAACCAGTTTTGCGTGCTTCGTGCCCTATGAGCTGGTGCAGAGTCCTGATGGAATATCTAATGTCTGTTTTTGAATATTGCTTGAGAAAGAGGTTCTACTATGTTTGGTAGGACGGTATTTTGGTGCACCTCAGCTCTGGTTTTAACACCTTTTTCACAGAAACACCTCAGTTAAGCCTGAATATGAGACTCCAAGCCAAACCATGAGTGATGAAGGATAATGTCCTCGTTGAACCTTCGGAATACGAGTGCTGAATCCTTTATTGCTGTGGGCATACACTTTCTCATTTTGTTTATTATAGCTTTCTTCGATGTTAAAATTGTTTTCATCCGAAAACAAAATTTCGCGGTATTTTTTTCCCGCGTACCGCCGTATCAAGGCGCGAGATCTATCCAGCCTATTTTTTTTCAAACGCTCATTCAAAAAATGTCCGGTCTTCTTACGATAAGCTCGTAGTCCCAGGTCTTCATTTATCACTCTTTTGACCTGGTTCTGCTAAGGCCCATCTGAAGAGCTAAGATTTTTTATTTACGAACAGGATTTCGTTGGATTCGCGCCTTCACTGCTTTGATGATCGCGGGTGTCCTAACTCTACGAGGTCGGCCGTTTCTCTTACGATCTTCGATGCTTGAACCTTCAGTGAATCGTTTGATAGTGGGATAAACAAATTGTAGGGTTATTTACAATTTTTGTAGAATATTCAAAATCTCTTTTGGCGCGTAACCACAGCGGTGCATCGCGATAGCCGCTACTCTATCTTCTTTCTGCGGCCACTCCATATTTGAAAATGGATGAAAATTAATGTCTATTTTATTTTAGGCACGCGTCAACGTTCTATTCTTAAAATTGGTGAAGTTCACCTAGCCAGTATTCGAAAAAATTTAATAATAAGGTTTTGACAGAACTTATGACCCGATTAAGTATATATTACACTTCAGCAACAACCATTTATACTTAAATTCGTTTGAAATATTTAAAACTGTTATGATAACATAATATAACTTTTGTATAAACAAAAATCACGAAGTTCTTGAATTGAAGACTAATCTTATTCATAATGAATATACGAGGTCTATAGGCTTGTTAAAAGTATATTTCATAATCTTATTCAGAATGCAATGCAGCTGTCACTGCCAGTAATAAATAGTCCGCTCAATTTGTAATGGTCCTTTAAGCCGGATATATTCCAGCGATTTTAGTCATTTATAAAATCGAATAGAGAATAAAGAATAAACTCATCTACAAAATATATCTTAGAATAATGAATATGGATGATATCGCTTATTCCAGATTGATGGAGCAACAGACGAGTTGGAAACCAATGGCTCAGTGTTAGATAGAACAATTAGATGCGCCCTCAGCATGCAGAAGATGGGGCTTAAGAAAGGAGATGTGATTGTCATAATGGCACCTAATCATATTCACGAATGCATTCCCATATATGCGGCATTAAATCTAGGAATAATAACAGCACCACTAGATATTACCCTAGGAGTGCGTAAGTAGAATAATTATTGACATTCGGCAAAATTGTAAAATTCTAATCATAACGTGTCTGTACATTCGATATTAACACATACGGATAATATATATCTTGATTTTAGGAAAAGTAATAAAAATTAAAGTGTTCTTTGTAGATCTTAATTAATTCCATATTATTAAATGATTCGCACTCTGACCACCATAGTAGAAATAGAATAGAATAGAAATGGAGAATAGAATAGAAACTTCAGAGTTTTCCAATGCATGTATAATAAATCTATCAATAGGGATGTACATAATTCAAATATCTAAAATATTATAAACATGCCGCTATTAAAAAACTTCTGGAATACACTACATAAACGACGGCGAACACGATTCAATTTTTATTAGAATTCTTGTCTGTTTGTTCTGGATTCACGTAAAAACTATTGGAGCTATTTCGACGCGGCTTTTAGTGATAAACAGAAAATTCATAGATTTATTTTTATGCTGGTAATACCGCGGGAATTTTTCTGGGGAAGGTTTAAAATTGCCAGATTAAAAAAAATCTGCAAATTTTATGTAATGAAACAGGCAATGAGGATGATTTCCAGGAGCGGTTTATAATTATCCAGTAGCATAAAAATCATTCCGACACAGTTTAGACTAAAAACATAGTTGCGGTACTTTGTGTCTCGGGAATCCCGTGGGAATTTCAAGCCGAGCGTGGATGAAGATACAGGCATATCCTAGTCTTAGATATAAAAAAAATGTTTGTCTGTATGTCCTTTATAGAATCGTTAACTATACATTTGATCATGTGATGATGTTTAGCAAAGTTGTTGTGCATGAGCCAGAGGTTTCCGAGTTGGTTCACAATTGGACCCGGCAGGTGGCGCTGCTGTCGGCATATCGATTGAAGCTTTTCCGGGCAGGGCGAAGTTTGCCGGGACAGCTTGTACTAGATATACTTATTTATATTAAGAACATGTCCACTGACGAGTTTAAAGCTTAACGGATTTATTCATATTAAGTTAGAGCATTAAGTTAAGTTAGAGTTACTTTATTCATATTAAGTTAGTACTTTCTCCGTGCAGGAGCGGAGAAATAATACAATTTCCTACGGCCGGGTGGCCTGTCGTAAGAGGCGACAAAACAACCCACAGCCAGGTGTTAGGGCATTTGCCCGACTGGATGACTACCACACCTAGCCTAAAGTATGTCACCATAACAACCTTGAATCGTGTTCCGGCATTAGTGACCAGGTTCCATTCTTCCTTAAGAGAGCAGCAGCGCATTTGTAGCACCTTTGGTGTTCCAAATGTCCATAGGCGATGGTAACCACTTTCCATCAAGTAGGCCGTCTGCCTGTCTACTAAACTCCTGGAATAAAAAAGAGTAAGTTTGTAAGAGTTTAAAGAAGCTTACAAAATTTACTCTAACTCAATATTAATTATTATTTACTAAATTTTCCTTATTTTTATTACAGACGAATTGGAACGGTATTTTGCAAATATGGAACCGAAGTTAATATTCTGTCAAAGTGATAAGACCGAAACAATAAAGAAGGCCTTGGAGAATATTAATTTGCACACCACAATAGTAACATTTGACAAAGGAGTTGAATTCAATAATTTCTCAGAGTTCTTGATTAAATATAGCAGTGATAATGAAGTAAAAGATTTTCAGTAAGTAATCACTTTACATAACTTGTAAAAATGAACAGCAGTTGCATAAATTACAAGGTAGAGTTAATTTTAAGTACCATATATCACAAGTACTTTCTATTGAAATATTGATAGCTATCATTGATATTGGTTTTTACTATCATAAAAAGCGAAAGCATTGTATATTTTAATAATATTCTACAAGTCTGGATAACTATCACCCCTGGTCTAGAGTATGCCACCATAATACTCTTGAGTTGTGTTTCGGCATTAGTGACAAGGTTCCAGTCTCTCTTAAGAGAGCAGCAGCGCATTTGTAGCAACTTTAGTGTTACAGATGTCCATAGGCGATGGTAACCGCTTTTTATCAAGTGGGCTGTCTGCCTGTCTACTAAACTCATGCAATAAAAAAACAACTTTAAAAACAGACTTTAACGACTTTTACTCTAAACCAGGGGTGGCAGCCATCCACACGGGCAAATACCTACAACCTGACTGTGGGTTGCTTTGTCGCCTCTTACGACAGGCCCGGCTGCAGGAAATTGTATTCTTTCTCCGTCCATTCTGGGATAATGTCCTATTCATATTGATTAGAGTAAGTTTATAAGTTCTTAAAGAAACCTATAAACATACTCAATATAAATAAGACCGTTAGACTTGTTTTGTACTACAATTTAAATTAAATACACATTTTCAAAATTCATTTTCACAAAGGGTAATAATATAATGTTCTTGTACTGGCAACTTCTCCATAACAAGTATTAAACAAAAAAAAGTGACAGCTCTCTCTAACTTCAAGACAGCCGGGCCCGGCACGCAACTTCCATTCAACAATTGGGTGAGTTTTTGCCAGTTTTTATACAACGAAACATAATTTTGGCCTTACGAGTCGGATTAACATTACTTTCTTTCCATATTTTGCATAAAACTTATAATTTTTCTTCGTACATACGTACTTTCTATTATTTAGTTTCAAGCCGCGTACGCCATCTTTGTAAATCACAATGCCGCTCGCCAGTGAAGCCAATCAACAAATCGATATTTCTTGTGAACAAGATATTTTTGAACGCGAAATAATTCTTGATGATTTAAAACGTACATTACAGTTTGCGACAACAGACGAACAAAAGTTTCGATCGCGAACAAAAGAACTTACAACACAACAAAGAAAATTTAGTAAACTACAAACTAAAATCGAAAAATCTCTTATCAAATCGAAATTATTCAACAAGGAGGAACAAATCAAAATTCGCAATGACTTTGATGATTCATATTATGCCATTCTTACGCATTTAAGTAAGTTAAAACTGGATGACGAGCATTGTAGGCGTATGAGTAGATCAATTGGTTTGTCAGACTCTTTTCATGGAAATTCTAGCAGTCCGAAACTGCCAAAACTTCCATTGCCTAGTTTTTCCGGTAACAGTACTGATTGGAACTCGTTTTATGATTTATATCTTTCATTAATACACAACAATAATGCCTACACGGATGCCGAAAAATTCCGTTATTTACTGCTTACATTAAAAAGTGAGCCCTATGATTTAATCAAAGCGATCCCCATAACAGATGCAAATTATAATATAGCATTGCATATTTTAGTTTCTCGCTATGAGAATAAAAGGGTCATCGCGACCACACATCTTCACAAAATTCTCGATATCGAACCTTGTTCAGATAAATCTACTATTAGTTTACGTAATTTATTAAATACATATCACGAAAATATCAGACCTCTTCAAGTGATGCGTTTCCCGACCAACGAATGGAGTTTTATTTTACTAACTATTTTATTACGTAAAATTCCTTTGTCCATACGGAAACGCTATGAATTGTCATTACAATCGCCATCAGATATTCCCGATATCGATACGTTAACAGCGTTATAAGAGACAGAATGCGTTTTTAGATCGATTTCTCAACAGTGTTTACAGTAGTTTACACACTTTATTGCGGTGAAAAAAATATATGTCAATCTTGATCATATTTCTGAAGTAAACTTTGTACTCGGAACGCATTTGCGATAAATTTTCTCGATAGAAAATAATTGCAAAGTAACCTCTAAACGAGTTATTCAATCTTCGTTATTGTTATTACTGTTAATCGTACATCGCTAAATTAAATAACAGTAACATATCATATTATAACAAATACAATTATAGAGTTTTATTCGGTTACTTAACTTAATTTGGAAGTAATTAATTATTTTATTAAAAATGACTGCAAAAATCCCGCCTGCCGGTCCCAATGTATGGAATTTATCATTCCGCAGGACGGCTTCGTGCTTAACGGTCATGTCGCTTTTTGTAGCTTCCGCTGCTAAAAAGTAATTTTAAATAAATGAAGGAGCAATAATAACCAGAATTTTGACGCGGTCGCGCTGTACTTATTTGGCGTATACGGTAGAATTCTGTTCTAAATCACAGGATGTGTGGGTTCGAATCCTATTAGTTTCACTTCATCTAGAAGATTTTTTTATTTTTATATGAAAGTTGATAAAATGCTCTATTTCTCTTCCTAAATAATTTTATAAAATGCAAGACAATACTTTTCTAAATTTTTATATTTCATTTCATCTCTACTTTTATACTATTGACAATAAAACGTATTTAAATCAATCTTACAGGTAAAATAAAAATTCGAAAGCGCCATCTATGTTTCTCAATAGAAAATTACGTTGACACGTGGATAGTTAGAAATAATATGAAGATTCAAATTCAAGTTGAGTGCTCGCTCCATTTTCCTTTTCTAACTATTTTTTTTATTTAGCCCTATTATGTTTTTAACACGCTTTTATTAGCTTCACCTGTATGTATGTTTGTAACCGACCCCTTTGAGCTCGATTTTGTCCTACTTTGAACGATCAGATTTAATTCAAACTTTGCACACCTGTCAAAGGTCGATGACAATGCAATAATATGGTACCATGGAGCGGATCTGATGATGGAGTCGGAAGGTGGCCATAGGAGCTCCTGTACTAAACAAGATAAACCCTTCGTGTTTGGGCTCATATGTTTATATCGCGTAACAATGCAATAATATGGTACTATGAAGCTGATCTTATCATGGAGTCGGAAGGTGGCTATAGGAACTCATGTACTAAACAAGATAGACCCGTCGTGTGTGAGCTCGTTTTACTTATCTTGGCTAGCCCTCTGCTGCTACATGATATGCAGGATCTCAAAAGATTGTTTTAAAAACATTAAAAAAACAACTAAAAAATTAAAAATAAATAATAGTTAAAAAAAAAGCGCTTTGAATACACCCCTCGCTTTTTTTTAAGACTCCATTCATCAGAAACCAAATGTATTAAATTTTATTATCTGTTTTTTAGTTGGATTTTTTATGAAAGCGTGTTTTTTTTTGTTTTTTTGAAACTATTATTATTTACTTTATAGTTCTTATCTATACAGATAAATAAAAGTGAAGTGCCTGTTTGAAATCCCAAAATAAAATCTAAAAAAATCGGACTAGGCGATTCCGAAAATGCTATTTATAGAATTTTTGCCTGTCCGTCTGTGTGTCTGGATGTTCCGGCTAATCTCTGACACAGCTGGATCGATTATGACGTAATTTTCATTGGCAGATAGCTGATGTTATAAGAAGTAACTTAGGCTACGTTTTTAGGGTTCCACGAAAAAAAATCCACAAGTATATTTGTCTCACTGTTTGTTATCCTTTTATGGAAAGACTATTGAACCGATTTGGCTGAAACTGGGTACATATGTTATGTTAATACCGAGGGTGGCCAAGAATTATTTTTTATCCCGAAAAATGAGATAGTTTCCGAGATGAAAATATATTTGGCCGAACGGGTCTAAATGATCAAACGGCTGAATAGCCCAAATGGTCGAATTGATCGAAATGACTGAAATGGCTGAAATGACTGAAATGGCTGGAATGGCCCAAATCACCGAAATGGCTGAAATGCCCCAAATTTCTGAAATGATTGAAATGGTCGAAATGGCTGAAATAACCCAAATGGTCAATAGGTCGAAACGACCGAAATGGCTCAAATGGTCGAAATGGCTGAAACGACAAAAAAAAAGATATGGCTGAAATGGCTGATATGGCCAAAATGACTAAAATGAGTGTAATGGCCGCAATGACCGAAATGGCTGAAATGACTGAAATGTTTGATATGGCCCAGATGGCCGAAATAACCGAAATGGCTGAAATGACTGAAATGGCCGAACGGGTCTAAATGATCAAACGGCTGAATGGCCCAAATGGTTGACTTCACCGAAATGGCTGAAATGACTGAAATAGCCGAAATGGTCGGAATAGCTGAAATGGTCGAAATTGATGAAATGGTCGAAATGGCTGAAATGACCCAAATGGCCAAATGGTCGAAATGACCGAAATGGCTGAAATGAATAATATTTTTGATATGGCTGAAATGGCTGATATGGCCAAAATGAGTGAAATGGTTCAAATGGCCGAAATGACCGAAATGGCTGAAATGCCCCAAATCACCGAAATGCCTGAAACGACTGAAATCGCTGAAATGGCCGAAATGGCTGAAATGAATGCAATGGCTGATATGGTCCAAATGGCCGTAATGACTGAAATGGGTGAAATGGGTAAAATAACTGAAATGGCCCAAATGTCCGAAATGGCTGAAATGGCCCAAATGGCCGAAATAGCTGAATTGAGTGAATTCGCCCAAATGACTGTAATGGCCAAAATCACTAAAATGGTTGAATTGACTAAAATGACTGATATGGCCCAAATGGCTGAAATGATTGAAATGGCCCACATGGCCGAAATGACCGAAATGGCCGAAATGGCCAAAAACACTAAAATGGTTGAAATGACTGAAATGGCTGAAATGACTGAAAAGGCCCTAATGGCCGAAATGGTCGAAATGACTGAAATGGCTGAAATAACTGAAATAGCCCAAATAGCCGAAATGGCTGAAATGGCCGAAATGGTCGAAATAGTTGAAATTACTGATATAGCCCAAATGACCCTATTGGCCGAAATGGCCGAAATGGTCGAAATGGTTGAAATGACTGATATAGCCCAAATGGCCCTAATGGCCGAAATGGCCGAAATGACTGAAATGACTGAAATGGCCCAAATGACTGAAATAGCCGAAATGTCCAAAAACACTAAAATGGTTGAAATGACTGAAATGGCTGAAATGGCCGAAATGGCTGAAATGGCCCTAATGGCCGAAATGACTGGAATGGCTGAAATTACTGAAATAGCCCAAATGGCCGAAATGGCTGAAATGGCCGAAATGGTAGAAATGACTGAAATGGCTGAAATGGCCCAAATGGTCCTAATGGCCGAAATGATTGAAATGGCTGAAATGGCTGAAATGACTGAAATGGTCGAAATGGTTGAAATGACTGATATAGCCCAAATGGCCCTCCTAATGGCCGAAATGGTCGAAATGGTTGAAATGACTGATATAGCCAAAATGGCTCTAATGGCCGAAATGGTCGAAAGGTTGAAATGACTGATATAGCCCAAATGGCCCTAATGGCCGAAATGGTCGAAATGACTGAAATGGCTGAAATGGCCCAAATGGTCCTAATGGCCGAAATGATTGAAATGGCTGAAATGGCTGAAATGACTGAAATGGTCGAAATGGTTGAAATGACTGATATAGCCCAAATGGCCCTCCTAATGGCCGAAATGGTCGAAATGGTTGAAATGACTGATATAGCCAAAATGGCTCTAATGGCCGAAATGGTCGAAATGGTTGAAATGACTGATATAGCCAAAATGGCTCTAATGGCCGAAATGGTCGAAAGGTTGAAATGACTGATATAGCCCAAATGGCCCTAATGGCCGAAATGGTCGAAATGACTGAAATGGCTGAAATGGCCCAAATGGTCCTAATGGCCGAAATGATTGAAATGGCTGAAATGGCTGAAATGACTGAAATGGTCGAAATGGTTGAAATGACTGATATAGCCCAAATGGCCCTCCTAATGGCCGAAATGGTCGAAATGGTTGAAATGACTGATATAGCCAAAATGGCTCTAATGGCCGAAATGGTCGAAAGGTTGAAATGACTGATATAGCCCTAATGGCCGAAATGGCCGAAATGACTGAAATGGCTGAAATGGCCGAAATGACTGAAATGGCTGAAATGACTGAAATGGCTGAAATGGCCCAAATGACTGAAATGGCCGAAATGGCTGAAATGGCCGAAATGGTCGAAATGGTTAAAATGACTGATATAGCCCAAATGGCCCTAATGGCCGAAATGGTCGAAATGGTTGAAATGACTGATATAGCCCAAATGGCCCTAATGGCCGAAGTGGCCGAAATGGCTGAAATGACTGAAATGGCCCAAATGACTGAAATGGCCGAAATGGGCGAAATGGCCAAAAACACTAAAATGGTTGAAATTACTGAAAGGCTGAAATGGCCAAAATGACTGAAATGGCTGAAATGGTCGAAATGACTGAAATGGCTGAAATTACTGAAATAGCCCAAATGGCCGATATGGCTGAAATGGCGGAAATGGTCGAAATGGTTGAAATGACTGATATAGCCCAAATGGCCCTAATGGCCGAAATGTCCGAAATGACTGAAATGGCTGAAATGGCCCAAATGGTCCTAATGGCCGAAACGACTGTAATGGCTGAAATGGCCGAAATGGCTGAAATGACTGAAATAGCCCAAATGACTGAAATGGCCCAAATGGCCCAAATGGCCCAAATGGCCCAAATGGCTTAAATGGCCCAAATGTCCGAAATGGCCCAAATGGCTGAAATGACTAAAATGGTTGAAATGGCCAAAATGGCCGAAATGGCTGAAATGGCTTTAATGGTCCAAATGGCTGAAATGGCTAAAATGATTGAAATGGCCTAAATTTCAGCAAATCGTTCCAGTAGTTGTTCCGTGAAAACGGAACAAACAGACAGACAGTTTCTTTCGCATTTATAATATTAATAGGGAAGAGCTAATATGAATTCATTGTTATTCCATAATACAATGAAATAATTTCAATAAAATTTACCTACCTAAAAACTAATATCATTAAAATATTTTATACTGCATCAAATTTAGTTAGAAAAAGTGAAAAAAATAACAAATTTTTTGGGGATCGAGTCCTATACCTCCTCACCACCAGAGTATTAGAATACCATTAGACTAAATATGTTTGATATTAAACGTCGAATTTTTAATAGATATTATCCATGTGATCTCTCACTTTAGGATTTAGGAAATTTAGGATGTTTTGTCTCGCTTCCTCTTGTTCTCAGCCGCATGAATAGTGTGATATCGGTGCCGTGGACGTTAGCTACGTACCTACTTATCAGAGAGTACTTTATATACTGCTTATGTTATGTAGCGCATGTTCGGTGATATACAATATTTTACCACACGCACGCACGGCTTAAACTGGCGCTGTTCCATCGAAGTAAACATTGTTTGCGCGGGGGTAAACTATGTGAAACACCGATTTGAATTAAGAATATACAGGCTCAACTCATTGTTGTTCCATAATACAATTAAATAATTTTAATAAAATTTACCTATCTAAAAAGTTTTTGGAAAAAAAACGTAAAGCCTGAGGGGAGGGTTCGAACCCTGTACCTCCTAGTTACTGTTGAGCATGGTAAGCCGTTGGGCTAAAGACGCTTAGGAAGATACGTCAAAATTTCAATAGGAATTATGCATACAAACGGTCTATCTCACTTTAAGACAGTTTGTCTCGCTCTCGTGGGCCTTAGAATCAAATAAAGTGAATCAAGTCGTCATGATCGCCGTGCGCGTCGGTATGATCAATTGCAATATTTCGCCACGGTCGAAGTTTTATTTGGCGCTGTTCCATCGAAGTAAATATCGGACGTGCGGGGTTGATTTTATGAAATGCCGATTTGAATTAGGCGTACATAGCCTCTTAATTAACTTTTTAGAACGTGAATTGTCAGCTAATGAAATTTCAAGTTCAATTTGCAATATTAGTCACCGATTCTTTTCGAAGGAAGGTAGCAATATGAAAAATGTGTCTCTCCAGCGCGGGCCTTTGCCGCTGGGCGATCGTAGTCACACATTTGCGACAAACATTGGGCCAACAGCAAAATCGACACATAATTTTGAACCTAAATCTCAGCGCGTCAAGTCTTATAATTGCTTGTATTGTGGTGCATTACATACTTTGACAAAATGTTTAATGTTTTTAAATCTCTCACCACAAGAACGATATTCTTTTGTAAGTGGAAAAAATATTTGTTTGAATTGTTTACATGTCGGACACGAATTAAGTAATTGTAACTCGACTTTCACGTGCCGATCTTGTAATAAGCGTCATCATACACTTATTCATTTCGAAAATAATTCTTGTCTAGGCGTTTCTGAATCACAAGTTTACAATAGTGATGCCCCGTGCCAACTTACAAGCGACGAGTCGACCACTTCGATTAATCCGCAACTTGTTATGACGTCCGTCAACAGTGTGCCGCGTGATTGTAGTGTACGATCCAATGCTCCGCCGGTATGCGCTACTACGGTACTATTATCTACGGCTCTCGTCGATGTAATCGTTGATTGTGAAAGGCGCGCGAGCGTGCGGTGTCTTATCGATACGGGCAGCCAGGCTTCCTTTATAAGCGAAGCGTGCGCTGAGCGTTTGCGTTTAGCCACAAAATATATAAATATGCCACCCGTTTATGGTATTAGTGGAAACAAACCGGTGCATCCAAAGGGTCTGGTTTCGTGCTTTATTACTTCCACAAATAAAAATAAATCACTTATTCAAATAGATGCATTAATTTTACCAAAACTTATTACAAGTCAAATGCCTTCATGTCAATTGCCGTACACGGGTTGGGCTCATATTAAAAATTTGACATTGGCGGATCCTGATTTCTACACGCCCCAGCCAGTTGAAATGCTTTTGGGTGCCGATGTACTTCCACAAATACTGTTGAATAACACGATTACAGGCTTACCCGGTACACCAATTGCAATTAATAGCATTTTTGGTTATTTATTATTAGGTAAAATAAATTTAAATTCGTCTTCAAATATCTCTGCCCCAGTTCAAGTGTGTCATAGCTCTGTCAACGACGACTTTGACCTCCAACGCTTCTGGGAATTAGAATCTATTTCAGAACAAAGGTCTCTCACTTCTGAAGAACTGTTGTGCGAAAACATATTCGTAAACACGCATACGCGTACGGAGACCGGCCAATACGTGGTCGCTTTGCCTTTCAAACCTAATGCTTCACCCCTTGGTGAAACAAGGGATATCGCTCTTGCGAGATTTTGTAAATTAGAGAATAAATTAGAACGTGATTCGAAGCTTAAACAAGATTATCACGCGTGCCTCCAAGAGTACTTAGACCTCGGTCATATGGAGCCCGTTATCGACTTTCCTTCCGCTTCTAGTTCATACTACATACCACATCATTGTGTCGTTAAAGAATCTAGTAAAACCACGAAAACACGAGTGGTCTTCGATGCAGGCTGCAAAACCACCAATCAGAATTCTCTTAATGATGTTTTATTAACAGGACAAAAGCTACATTTAGATATCGTAGATGTTTTATTAAAATTTCGTATACATTCTATTGCCTTTACGGCTGACATAAAACAAATGTACAGAAATATTAAAGTGCGAGAATCCGATACCTATGGACTTCCAACGTATTGTATGGCGTACTTCTCCCGATGAACCAGTACGGGATTATCGTTTGCGCACCGTCACATTCGGTGTTAGTTCATCTCCATATCTCGCACTTCGTACTATACAGCAACTTGCTATAGATGAAGCAGTCCACTTTCCTCGCGCCGCACACGTATTGAAAAATGACGTATTTGTTGATGACATAATTTCAGGTGATAAGACTGTAGACTCTGCATTGTTTCTTCAACAGGAGTTAATTGCAATATGTCAAGCCGCGGGTTTTGTTCTGCATAAGTGGCATAGCAATTCTTCAGCCATTCTCGCTGCCGTACAGCCCACACATTCTCACGGTGAGCGGCACAGCAATGTGCCTTTTGCCGAGTTTGAAAATGACATGAACATAAAAGTACTTGGATTGCAATGGAACCCTCAAGCAGATTCTTTTAGCTTTAGTGTCAAAATATCGTCAGTTCACTGTACCAAGTGCTCTATTCTGTCACAAATCGCTCGCATCTATGATCCTCTGGGATTTTTATCACCTGTTACGCTTTTTGCCAAGCACTTAATTCAACTTTTGTGGATAGCATCCGTAGATTGGTATGACGAACCGCCACAGGACATAGTAAATGCCTGGTTTAGTTTCGTTCACGAGCTTCCGCTCTTATCTGCAGTTACGTTTCCCCGTCACGTTTTCCCCCTTAATTGTGTTGTCCAATTACATGGGTTTTCTGATGCCTCAGAAAAGGCGTATGCCGCGTGTGTATATCTACGACTTCAAGGAATAGATAAATCAGTGACAACATCATTGTTGTTAGCTAAGACCCGCGTCGCTCCAACTAAACGTGTATCGATTCGACGCCTGGAACTGATGGCAGCCGTTTTGTTGTCAAAATTAATCAGAACAATTTTAAATAATTACAATAAATTTATAAAGTCCGATCAAATATACGCGTGGTCAGATTCATCTGTAGTGTTGGCATGGTTACGTGCTTCCCCACATGAATGGAAAACTTTTGTTTCCAACCGTATTACCGAAATCGTAAATAATGTACCATCATGTCGTTGGCGTCACGTGCCATCCGGCAGCAACCCTGCAGACCCCGCCTCACGTGGTATGCTACCTGCGGTATTTCTACAGAACGATATGTGGTTTAACGGTCCAGAGTTTTTGAAAAGAGAGGAAACTTCGTGGCCCTCTTTCTCTGACATGTTTTATACCGAAGAAGAAAAGAGATGCCCTACGATCTGTGCTAATCCAACGACATCTGTTCAGGGAGCTTTTAATAATGTAGAAGTTATTTCATATTTTTCTTCCTTAGGTAAATTAGTCCGAGTTACCGCCCTTATATTTCGCTTTTATAAAAAATGTAAAAAAATACAATGTCCTTTTCCACCTAATATAACTGTGCCCGAATTTAATTGCATATTAAAACAATTGATAAAACTTGTTCAACATTCTGTATTCGAGGAAGATATTGTGAGTATTTCAAAACAAAAGCAGCCATCTAATCAGTTAAGGCGCTTAAACCCTTTTCTCGATGCAGATAATATTTTACGCGTTGGTGGTAGGATACATAAATCACTTTAATCGTATGATGCAAAACATCAGATGATTTTACCTAAAAAACACCCTTTAACTTTGTTAATCATCGATGATGCCCATATATCACAACTACATTCCGGAGCTCAAAGTACCCAGTATATGCTTTTGCAAAAATATTGGATTTTGTCTGCTCGAGACGTCATTCGACAGCGAATTTACCGTTGCATCCGTTGTTTCCGAACGCGTCCCGTACGTCCCCAACCGAGCATGGCTCCACTACCTGCCGTTCGACTGCGACCTGAACGTCCTTTTCTAAAAACTTCTGTAGATTTTGGGGGTCCGTTTTATGTGCGTGCTAATAAGGTGCGAAACGCAAAAATTGTTAAATGTTACGTTTCGGTTTTTGTCTGTATGTGCACCAAGGCTATTCACCTTAAAATAGTTTCAGAACTATCTACGGAAGGTTTTCTAGCGGCTTTGCGACGTTTCACGTCGCGCCGAGGATTATGTACAGATATTTATTCCGATTGCGGTAAAAACTTCATCGGCTGTGATAGATATCTTAGAGAGCTCTTTCTTTTCCTAAAAAATGATTCTGTACAAAATACCCTTCAGAAAAGAACGTTACAGCAGGGTATAACATGGCACTTCCAGCCTCCTTATGCAAGTCATTTTGGGGGGCTATTTGAAGCAGGAGTTAAGAGTTTTAAACATCATCTACAGCGCGTGATAGGCACTCGCACCTTAACTTACGATGAAATGCATACATTATTATGTCAAATCGAAGCGGTCTTAAACTCCCGTCCGCTATGTGTACTCAGCTCGGATGCTAAGGATCCCTTGCCCCTAACTCCATCACATTTTTTGATTGGGGAACCACTAACTGCGATCCCGGACGTATCCCTTATCGGTGAAAATACCAGTAGGCTTGTAAGATGGCGATTTATACAACAATCGCTCCAACATTTTTGGCACAAATGGAGTCGAGAGTATCTACATGAAATTCAGCAACGGGGAAAATGGTTCAGCGATCGGGGACCTCCGGTGCGTGAAGGCATGATTGTGGTTATGTGTGATGACAACCTTCCCCCCCTGCACTGGAGACTCGCACGCATACATGCTCTTCATCCAGGTACCGATGGCATTATTCGCGTTGTAACTCTTCAGAGCGGTAATGCGTTTTTCAAGAGACCAGTAATTAAAATTTGTCCTCTTCCCGTTGAATAAGTAACTAATAAAATAACTCTCTTAGCTTAATTTCTAATTAGTTATAAATTTATTTCTTATTACAGTTATCGCATATTGTGTCTTATATATTTTATCAAATTTAATTTTCTCTTACCTGTATTTTTCTTTCTTTAAAAGATACTACGTACTTTTAAGGTGAGCGGCATGTTTTGTACTACAATTTAAATTAAATATACATTTTCAAAATTCATTTTCACAAAGGGTAATAATATAATGTTCTTGTACTGGCAACTTCTCCATAACAAGTATTAAACAAAAAAAAGTGACAGCTCTCTCTAACTTCAAGACAGCCGGGCCCGGCACGCAACTTCCATTCAACAATTGGGTGAGTTTTTGCCAGTTTTTATACAACGAAACAGACTAGTATCTGCTTTATGAATATTCGATGATTTGTATAATAACTAATCAGAATAAATTGTATGAGTGTTTCATATTTAAAAATAAGGAAGGTACTTTATATAAATAGTGCAAACCCGTTGTAAATCGGGTATTCCTCGTTCGGAGGTCGAATTGTATACAGCTCTCCAATTCTGTATGTTTTCTTGTAAGGTGATTTGGCTAAACTGGTTTTTTTGAGTATCTTGCGCATATTATTGGCGAGAACTGAACTCGCGACCGCGGAACTGTATGGTATATGCATTGAGGTATAACATGTCTAGAGACAGCATTACGAACAAAGAACATCGCCAAAAACGGCAACAAAAACGCGAAGCGTTGCTATATTCACTCTAGAAAAACTATCAATATGTGCGTGATTTCGGGATATCAGCTATAAAAAATTACCCCATTTTTTATATTTTATAATTAAATATTTTTATGTAAGTGAAAAGTTTAAATGGTCGTAATGATTTAATCCCTCTTTGTGTTATATGGTAATATTACTCAGAGGTTTCAGTTTTTCTTCTATAATTAGAGAATAAAAATTTATTAAATTAGCAACTAAAGTTGTGTCTTGGACCGAATCATAAAAAAGTACATGCACAAATGAATTCATAACACATTTTAGTATATGTAGTAATTTGAATTCGCAATTAAATGTCTGTACAGATATTAGTACATCTTTATAAGTGTGTTAATTACCAATATTAATTTAACGATTCTAAAAAAGTATTCCATAATGGCAAATTCTTTTTTGTTTTGAAATTTGTTTTCTAACATATCAATATATTAAATTATTATTGATTAGGAATTAATGGAGATGCAGGTAACAGAATATGGACAAAATTAATTTCTTAAATAAGACAATCTACTAAAAAAATGTCAATACACCACATCTCCATAAATTCTTTACATGTTTTTAGGTAACATAAAATAAAGCTATACAAAAAATAAGTTTCGAAATCCTTCCCTCTCTCTCACTACTTCTCCTCTTTAACGATAACTAAAATTGCATTAGAAGAAACTAAACAGTAAAAGTTAATTAAAGTGAACATTAAGAGCACCAAAAATTTACTCTTTGTTAATTTGTTGTAAATTATCTATCCAGCATAAACAAGCACTATTGCAACAATATATAATTGGTTATTTAAAATTTGCTTGCATCAACATACTTAAAATATCCCTTATTTTCTGTTTTAAAAAGTATATCATGTTTATTTCCATTACCGCAAGTATATACATATGACAGTATTAAAATAAGTTTGTATTGTCGAGATTCAAGGTAAATTAGTTCATTTCCCAAACTAATAAATAGAAACTAATAATATATAATAATATAAAAATATTATTATATATTCTAAAATAATATATATTATATTCCTCAAAATAATTAGAAAACACAAAAGATCTTTTCTTTGGATTCCAGTGGTGGACATCTTGCGATTCCCAGATTTCTGTTATCCAACGAATCGCTACAATTGGATTCGTAGAAAATTTAAAACGTAATATATACTGGTTTAAGAAATCCGGACGGACCCAGAAACATTACATGTCTGTTTTCTATAGATTTTTCAAATTATTCGTATTTTACAATAAAATCATAACAAACTCCCCAAATTTTGGAAAATAAGTTCCACTTCTCACCTGACAAGGTGAGATGTGGATTCGATAGTCAATTCGATAACCTTGGAAATATTGAAATTAAATTTCATGTTTTTACTAAGAAATTATGGAAAAGGTGGTAGTTTTTCGTTGAAATAACATCATATCCTTATCCTTTCCTCTTTTAAAATAGTTTCGACACATTTTAATAGCGCTGGACGGTATAAAGATTTTTTACGTGAGAGTTCCAGCCAGTAAAGTAGTCAAAACGACACTAACAGGCGTGACCAGCGTGAGGAGCGAGTGCACCACATTTGGTGCACGGTTTTTGGTGCCGTTTTTTGCAATTGATGCGTGATCTAGACGTTTATATGATCAAGGGTGTATGGTTACACCGTACATTTGACGAAAGGCTTGAGAGCCTAAGTCATCGACGTAACGTCGCTAGTTTATCGGTATTCTGTAGGATATACTTCGGGGAGTGGGCCTCGGAATTGCATGAGCTGCTTCCTCCCTCACCATTCTACCACTGAACAAGCAGACGTACGCACTTACGCCACCGATATACGGTGGAAATAACGACGAAGCAGACAAAACGCTATTGTTAAATACTCAATAATTTACGGGATTGAAACGACGCGCGCGCGACAGCCATGACAGACTCACTCTTTTTCAAACTACCTTCACTTCAGTACATAACAGCTATGCTTCCACATTCATCACACGCATCGCTGAAGTATGGAACTCTTTACCGTCGTCTATTTTTTCCGAAAAATACAATCTAGGTGTCTTTAAGTCTCGAGTGAACAGGTATCTTCTAGGTAAGTGTACTCCATCTTAGACTGCATTTCCGCCTGAGATAAGGCGCAATGTCGGTCAAACGCGACCCTATCCATTATAAAAAAAATCCTATATGTGTAAATCCCCGACTAACATTACTTATTTCTTTTATTTTCAGATCAACAGACTTCGATACAGAGAATACTGTGGCATATCTCACACCGACAAGTGGAACCACTGGCATGCCCAAAGCCGTTGCACTTAGTCATAAAAATTTGACAACTTCTGTCTCCTATGTTTGGTACTTTTAAATTATTTTGTTCTTTATATTCAACAAATCAGTCAAATTATATAGACCAGACATATAGAGCTTTCCATGCGGCTCGGCTCACGTTACCTTCGACACGGTATTTCATATTATTATTTGGCTACAGAATCTCATCATAGAAGCTAGTCATGCGTTGGTATTGTCTCTCTGTAGGAGACGCCATTTTTTTTAAACAGGAGAAATTCGTTTGAAGACCATAGAAAGTGCGAGGGGTAAAGGTCGCAGCCCGTGTGTGTGTGTTTTGCTAGGTCACTAAAGTAGAATTATTTTCTCCGTGCAGTTTGGGTCATAAATAATCGGAGTTGTGAAGCGAATATTTCGCTCTCTCTTCCACTCACGGGCCTTATGGGCAGGCATAGTGATACGCATTATTGTTGTCGATAAGCGTTATCGATAGTGTACTTAGTTTTGTCATTTTGTGGGATAATAATATAAATGAAAGAAAAAAATAGATAAAACCACGTATTTATTAAAATAGATAATTATTTAAAATTAATTATTTATTAGCTATGAATGTATTTAAAAACTATGAGTAAAATAATTTAGAATGTAACAAGTTATATTAAAAATAAACATAAATACTTATATCTAAGTTTAAAATTAACAGCAAAAAATATAATAATGATTTTTATAAGAATGATAACCTTTCTTTGATAAGAATGAGTTGTTATCCATAATGGCGTTGCGCCCGCGCAACATGCTCACCACCTTAGCCGCGCTGAGGCCAGCTTTGATTTATGACCCAAACTGCACGGAGAAAATAATTCTACTATAGTAGGGTTGCACTAGCACCTCAAGTGTGAAGTGCTTCTAGGCCTTATTCACGGCTATATATACAACTCTTTACGCAGGTCCAATTTCACTACATTCCCCACACCAACAAAGACGGTAATAGTGGTTTCACCACTGATATGGTTGAGTGCGACTTTTCATTTTCTATTCAATCCAATATTAAAATTCACAAGACTTCAGTCTTCAAAACCGATGGTGCAAGAGCATTTCGTTCATCTCGTCAATAAATACAGGGTAAGTTTAGCCATTAAAGTGAACTTCTTCTTAGACTTAAAATCTGGGCTACTTTTTATCTTGGGAAACGGGAATTTTCCCGAGAGTGGTTTGTAGTTGTTCGCGTGTATACCAATTGTTTATTCCGACACCGTTTCTACTTAAACGATAGCTTACATTCTTTTTTAAATGCTGCGTTACTTTTTGTCCCGGGAATCCCGCGGGAATTTCAAATCAAGCGGGGACGAAATCGCGGGCATATTCTAGTCTGTAATACAATCATTCGTAGATATAATCATATTGAATCTAGGTCATTGTGTAGTCTTGTTGCTGGTTCGCTATACTGGTCCATTGTCCACAGTAGGAACTAGCTCTGTGCTCAACTGAAAACTCTAGGAGGCATTTTGAGAGCTTTTTGTACACTTATGGCCTTAAGACCAAGGCCTTATAACTAAACTTGATTTAAATCTAACCTAGATTTAAAAAAATACGCAAAATATTTAAATTTTATCATATTTGGCGTATGGGTTATAAGAAAGTGACAGAATATAACGTACGCTGAACCCCTGTAGTCTTAAATACACCAGAAGCTTTTAAGAACAGAGAACGCTTTAGGTATAATATCAAAAAGAATTACAATGAACACAAATGATTCATTGGATGAAATTGAGAATGAGGATAATTACAAAAGTCTATAGTTGGAAAATTGAACATTAAATCGTTTAATATTATTAGGTTTATATTGAATACTAGCTGATCCGGCAAACGTTGTTTTGCCATATAAACGATAGCTTCTGCCTGCGACTACGTCCGCGTGGTGCGGTTTTTAACTATCCCACGGGAAGTGTTTAATTTTTCGGGATCAAAAGTATCCTATATGTTGACCAGGGATATATGCCACTATCATACAAAATTTCATGTAAATCGGTAAAGTCGTTTCGGAAATTAGCTGGTACAGACAGACAAACAGAGAAACAAAAAATTACAAAAAAAAATTTTTCTTTGTACAGAAATTTGACATCTACAATTTTATTATATGTATACACATGTCTATAATAATTAAAAATATATACGACGTATGTATTTGTTTCTTTATTTATGAGTATGTGCTAACAGTACACTACTTCAAATGCAAAACGTCTCGCTGCTAATTTACCTGTAATTGCTTATAGCCGATTCTTACACCTATACTATTCATTCCTTTGCCTTTCCATTGATTGGTATTAGTCATTACTATAGTAGTATTATTTTATCCGTGCAGTTTGGGTCATAAATCAAACTCGGCCTCAGCCCGGCTAGAGCGGTGAGCATCTTGCGCGGGCGCAACGCCATTATCGATAAAAACTCATTCTTATCAAAGATAAATTATCATTCTTATAAAAATCATTATCATCTTTTTGCTGTTAATTTTAAACTTAGATATAAGTATTTATATTTATTTTTAATATAACTTGTTACATGTCGGATTAAATTAATCATATTTTTGCTCATTTAATTATTAAATACTACTAAACTATAAAATTAAAAACTACTATAAACATATTTACAAGTAAAAGATGTAGTCCAAATCGCTGTCGGTGGGGAGCGTTCCCAAAACGCTGGCCGCATTCCCTCGCTGTATGGCAACGCTTATTCGTTGCCCTAAATAAAGGCCAGCCCTTTGGTCACGCGAGACTTCTTTCAATCGTCTTGAAAGGTCTCGATAAAGTTGATAAGCCTCTCGTCCCCATGGCCCCAAAGTCTCAACCCCGAAAGCTACAAATATGTATCCGTCACCGATGGATGCATATTTGCGGCGTTTCAGGGTCTCTTGAAGTGCGGCAGCGCCCCCGGCAGTGACGGCTGTATTTGGAAGATGGGAAGCCGCCAACGTATCGACACACGTTGCGTCCCATACTAAGGGGCGTCCCATCTTCCAAGGTATCAACGACATTCCATCCGGTCGCTTGCCATCGTCGCGGCACAGTCCGTTCGGTTCAAGAACAGCTGGAACCCCAACGGTGACAAGAGACCGGCGGATGATGTCGTTGATAGCCGCATGTCGTGAAGTTCTACCAGCACTCCTCAAACAAGATAAGCCATGGTGACCCAGTCTATCAACTTTATCTCCACACCGACAACGATGTGGGACCACGATGTCTGCCCCCAGGCGAATACAGGCAGCAATCCTGAATGTAGTATCATCCAGGAGTGTACCTAGATTCGCCGAGGGCAGACACTGAAGCCACAGACCAGACTCCCATTTTGAAACAGCTAGGAGGCGAGCACGGTCAGTTTCGCCGGTGCAAGATGACATGAGATTGTCATACACCGACTTACTGAGCGGCCCATCCCACAGCCTCTGCATCTTTGGATCTAAAGGAAAATTTTCGTTCGGGCAAGCCAAAGACCAGGCATTTCTGGCCTCAGTCAAACTTGTTACATTCTAAACTTTTGTACTTATAGTTTTTTAATACATAGATACCTAATTAATAATTTGTTTTAAATAATTATTATTCTTATTTTAATAAATACGTTGTTTTATTTATTTTTTTCTTTCATTTATATCACTAACCCACAAAATGACAAAACTAAATACACTGTCAATAACGATTATCGACAACAATAATGCGTATCACTATGCCTGCCCATAAGGCCCGTGAGTGGAAGAGAGAGCGAAATATTGGCTTCACAACTCCGATTATTTATGACCCAAACTGCATTGAGAAAATATTTCTACTATAGTATGAAGATCAAGCAGCCGTCAGTTGTTTGAATAACTTAATAAACACAACCAACAAAATTCCACGCTATCTGTCTAATATACTAACCAATTTTTTTCAGCCTACTTATGCAATAATCAGTCCCACGTTAATGTCAACAATAATAAAACCTGGAAACAGTGTAAAATGTGATTTTACTTGCTTCGAACACATTCTACTTGGAGGAAGTTACGTGTCAAAAGAATTGCTAGATAATCTAAAGGTATTCTATGATCATTGAATTAGGAAATTTTATAACAACTTTGTATTGGAATACAAAGTTGTTTGTTATATATGTGTGGACACAATACGAAGTGTTTTGTTATAAGATATAATCGTTTTTTTTTATTCAAACTTCTGTTTGTTTTGCTTTCTAGCAAAACCGTTGAAAAACATAAAAATTACCATATTTTGCAAATTCGTGGCATCAACTTCACATGTTGCAGAAAATATTTATTATTGCTTTTTAATTACTTTATGTAATTTTTTTTGCATTTTCTCATTTTTAGTGACTTCAATAGCTTTAGAAAAAAAATTATATACGTTGTACGTGCCTATAATATTATAGGATTGATCTCGATTTCCCATCCCTTCAGATCCTGATATGGTGATAATGGGCTCACGTCAGTAGTACACTCTTTTGAATTAAAAGCAAATGGACATCAATTCACAACTGATTGTGTAACAAAAATACAAAAGATATTCTTCGAATTGAATCCACACTATTGTTCAAAAAAATCCAAACGGATATTGTTCAAACGAATTCTCGGTACAAATATTTTTGATGCCCTATCAAATCTCAATAGTTTTTTTGAAAATTTTCTAATCCTTAGTTCAAAAGTTACAGGGATCTTACGACTTTGCATGCTTTTTTTAGTGATATTTCCCACCTATTAACTTATTAAAAAAATCCTAAAAACATGATTTTTACAAGCTTTTATTTAACTTGCAATTGATGTATGTATGGAAGTTCGGGTGATATCTTGCAAGTCAAAGTTGACCAATTTCCCGGTTTCCGATTGAGCTGAAATTTTGCACGCATATGTATGTCACGTGACAATGCAATAATATGGTATCATGGAGATGATCTGGTGATGGCATCGGAAGGTGGCCATAGGAACTCCTGTACTAAACAAAATAGACCCGTCGTTTGAGTTAGTTTTACTTGGCTAGCACTCTGCTGCTACATGATATCCAAGATATCATAAGCTTGTATTTGAAAACCTTTTTAAAAAACTTATTCAAGATCTTAAGCTTGGGCACAAACGGTTCACCGACCACGTCCATCGGTGGCAAGCGACAAGCAGTTCACACGCTTTTTCATGTATTTTGTAGGGACTCGCACCACAGGTGTATCGATCGGTGTACAGTGGCCCGTTTGCGCGCAACCCAAGACTAACTATACCCCACATGATTACTTATATTACACCTTTCCGTATAATAACATATTATATAGACCCTGTAGGTATAGTTAACCTGACGGGGCGTTGTCCAGATATCATGAAGCCCCAGTACTTTCTGAGAATAATGAGTACGGCATACAAAAGTATTTATAGTACAGTGCTCGCCTTTTTAAACCGTCTAATTATGAATTTCAGAAAGTAACTCCTAGAACATACGCGGCGCCTGTGTATGGAATGAGTGAGGTGGGAGGGTTTGCTTTTTTAGAAGGAACACAATCCTCTGGATCTGTTGGCAGGCCCATGGGCTGTTTTGATTATAGAGTAAGTATCTGTTCCCTATCTATTATATTTGTTTCACAAACATTTTAGAAAGTTTTCATTTTAATTTTTTTCAGTTGGTTAACGTCGATACTCTGGAAGATATTGAGGAACCAAACGTAAATGGCGAGTTGTGGTATAGAGGTCCATCTGTTTGTATGGTAATTTATTTAAGTTCTTAAAAGTTGTTTTTCTGTTATAATAATTCTTTTTTTCGGCGTCACCCAGCTGTTATCCACTGCTGGACGTAGGCCTCCTCAAGTTAGCGCAAGCTATCCCAGTTATCATCCAGCCTCCACCGGCGACCTTACGCAGATCGTCGGTCCATCGGGGTGGAGGGCGTCCTACACTATATTTCCCGAAACGCGGTCTCCACTCTAAGATTCGTCTGCTCAATCGACCATCGGTCCTGCGACAAATGCGGACACCCCGCTGCCACTTCAGCTGGCTAATTTTGCAAGCTATGCCGGTTACCTTGGGTGTCTTACGGATATCCTCATTTCAGATTGTATCCATAAGAGACTTTCAATATAGCTCGCTCCATAGCCCGCTGGGCATAGCTTCAGTTTGTGAACCAATCCCACTGTCAATGTCCACACTGTATACCACACATGTAATAAATTTGCTATAAGTGAATTGCGGTGGATCGCGTGTCGGAGTATCTGTGTCACGAAACAGATCTTAATTTTTTTATTAATTTAATTAAGTTAGTAGATGACTAGTGACAGTCTTGCTACATAGATTTAGCGCCCTTTTATACTAGAGTATGCGCCGTGGCTGCGCCGCGAGTCAAACTCTAGACAATAGCTTTATTTTCTTACATATAAACTTAATTCGGTTTTAACAAATAATACATAATAACGAAGAAACTAAGTACATATAATCTAGACAACTGCCCAGCAAAACAGAGGTGAGTCGAATCCAACCTGATTTGAAGTTATATAATAAGTAACACTGCCGGAAAAATTCCCGCGGGATTCACGAAATCTAAAGTACCTATTTAAATAAGGACTTAAGCTATCGTTCAATTGAAATCATGTCCAAATCAGCTAAAATTTATTTATGCACTCTAACTAATTTGTGCCATACACGGGAAAAATCCCGCGGGAGGTAAAAATATCACACTTATTAAATAAAATTTGCTATCAATTAGTCAAAAAATTTCATTGGAATTCGATTTTTATTCCAAGAAAAAAATCCCACGGGATTCCCAGGATAAAAGTAGTGCAGATTAAGACTAAGAACTTGCTGTCAATAAGTAAGAACCGCATCGTAATCGGCCCAGTAATTGTTACGTGAACCCCGAACAAACAAACAAGAAATATAAAAAAATGGCATCATGTTGTCCATCGTTTATCTGGTCTATTCCAATTGTTCCTTTTAATAGCTTCAATGCACATACACGGCATGTTTAGAACTTTATAATATGATAGATATTAAAGTTTGTAAGGATGTATGAAAAGTATGAATAAATACTGAAAAGTTTCAAAATTATTCCAATGTTTTTAGGGTTACTATAAAAACGACGAAGAAACAATGGCCGCATTTTCGGATGGCTGGTTAAGGTCTGGAGATATTTTTTACACTGACAAAAACGGGCTTTTCTACTTTGTTGACAGACTCAAACTACTTCTAAAGTACATGAACTATCAGGTATGTACTATCTGCCTTAGATCTTAAGCTTAGTCACGTCTCATAGCCACAGAACAACTCCAATAGCACCCCAAGTACAGAATATAAATTTTCTTATATTTAGTCAAATTAGGACACCCAGCAGGGTGCGAAGCACCCCACAGCGATAGAATGGGAAGCGCGGAACAACTCCCACTCATTCATCCAGCGGCTTTAACTCTGGGGTACCCTCCCCTAGGTCTTGCCCACGTGTGTTAGCTCACGGCGCCAGAGGTCATATCTATATCTACCCGGCACCGGATTCTTCTTCTGCATTCGATACAACTAGATCAAGCAATTAGAAGTCATGCACGGTTTTTTCTATTGCAAAGCTAGCAAACAGGCAGTCGGCCCAGCCGTTGGAAAGCGGTTACTGTCGCCAATGTATAATATTGTTACGAGTCGCGAGACTCGAATTAAAATGGCGTTGGAATTATTATAGAGTTTATTAGAACTATACAAACTCATATAACACAGGTACAAATATAACCGAACACAACGAAGTAGTGCAGAAGGTCGTAGTTTAATAACACTCGCAAAGTCTGTCACTAAATAGATTACTGAATGCACACAAGTCTCGCCTTGATCGTGGTTCTCGCTTGACTGCCTTGTCCCTCACTAGAAGCATTGCTTTATATTGCACAGATTCATTATGTCTGTCCGGCCGCATGGATTAAATGTCCTAGAATCAGTTTGTACTTTAAATCCGAAACACCTGGCTAATGAGTCGACCGCAATGGCCATAAACGAGTGTAATAGGTACATCAATGTATTGTTCTTTAGAATAATTAGTAAACTCATGCCAATAAATAAGTAAACAAAAAAGTCCGAATGCCGAAAGGTAATAAAATGTGCCTTTACAGATGTGCAGGTTTGAATTTGTTTTTGTCGGCGCCTGGGTCGTAACAATATGTTTAAAACATCATAAGCGAAGTCAACGCTTTGCCAGCTTTTAGGATGGTATAAAAGGGTGCGTTCAGAGAAGAGTTATGGGATAGAAAAGGTGGGATTTTGGATTGGATTAGATGGACGTGATAGAAAGTAGAAGAGGGGAAAGTGGGCCACCGGAACTTTCACGCATACTCACACCGATCGAGCTGATCCCTAAGAACTGTAATAAAAAGAATGATTTCAGCATGGTTTTACCACTACTCAGGCGAGTCCAGTATTAAAACAGAGATAAAATAGCAACATCTTTCAGATTTCACCGACGGAAATAGAGAACGTAATCCGTCAGCATCCTGGTGTATCGGACGTGGCTGTGACCGGTATACCGGACAAGGAACGTGGTGACTTGGCTGTTGCCTGCGTTGTTCCCAAGCCAGGGTATAAAGTAAACGCACAGGAAATAAAGGATTTAGTCAAAGGTAATCTCTAGCTTATTTACCATTGATGAGTTACGAGTGATAGAATAAAGAGACAATAGAAACACCGACTCCGACTCTATTATCAGATCAGCTCCATAGTATCATATTATTGCATTGTCGAGTGATATACATATTTGTGCAAAATTTGAGCTCAATCGGAAAGCGGGGAGTTGTTCAAATTTAACTTGCAAGATTCCACCCCGAACTTACATACATACATCCATTGCAAATTAAATAAAAGCTTGTAATAAATGTATGGAACATGACTTTTTATATAGACTTCATTTTCTTTAACATCTGTGGAACTCTAATTTTCAGAAAACCTATCGGATGCGAAACAGCTTCGTGGCGGCGTGATTTTCATGAATGAATTTCCAATGACATCGAGCACAAAAACCAATAGAATACTGCTAAAGCAACTTGTTCGCGACATGACTAGAGAATAACGCTTTTATTGTATAAATAAATTGCTCTAATAACAAAGTCTGTAATTTATTTCAATGCATTAAGAATTTATATAATATGCTAATATAATCTTGAGTGTCGGGGTGAAGGTAAGGAAAGAAATACTCCGGTGGTTCGGGCATGTGGAAAGAATGTATGATGGAAGAATGACTAAACAGATATACAATGCAAAAGTGGATGGATGCAGAAGTCGCGGAAGGCCACGACACACCTTCCATGATCAAATTGATCATGTACTGGCAAGTACAACTGCATACGTCAAAACAAAACACGTATCATTCCAAGAAAAAATCCCGCGGGATTCCCTGGATAAAACATAGCGCAGTTTTTTATATCTTCATTTTCGACTTGGGTCATGAGCTAACACTATGATAAAGTTTCAAATATTTACGTTCAGTAGCTAAAAAAAAACTGCAGCAGCAGACCCATCTTTTTCACTATTTTTATCTCACGGAAACGACGTAATTATTTGGGATAACAAGTATCTTAAGTTAATAATACACACACCTGCAAAAAAAACCTTGGAGGTGTAATTATGGTATCTACTACTAATTACCCAAAAGTTATTGTAATTTTACATCACTATTATATAGTGCTACATGCCGTCAAAAAAAGCGCACATTTGACTGTAGAAAAAAACGCAGATTTTTACTTTTTTTTTTTTTGCATTCGGAGTTCCTTTGTTTACTTCGTGTTTAAAATTTGCAATTAAGAAAAACATCCTATTGTTATCGTACTTGTTTTACGGCCGTCATTAGTATTGAACTAAACCTTGTGGTTATCGCATTGTGTCGAAGCTTGCCAGGTGTGCGGATCAACTCGATGAACGCGGTCCTTTGATGTATTGTTTAGTTTAATATAAAACAATGCCTGAACGGTGGGGTGGGGCGGTCAAGCGACAAATAAGATACAAATAAGACGTACATTCAAAGAGCGATATAGTGACGGACTTTGCGCGTGTTATTGAATTATGCAGTTTGTACTGGCTGTGTCCAGTCATATATGTGCCTGTTTGACTCTATAGTGATTCCAACAGCATTTTAATTGGATTCGTATGCAGCTCGTAACAAAATGTTACACATAGTATTAAACATACCTTTCTGATAAATTTTATTATAACAATATTAACTTTAGAGAAAAACAACTAGGACATAATATACAGTTAGATAACTACATACATAGACGATAACAAGTTTCTCCAAAACTGTCACATTACATTGGTAGACAATCTGTTATAAGCAAAACAACGGCGTGGTGGCGCGATCTTAATGAATAAAGCTTTCAATGACATCTACCAAAGAACTTAATAGAAGATTTCTAAAGAAAATCGTTGATAATATGAAGGGAGAATGATTATTTTTATTGCATAAAGGAAATGAATTTCAATGCATTAATAATTACATACATACATAACTTCACGCCAGGTCCCTTGCGGGGTAGGCACGAACAACAGAGCGCCATTTAGGCTTATTCTTACACAACTCACTTGCTTCTTTGACATTCATAGCTCTTGTCATGCACGCTCGTCTGTTCTTAAGGCTCCTGACATCGCCTTCTCCTAGTACATGATCAATTATTTACGTATACCACACTACTACTACCACAACGGAAGTATCTATCTTCATCTTAAAAATTCATGCAAAAAATTAAGTAAAACTGCCACATATTCAACGATAATCATAAATGAGCTTTTTTGGAATGTTTTTCTTAGACCAGAGCCTGCAAAAATTTCAATAGAAAATTAGGGGTCAAAAAATAGAAATTTCATATTAATGATTGAATATTATAACATACATTTATTTATTTATTACATATCCAACAGCTTACAATATTTATAAAATAGACAATAAACTCTGTTTATATGATTTTTCCCAACTACTGGATACTTTACACTTTACAATCTTTTTGTACAAAAGCCGCAAGAGATCATAAAGAGACCATAATAAACTCTCATATAAATCTAATTTATTTATCAACATAATACCTGCTGAAGTGTTCTTATATAGTAGGTATATATTATCTATACATATAATAAAATTGTAGACGTCGAATATCTGTACAAATAAAAAAATGCTAAAAACCCAGTCAGGAGGAAGTAAGAAGTGAAATAGAACTAATTTAGATTTTTTTAAATTTTTTGTTTCTCTGTTTGTCTGTCTGTTTGTACCGGCTAATCTCCGAAACGACTGGACGGATTTACATGAAATTTTGTATGGTGATAGCTTATATCTCTCTTCAACATATAGGATACTTCTGATCCCGAAAAATTAAACAATTCCCGTGGGATAGTTAAAAAGCTTTAATTACTTAAACAACTTATAACAGACTAAAAGTAATTTCTCTGCAACGTTACATTATAGAAGCGGATATTTTAACAGGGTGTGGTGCCGGTGAGAGATTTTATCTAATATATATTAATATATAAAGCTGGTAAGTTTGTTTGTTTGCTTGAACGCGCTAATCGCAGAAACTAGTGGTCTGATTTGATTTTTTTTCTGTATTAGATAGCCCATTTATCGAGGAAGGTTATAGGCTATATACCATCACGATAAGAGCAATAGGAGCGGATCACCAATGAATAAATGTGTGTTTAAGTGGGTTCCTGGATGGATTATATTTACAATTAGAACCGGTAGGTGGCGCTGACATCGGGTTCTAGAAGATTATGGTGATTGTGTCAAAACAAAGTCTTTTGTGAATTCAGAAAATATGGCGGTACGAAGTTCACCGGGTCAGCTAGTGTACAATATATTAGTAACTAAAAGTAATAATACACAGATATTCATCTAATATATAAAATTCTCGTGTCACAGTTTTCGTTGCCATACTCCTCCGAAACGGCTTGACCGATTTTGATGAATTTTTTTGTGCTTATCCGGTATCTATGAGAATCGGCCAACATCTATTTTTCATCCCCCTAAATTAATTAGGTAATTAAATTAGGTAGTCCACCCCTAAATTTTTTTATTTATTTTTTAGACAAAATTTTTAATTTCTATTTTTTTATGATACAACATACAAAAATACATACAACCCTAGATTTTCAACCCTTTACGATCAACCCCTATTTTTTACCGGGCAGGACGACGTCTGCCGGGACAGCTAGTATTATATATATTTATAATCCCTATTAATATAATGGCGATAGTAACTCGATGTGTCTGTTAAGCTACCACGAAAATCCTACAAGGAGCACTGGTTCACTTTTGCTGTAATTTTGTTCAACTGTACTTTTAATACCGAAACACATAGTATACAAGCTGTACCCACAACGTCGTCCGCGTGGAATTTTGTCCCGTTTTTCAAACATACTTCGTTGGTTCAAACATAGTCCACTCCTATTGGTTTCAGTGTGATGATGTATAGTGTATAGCCATCCTCAATAAATGGGCTATCGACCACTGAAAAAAATTTTCAAATCAGACCAGCATTTCCTGTTCCAGTTTAATCCTAACCTCATTACCTATTACCTTAAAGAACGTTTTGAATTCCTTCGCCTCTCCACTTCTCACAATTCGCACTCAGATAAATACCGTAGACTCCTGACATCTGCACACACTTTATCCTTTATGATAACTCTTTTACAGTGCATGTTAGCAAACTCTGGAACGCGTGAGTCTTAATATCAGAGAGGCCAAAACATTACCTACATTTCGGAACTCACTTAAAAAATACTATCTGTTTTTAAATAAATATGTATAATATATCAAACATTTACTTATTTTTCTTTTGTTAATATAAAATGATTGTCATATGTTATGATAATAAATATATTTATTTAGATTATTTCTTAAGTATTTCTTTAAACCTAAGTTGCCTGGTAGAAACGCTTTTAAAGATCTGTTATTTTACGAAGAAGTATTGTAATTATGAATTATTTTTTTTTATTTGTTATTTTGGTGAGCAATAAAGTGTTTTCTACACGGACAATATATATATATATATATATATATATATATATATATATATATATATATATATATGTATACTAGCTGTCCCGGCAGACGTCGTGTCTTTCCCGGTAAAAAATAGGGGTTAATCGTAGAAGGTTGAAAATCTAGGGTTGTATGTATTTTTGTATGTTGTATCATAAAAAAATTGAAATTAAAAATTTTGTCCAAAAAAAAATAAAATTTAGGGGGATGAAAAATAGATGTTGGCCGATTCTCATAGATACCGGATAAGCACAAAAAATTTCATCAAAATCGGTCAAGCCGTTTCGGAGGAGTATGGCAACGAAAACTGTGACACGAGAATTTTATATATTAGATATACACACAGCGTGTTTCATTTCAAATGACAATAAATCATAATTTAACCGCGTTTAATGATGAAAAGACGAGCTGGCAAGATGATAAATTGGTCACTAACCTACCGATTTAGTCACCATAACTGATACATATTGTTGTAAAATTCTGAAATGAAAAATGAGGTCCTGTGGCTAAACCAAAGAAGCTACCTTGATTCGTTTTTGTATTTGGGCAGAGTACGTCATGAAGAAAACGTGGTCTGATTTATTATCATAAGGTCTGAAACACGCTGTATATATGTACGGAGCTAAAGTTTAAGTAAGCGAAGTCACATGTAAAACCCTAGTAAATGTTAATTTTATCGGATCATCTCTAACAACTTATCTGATAAATGTTTAAGTACTTAAGACATTGTTACAGTTTTACCAACTTTGAAATTTATAACAGTCATTATCTTCGTCTATGTCTCTTATCTAAGTTGTTATATATAAATGTGCGACCTCGAACATGTACATTGCAGTTCCGTGAAAGAAACAAATATCCACTGCTTATACTCCAAGGGCCTTATTTATAATCGTTTCTTAAATTTAAAGAAACTGCTCACCCATAAACTACTCTTTATTCGAATATTTTGGGTACAACCTACATTAATCATTCAGATTTCGTTTATCTGTGCTCCTCATAGGTACACAACTGGTAATACACGTTTATAAGAGATAGAAAAAGATATTCGTTGATTAGAGACTGATTCTGTTTCCCTTACTTAAGAGATGCCTAATCGTTTCCTAACGAGATCATTATAAGTAAGGTCGTAAGATCCTAGTCACCCCAGACTTACGTGATTTCAGGAATGATGACATTTTAAGGATCGGTAGTTTAACATAAACTTAAAAAGTCGAAGCAGCAAGGCTAGTTTTTACATGTGTCATATATCGTATTGTTATAAACAAAGATATACAGTTGCCAGACACGTCATTTTAGGAAGGCTGAATTTTATATATATTAACAAGCATAATATTTTCCAATAAGCCAGACAAATCTGACGAGCCAAACATCCTTCCAGACTTGTAATTTCTAGTTACTTTTAAACGTTAGCAGGGGACACGGTTTCTAAGGTGATTAACGATACCCCACTTGACTATGTAGAATAAAAAACGAATTTTCGTATTTCGTAAGGGTTCAGTTTTTGCTAAATTTCTCTCTTTTCTTTCTGTCCCTCTTTTTTCTCTTTTCCGTCACCTTGTTCTGATTAGTTAATCTGTCATAATTCCTTTGTAATACCACCTATCATGATGTCATTCTTCACACTATCCATCCATCTCTTTTTGGTCTACCTGTACAGTAGTTGTATGTATCGATCTTCTTTTTGCCAGACAGGCTTTAGAACCCTAAAAAATTACGATAACAAGGTCTACTAGTAACGATAAGATAAAACGATGTACTTTTTTAACCGATTTCCAAAGCATTTTCACTCAAATTTACAAACATGGCACCCATAGCAACTGCATTTGATAGTACACATTTTTATATGAATGAGTTCACTTCTAAAATTGTTGCAAAAACTGGAATACCCAGCGACAGGTTTCACTTTGGAAAATTAATACTAGAAGGGCTGAAGGAATACCCTGACTTTGTTCTGCAGGTAAATAAATATATTTTAATCAAGTTTTTGTTGAAATGGTTAAAAAATTAATTTGAAGTGAACATATCAAGCCCATCGTTTTGTTAAATTATACAATTTTATATACTAAAAAAAGATTGGATCTTTTTTATATAGGAAAATCTCTTTTGCCTGGACAAATCTCTAGACAAGCTTTTATAGCATACTAAAGCTTTCCCCACGGCTGCGCCACAGGTCAAATCCTATGCCTCTAAGGGTGGTGTGCATAAACATTTGACCGACTGTTAAAATAAAATAACCACCGTTTAGGCAACTTCTAGTGTTCACCACAAAATATTCCATGGTTATCGACGAAAATGAGTTGGTTAACTTAAACGAGCAAATCTGAGCCGTTTAAACACCGGTAAACTTTAATCGAACTTTTTTATGCAATTTTCGTAATAGTCTTGCTACTGGTACCGATTTTTACTTATATTTCACTGTTATTTTAAACAAAAATTTGTTTGTTTAATAATTTTAGCATTGAGTAAAATGCTTCCTGCTTTACATTTCATGATGGAAGATGACATTATAAATACGCTAGAATATCTACATAATATAGACCTAGTTACAAGGAGGCCTCGAATTATTCAAGAGCGTCGGAATTTCTTTGAAGAATATGAAAAAGTATTGTTCGTAACTAGATTTGCATGCATGCATGTATACACCTGTCCGTTTGTTTTTAATGACTCATTTATATTTCATAAACAGATCAATCAAAATCTGCTTTTCACTGTTATAGAAATTTGCTGTACCCTTTATCTTTTCTTTTGTTTGTAATCTTTATAATCAAAGTTTGTAATACTATATTGTTTAATTTGTTTAAAATTTGATACGTTAACCGACATCTACCAGGTTACGTAAGTACTACAAAGCGAATGACATAATATGTAAATTGACATAAAATATTGCACATAACTCGTCAAATTAAATAAGACGCCTCTGTCATAAATACCATACTAACGCAGTAACTTCTAAACTTTGTATTATTACTTTTTAAGCAACAAACTCTTAATGTCATTTAGCTTTGACGGATTTTGCAGACGTCAATTGCCTTTTTCATTTAGTCTAGTTATATCATCACTCTATTCATTCGCCATTCATTCAAAAACGCCTAATACCGCTCGTTTACCTAACCGAAAAACAGAAGATGTTGGTGAATACTAAAAAAACGCTCCTCAGTTATGTCGACCGTTAAGTTCTAATCACTTGTTCAGATAATTCAACGTTTTTCTCCAGTCTATGAACTTCACTCTAAGACAAAGCATTAATATGTACGGTTACGTTGTATTAAATTTTTATGTTAGTGCTAGTTGCCTTCTTAGGACTCCCTTCATTTTATATCACAAACTATCCCTTCTTCCGGGATGAAAAGTATCTATGTCCATTTTCAGTATTAAAATCCATATATACAAAATTACAGCAAAATCGATTGGTTTCCCTTACCAACATTCATCCCTTATTTCGACGGTTCTAGTTTTATTTATATAAACTTATAAAGTATTAGCCTATGTATCAATCATCTGTAAACTACAAAAATAACGAAAATGATGAAAATGACGAAAAAGACCAAAATGACATCACAAAAGCAAAACCTACCCTACTTTCTAAGATAACCCCTACATAAACCTATCACTTTTCTGGAATGAAAAGTATCCTAAGTCATCCTAGATATTGAACTTGACATTTTTTTCCGTGAAAGCATTACAGGCAAATGGAAAAACATACTTTTATCTCGGAAACTAACCAATTTTTCGGGCTAAAAAGGATGCTACGTTTATCCCAGTTTCAGCCATATCGATCTAGTAATTTTTCCGTGAATTTAATAATTTAACAATCAATTTTATGTGTACTTCAAGTTTATTTATAGTTTTCAAGTGGGCCTACAGGTCCAAATCCTATATATACAATAAACCAAAAAACATTTTGAGGAAAGAAATTTTGTCAGGGTCACATCTGTGAATAAATATCAAACGAAACCAAGAGAAAGGGTTACTTGCTACAGGTGAACCCAAAAAATACAACATAATATTTATTTAAGGATTATCATTATGTACAGTGTTTGTTTAAATGCTTTTATTATATTAAATATTGTCTTTGCAGATTGACGATGCCACTAACGAGATTGATACTAGCAAATCAGTTTTAGAAAGAACAATAAAATGCGCTATTAGCTTGCAGAAATTAGGAGTGAAAGAGGGAGATGTGGTGGTTATAATCGCACCAAACCATATTGACCTTTGTATTCCTATGTATGCTGCTTTGACTCTCGGAATTATTGTTGCACCGATGGATTGCACATTAGAAGCTTGTAAGTAAATCAAGTGCATAAAATTCTAAAATATTGTTATATACAGACAAAGGTAAAGGCACACCTACCTGTCGTAAAGCGCAGTTTATTACCTCCCCGCATTTAGGAATTATTTTGTTGTTGTACTTTTCTATTGTTCTTGTACTTTTTTATGGCGGTCATTAGTGTCGAACTAATCCTTGTTGTTATTGTGTTGCGTCGAGGCTTGCCAGGTATGGATCTGTGCATTAATAAGCAATGGCCCAAGCCGGAGAGGGGCATTCAAGCGAGGATAACGATACGAGCAAGACGTAGATTCGATGAGCGATATAGTGACAGACTTTTGTGCGTGTTATTGAATCGTGCAGTTTATACTGGTTGTACCCAGTTATATTTGTACCTGTTTTATACGTGTTTGTACAGTTGTAATAAATTCTATAGTAGTTCCAACGACATTTTAATTCGAGACCTGCGTCACTCGTAACAATATTCATTCAGTCTCGTCATTGAAAATGTGAAATACTTAAGAATTATAATCGCCCAGTAAATTGTATCTCTTCACTCTGCAATTATAGTTGCAACAGTCTTTTCCACTTTTTATAGAAAACAGGTCAACCTCTAGTGTTTACCTTTTGTTTAAAGAGCAGGCGTTAGCACTTAATTATTAAAAGAGAGATAGAGAGAGAGAGAGCAGCAACGCATTTGTAGCACTTTGGTGTTGAAAAATTTCCCTTGAGTGGGCCGTGTGCCTGTCTGCTGAACTCCTGCAATAAAAATATATCTCAAAGCTAGGCAAGTTAAGCTTGTGTTATGGTTAATATACAACGGGCGACTCTGAAGCCGATCCCAGACACTGAGCATACCATAGCACATAACAGAAACTTCGTTTCCGAAATTTACCATACCAGGAATCGAATCCAGAGCCTTAGCATTCCAGTGAGTTCGGCCCGCTGAAACTAAGGCCGCTCAACCACAAAGACAGTCTAAGACTGGTGTGCACGGACCTTTAACCGATGGTTAAAATCAAATAATCGACAAAAATGTATGGAAAAACAGTGATTATTTTTGGTTAACCGTCGGTTAGATTTCGGTGCACACCAGCCTAAATTTTAATGAATCTTAAGTCATAGACTATACCTAGCCCCGGCATAAGTACTGTTACAAATGATAATGCATTTTTTTAATGAAGTAATGTTATATTATTACAATTGATATCTACATATTTATTAAAGACTCAGCAAAAATCACTACATAGTATAAAACAAAGTCGCCTTTTCTGTCCCTATATCCCTATGTGCGCTTAAATCTTTAAAACTACCCAACGAATTTTGATGTGGTTTTTTCCAATAGATAGAGTGATTCAAGAGGAAGGTTTATATGTATAATACATGCATCATATACTAAGGCAACATTGCTAATTTTAGTGATGCCCGTGCGAACCGTGCGAAGCCGGGGCAGGTCGCTAGTAAAAAATATTCTATTCGAAATGGCCACCATTGGCTTTTATACAGGCCTTTAATCTGTTTGGCCACGAATCTGTGGATTTACGCCCTGTTTCCAAGGGAAATTTCGCCACTGCTTGGTCCAAATATTTTTTAAGAGACTCAATGTCGCCGTGTCGTTTAGAACAGGCCGTGTCCTCTAAAACTGACCATAATTTAAGTATAAAGGGTTGAGGTCTGGGCTAGATGAGGGCCAATCTTCAGCTTTTATAAAGTCTGGAACGTTGGTTTCAAGCCAGGCTTGGGTAGTTCGTGCCTTGTGACCAGGTGCAGAGCCCTGCTGGAAAGTCTACAGTATATTTTAAAAAAGTGTATTGCTGAGAGGTTTTACAACATAATCCAAGACAGTATCTTGATACACTTTAGCTGAAGTTTTCCCTCCTTTTTCACAAAAATGTAGTTTTGTCACTTCTAGATAAGACATGCCCCACCAAACCACCTTTGACGCAGGATGATGACTCCGTTGTATCTTTCCGACCACTTGAGCAATTTCTCTAGAGCTGTGAGCGTACACTTTATCATTTCGCTTATTGTAGTGCTCTTCAATCGTGAAAATTTTTTCATCGGTAAAGAGGATATTTCTGTGCCTTTCACCTGCGTACCGCGGCAGAAGGCGTTTTGATCGATCCACATTAAACATACATTAATTACATCAGTTAACTAAATAAATAAATATAAAAAAATTGAACTATAAAGATAATTTATTAAATAATTGTGTAATCTGTAGCGATCTATAGCCTTAACAGCGAAGCTCAGCAGCACTTGAACCGCTCGCCGCTGCGACATATATATTATTTAAACTAATGCCGGGCAGCGAAATTTTCTTACAAAATAAAGAACTTAAATGTATAACTCGTATTACTAAAAAATTATAATCCAATTATCGTACTGAGAAGTCACTAAAATTTAAAATTGTTAATTTAAAAGTTAATAAAGAATATGATAAAAAACAAATGAAATATGCAAAATAATTTTATGTGAAATTATAGATATTTTACTATAATCGCTGAAAATGTCGTTAATATTTTTTTAATTTAAAGTACCGAAAATTTTTATTCTAAAAAACATTGATGTTAAATTCAAAATTTTCAAAAACTGTTTTGAGGGATGATTCTTGGGTATGACTACTTTCGATAATTATATTTTAATCGGTTTTCTATCATCAAGTGGTTAAAGGGGTGTCCACTTGACGTGATCTGACCCAGCATTAACAGCCTTTGTAGTATTAACCGTAAGCCGCCGCCTCTATCTATTCTAGTCTTCGACAGACGATGTATTGTTGTATCTGTTGATAGTACGATATACGAACATACGGCTGATACCAAGCGTTTGAAGCGTCTGTAATATGACCGACGGCTCATTCCATATTGTATATTGATAATAAACACGAAAAATATGTGAAAAGGTGCAAAATCCAAAGAAGTTTTTGAAAATTATATACGTGTTTCAAATTCAAAATAATTAAAAAGTTGAAGAAAAGATAAGTTTTTACATAACAATATTTAATTCCAGACTAGTTATATCATAATTATATATATCTCATTAACCAAATCTTCTTATTACAGTGGAAATAAAAGCACATTTGCTCAATATGGAACCAAAAGTAATATTCTGTCAAAATAATAAGACGGCAACTCTCAATCAAGCTATGAAAAACACTGGTCTAGATCCGATTATAATCACTTTTGATAAAGAGGGTGATTTTATTAAATTCTGTGATTTCATTAACAAATATGAAAATGACGATGCAATAAAAGAATTCAAGTGAATAAACCTCCTATGCATTTTAGTGCTTCGTTCTTACTCAAATAAATATATACTTACTTTATGTTATCGTCTACTTCCTTCATTCTCGAACCACTGGCTCACTTTTCTTTGAAAAGGACATCAAACCACAGCTTTCTTAAGCTCCTAGAAGACAGTTACAATATAGTCATAAAACATGCATACATCATACCTTTGATATTCATGAGTTTATAATTCTTCTAAGTTTTTTATGCTCATGATTTTTTTATATTTCAGGGCAGCAAATTTCAATCCTATAACAACTCCAGCCTTGCTCTTGACAACGAGTGGATCTACTGGCACCCCAAAATTAGTTTCTCTCAGTCACAAGAATTTGGTCATTTCAATGACATACGTCTGGTAACTATTCTAATCATCTTTTTGGAATTATGATGTACAAATAAAGATATAATAGAATATTCAGGTCCCTATGCGCTGTCTGTCTCACCGCACAGCTGAAGCCAGAAGACGTCTCTTTGCAAGTACTGGCTAAATACGGCTATTCTTGCTGCAAAAGGTTGAAACGAAGCCACGTTTCTTTGGTATTTACTGCTCCGTAATTTACCAAAATAATATTATAAATCTTCACAATATGGGACGCAACCTTGTTGTTTTGTAATTATAAGGTTATTTTAGGTTAAGGAAAACATGATATTAAATTACCTTCAAATTATTGACATGCAACCATTTTGCTTCTCAAACTAGCAATTCAAAAAAATATCTTCATCTTCATAAAGCAGAGATAAATAATTTTGTCATTTTATTTGTTTATACTGCTTTATTTTATGTATAATAAAATAATAATGTATCTGCATAGCGACCGAGCCTATCGAATCAATAAGCCTGAGGAGTGCTACTTAGTTTTTCCTATTACAAGCACATTGGCGTTATACAAGCCTTAATGAATTTATTGATACAGGCCAGAACAGTGACGTTCAAAAGAAAAATTTAGTTAGTTTACATGTAGACGTACCCCAATTACCCCCGTGTATATTTTATTAAAGTTTTAGTTTTCGGGTTATTTATTTCTATTATAATTCTAGGTATGATTATTTGGGAGTTTTTTTAATGTAACTAAGTCCTTATGTGAATTTTACATTTAAATGTAAAATAATCAGCACCCTAACTTCAAAACCTAACTTAGAATTGAAAAATACAATTTCGTAGTTACGGAATGTCTTTCTAAACTTCCCTAGAGTCTAAGCTTTCCTAATAATACATATATTGTTAACAATTTAATTAAAGTGTAATTCAACTATTTTATTATATGGCGAAAATTGATCGAAAATACAATATAGCTAAAGAAATATGATCAAGATTGACACATATATTTTTGACTGTATAAAGTGTAATCTTGACTGTGGAATCATTAAAAAAAGCCGTTTTGTTTCTTGCAAAGCTTTTGACCGGCAGAGCGACGTTTACAGTCCCAGTCATCTCTTAACTTAACCCAAACTACTGCATTAAAGTTCTCATTTCTCATTACAGGACACCGTTTACTACGTTTCCCACGCCCACGAAGCTAGCGCTTGTCGTATCATCAGCTCATTGGCTATCCGCTATTATACACTATTTATGTGCACCTGTCTTTAAATACACAAGAATTCAATCTTCACATCCAGCAACAGAAGATGTAGTTACTCATCTTATCAATAAATTCAGGGTAAGTATACATAAGCAATATTGGTGACCACCAATAAAAAACAATAGTTTAGGATGGTCAGGCCCTCGCGTGGACGCCTTGGGAAGGGTTCCCACCCACCAATAATACCGTCGAGAGGAGAGCAAGTCGTGTTCCGCCCGCACTTCCCCCTCGCCAGTGGATATGGCCCTTAGGGGCGCCGCCTGCCAGGCTACGGAAAGTTGTTCGAGCTTCCGTTTTCCCATAACTCTGGCATAAGGGGAAGAAAGGAACACCAAGAGGTTTTAGTTGGCATCGTCGACTCACATGATGAACCCCACACACCCCCGCCGCACTTCCCCCGCGGCGGTTAGTCCTCAAACGGAATTCCTTTTGCTATTAAACAGGATCAAGATTTTATTAAAACCAAAACCATTAAAAACTTGTTGTAAAAATATTAATCTTTGTATTTCCAGCCAACTTACGCAATATTGAATCCTCCGCTTATGGCAAGGCTCCTGAAACAGAAAAACAGTGAAATGTGTGATTTTAGTTCTTTAGATTATATTTTGCTGGCGGGGAGCTACGTCTCCCAAGTCTGGTTGGACGGCATTAAGGTTAGTGAGTTTTGGTGTTTTCTTGTTTTAATTTATTAATATAATATAGTTATTTAAATGGACCTCCAGGGATAAATCCTAAATTATACAAATTGCAAAAAATACTCAAAGTGCAAAAATACTCGAGGCGTTTTTGATTAAAACTAATGTATTATTAGTTTTTTTTTAAATCAATTACCCTTGTTAGGAATTATCTCAATGAAAAAAATCAAAATACATTCGTTCATATGTAAAGTGTTATTCAATGTTTTCAGAAACTCTTGCCAACAGTGCGATTTCAAATTATATACGGGCAAACCGAAATTAGTGGTTTTGCAATCCAACAAGGAATAGATGTACATGGATCAGTCGGCAGGATTAGTGGAGCCTTTGATTGTAGAGTACGTACGCAATCACTGTCTATGATATTATGAAAACAAGTTACAATGTCATGTATGTACGTTGTTAATTGCAGAATTTAATTAATTTGAGAGAAAGAAAGAAAATAACGGATAACATTTACTTGGCAAAAACGTGTTGCGCGACATATTACATATTAGAAAAAATTAAAGTAACATAACGCTACGTGCGAACGGGGGTGTAAGCAGGATTGGAAGGAAACACCAGTCCTTTTAACTTAACTTTTATATAATACTACCTGTCCCGGCAAACGTCGTTCTGCCAGAAAAAGCTTCAATCGATTTAAAGTTTATAATTAACAAATAAAAATAGGGGTTGATCGTAGAGGGTTGAAAATTTAGGGTAGTATGTATTTTTTAATAAGGTATCATATTTTTATTTCATTTTTTATCTAAAATTTAAAAAAATAAGGATAACTATTTTTTACCCTACCGTTGGGTAGGGTAAAACATTTAGGGGGATGAAAAATAGATGTTGTCCGATTCTCAGACCTACCCAATATGCACACAAAATTTCATGAGAATCGGTCAAGCCACTACGGAGGAGTTTAACTACAAACACCGCGACACGAGAATTTTATATTTAAGATGCTTTTATTGTGTTACACAGTCGTAGGTGATTCTTCTCCGCAGGGTAGCCCCTACACGCACAACTAATGACACACTGTCCCGACGATAAAGTGTCCCGCTCACAATACCGTCGCCGATATTGCGTAAACCACCTCATGCTGCTGCGGTGTTCACCTCCGAAGTTACCGCGCGTAGCTCGCTTCTGGACCTTCTTTTAAACCACGCTAAACTCCTCATTCACTGAACTGCTCTCTAAACTTTTCACTAAATTCACCACTAAACTTGTCACTGTCTTCTAGTAAACTCCTTTTCCAATCTTTAGTATCGCACTTGTCGCTTCGCTGTCTTGAATTGAACTCAAACTAACTCGAAGGCGTGCCTTAAGCTACTTATAATGCTTATATGCTTATTATATAATAGAAATACTAAAAACCGAGTCAGGGGACTCGGTTTTAGCGTTTTCTTTTTTCATTGTACAGAAATTTGACCTCTACAGTTTTATTATATGTATAGATAAAATAGTGGTGATAAACTAAAGGTGACCTTATCCTTAAAAGAGTTTCTTCCCAGCAAACCAAAGCGTCTAGCGCGAAGGGAGAAACAAAAGGCAGGGTTTTGTACACCAAAATAAGTTTATGATTTAACTAAGTAAAATATAATATAAACATTAAACATATTATAAAAAAATAACTACAAAATTACAACATATACTATAAAACATGTGTATATGTGTATTTTTTTTATATGGGCATACGCCCATGGGTCACCACTGCGGTGGCTGTGGCGATGATTACTTCACATGAGTTTATGGACCGATTTTTATTTTGAATTTGCACTACTTTGCAGTTGGTGAATTTCGAGACTCTAGAAGACATCGAAGCCCCACATGTCAATGGCGAACTGTGGCTGAGGGGACCATCGGTATTTCTGGTAACATTCACTATATTTACTGGTTTCTTACAATTATTCTACTTATTACTACACACTAGTAGTACCCCGCGACTACTACTACACACTAGTGGTACCCCGCGACTACCACTAGTGTGTAGTTCTTGTTTAAAAAGCAGAAGTTAATACAGGTTTGTACTAAATTTTATGTTAGTGCTATTTGCACCGGAAGATAATTTTCATTTTATATCGCAAAATATCCCATCTCTCAGCATGAAAAGCATTAATGTCTATATTCGGTATTAAAACTATCTTTAAACAAAATTACAGCAAATCTATCCAGTATTCCAAGAGTTTTCCGTGAAAGCTTGACAGAAAGACATACCGAGTTAACTATCGCATTTTTTATGGACGAAATTTTTCTTCCATCTGTCTATAAACTTGAAAAACTATTGGGCTCATCCAAACTTTCATGCTCTATTTCAATTCATCCTAGTTTTATTAAAGTTATTAAAAAATTAAAGTTAAAACTATATAAATAACAAAAACAATAATGACAAAACAAAACAACAAGACGAAAAGGACAAAAGGGACAAAAAGGATAAAATGACAAAAAGACAGAACGGACAAAAATATGATTCTATCTTATTATCTATTATACATAAATATTACTCCTTAACCAGATGTTAACTTATGTTTATACCTAATACACAAATTATGCTTTGCCATGATATATTATAAATAAAAATCAATGTTTGTATGTTTGTCGTTGTATGCGCTCCTAAATCATTGATCAGATTGTGATGAAAGTTTAGTAGGATATTTTGAAGACGCCTACAAGGGTTTTTGACCCAAAAGTCTTTATGTATAAAATTCTTCTTTGTATGTCATTCTCTAACTCTTCCTTAACCGTTGATCCGATTTTGATGAAATTTGTATGTATTCAAGTGGGTTCGAGAATGGTTTAGTTTAACAATTGGTCCCGGTAGATGACGTTGCAGTCATATTCCAAGATTTTGACGAGCTTTTTGTCTATTTGAGTGGATCTTGGATAGTTCAGATTCACAATTGAATGCGGAATGTGGCGCTGCAATTGGATACCAGGACTTGGTTAAATTATTTTTATGTGTTTCAAGTGGGTCCCGGGATGATTTAGATTCAAAATTGGACCCGGTAGGTCGTGCCGCTGAACTCACCAGTGGGACCAATTGTGATGATTTTTTTTGTATTTTATCAAGCGAGAATAGTTAAGATTAAATTGGTCCCAGTAGATGGCGCTGCAATCAGGTACTAGACTTTTATTTTTAAGAGCAAAACAACGGCTGCCGGGAATGCAACATTTACTTCTTCTTATTCTCATCTACAACCTGATTTTGGAAACCCTACAAAACTGATGATTTTTTTCGACAAAAGATAATATAGCTATTCAACGCGGTAACGTTGCCCGCTTTTGGGAACGTTCTCAACAAGAGACAGTTTTTTTTTTCACTTTTATTTATTTGTTGTTTAAGATAATTTAGATTAATATTGTTGTATGTTGTGTTTCTTTTGAAAAATACAAAAATTGCAGGGTTATTACAATAATCCTGAGGAGACCAACAGCGTATTTGTTGATGACTGGTTAAGGACTGGCGACATGTTTTACAGAGATGACGCAGGATATTTGTACTTCGTCGAGAGGATTAAGATGCTTATAAAATACAATAATTACCACGTATGTCTTAAAATATTATTTTATAATAAACATATATACATAAGTATTCTCAGATAAGTAACTATAGGTATAAAAGTCGTGCTAGAATAAAAATATTATTTCTTTATAGCACATTGAGAAATGTATTATAGTATAAGCGTGTGTGATGAAAACAAAATTAGCATTTTTTATATTTCTTTCAGTTTTCATAATAATACTTCATTGTAACGGTTTTAAGCGCGGTTATTTTTTTTTTTTAATATTCTGACGTCCGGATTTTTATTACGCCGACGTGCTCAGGAAAATAAAGATATCTATAGTCAATGAGTATTTATAATAAAACTACGTTTTAACGGTTTTAAGCGCGGTAATTTATTTTATTTAGGTTTATCCGACGTTTCGGCCGCTTTTCAGTTGCCGTGGTCACGGAAGACAAAGATGAAATTTCATCTTAAAACCGTTAAAACGTAGTTTTATTATGTGTACAAGTCGCGAAAACTTAAGAAAATATTCAATGAGTATTGTTAACGTTTTATTACTAACTTGTTCATTCTAATTATTTAGTTTTAATTTTATTTTGTTTGTGGCTTGATGAGAAAATGTGGCGCAAGAAAGTCTTCAGCAACATGCCTAGTTCTAATAATTTTATATAATATAAAGAAAAATACCTATTTTTTAAAAATATCAGTAAATTTGAATTGTGTTCCGGTTAGCCAGTTTTTTTTTCAGCCTAAAAGGATTAAATAGGCACAAAAATACGGGAATGTAGTTTTACCCGGGACAAATAACAAAAATTATATAGTGACATTCTTTTTTTTATATTTCTCCGAAGAGCAAGTCAGTTTTAACATATTTTTATCGGTTTTAACATATTTATAAAAATCTATACAATTATAATCTTAATTAAAAACGGGACAAATAGTTTCATTGTATTAGTGCGCCGAGCAGGAGGGGAAGCAAACAGTGTTCGGTGCGGACGCCAATCTACATTACACTATAGAAGTATAGACGTTCAGCCGACTCGGCTGAGCCGATTTAATAAGTAAAAACCAAACACGGTTCGAATACGGGACAGAGTCAGTCCCGCCGGAACAGTTTAAACTGAGCCTAAAATACGTCGGGACGTCTGGCAACCCTAGTTCCGGTGCACACAGAAAGAGTGCCTTGAGGTCTGGCAGTTTATAGATGCTGGGTTTGGGTCTTACCACTTGTAATGATGGTATCCCAAACAGTTAAAACCGTGAAAACGTAGTTTTACTATGTAAACTAGTTGCGAAAAGTTAAAAAAATATTATCTTTATTGATCTTGATTTAAATTTATTTGGAACAATATATACCTTATGGAAAATGGTTACCGTCTATAGACGTCTTCAACACCACGGGGTACGCGTTGTCGACCTCTAAGAAATCCATGATGCCCTTCTTATAACTCCATATCATAACGCAAATGGAAAACCGTGGCGGTAAGTTCCCTCCACATAATCGTTGCACGCGAAACAAATGTTCTAGAGAACCGTTGCGTAGTTATGCGTGGAAGCTCTAGGAAATGGGGGTGAATATGGAATACTTATTTTATTTAAGATTTAAAAAAGAATCGGTCCATAATAAAACACACAAAAAACTTAATGTGTGCTTAAGACATCACGACATAAATGAAACTTCATCAAGACGAGTAGCACTCGACGAATTAGTCGACTCGAGCCGATTTTACCCGAACGAGCGTTACATAGCCGTGCGTGACGCGTTTAGGCCCAGCCTCACTCAGTGCCCACATAATGAAGTACTCAGCGCTCCTAAAGGATTAAAAGGAAAGTTATGTCTTCAAAAATGGTTTTATAATGTAGCACCTCTGGTCCCGACAAAAACAAAATCCACCCGCATATCTGAAACAAATCACATTTATTATCCGTCAGCATTTGAACCAACAACATTTAAATTGTTTTATCATCGTCTTCTTTTGTTTATTTGGTGTTTAAAATTTGTGATTTGCAAACTGCCCATTGTTGTATTATATTCTTTTGCGGAAGTCGGAGAAGGTGTGTAGGATTAAGTCGGCTTAGATACGGGGAAATTGCAGTTGAGCAGTATAAAACGATGACCTGATGGAGGGGGGGAGTTAGTCTAGCGAGAACCACGAGCGAGTCGAGACGTGTGTACTGCAATCGGGAATCTAGACCGACTTTGCGCGTTTTATGGAATTGCGACTTTCTGCATTACGTTTGGACTTGTTGTGTTCGGTTATATTTGTACCTCTGTTATACATGTTTGTATAGTTCTAATCAACTCTATCGTAATTCTAACGGCATTTTAATTCGAGTCTCGCGATTTGTAACAATAACAATTGAGACTGATGAATGTTTCACAGGTTTCTCCAACACAAGTAGAATCAGTGATCCGTAAACATCCTGCCGTGGTGGACGTAGCTGTGACTGGTATAGACGACCTTGATCACGGAGAACAAATTGTTGCTTGCGTTGTCCCCAAGCCTGGTTATAATATCTCACCGCAGGAGGTGAAGGATTTGGTAAAGGGTGAGGTTTTGTTATTGCAGTCAGTACTTAGTATTTATAGGTAAGAAGAGTAATGCCATATAGCGATTGTGGAACTAGCTACGAGAGTAGTATACTAAGGGTCTTGTTGCCGCAAAAGGTCAGAAAGTGGAGTTCAAAAGAAACGTCATTTCGTTGGTAACTACTGTCCAATAGTATACCAAAAATTGACATAAATCTTCACGGTATAAGTATAAGACGTAACTCGGTTTTTTTAGTAATTTTCTACAGTTATTTTAAATTAAGAGAAAATCACCAAATTACCTCTAAATTATTGATAAGAAACCGTTTTACTCCTTCAACTTTTATGAACACAGGATTAAAAAATATCTCCATCTTTATAGGAGACTAGCAGTTTCCTTCGACTTCGTCCGCGTCACTATCGCGATGTAGAATACTATCAGCGCCATCTAGTTTATTTAATATGATGATTAAACACGCTATGCTAGACTCTGTTTTTGTAAGGTTTTAGTTTTTCGCGGAATCTCGCCTTTTTAATGTATCAATTGTTTTATTGTATGATGATACCGGCAATATCAATACTCAATTAGGTAAATAAGTTGTATGATAAGGTTTTCAAGTAATTAAAGTTTTTTAATTATCGCACGGAAACTCTTTAATTTTTCGGGATCAAAAGTATCCTATATGTTGACCAAGGATATAAGCTACCGCCATACAAAAATTCATTTAAATCCGTGTAGTCGTTTCGGAGATTAGCCCGTATAAACAGACAAACACAGAAACAAAAATTTTGAGAAAATCTGAATTAGTTCTATTTCATTTCTCATATCCCCCGTGACTCGATTTGTAGCATTTTTTTTCATTGTACAGAAATTGAACTCACGGTTTTGTTATATGTATATACGCACACATGCACACGCACACACACACACACGCGCACATAAATACTCGTATGGCTGTGTAAATCTAGATTAGACAACAGTTTAACTTTAATCTGGCAAGACCTTAATTAAATATTGTTATTAATCAGCAGGATACGAGATTTGAAAAACATTGTTTTGTGAGACCGAAAAGGTCTCAGACGCACTGTAAAAAAGGTTTAAGTTTGCCCCGAATGGACCTCTTACGCACTGGCTAAAAGTGCATCAAAAACGGCCACGCTGAGAACGTGTTAAGGCATAAAAGCGTAAACCTCAAACAGACAAACAAAACTCCAATCGCATTTATACAATTCAAAATAGACCGGTAATATTTAAAAAAATCATAATGTTCGGGAACCGTTAATATTGTTTTAAACTTGAGATTTTTTTAATTTGTTTTGTAGAAAATCTGTCTGATGCGAATCAACTTCGTGGCGGTGTTATTTTTATGGATGAACTACCAGCGACATCAACAGCAAAAATCAACAGAAAAAAGCTGAAGGAAATGGTGCTAACCTTACCCAGAGAATAAATATTAGTGTGTCATAAATATTAGAGTGTCATTTCCAGTGGGGTTTTTTTAGATACGAGATTTCGGATCTGGATGTGGATGTATAAATAATATTACCTATAACGGTTGTAGTTACGATTAAGGATATGAAATTAGTTCCGATTACATATTAAGAACATTTGTTAAGAATTGTTAAAGAAAAATACTAAAAGAGACCTGATAACAATACATTCTTTCAAATTTCATTATAAAAGAAACGTATTAAAGTTACAAAAAAATACCCTACATATATAAAAAACCAATTACCAAAATTATACTTATTACATGCGTGATTCTTGATATTTACTATACAAACTAATAAAGTTATATAAAGTATTTGTGATTTATTTACCTTAAGGAGCATTTATGTCAAAATAGACTAAATGCGTATTTCTTGTCGACACTCCGGGTGCGGTATAGATATACGGCACATTTATTTATTACCTGAAATATAATATTAATAATAATTTTCCAATGAATAATAAGGATTGTAATTATTATTTGGCCTGATTTGATTTGCTCATTACTCGCTAATTTAATGGGTGTGGTTTACATATATGTCCCCGGAATCATAAGTAATGCGGGGGGAGGGGGGAGGGGGGAGGAAACCTTACTCCTTCTGCAACTCCTATGGTGAGGAAATATATAGTTACTGAGTTATTAATGTTTTTGTCACTCTAACCTCACTTCTGTTTTTGACTAATATATAAGATAAATAGTGAATGGTTACAGTCGGTTCTGGTCTACACAAAACCTAACCTAACAGACTGTTTAAAACTCCACATATTTAAATTTTCGGATACATACAGTCTCCTATTTCGATAAATCCCGTCAAAAAACGTAAAAAAACGTCTCGGCGACAAAATTACCAGATCATTGTCGTGAATTTCAAACTTATAATTAATTGAATATGTATTTTTTCCACTCAAAACCAATTTCAGTTGTTATAAATAAGTCTTAAATATATTCCTAAACACATTAACCATTAAAATCATACAGGAAATCATCCGGGGACATATATGTAAACCCAACCCAATTTAATCGTAAACCTAAATAAATATAAATATTCTGCTTACCTATTAATGTTGATTAATCACTATATTTAGACAATTATACCTATTGGTTGACATGTGATATAATTTACCTACATTTAGAATAACATAATGTTACTGGACAGAAATTTCATTTGTACGTTAAACTCACAGAGTACATTCACTTCACTTTTTGCTTAATTGGTTCGTTCCTTATTGAACTACCATTACTGCTAGTGTCAGGTGTGAAGAAAATAAGTATGGAAAAAAACAAGGGTAATTTGAAAATGAGGAAAAATCTAAACTCAAAAACTTTTTCATTTGTGCAGATAACCACCACGTGTAAGTTACACAAATAAACTAACAAGCGAACGCAGACACGTAGGCAATATTAATATGGACATCACAGTTTTATGTTATTTACAGATGCTCACCAAAACGACAAAAACAAAATTCATAATTACAATACTTCTTCGTAAAACAACAGATCTCTAAAAGCGATCTTTTCCAGGCAACTTGGGTTTAAAGAAATATTTAACTAATCTGACGATGTAGGTGGAGCAGAAAAAAGGTAGGACTGAACAATTTAAATATTCATACTTACACTAATTTATAAATTTAATACATACATATATTCAGACACATTTATTGAATACCAATATATTATTATAATTCATATATACGTATATACGAAGTATATTAGAATCTTTATACATTAGGTTAAAAATAATTGGATTGAAGATGGGCAAGTGGGGTTTTGAGGTTAGGAGGATTAAGGATTTTACTAGGAAGGATATCGTATAAGGAGACAGAGTATAAGGGACAGTTAAAGAAGATACGTTTAATTGTACCTTCCTCTGTACAACTACGAATAGGTGTTTGTCACACCAATGGGGATTGTTCACAAAAAATTACCATCTGATTTTATATTTTTATTACGTAAAATAGGGTATTTTAAGATACTAATTTGAATATTTTTGTATTTTTAGTTAGTTTTTTTTATAATTCGATTTTAAAATTATTTCTCCGATGACGTCATAAGGGACAAGTTTACATTGATTTCTTTACCTAGAAAACAAAAATAATAAAAGTAAGTTTTATCTATACATATAATCATGGTAATCTGTGCTACTATTTAAATGTCGCTGTCATTACTCATTACGTATCGTGATCATTTTAGTATTTTTTGTCGCAAGGCTTATGATTTTTCGTGTTCAACCATTATTATTTTCTATAGTTATCGTTAAATTTTTGATGTGTTCTTTAGGGAAAACCATGTTACAGAACTTAAATCAAATAATGTACAGCTAGATTTTTTTTTACACCTGAAGCAGGCAAACCGGGAGGCGGCCCACCTGATTGGATTTAGTAAGGTCAAATAAAGGTCATACGCATTTCTTACAAAATAGAAGAAGATCGTACGTTTGTTGGAATTTTAACTAGACAGAAATGATTAGGGACACTATTCCTCGAAATGGCTTTTTCAAATAGCTAGATTGAAAAAAGCGAACAATCCCAATTATTTGCGGGTGCATCGGAGGGCAGCGTGGTCCAGTCGCAATGTACACTGATCCCCGGAGTAGTTCGTTTGCCAGCTGCACGATATTTATACTACCATGGCTTAGTTGCGATCTCAGAAGAAATGTCTCTATATAATTTTCCTTTTAACTCGCTTGAATTTGATCAAACCCTTAACCTCTTATATCTTAATAGTCTTTGGAACTTGGGACATGATGTCTGTTTAAGTGGGGTATAATGTCGTCACATCAGGCTTAGGCAAATTATCTACCGTCTCATTCCCAGTTATGCCAGAGTGGCTATATAGATATCTAAGCTAGCTAAATTGTAGGAGAAGGGAAGACATTATTTAAATTTGTGAATTAAAGGAAATCGCATGCAAATTCCTGTCTTCTGAAACAATTGATTTAAGGCAGCTTAAAGAGTCAGAGAAGATGAGAAATGTTAAAATTATTTTTATTAGAGATAATAAACTTAATAGCTTCTAATAAAGCTATTGACTCACCTGAAAATATATATAGAGGTTAGATGGGGAGATTTAAAAATTATAGCCAGCTTGTATAAAGGGCACCGCACTGCAGCACTAACGCTACCGTCTCTGGCAAATTTAGACGCGTCGGTGTAGGTTGGGCGCCAATCAGACCATTCCAACAAATGCTTCTGGTTACAAAGATGATTTGTTTAGTGATCGTTTTTGGAGATATTGAAATTTAAAAAACTTTTGGTTGAAATATTAAGGTTTCATATAAGGTATTAAATGAGGCAGGTTTAGGTAATTGGAAAACATGACCATTTAAGATAATAATAAAAGAGTTAAGCTATAGACGTGGCAACTATCGAGTAACACCTATAACAATTTGCAACTGGCACCACTGGTGTTTATTTATTTTTCAGTAATGCCACAATGGCAGGCAAAGGAATAAAATCCATATAGATTAATCTTCTTCATTCTTTTCTGTTTTTTATTATTCCTTTCACTTATACATTTACTATAGTAGAATTATTTTCTCCGTGCAGTTTGGGTCATAAATCAAACTCGACCTCAGCCCGGCTAGGGCGGTGAGCATGTTGCTCGGCGCAACGCCATTATCGATAAAAACTCATTCTTATCAAAGAAAGTTTATCATTCTTATAAAAATCATTATTATTTTTTTTGCTGTTAATTTTAAACTTAGATATAATTATTTCTATTTATTTTTAATATAACTTGTTACATTCTAAACTATAACTATAAGTACAAAATACTTATAGTTTTTTAATACATAGATGCCTAATTAATAATTTATTTTAAATCATTATTATTCTTATTTTAATAAATACGTTGTTTTATTTTTTTTTTCTTTCATTTATATCACTAACCCACAAAATGACAAAACTAAAGACACATAACGCGATCGATAACGCTTATCGACAATAATAATGCGTATCACTATGCCTGCCCATAAGGCCCGTGACTGGAAGAGAGAGCGAAATACTCGCTTCATTGCTCCGATTATTTATGACTCAATTGCACGGAGAAAATAATTCTACTATAGAATTTTAACTTTGTTTGCTTTTTCCGTAGGTCGCATGACATTTGTGTTTTAGGAGGTGGGTACTAAAAATCAGTTGCTGTGTCGAACTATGTTTCGGCAAAATTCTGAGTGCCAACCTCATTTCGCAGATTGTGGTATAGAATTTAATTATTATTGTTAAGTGTCGCATTTTTAGAAATAAATATTTTCTTTCTTCTTTAAAAGTCACAAGGTAAGCATTCCACGGTAGTGTGTCTGCTCGTCGAGTGAAATTCTGTTATATCGTGTCGAATTTAAATTTCAGTTTTCTTTAAACTTTGAATATTCGAAATCTTCAGTTACAATTTGTGAGACTTGAGTCCCACGAAGAGTTGCAGTTTATTAAGCTGTACCTATTTTAGGTGAAATTGAATTACATTAGTTTGAGCCAGATGCAGTTTTATGTATTTTTATAATACAGTGACAGCAGGAATAAAATAAGTCAAGTCAATATTTGAATAGTTATCCAAAAGTCGCCAGCACTTTGATTATAACAAAACATAGGTTTTAACACAATTAAATAAGCGCATAGAATCTCTGATTTCTAGCACACATAAAGAAAACAATTTACAGCTCCGACGTAAATAACCATATAACTCTATTCGTAATTAATCGAAATTGTATGTTACAAAGTACCTACTTACGTGTTATTTTAATATAAAACCTTGACAAAAGTGACGTTACTGAGTAATGGAGTCGGATAAATTTCACTTTTTAAATGTCGTAAAACATCAGGTGGCCAGACCTACATATTTCTGTCAAATATCTATATATTTTATAGACCCAGTAATTTTGAGAAAAATCACCGTTACATACAAAGACACATACAAAGTTACATAAGTTACATACAATGAAAGAAAGGATAGATATGACTACCAAAACATATTCCGTTTTTGCTGAATTGCTAATGGAATCTAAAGGCCTAATAATACGACTGTGGTATATCTAAAAAAATAGGTTACATAACACAATCTATAGTATAATATGTAATCATTATCTAACAGTTAAGACAACAATATAAGTAGTTTATCAATATAAAGGTTTAGTGATAAAATTTGATAAACTTTTCTATTATTTAGTATTTTATTTATGTTATGTTATTATTCTATGGTAGCTTCCATATTTATTTACAACTATGTATAGTTATATAAGCTACTAGGTTATGCCCGCGACTTCGTCCACGCTTAACTTGAAATTCCCACGGGAATCCCGGGCCACAGAGTACCACAGCATTGAACAAAGAATGTACGCGAAAACTGTGTCGGAATAAGCTACTTTTTATGCAACCAAAAAATTTCAGACCACTCTTAGGAAACTTCCTGCGGGATTCCCGGGATAAAAATGTCACACATTTTATTACATAAAATTAGCTATCAGAGAAAAAATCACATTTGAAATTGTTTTTTTTTATCTGTCTATTACAAATCATCTAATCTGAAATAATCTAATAATAATCAAATAAACTTCAATATACAGACACAATAATTTATTAAAAACTAAAATTTGTATTATATTGATGACACAAAACTTTAGGTGTTACGTAATGTTATGTATACGATATCGAACTGTTTGTTTCAACAAAACACTGTAGATAGTGTGTTTTGTCGAGCTGTAGATACAAGTCGTCTTGACTGTAATTTTCACTTTTAAATAGTAAATTTAAAAAATAATTCGCATTTTATTAATATCAATCAATGTAAGTAATATTTGCAACGTTGTGCAGAATTATTTAATTTAACAAGAGGATCGATAAAATATAATACTGGGAAAAATTAGGGATGTAATATTTTATATGCTTTATTCATATTTTATGTGCATACTTATTTTAATGAATCTAAAAATTATTGAATTTAATAAAATAGAATTGATTGAAATCTTTACAATTACTCAAAAATGGTAGAGTAGAGATACTTAAAGAAAAAAATTTGCAAATAATTTGCATGTAAATACGTTGTAAGTATTTTTGAAGCCACCTTAAATTATTTAAATATTTTACCATTGTATAGCTTTTTTAAAGTTAAGTTACAAGTGTGGTATTTTTTTACGAATATACTACATTCGTGTAACACCGCACGAATTTGAAGCGTCTTATGCACAATGAATGGAGCAAATGTTTTTATGGACTTTAAAGTAGCATATAAACTTATTTAAGCATGGTAAACACAAACCATATAAACGATTCAATTCACTGGTACATCGGGGATCTGACTTCAAGGATAGTTGCTGAATCTTCTCTCACAACAGATAGATTTCATCTTGGGAAGTTGATACTGCAATGCTTGAAAGATGATAAAGACTTCATTAATCAGGTACAGTTTAGAAATAAGTTTCCATATTACAACAGTCTTATACGTTTAGAGTTAGGGTACGCTTGTAGGCTTCTTTAAGAACCGTAAAGAAGCTTACAAACTTATTCTAACTCAATATAATATTTTATTTTATTTTATTAGAACAACATTGAATACAAAGTTAAAATATTAAGTATTAATGCAACTCACAATGCTGTCCACGGGTTAAAATAAAATTACTATAGGGATTTTGTGACTACGTGTAATCGCTAGGGTTAAATTAAATATCTTCTTGGTGTATGTATAAAAATGAATGTTTATCTTTATGTTCTTTATAGAATCGTAAACAATACATTTGATCATGTGATAATGTTTAGCAAAGATGTTGTGCATGAACCAGAGAAGTTGAGTTGGTTCGCAATTGGACCCGGTAGGTGGCACTGCTGTCGGCATATCGATTTAAGTTTTTCCGGACAGGACTGTTCTGCCGGGACAGCTAGTCTTATATATATAAATCTCCTGTCACGATGTTTGTCCGCGATGGACTCCTAAACTACTCAACCGATTTTAATCAAATTTGCACACCGTGCGCAGTTTGATCCAACTTGAAAGATAGGATAGTTTTTATACCGTTGGAACCGGTAGGTGGCGCTGAGATCGGGTTCTAAATTTTATTTCTTCGGGGCAGGACAACGTCTGCCAGGACAGCAGGTATATGTATATAATAATTTGACATTTTATATCTTACTATAAATAGAAGGAAGGGTAAGAAAGTTAGTAAAAAAAGGAACAAGAGGATTAGAATTATGATCATCCCTGATAGGTAAGAGTTTTGTGAAGCAGGAATTTGAATTCGGAAGTTGAATTGCCAAATGTGTTCAAACAGTTTGTTCTGGGTGTCGACCGATAAGACCGTAAGTGTCTATTTGATCATGCATTTTATTTAAAAAATATCTTGTGACAGAGTTTGGAAGATATTTTACATGCTAAAATATATAAATGATCATGGAAATATATTTTGGTTTAAAAAAATCTAGATATAGCTACAGTACGAGCCAACTGAATTAGTTTGTATGCGATAAGGCGAGCAATTCCACTTCACAGATCGAATAAGTTAAAAAAAACCAGTTTCAAGTAACTGGCAATTTCATCGAGTATATTATACAAGAATCTAATGACTTTAGAATACAGGGCCTCCCATTTTTTGATGGATATGTAAGCAACACGTTCTTTGTAGACTTTAGACTAGCGTACCTAGAGTAATCGGTAAATGAAAAATCTACTGTTTATTGTTGGGGACAACTTAAACCACTATTTTTTTATTATGAGAACATCTATGTGAAACAAAGTAAAATTTAATGCAAAACGATGCAAATTAGTAAATGTTAAACATGATTTAACAGATTGATGGAGCAACTGGCCAAACCGAAACTAATGGTTCAATATTATTAAGAAGTGTACAATGCGCTATAGCTTTGAAAAATCTCGGTCTTAAACATGGTGATGTCATGGTACTGACATCGTCAAATCATTTGGATCAGGCAGTACCTTTTTACGCAGCTTTATACCTTGGGGTAATCATATCCCCTGTTGACAAATTTTTAGGAGTCAGTAAGTATTTAATTTTTAATTTAGTTTATGCTAAAGTTGCGTTTGTTTGAAAACTAAATTTGTATTTAACATTACAGATGAACTGTATGACACTTATAAAAACACAAGGCCGAAGATCATATTTTGTGAAAGCGAGAAATTAAAGGACCATCAAAATGCAGTTAAAGAATTGGGAATTGACACAAAAATTATAAGCTTCGGTGAAAGCGAAGATATAGAAAATTTTAACGATTTCCTTAAAATGGACGCTAAGGACACAAACCATCTAGATGACTTTAGGTAAGTAAGATTTTTTTTTACCTTAATACTATATAATTGGATTCAATAAAAGTGATAAAACATTTGATTTATAATGATGATGATAACATGAATCACGATTTGACAACAAAAACACATGATTAAAAAATACTACCTGTCCTTGGAATATGATATTTAAATTCGCTTATAAACATTTATATATTTTGTAGATATGTAGTATTTGTATAGGGTGTATATTAAGTATATATCTATGTAATATATAAAATTTCTCCATATACTTATGTATATGTCGGCGGGAAGCTTTAATTGGACGTATTGTTGACTGGATGTATAACGCACAATATCATTTGTTTACATTTTAATTACTTCCAAAATTCTTAATTTAATTTAATTTGATTTATTAAATGTTTCTATAACTTAAAGATCGTTCTAACCTAATAAAAGTTATGAATATTGTAATTTAATAAACGACCAATGAGAGCAGAGCATGTCTCGAGCGGAGTCAGACGCGCCCTCTATACTTTGGTAGTATCTACTTCGGTAGACGGAGGAGTTTTTGTGGCACATTCGGTTGATGGCAATAGGTCGAGTTGGACCATGGAGTATTTTAAAGAAAGTATTGAAGCTTGGAAGTATGAGCGGTACCCTGAACCCGCTGCTCGGTCTAAACTATGTTAAAATGTCTTTTAAATCTAAATTAAAAGTGTATAAACCGTTGGCTGTTGTGTTTTATGCTCGCATTATTTTATCCTGATGACGCCCACTAAACCTGCAATAACTAAAGGAGATGTCGTGAGAACGAGGCCGTTCTGCGACATATATATATATACATATATATATATATATATATATATATATATATATATATAATTTATGTATTTATTATTAAAATGCAAGTAGTTTGTACAATATGTAACGTATACCACCATCGCCATTAACATCTAAATTCATTCCTGGGGTTGTCTGGCTTTTTAGCGATAAGACCGCCCTTTGTAAGCCATTTAAGAATATGAAATGTTTAAAAATGATATATTACGCTTATGTTCGCAGTCATTTAGAATTTTGCAGTACTGTATGGAGTCCTAATTATTACACCCATATAAACAAAATTGAGCGTATCCAAAAACTTTTTGTCAAGCATTTAAATTTCAAGTTTAATAAACATTTCAATGATTATACTGCAGCTTGTCTACATTATAATCTTATACCTCTTAGTGAAAGAAGGCATTACCTCGATATGACGTTTTTGTACGATATCATAAATTCTGTTATTGATTGTCCCGCTCTCACTTCGTCTTTGAATATTAACGTACCACAGCGTTACCCTCGAAATTGTTCCTCATTCAAACTGTTTGCTACCCCTGTTTCGAAAACTAACTACGGACAAAATGAATATCTGCGTCATTGTACAAATACCTTCAACAAATATTTTAGTGATTTAGACATTTTTAATACTTCGAAATTCATTTTCAAGTCATTAGTCGTTAGTAAACTTATTAATAAGATTGAAAAGGAAAGTAGTATTTATATTTAGACCTAACAATTTAGTTGTGTTTAGTTTCCCCGTCAGAACGTTTCACAGTATTAGATATATTAAGTAATTTATTTATTTTAGTGTAGTGTAACACACCATCTCCTATGTTCTTTTTTCTAGATTATAAGTATCCAGTTTTTGGTTAAGATTTATTGTATGTATTGTTAAGCCTTCAAATTGTGGATATACTGTCGGATACTTTTAATAAATAAATAAATAAAAAAAATAAATACATAACTAGATATGATTTAGTCTTAAGTTCATGTTCGTATTGGTGTTCCATAAAGAGTTATCTATCTATCTATTTATCTAAAATACTATAATTCTACTGTTCATATCTATAAAGTTGTAAAACATATAGCTTAAGAGCCCGTGATCGGCCACCTGTATGTATTTGACCAGACCTGAGGTTTAGTACATTGAGGCACTATACCTACCATGTAAGGTACGAGGACTCACTAAGCTCAAAGTGGTGGACCCGACGAGCGCTGAGGTAAGACAATATCGATTTTTGACGAATTTTAAATCCATTAGACCACGGCTGCCGTTTTGTTATTTGAAAATATAGGCTTATTATCTAACTAATGAAGTTTAGTATATAGAATATAAAAAAAACATTAATTTCTGTAAATACAGTGTTATAGTAAATCGCAAGTAAATTATATTTATGTAAAACAACGAACGGAAAACATATACATCTGACTGAGTAGTAGCTAAGATTGTATTATTTATTGATGTATATACACAAAGTAGACGTCTGTCACGATCAAAATAAGGTTTTAAGACTATAATAAACAAAATATATCAATGGCAGATCTGGTCAATTACTTTCAAAATTTTTGAGTATATTTAAAATTGTCTGCCATAAAGTGAAACCGCGCGATAATGGTCTGCCATTCTTATTTTCCGAAAATAATAAGCCTATATTTTTAAATATCAAAACGGCAGTCGTGGTCAAATGGATTAAAAATTCGTCAAAAATCAATACTGTCTTACTTCAGCGCTCGTCGCGTCCACCACTTTGAGCTTAGTGAGTCCCCGTAGGTCACCTATGTTAGGTATAGGGGCCTCAATATAAAAACCTCAGGTCTAGTCAGATACATACAGGTAGCCGATCACTGGCGCTTAAACTAATATGAGTGCTATTAAATATACGATAAGGTAATTCCATATCAATGTCAAACTTATCATAATTTATTATAATATCAGAGCAACAGACTTTGATCCCGAAGATACAATTGCTGTCCTTATACCAACGAGTGGAACTACTGGAACTCCAAAAGCCTCCGCTGTGACTCATAAGAACATTCTAGTTGCGAGCCCATATGTTTGGTAAGAAATGCCTTTTTTTAATTCGCTTTATTTTATGTAAATGAAAGTGTAAATATGTTATAACATCATCTATGTAGGCGGGAATCATGTCGAAAACGCTGGGCTACTTACCCCTCTGATATTCATTACGGGTTTCCCCTTTTATAAAGCTAGAAGGTACTATTCTATTCCTCTTATGTACAATATTCATCACGCTTGTCCTACGCCGGGCAAGCAACTGTATGGAACCCGCGTTAGCTGTTAGCGTTACTTTATAAATACATATAATTTTTGAAATTACAAATTCACCTTTCTCATAATCATGCCAAGTTTATTTTTAGTTATATTATTATACTAATATTATAATAATAACATTTTATAATATTTACAAAAGATTCTGTACAACTAAACCATAAAATTAAATACTACTAAACTATAAAATTAAATACTACTATAAACATATTTACAAGTAAAAGATGTAGTCCAAATCGCTGTCGGTGGGGAGCGTTCCCAAAACGCTGGCCGCATTCCCTCGCTGTATGGCAACGCTTATTCGTTGCCCTAAATAAAGGCCAGCCCTTTGGTCACGCGAGACTTCTTTCAATCGTCTTGAAAGGTCTCGATAAAGTTGATAAGCCTCTCGTCCCCATGGCCCCAAAGTCTCAACCCCGAAAGCTACAAATATGTATCCATCACAGATGGATGCATATTTGCGGCGTTTCAGGGTCTCTTGAAGTGCGGCAGCGCCCCCGGCAGTGACGGCTGTATTTGGAAGATGGGAAGCCGCCAACGTATCGACACACGTTGCGTCCCATACTAAGGGGCGTCCCATCTTCCAAGGTATCAACGACATTCCATCCGGTCGCTTGCCATCGTCGCGGCACAGTCCGTTCGGTTCAAGAACAGCTGGAACCCCAACGGTGACAAGAGACCGGCGGATGATGTCGTTGATAGCCGCATGTCGTGAAGTTCTACCAGCACTCCTCAAACAAGATAAGCCATGGTGACCCAGTCTATCAACTTTATCTCCACACCGACAACGATGTGGGACCACGATGTCTGCCCCCAGGCGAATACAGGCAGCAATCCTGAATGTAGTATCATCCAGGAGTGTACCTAGATTCGCCGAGGGCAGACACTGAAGCCACAGACCAGACTCCCATTTTAAAACAGCTAGGAGGCGAGCACGGTCAGTTTCGCCGGTGCAAGATGACATGAGATTGTCATACACCGACTTACTGAGCGGCCCATCCCACAGCCTCTGCATCTTTGGATCTAATGGAAAATTTTCGTTCGGGCAAGCCAAAGACCAGGCATTTCTGGCCTCAGTCAAATATGGGACCTCAAAATCACTGAGTGATGGATTTATTATATTACCGATGAGGTCCGCAGTACTATAGACTGAGGACAGAAAGGCAGGTAGTGCTACGTCAGAAATTTTGCGTATCCCCAAGCCACCTAGCCGTATCGGTAAGGAAGCCTGGGTCCACGATCGGTCATCTAAAGAAATATTTAGGATGGAAGTTAATGTTTGCCGAATAATATTGTCTAAATTTTTTAAAATACCGGAATGTTTCCAAAGGGGGGAACAGCGCAATACATACGTAAAGTTGGGAGTGAAAACGCAGTGTCTAATAATAAAATAGGCACTATGTGTGTTTAATTGTTTTAAATTTAATAATTTTGATTGAAAATTGTCAATTTTGTCTTCTACGAAAGATGGGAAAGACTCATCGAAGATGGGAGACCCAAGGAGGTTTAAATTACTTTTATTAACAATTTTTAAATTGGGGGCCAAATTTGTAAAGACGGAAATAGTGTTGACGTTGTTCTTCGTCGGGCAAGCAAGGAAAAGTTCGCGTTTAGAAAAATTTAAAGATAAACCAATTTTTCCAAACTCGTGTATTAAAAAATTTACATCCTTTTTCATTGTATCTATATCACCTCCTAAGGTCCCATCGTCGAGATACCACACATTGAATTTAGAATTTAGTTGTTTAATGATGGGGTGGATGGCAAGTGAAAAAATGGCTGGCCCGAGAGGGTCGCCCTGCTGACATCCCGTTGCCGAATGTATTAGGTTATTTTGGTATACCAGATAGGAGTTTTCATTGTAACACTGATGAACATACTTGTAGATTTTGGGAAAATCTTTTCTAACCTCAGACAGCAGGGCACACCTGTCAACCGAATTGAATGCGTTTTTGACATCCACCTTCAGGATAGCCTCACAGAAATCGGTGGTGGCAAATGATCTCAGTGAATGTACCGCTGCCTCGCAGCCACCTTTGATGCCAAAACCTAATTGAATCGGCGCAAAATAGCTGGAGCAACGGTTTCTTATAGCTCGACAGCATAATTTGGCTGCGAGACGTCGGTACGTGGTGCCAACTGCAATAGGTCGAATGCCGCCATCTTTTTTCTTTAGAGCACATAAGTTGGCACCGTATATTATTGGGAGAATGTCTTTATTAACACAACCAGAGAGCATTAGATTAATCAAGTCCGTTACATCCTTGAGCAGCAGCTCACCGGCATTGCCGGTGCCCCATTCAACAAATCTTTAAGATGTTGTGGAGTGAGGCCATCCAACCCACCGGCCGAGCCACTTCTGAAGGACATAACGGCATTAAGAATGCTCTCTGGGGTTACCTCTAAATTACTCGCATTGGAGTCCTCAGGCATATCTTGCAACCGTGTGCTTCCGGAAGGTGGATGTTTGTCTTCTAAAGCATGCAGAGTTGTCTCATCAGAAGGTGCTATATCATCATTCGAGAAAAGAATTCTTGCTGCTCCCTTGATATCCCCATCTGAAAGCTTTTTTTCAATCATATGGCCTAAACGTTTATCCGGATGTTTGTATGTTTTGGTTTCACTAAAGTCTAATTTATCTTCAATATTTTCAATATGTTTGCAATTGTTTTTAATTTTGGATGTAACATTGCCATGCTCGTTTTTGCTAATATTAAGGATATGATAGGGGGAGCAATAAATGCTCCCAGGTAAGTAAGGAATTTTAGTTTATAACTTTTCTTATTTTCTGTGAAAAAATTTGGCAAACACTAATTCTAGCCCCTCGGGGAATTCTTTTTACTACTGGTGCCAACTGTTTAAATTTTGAAATTTTTTGCCAAAAAGGAATTTGTGTCGAATTATGGGATAATGGATCCGGAATTGATGGAGGGTTTAGCAAAGAGGTTGAAACTTCATTTCGGTTTTTATGTGCTTTGCCAATATGAACTCTCAAGCCCCTTTGACCTTTAAAGTAGCGTACCTGGGTGCATTCATGACATTGAATTAAGTTCTCGAATGATGGATCAGTCTGTGACTTTTGCATCAAGCTTTAAAACTGAAATACAAATATATATAAACTTAGGTACTAGAAGTACCTAAACAAAATTTATTCGAATAATAAATAAAACTAATAAAAATATATAAACATAATTATACTAATGTAGAGCCACACACAGTTGGATTTCTTTTTCAATTGGGTGGACTACAGTTTTATTATTTTGAATTAAATGGTATGCCGCCGGGCGTTTGCGTTAGTTTAAGCATATCTTGTATCCATTTTTCAAGAATCTTGCTTTAATTATTTGATGCTATAATAATTATTATACTAACTTATATTTTTTTATCAAAAATGATTATCACTTAGCCGTGAATATTTGGGGAATGTTAGGAGCGATTTCGTTGTAATGCGACAGCTGTTCTTTTGGACGTGGACGGCGACGGTGACGACGGCCGACACCTAAATGATGAAATTAATACTCAGTGTGATCAGTGTCATGTGTACTGGCTGTTATTGTATAAATGATACACTCCCAGTTAGATAGTAACACAACTATAGCAAGGGTTCTCTGAGGCAGCGTGATTGTAGAATATAGAGTAAGCGTACGTCAATAGAAGGCGGGCCTCGAGAAAAATTCTGTGTGTACGAAACTCTGTAGAGTAGTGATGGGAATTACAGGAACTTTAATATACTGATCACTTCCGTAAAGTAATTTCATTTTGTCACTGCTATTTCACCGGTTAAAAATCACGCGATATTTTAGAAGTGTCGATAAGTACGAAGTGTCACGATGACAGAGCTATAGTGATCTTGGAAGTGAGAAATTAAATAAACGTTAAGCCTTACCACGTAGTATTATAGATAATTTAAGCAAATGAATGCCAACTCTTTAAGGAATAAGGTTCAATTTTACTTAAATAAGTAGGATTCGTTTATCGTTTTGACCATCTACTTTGCTTTTTTGTACTACATGGCAATTTAACGGTTTGTCTCACGTGAAACGCTCTGGCCAAAGACGGTCGTTTACTATTCTTGTAACTGGGGGGAATTATCAAAGGGCCGTACCGAGAAGGAACCCACATTCAATCACATAACGATAGTTCGCGTCAACCAAAAGAATCGTGGAACGTGGCTTGCATAACTGAACGTAAAGAGTAGCCACAGATAATTTTATAATATTTCTGATGTTTATGTTACAGGAGCAAATACACAAATTTCCCTTCACCATTTAAAAACTTTTTCTTAGTATCGCCCCTGCAGTGGCTTACTGCTCTCCTTTGTTACATTTTTGGGCCTATTATAAAGTTCACCCGTTTACAATCTTCCTTGCCCATGGTTCAAGAACAAGCGTATTATATTATAAATAAATATAGGGTAAGTGCAGTAGTATCATTTAAGTATTACATTTTTATTGTAATGTTTATTCATGGCCGGTTCCCTATATCTTCTATACATTCATTTACCACACTAATAACTGTTTATTATAAACTCCATACAAGTAAAATCTTTCTACCAATAGTAGTGCAAGTGAATGAACTGAGATATAGGAATCGGCCATGAATTTAAGCAGAAGTGTCTATCTATAATATATATAAAACTGACTTTTTATTTTCACTTTAGTAAGTATCTTTCAGTCGTACAAAAATGGTCTCCTCTTAACTCAATTCAAAACGATTTTTTAACGCTGCTGCTCTCTTATGGGAGACTGGAACCTGGTCACTAATGCCGCTAATGAACACAACTCAAGGTTGTTATGGCGACATACATTAGACAAAGGGTGGTAGCGGATGGCTAGTCGTGCAAATGCTCTACCACCTGGCTGTGGCTTGTTTAGTCGCCTCCTTACGACGGGCCGCCCGGCCGCAAGTAATTATATTCTTTCTCCGTCCCTGCACGGATGAAGTTTCTTTTTTTTTTTTTTTTTTTTTATAGCCTTAAGTAGACAAACAGGCAGACGGCCCACTTGATGAAAAGTGGTTACCGTCGCCTATGGACGTTTGCAACACCAGGGGTGTCGCCAATGCGTTGCCGACCTCTAAGAAATTTTATAACGCCCTTCTTAAAGAACCCCATGTCATAGCGCAAAGGGAAAACCGCGGCGGGAAGTTCCCTCCAGATCATTGTTGTACGCGGAATAAATGTTCTGGAGAACCGTTGCGTAGTTGAGCGTGGGAGCTCAAGGAAATGAGGGTGAACATCCCGTCGCTGGCGAGCGGTGCGGTGGTAAAAATGAGGCGTTGGCACCAGATCAAACAGTTCCTCGGAACACTCTCCGTTGTACAGGCGGTAGAATACGCAGAGAGACGCAAAGTCTCTTCGAAGGCTAAGCGATTCTAACCCGCCTGTTAGTATGGGATCGTCGACGATACGAACGGCGCGACGCTGGATGGAGTCGAGGGGGTCAGTCTGGTAAGCTGGTGCTCCGGCCCATAGATGTGAGCAGTACTCCATATGCGGTCTGATTTGCGCTTTGTACAGCGCAAGTCGTTGCCGCGGAGTGAAGTACTGCTTGGACCGGTTTAACACACCAAGCTTTTTGGAGGCAAGTTTAGCCTTGCCTTCCAGGTGACCCCGAAACTGCACGTCGTTCGTTATGTCGACCCCAAGGATCCCGATACTATGGGAGATAGTAAGTTGTGTTCCTTGGAACTGTGGCGCAGGGACAAATGGGGTCTTTTTGGCAGAAAATGCGCAGACCTGTGTCTTTGTGGGGTTAAACTGGACAAGATTTTGTCGTCCCCATTCAGAAACTCGCTCCAGGGAGTTCTCTACTTCAGACACAAGTCTAACCCGACTCTCTTCTACTAGCGACCGAGGGGCATTGGCGCGACTAGTGTATCTAGCGTCACCGGTACTGTCATCCGCATAGCAATGAATGTTCTCTATAGACAACAGGTCATTTATATGCAGGTGTCGGCGACAACACGCGACGATTCTGATGAAATTTGTGTGTGGGTACCGGGGTGGCTTAGAGTCACAATTAGACCCGCCAGGTGGCCCTGGAATCGGGTTCTAGATTTTATTTTTTTCTGTAACATTATAAATTTGTAAAAGTGTAGACTTTTGTTTGTTAGTTTTTCGTGTTTGTATGTTTTTACGGGATTCACGTAAGACGTGTAATAATTTCGATTAGCGCCATAGTGGCGGTCTTTGCGCCTATTGGATTGCATTGAATCGTGCAGTGTGATTTTGTAATTGTTTTATACGTGTTTGTATAGTTCTAATAAAATCTATAGTAATCCCAACGGCATTTCTTTTAATTCGAGTCCTGTAGCTTGTATCAATATCCTAGTAACATATAAAAAGTATTATTACCTAAACAACATCTATTTTGAATATTCTATAGGCGTATTAAAATATATATATTCTACATATACATATTCTAGCCAGATTACACTATAATGAGCCCAACGATGCTAGCAACCCTTATAAAGTCGCATGAACGGTGTGATTTCACTTGCTTCAAACACATTGAAATTGGTGGGAGTGCTGTATCAAAAGATCTCGCCGAAGATATAAAGGTATATACCAAAGTATATGAATTAATAACTGTTTTCTATAGACAGTGCTTGGATAAAATTGACTTGAGTAATGAAAGTTAATTATCTTGAAATGTTAGAAAACAAAAATTTTCGGATTAGATTGAAAATATTGCTTTATCTTGTATAATTTTATTACAAAGTCAATATTTACCGCAAAAAATATATAATATAATAGGATAATGTATGAATATGATTCAGTCAATAGTATGTTATAATTTCAATAAAGTAAAAACCCAAATTTTTGAACATCTATGTTAAACACATACGTTGTTGGATGAAACTTATGGCCGGTTCCGATATCTTACTATTCAAATTCATTCACTCGCCCTTACCATTGGTAGAAATTTGACATCACTCTTATGAAGCTTAAATGTTATTTTAACCCGTTAACATTTCAACTTTTTCTCGCAGAGGCGAGATTTTTGAAATGCCATTTCTGTTGTAATTCCAGAAAATATCACCAAACGCAGACGTTGTTGTTGCTTATGGAATGAGCGAAGCTTGCACACTAGTGTTCAGAGATGGCTCTCCACCCGCTGGTTCGTGTGGAAAAAGAATTGGAGCGTTCTTATATAAAGTTCGTTTAAGTACTTAATATAAATAAAAATATATAGGCAACAAATATGCAAAAATTACTTTAAGACCCTAAGCTCTCTTACCAAAAAAATGTCTATTAAACACCAAGAAAATGAAACATGTATCTACCAAAAAAAGAAAGTCAAAAATTACAATGGTTCTAGTTGTTTTAATCTTTACTGCACTCAAAATTGTATTCAAAGATCAAATATAGCAAATTATCACCAAATATTAACGAGCAATTTATTGCGCTATTATTACCCAAATAAAACACTTTAAATGAGTTTTTAATTTTAATGATCATTTACTATTGTTTATTACGTGCGAGCAGGGATTGTTGGGATTGGAAGGAAAGTTCCTTTTTAACTAAATGCTTGTATTACCTTACACAACAACACGTGATTCTTAAGATAAGATGTCTCACTCACAATACATCATATATAGGCCACATCCTACTGCTGCGGTCCTCACCTCCGAATTTCCCGCGCGTAAATTACTCTAAATTGCTCTTTCACTAAACACTCTACTAAACTTTTCACTAAACTTTCCACTAAGCTCGTCACTGTTCTCGACTAAACTCTTTCCAACTGTCTGAACTCGTCACTTTCTTCTATTTAACTTCTCTTCCGACTCTCTGATATTGCACTTATCGCTTTGCTGCCCTCAACTGAACTACCGCGTAGGCGCGCCGTACGCTGCTTAAAATATACCCGGAAGAAGCTTCTGAAACCCATAATTTCGATCTTCTTTTCATTATTCTTTTATTTACTGTCTGTCTCTTTCTAAAAATCTATCTATCTCTGTCTTTTCCTTCTTGAATCTTCTATCCCAGAATTTCGATCTTCATTTCGTTTTTCTTTTATTCATCATCTATTCCTGTCTTAAATGTAGCTGTCCTTGACTTTTTTTTCTGGAATTTTTAAAATTTTTCGGAAACGCCTTAAATCAACTAGAACGCTCCACCATAGCTCATCATAAAAATGAAATATAATAGTATATATAATGTAATTTTTAAAATGAAATTAGGGTTTTTGTCTCTACACATTATGATTTCTCACGCTTTTCTCGCATTCTACTGTCCTAATCTTGCAAGATTCTCCATAGATAGTCAACGACCCTAAACGGTCGTCAAGACTTTCTACATCCTATAGGACTACCACGTTCATTCCAGTTGGTGAACATTGACACAAATGATGAGATAATAGACCCAAATATTCCTGGTGAACTTTGGATGAAAGGAGCAGGGGTCTTCAAGGTAAAGTTTCAAATTTATTATATTATGGTTACTTGATGGTTATAATGAAAATATTTCTAGTTTTCCTTCGCACCTTTAAACCAAAAGACGTTAAGGAGGTGGCGTTACGCATGTACGCAAATGAAAAAAATATTCATAACATAAATATTTTTTCAATTAAAAATGAACAATAATGTTCTCCAATACTCATTGTTTTTCAGGAACAATTCTGTTGAGTACTTCAAATGTAATTTTTTGAGCTGCCACAAGTACTTAACAGCATACATTATTATGCTACACTATTATTATACATTATAGAGCTTAAACCATTATACATTAATGGTTTAAGATAATGGACTAATATTGCTTCACAAAGCAAACAAGGGAAAACAAGTTATTAAATTTTAAATATTTCAGGGATATTACAATAATTCTGATGCAACTAAAGACACCTTCTCAGAAGATGGCTGGTTCAAAACTGGTGATATGTTCTATAGGGACGAACACTGGAATTACTACTTCGTTGATCGTATAAAGTTATTGCTCAAATATAGGAACCATCAGGTAAATTATATTGTTATAATTGAGTGTTCTGGGAAACCGAAAACCAACCAGGTGTTTTATTACCCTCGGAATTTAAATTTTCTGTAATCTTTTTATGGTTGTTTCACCGTTTGGAATTGTCGTATTTGTTTGTGTTTGTAAGAACTGTGAATTACGTTTGTATAATTCTGTGGCGACAATGCCAACATTAAAAGCAAGCACGCAAACGCGAAAATACTAATGTGTGTAGCGTGCAAAACAGCGCGCCTTTTTTGACAGCTAATGTTGCCGCCATATCTCTTGCCACGAAAACACTAGAAAAAAACCGAACGACAATTCGACACAGCGACACACGCCTTCAACGCGGGTACACGAAATTCGTGGTCGTCTACAAATTCAGTTCTCGCGCTTGCAACTAAACAAAAATCCTTTTGATTTGTAAATAACATATACTTAGAGTGTGTGTGTATTAAAAGTGTACGACAAATTTTCTTTTCAACCTTGAGTTGTGTTCCGGCATTAGTGACCAGGTTCCAGTCTCCGTTAAGAGAGCAGGAGCGCATTTGTAACACCTTGGTGTTTCAAATGTCTATAGGCGATGGAAACCGCTTCCCATCAAGTGGGCCGTCTGCCTGTCTGCTGTACTCCTGCAATAAAAAAATAAAAAGGTTTCTTTTATTCCCCGTACACCGCTCAACGTATAACCGACCAACCATACACACACCATCCCACAAATAGTGACCCCGACATGTATGTGGATTCATTCGACATTTAATTTCGAGAATTCCTAACATCTAACAATATATAGTCATGGTAAATTAGTAGCTAAAGCAGACGTCTCTCTTGAAAAAAGACGGGGATTAAAAACCTATTGTTACAATAGAGTACTTAGTTGACAGTCAAATCAACTGAGATACTTTTTATCATTTTACAAATCGTCAAAGCTATCTAGATTTTGTACGAGCGTAGAAACTTACGATCTAATAGTCTATTAGGTCATTATTGTTTCAAAATAATTTAATTATGATAGCAGTAAAGGACCATCCTGATACACCCGTAAAACGTAATTTGTGATCTTTCCCTTGTCATAAATATTAAAGTTTAGATACTATATAAAAATATATTTAATCCTGTTCCTATTTAATAAGAATCTTATAATTAATATCACGAAGTTTATTTATCTATTTGAAACATACTTTAAGCTATCACGAATTATTACGCGATATTAGTGGGACATAAATGAATTATAAACCGTAATAGGTTATAAATTAAATAAACGTGATGACTTTTAGATATCACCAGTAGAATTGGAAAACGTAATCCGTCAGCACTCAGGAGTTCTTGATGTAGCTGTCACAGGGTTGCCAGATTATGAGTGCGGTGATTTACCTGTCGCTTGTGTGGTACCTCGTCCAGATCACACTGTCAATGCGCAAGAGATCAAGGATTTGGTCAAAGGTGAGAAAATCGAATAAGTCGTTACCCAGAAATGCTTTACACGCGTCGTCAAATTATATCAAAAAAGCATAGAAAATGAAAATATTCACTTGAAAACTTGGTTGACTTCTTCTATCTTTAAATAAGTAATGTAATAATTTTGAAGTACATATATTAATTTGCATTTTGAGCTGGTGAGCACGATATCACTAACGCGGGCAGCCCTTATGTCGATACTACGAATGGTTTGGTCAAATTTAAATGATTTTTATTTGAGTCTGACATTCTAAAAACTGGCCGAAACGTAATAATAAACTAAAAATTAACTGGCAACACATTTAACACTGCTAAAACGTAGTTTGACTATCAATTTTTGATGGAAATATGTGCATTTTTGAGCAATATGTGCGTTTGTCTGTTCAAGATTTGGTATTAGGCATTCTGCCGAATATTGAATAGTTAAAAAAGTGGCTGAATAAGCCGAATACCAAGCGAATATTCGTCGTATCTCTAATTTTAAGCACTGGTCTACTACCGGGACACTTAATATTAGCTCCTATTGCTAGGCTCATTTTAGGACAATAAATGCTATGCTATATTAAACTAAAAGGTCAAATATATAGGTCTATCATACGACCAGTCATGCTGTAAGGGTCATAATGTTGGGCCATTAAAGTGATAAACCACAAACGTCTCCACTCAGCTGAGATGAGAATGTTGAGATGAATGTGTGGTGTTACAAGAATAGATAAGGTGAGAAATGGATCTTTGAAAGTTGCACCCGTGGCTGAAAAATTGAGAGGAAGAAGACTAAGTTGGTATGAGCATATAATTAGGAGGGGTGAAAGTCACGTGACAAATATATTGTTAAGCTACAAGATGGATGGATACAGATAGACCAAAAAAGATGGATGGATCGTGTGAAGGATGATATGTTGATTTGTGGTGTGACAGAAGATGTATGTCAGAATAGAGGAGTACGGAAGGAAAAGACATATTGTGCCGAACCCAATCAATTGGGATATGGTGAAAGAAAAGAGAAAGAGAGAAATGCTATGCTATACCCGTTACGTTGATCGATTCTCGATATGCTGTTTTAATTGCTTTCCTCTACATACAAGACTTATCAAAACTCTTAAGACAGTGATTGTAATCATTAATAATATTTGTACTTTTTTACAGAATCATTAACGGATTCAAAACAGCTCAGAGGAGGAGTAGTATTTCTAAATGAATTACCTACCACTGCGTCTACAAAGATCGATAGAAGAAAACTAAAACAAATCATCGCCAATATGAAACTTGAATAATTATTTTGCCTATTAAATAATTGTACTGGTATAGAGTATAGGAAATGCCTGCAAAAATCATCGCGAAGTTTTAATTATTTCAAATTCAAGGAACATAATGTAGATAATCTAATTCAATTATTAGTTATTTTATTTCATAGCTTTCTATAGAATATTTGAGAGTTTTTAAACGAGAATTGGGCGTTTGTGTTGAAAATCTGAAACGTTCAGAAAGCGTGCTTTTTAGCATTGATATTTTTTTTAATTAAAGTGTTACGAATGAAAAGAAATTAATGCGTTACCGTTTCAAATTCCAGATAATATTTTATACAAGATATTATATTAAACATTATGCTTAAAGTTTTACATGTAATAAAACAAATCGAACACAATACAAATTTATCGCGTCTACCAACATAAAAATTAAATATAATGATTACCGTCAGTCTATATACATTTGGGATTGTTTTTTCAATCTAGCTATTTCAAAAACCATTTCGAGGAATAGTGTCCCTAATCATTTCTGTCTAGTTAATATTCCAAAAAACGTACGATCTTCTTGTATTTTGTAAGAAATATGTTTGACCTTTATTTGACCAGGTGGGCCGTCTGCCTGTTTGCCTGCTTCAGGTGTAAAAAAAATTTTAGCTGTATATTATTTGATTTAAATTCTGTAACATGGATCTTTCCCTGAAGATCACTTTAAAAAATGTAACGATAACTATAGAAAATAATAATGGTTGAACACGAAAAATTATGAGCCTAGAGACAAAAACACTAAAATGATCACGATACGTAATGAGTAATGACAGTGACATTTAAATAGTAGTAGCACAGATTACTGTGATTAGTAAGTTTTATTATTTTTGTTTTAGAGACTAGACTAGACAAAGAAATCAATGTAGACTTGTCCCTTATGACGTCATCGGAGAAATAATTTTAAAATCGAATTATAAAAAAAACTAACGCTTAAAATACAAAAAATATTCAAATTAGTATCTTAAAATACCCTATTTTACGTAATAAAATATAAAATCAGAGGGTATTTTTTTGTGAACAATCCCCATTGAGAGACTGAATTATAACCTACACAATTGCCACAGTAAATTGGTGTTATATATTTATTATTCAACTAAGGAAATGGCCGATTGTATCGTTTAGAAATAAGAGGGTACATAACGAAATTAATTGTCAACTTTAAACGGAATCATGACAAGTACAACTATGCTACTAAATAACTGTATTAAGATGTTAACAATAAAAGACTTGCATAAAAAAATATTAAATTTATTTAAAAACAAGGCCAAGAGGCCGGTAAAAAATAGATTCAACAGCAATCCACAACATGTTACAATTCAAACACATACATCAATGAACAAACACGTCGTCTCAATTTTATTACTTGTCAAATCTTAATAACAGTACTATAGTTGGACAAATTCACAGACCCACGTAGAGTCTTCTTTTGGAGATTCTGAAAAACAAATTGAGTATTACATCTTTATTGTAACTTTCTATGCTCCCAACTTTTTATCCGTGCAGGAACGAAGAAAAAATAATAATTTCCTGCGGCGGCTATTTGTCCGTGCAGTAGTTATGAAACAGCACAATTCGGTAACAAAAGATATCATGGAAGAACTGAAATCGAAGCGTAGACAGAATTTAGTATTCCAACAACCTAAATGTCGTACAACTTTTGGTACTAAATCTGTGAAATTTCTCGGAATAAAACTATATAATACTCTGAGTAGGAATCTAAATTTAGTATCCATGACACGCCATAATTTAAGAAAAGCTTTGAATAACTTTTTACAGCCACTTACATATGAAAACTCTGAAGAATTGTTACACACCGTTAGTTAATAATCTTTCGCAAATTATCTTTCAACGTAAACAAATACTTTCACGCACGCACGCACGCACGCACGCACGCACGCACGCGCGCGAGCACACGCGAACACGCGCGCACGCACGCATGCACGCACGCGCGCGCGCACACACACACACACACACACAAACACAAAATGCACACACACATCTATGCTATATAAAACTTTGAGAATCTTTGAGCTAAGGTAAAAACTATAGGTACCTATGTAAATGAAATACCTTTTTGAAAATATTTGCCATCAGTAAATTGGTTCTCTTAATGTTCTCCTTCTTTAATTCTTCTTTCTTTTGAACAACCTCTGGCAGAGATTTGTATATTTTTTCCGAACGTTTCTTCATTTCTCTTTCACTTATCAATTTTGGTTCTGAAATAAAATAAAATGGTATTGATGAGAGTCAGAAAGAAGCCAGAATTTAATGCTTGGATTTGATAATGATCCTAATTTATCTCAAAAATAAATATCTATTGACATTTATTTTGACAGTCAAATTGAGTGAGATCATTTTTGGCTACGTTCCATTAGAGACTCACAACGGCCACATTTACGACAGAGTTTTTTCTCATTCCACTTGGTTGCCGGCGTTAAAAGTGTAAACCCAAGTGGAACGGCTATTCAACCCACTTCGCCTTGTGGAAAGGCTAACGCAGCATTTTGGGCGTTGTGAGCTACTGATGGAACGCGCTGTTTATCATCATACCAAAAAATCAAAGGCTCCTTGATTTTGTACGGCTATACTGTGCTATAGCGTCATAATTCTAATGAATCAAGCATGTTATTGATTGCTGGATAAACAGGAATAAAAAATATATTCATGGTGAAAATTTTAAAATAATACGAGAGCAAAGTATTTAAAAGCACTCATTTTTGTGTATGCATTGTTTTTTGATAAAATAATTAATTTTGTTACTATCTATCTAATATATAAAATTCTAAAAATGCAGTGTCTGTACATTGATGCTATTAAAAAAAACAACTGGAATAGACTATATAAATGACGGAGAACACGATGAAATTTTTAAATCTTGTCCGTTTGTTTGGGACTCGTGTAAGAACTATTATTATAAGACTTAAACTCCAAGCTACTTTTACTTGAGAATCTCGTGGAAATTTTCCAGGGAGCGGTTTAATGTTGTTCGAATGCATAACAATCGGCTTATCCGACACAATTTTCACTAAAACAGTGGCTTACATTTTTTTTAAATGCTGCGGCACTTTGTCCGCGGGAATTTCAAGTCAAGCGTGGACGAAGTCGCGGGCATATCTTAATCTTATACTTATATATAAAGATGAACAGTTTGTTTGTTTAAACGCGCTAATCTCAGGAACTACTGGTCTGACTTGAAAAATTCTTACAGTTTGGATAGCCCATTTATCGACAAAGGCTATAGGTTATATATCATCACGCTAAGACCAATAGGAGCGGAGCAGCAATGAAAAATGTTTCAAAATCGGGGGGGCAAATTCCACGCGGACGGCGTCGCGGGCAGAGCTAGTTTAATAATAAAGATATACTTAGAATTGTAATGTTTATTACTTTATTTGTGTAATTTGATTTGAAAAAGATTTCCCTTACGTTTATGCGCAGACGGGTCCACGCCGATCTCCTTGGCGAGGTGGCGCAGTTCGCCCAAACTGAAGGCGCTCAAAGGCGACTCCCGGTCCACGTGCATCGACAGCAAGTCACGGTGGGCGGCGCGTTCATTTGCTCTGAAATATTTTTACAACTTAATAATATCAGCCCATAAATGTCCCACTGCTGGGCTCGGGCCTCCCATTATAGGGCAACGGACAGTATACCCGCCACGCTTGTCCAAGGCGGCTTGCCAGGTTTGACACATCGGTTGTCTCGATGTGCAGGTTGCATCACGATGTTTTTCTTCACCGTTGTTAGCACGTGGTAATTGTAACAACATGCACATTAGATCAGAAAACTGACTAAGAGGTGCATGCGTTGCGGTCAGGATCGAACCCGCGCCCTTTGATTTATGGGCGCGTGCGCTAACCATTACGCTACCACGACTTGTTGTTACAACTTAGGTCCCGACAAATACAAATGCCACATACAGATCTGTAAAAGCACATTTTAGTTACATTTGAACTTGTAATCCTTTTATGATCGTCTTCTTTTGTTCACTTATTTATTGGCATACGGAGAATAGCCTATTGTCCTATTGTATTGTATCGCTCAGGAGCATCATAAGCCAGGTGTTGCGGATTACAAGTACAAGCTAATTCTAGGAAATCGAGTCGATGTTGACGGGCGGGCACATTTGCATTTGTGAAGTATAAAACGCCGGCCTGATTGAGAGAGGGGTCTGTTAAGCTATTCTTCTTACATCTCCCTGACTCGGTTAGCATTTTTTTTTTCATTGAACAGAAATTCGACCGCTACAGTTTTATTATATGTATATATATACTAGGTATGTATCGATATATGTGTATGTATGTATATCTGTATGTCGTTAATAATGTAATATTTATTTTCAGTAAGAGCTTTTATGTAATAACTTATGTACTCAACCCAGCCTCTAGTCTTCGCACTGTCGCTAGACCCATAGGTTTGCTAGAAGAAAACTCTTTTTAGGGTGAAGCTCGCCTTTGTACATCACCAATATTTTGAAGTTTTATTTGTATCTATTTAGTGTACAATAAAGAATAAAGAATTCATTATGGTCTGGGAGTCTGAGATTAGAACCAGCGTGATTCGTTGTATATTACACGAACGCGATTTTCTTAGCTCAAGTATCCAATATACTCGATACATAAATAATGTTATTATGTGATTATTTACTAATTAGTTTAAAAATATGCAAATTATAAAGCAAATACTACTACTGAAACACTCAAATACCTCCGCAATACATATTACAATTAGCCATGGCATTAGAACAGGCAGGTGTGTGGACGACGATCATTTTCAAATTCGAAGGTGCACAATTTTTGCAAGGGTCATCATTTCTGAAGTAAAAATACTTGATGAATTTAACTAAACAATGTAATGGAAGAAGAATTCTAAGAATGAAAATAGGGTAGTTAACAGTCAAGTCCACCGAGACACATTTCACAAACCTTTTTATCTTACAAAACGCCATAGTCGCCTATACAAAAAACACATTCATCTTAATAATGATTATTTTTATGGTGATATTTTAAAAGTAAGATGAAGGCAATGTATTTTAAATCCCACTTTTTTATATGAGAACTATTTCAAAATGTATTGTAAAATGTTAAAATGTGTCTCTTGCCTAATTGCAAGTGGAATCCAAGCGCATCCTACATTTCTAAAAGACGCCAAAACACTTTCTTCTCTTGCGTTTTGATATAGTAAAAATGACGATTAGAGTTTCAATCAATATTTTGTTAATTCAAACATATGTTCTAGACCAAATCAAGTTAAACATTAAGTTGGTGTTCATCTATATCAAAACACAGGAGAAGAAACATTTGTGGCGCCACCATTTATACTGGGTGATTGTCATTCCTAGTAAACTAATTCCATGCAATTTAAGTTGCGAGCTCAGCTCTTTCTAAATAATAAATGACAAGCTTTACTACTTTAGACCTAAGTATCTATGCATATGTAAAATTAAATATTTGTATGTAAAACTTACCTAGACTCGCTGATATGTTTCAAACAATTCTGCCTCTGAGAGCATTTCTCGACAAAATCAGGTCTATTCCTTTCCAAATAATCTCTTATAGTGCAAGCTGGACTTCTATCTCTAAAATCCCCAGAACTAGACATCTCATATTCATTTGGCAAACTCCTTGATCTATGACTTTTCTCACACCTGGGACTTTGAGTCATTGTCATTTTCTGCTCAATTTTACAAGCAACTTCTTTAAATGGGGCTTTCTCCAGTTTCTTATATCTAGAAGGCACTTTAACTATAATATTTTTTAAAGGTTGGCATTCATTATGCACAGTCTCCTCACTGATCAAACTCTCTGAAGTTTGAATTATTAGATTGTATGCAACAGGTTTCTTTGGTTTATCATTCTTTGGCTTTTTGCATTTATGGACTCTGCATAAGCAATGATGTGGCCTTCTGCATTGGTCACAGTGAGCTGATGTACTGCTGGAAGGCTCGCACATTTTCCCACTATAAGACTTACACCGTTTCTGATGATATCTCTCACATTCTTTTTTAATCTTATTCAAGACTTTACACGTCGCTGAATCAGTAGAAGTTTCTGGGAAATCTGTAGACGTCGGAACATCAGAAGAGTCTGTAATAGGTTTTACTGTCTTTTTCTTTTTGGCAGTTAACTGAACTGCTTTGTCTACAAATATTTTTGTTTGGCAGGAAACACAATGGCTTTCGATTTTTGATGCCTTTCCAGGCTCAATATTGCTTTCTTTATTATCTGGATTATTACAATTACCACAATCTTTAGTCACATGTGTATTGTCTGAACTGTTTCCGCAATCCTTATTTACCTGTTTATAATCAGAACTTTCGTCAGTATCCAAGAGATAGTTTAACACAGTTACAATCTCTTTGAAACATTTCTTTCGTTTATTCTTTTCGATATCAGTTTTAGAATACCGTTTTGTTATATCCTTTATCATATTTAGTACTGGGTCATGGGTTAAAGACGCATCTGTCACAATATCTGCTTCTGTAGAACTTGCAATGTTTAATATAACATCACTATGTGGTTCCTTATCCAAATTGTGTGTTGATTTAATATTATTGTTGGTGTTTGTACAGTTTTCTTGGGAATTTGCTTTAGTGCTAGCACTAGTTAAACCTGTCGTTTTCTTTTTGAGCTCATGACTTGTTTTATCGTAATCTGATATACTGCATTTACCTGAACATTTTGAGTCTTTGGAAGAACCACTAATACGTATAGGCTTTATTTCATCAAGGTCTAAATTGTTAGGTGTCTCTGAAGGCAAATCTTTTTGAGTTCCAATATCTTTTGTATCTATAACATTTTTTGTAGGACTTTTCTTTGAGTCTGATATATCACTTTTATCATCATTTATTTTAATTGATTCTTCTTTTATAGTGAAGTCAACAATTATCTGATGATCTGAAGTGATATTTGTGGGATAAGACTCCATTCCCTTTTGATTAGTATATATGATATCATCATCTTTCATTTCTCCACAAACTCCTCTACATTTAGTAATGCTCAAAGCACACCCACATGGGCATACTTCATTAAAATTTTCAGTTAGATTACTTTGGACTCCACATGATTTAATATCTATATTATCTATATTATCTATATTTTTTCTGGGAGACTGTTTCTCTTTATATTTACTAGTGTGTTGAGATTCTACATTAGAAAAAAAATCACTTTGGGAAATATTTATATTTTCAAGCATTTTGTTGTCTATATTGGATCGTGGGAAATATTTTATTTTATCTTGTGGATGTGTATTAAATTTGTTTCTTGGTATCTCACATGTGGTGGCCATACAAGATACTTTAACAATGTCTTTATCTTCTTTAGCTAATATTTTATGTCTGTTATAGTCAATCTCGTCATTTAATGTGTCTATGTCTTCTTGAATTGGATTATCATCTTGCACTGCTTTGGAACATTCTTCAATCAATGATGTAGATTCTTCGATCTTATTGAGCTTTTCAATCTCAATGCCCTGATTTATCAATTCACTTTGCTTCAGTTCTGAAGCGTGCATATTTGAACCAATTGTTACCATTAACATCATATTAGTACCTTGTATGGGTATTGTGAAATTATCAGGAAAATTTTCGTTAGTCAGAGGAACATCACCTTGGTGTCTAAGATTGATATTGTCATTTTCAGATCGTACTTTGTTTAAATTAGTGACTGAATGGAGTTGAACATCCTTTAAATAGGACTGTTTGAAGTTGTCATTACTTGTACAAGCTTCAACATCACTTTGAACTTCACGATTCCTAGAATCTGTCTCTGAACTATGTCTAGAAATTTCTCTACATTGCTTAGTTACTAATTTGAAACAATCTTTATCACTAATTATATTGATATCGGATAAACATGGGTCTGATATTTGAGGATTAATACTTATTTCAGTCTGCACAAATCTAGTAGATTCATATACCACCAATTTCTTACTCTGAATCTCACTACAGTCTTTTACTTTGCTATTTTTAATGTTTTTTTGACTACTAAATGATGCTACATTTCGATCACTTGATTTACCACAAAGCATTTTCAACAAAAAGTTAGTTTGAGATGATTTTGAAGGTTTTTTTACTGACATATTATCTGAACTGCCACTATCTATGGATTGTGCATCTTTATTATAAGCATTTGAACAAGATGCTTGATAGAGTTGATCAATATTTTTACTTGGTGGATTATTATTTTCACATTCTGACACAACCTTTTCAGCAGGATAATAAGGCATATTATCAGATTGAATGCCTCTATTAGTTAAACGAGAACATTTATAAATCAAGTAATCATCAGGAATTTCCTCTGAAATCACTTTTTTATCACACAAACAAACATATTTTACATCTCCTGTTACAAGGTCAGATACAAAAGATGCAACATTTCTACAAGGTTCTTTAATCATTATTTGAGATCTAAGATGTTTTTCAACTTGATTACTGGATTTGTCTTGTGGTACATCTCTAGTATGTACTTGAGTTGAACTGTCAGTGACACCTTTAATGTTCAAAGAATGATGTGGACAACAGCAATAATGATCTCTTTTACTTGTTCCTGCTTTACTTAATTCACCAACATCACTTTGCGGCCGCTTCTTTTGATTTAATTTCTTACTTTGGTTTTCAGAGTGACCTGATGAAAGAGTAAAAACAGAATGACTTCTTTGACTTCTATTGAATCTTTCAGGACTAAAATTTGAAGAACCTTCTAGTTTACTAGCATCCCCAGATCCATCATCATAATTATTTCTAGTCAAATCTTGCATTAGATCCCTCATTCTATTATTGATCTTGTTTTCCAAATGTGGTGGTACTCTGAAAGCTGAATTTGAACTCCTCAGTTTATGCTTCAGTAAGACTTCTTTATCTCTCAAATGTTTTTTATATGCTTCTTCCTTTTTAAGGGCCTCTAAATATTTTTGATAAAGTTCTTCTGATGATGTCTTAGCAAAACCATTATCAGAAGATATCTTTTCTCTACTAGATGCATCTGTTTCTGTATTTGATGTGAGTAAAGATTTTACAAGGTTAGAGGTGAAATATTTGTCACTTTTTGTTGCCATTGGGAGATTGGGTGCACTCTGGGATGTTGATGCTATAGCATTTGGATTAAACTTATCCATTCTCAATATAGATTTTTTTGGCCTCATTTTCACTTTATCCAAAGTGTTTCCATTAGAAGTACTTGTTGTTTGGTTACTTTCTCGTAACCCAATTTCCTTACTTTTAAAACTCAAACCAGACAAAAAATCTGTGGTACTATCATCATCTCTGTATTTTGAATTGACTAATCTTTGAATCACTTCTTTAATGAGTTTTGTTTTGAGATTATCATCATTATATTTTTGTTGCATTGCTGCTTTCAAAAGATCAATACTCTTTTCTAAATCTTTTTTGAAGGAGTGTTTAGAGCCTTTACTGGAATCAGTTGTGGGTAATCCACTTGATTCTAAACTAGATTTATTACCAGCAGCATTGGCTGTTTTGGATTGGTTAAGTTTCGAATGATTCTGATTATAAACATGCCCAGGCATATATTCGAAACTTTCAGCTTCGGATAAGTGTTCACCAGACCTGTCAAGAACTTTATCTTTACTCTTTTCACAAAATAATTTCTTTTTAGAATTTACCTTTTTTCTAACAACCCTTACTTTTTTGCGTCTATTCCGTTTTCTCAAAGTGTTTAAACTCATTATAACAGGCATTTTTTGTTGCAAGACTTCTATTTTATGTGTATCAGAATGTTCTGATCTATCTTTGGTTTTACCAGACATTGACGTTTGTATTTCTTTGTCAATTTTTACTTGAGGTGTGATTTCAGTCACAACTGATACCTTATCAGGTGATTTTTTGACATTTACATCTTTTGTAACATTTTCAACTATGACATCACAATCTTTCTGCACATTAAAAGATATATGTTTCGTTAAATTAACATTAATTGATTGCGATGGATTACTATCATTATTTTGAGGAATATTAACTTCAACAAAATCAACATCTTTTTTATAGATTTTTGTTTTCTTAGCCATACCCTTTTTGGATTTGTATTTATTGTCATTTTCATCTAGCGGAGTAGAATGAGCTGTAGGTAGACCCAATTGAGAGCTTTTTTCAGCATCATTGTTAGAATACTGTTGCTTTAATGCAAGTTTCTCTAAAGTACTAAGACTAGATGCTGAATTTTTTCTATCACTCTCATTAGCATAACCAACATCACCTAAAGAATCCCATTCAAGTTTGCGTTGTGATGTGATGCTGCTTGTCGGAGAACGTAGGTTAGTTGATGTATCTAATAAAATGTCCAATGCTGCAAATTAATAGAAAAAATTTTGATCATCGAATTTGAAAAAACTTACATGTCTGTTTGTTATCCTGTTAATCCCTGAACTATTATGATTCTAAACAAAAGATACTATTTCCTGAAAAAACCCTAAGTAATATAAAAGTTACACTAGTGAAGCATGAGGAAATACCTTAGTATCTAATATATAAAAATAAAAAACAATTTGTTTAGATAGTTGTTTCCTCTTGTATGAATTATTACAATTTTAACTGATTTTCATGTAATTTGGTATACAGGTACTTTTAGAACAATGAATAATGAAGGCAACTTTTATTCTACAATACAAAGATTACTTTAATATAAGGTAACACTATACAGAGATAATCCCATGAAAGTAACACTAAATGTCAGTCCATAATGTCCAACTGTAGGGTTCATGCCTCCCCATTATTAAAGTAGGGAATGGACAGTGTACCCATTACAAATTTCATTTGAAATCTAAATATGTCAGCCACTAAGGTTAGTGGCTGACATATTCGTGACATGTTCGTCACTCATGGTAGGTACCATGAGTGACGAAAAGATAAAGATTAATTTTTAAATAAAACTTACACTTGTGCGATTGATTATCATCTGATTTTTCATACTCATCATCAGGTTTTTTAACTATGTCTTCAACACCATCATCTACAATGATTGGTGGAGACTTAGCTGGTGATTCTGGGTTGCTCTTAGTTTTTGTATTTTCGTCCTGGAAACACAATAATGTCTACAATCATTTCACTCAGATAGACTTTAGTTATAAATAATACTTAGATATTTAATTTTGCAATAGTTCTAAAAAACCACAATTAACAAATGAATAAACTTTTATGAACATTTATTGCAGGATCATAATATGAAGTATGTATCAAAAAGGCTCCACAAAGATTCAAGAATATAAATTCTGGCATATAAATGCCAATTATTTGTATCTTTTATCCCATTATTTATGCCAATGGAGATTAGGAAAAAATTTGCTAGTTAACAATTGAATAACTTTTAAAAAATTGGTGATTAAACTTTTTTCCAATGGGGCTAGATTGTTTCAAGTGTTAAGAAGATTTTACAAGAAGTGTTACTAGATTTTTTTCAAATTTTTAATGTAACATTTTATATTATCTGTTGAACTCTCATTACCGGCGGTGTGCGCATAACGTAACAGGTGCGAGGAGCCCTATTTTCAACATCAAATTAAAATTATAAATAATGAAGATACAGTTCCAGGAGTTAGGACTTTTTATCAGAAATTTCCTCCTCTTTAACAAGCTATTTTCAAAATTGCTTGAATACTACACTGACGGACTCATAAACTGCATCAAAGTAATAGAAGACTTTGAAATAAATATTTTAACCAAGTATGCAAACTTTCTATACAGATTTAAATTGAAACCTCTAGATTGGTTCATGAACTTTAAAACAGTGTAAGGTCATATCCTTAAGTTTAAGTTTGTGTACTGGAAAGGACCTTAAGACTTTTTTTGAAGAGAAAACAGAAATTTAAGGAAACTTGGTTTAATTAAAAAATTGGTTTATGCAAGGGTTTATTTATGTTTTAATAAGGTGTATTATCTCCACGTGCCCTTATTACGGATTATAATCGGTTCCGCATAGATTTTATTAGGGTTATTAAAAGATCTTGCGGAATATTGTCCCATTCTTCTGAAAGTGCTGTTCTTAGTGCTGCCACTGTCGTGGGCAAAGGGTTTCTCGCATATACAGCTCTTTTTAAATTGTCCCAAACATGCTCCATGGGATTAAGATCCGGGCTGCGTGCTGGCGAATTCATTGTATGTATCCCAACCCCTTCGCAATATTGTCGAACTTGTGCAGCAGTGTGCGGCCGGGCATTATCCTGCATGAGTAAAATTTTTGCCTATGAATCCCATGTAAGGCAGCATGTGATCTTCTAAGATCTCTGTTATGTAGCGATGTGCAGTCAAACCCCCTCTATTACCGTTTTGACGGACCATGTCTATGAACACAAGTTCTGTTCGCCCGTTCATTGATATGCCACCCCAGACCATACATGAACCGCCTCCAAAAGGAACACACTCCTCAATGCAACTTTGAGCATATCGCTCCCCACGTCGACGATAGACTCTTCTGCGACCATCTGCACCATATAAACATGTCCTACACTCATCCGTGAACAATACGGAGGTCCATTGCTCTGTCCAATTCAGGTGATCACACGCAAATCTTAAGCGAGCTTGTCTGTGAGCTACTTTGGACCATTTACTGGTGATATCCACTTCCTTTAACCTTCTTCTTATTGTTCGTGCACTCACGTTTACTCCACGCACTTCATTAAGCTCTGTTTTGATGATAACAGACATGAGGAAACGATTTCACAGGGTGGTTGTAACAATAAATCAGTCATCCTGACCGGTGGTTGCTCGAGTCCTGCCTGTACCATGTCTCCTTCTGTAAGAACCTGTCTCCACAAACCTTCTGTATATTCTAGAAACTGTAGACTGGTTTAAATTTAAATTTCTACCAATTGTTCCTTGATCCAAGCCCTCCCGCACCAATGCTACAATTTGAGCCGCTTGTTCGGACGAAGTATCTATATTATGATTCAAAAACTCTCGATGAGTTAAAAAACTAACCCAACAATTCTGCTGGTAACAATAATTCAATTGACAAAAGAATAAAAAATCAATGAGAATCACTTTTAGAGATGGTCGTTTTTGTAAAAACGTTTTTGAGCAACGATGCCAGTAGACGATGCCGGCGTCCGATGCCGATATATTGAAAAACGGATGCCCGCAATATCCGATGCGAACTTCACCGAATACGAGCGAGCGAGAGGCACCGTTGACCACGCCACGGAAAACGCAACGATGACAAACCGAAGACTCGACGTATCGCTCGCTCGCTAACTCTTGGGTGCTCTCGGTACGATCGGTGGTTGTGCAAGGCAAACAATCAACGTAATACTAGGAGCGTGCGTAACTGTTAGAAATTTTTGTAATAATATAGGTACTTATTTATTTTTTAAAGTATCTCATGTATTTTTTAACAATCCCACTGAATGGTGGCTTCGTCATTCCAAAATATACTCGAGTTGGCACAGAAATATACCGTTCGAGGTGCAGTATTATTATAACTTCTGTGCCATGCGAACAGATATTCTCCAAAGCCATATTTTGAATGAACGAAGAACTCGTCTTACAAGTTCCAAATTTGTTCAAAATTGGTTTTTCTTAATGTAAACTCTAATTTTGTTAAAAATAACGACTAATATTAATTAACTTATGTTTATTTTTAACTTCCACACTTTTAAAACAATATACCAGTAGAAGTCGTAATGTTGAATATTGTATCTAAATAATTTACATAACTACTAGACAACTAAGACAACAGGCATCCAATGTTATACGCAGAGTTGCAGATACTTTAGCCGGCAACTAATTTTGGCAAATCGTATTGATGCCAGAAATAAAGATGCCGGCATCGGATGCGGTTTACAATTAACGATGCGCATCGGATGACAAAATTTAACGAAAACGCCCATCGCTAATCAATTTAAAACTTTGCTATAAATAACACGCAAATCTGATACTAGGAGTAAATTTTCTTTTCCCGGCTATATTCATTTGTTTTACTGCAGTTCTATTTTTAATATTCCTTTTTTTTTTAGATTAAGAGCCAGTCTCTCCATATTTATATAATTTAATCTAAAAAGTTTGCATACTTATTTTAAAAAATCATTTCAAAGTAATCCTGAACTTTGATGCAGTTTATGAGTCTGTCAGTTTAGTATTATTCGAGTTATTAACAATAAACTAAATGCCCTTTTTTATTAATCTTATTTTGTTAATAACAATTGAAATTATTTTACCTGCACCAACCTCCTTCAAAAACATTTTTCTAGAGGTGATTCTGAACCCAATGAGCTATTGCTCATATCTTTAGGACCTTTATGTTTACTTTTCACATTTTTGAAATTATTGACTAGCAGTGTGTTTTAGTTAATGTGATACAGTGAACCAATATAAACAACAAATCACTGTCATACAATTAAAAGTAATTATGACTAAATTACAAAATTAAACTCAATATCTTATTTGCATAAATATAGTATTATAAAGTATAATAAAGATATTATGCAATGCAGAGCCATTATGCAATGTAAAGGAATTACAATACATTCCATCATGATGACACGGTTTTTTTTATTTGTATTTAGTGTAAAAATCCTAATTAAATAAAAATTTAGAACTCCATTTTTTTTTTCAAAGAATGGCCTAGAAATTAGGAATTCTCATATTAACCATCATTTAAAGCTGAACTATTCAATAAATGAAATGTTTTAAACAGAATGTTACTGGTTGAAGATTAATGGCAGGCATTGGTGGATAAAGTAAAAGTAGTTTAATGTTAACAGATGGATCTCGTGATCATCAAATTCAAATTATTTATAAATAAAAACTGATATTACTGAGGTTCAGCACATTTAGACTTGTTATCTAGGTAAAGGTTGATTTTTGACCCAGCAACTGACTCTGTGGCGCTGTACTAACATCAAATCAATTTATATGATGCTAGTATGAAGTCACCGCTAGCTTTCTTTGAATTTGAAGTCAGTGGCTGGATCAATGGAGACAAGCTTTAACAATCATTGTCAGACAAATGTTTCTAAACAAGCTAAATAAATTTAGTGATCAGTATCTTCCTGGCCACCTAAGGCCACATTCAGTTTATATTTAGCATTCACTACTTTGATTGTTATATCTGGAATAAGGCTTATATCAGTTGTATAATTATCCTGAACCAATTCTGTTATATATGTGGTGAGTAGAGAGTAAAATGTAAACAAAGAAACATGAGTAACTTTGTAGAGTTTGTTTTGTTTATATTGTATTTCTAATTGTAACATGGAGATCAAAATAAGGAAGGAACTTTTACAAAAACATTAATAGTTCACAAACTACCTTTTGTTAGTTTGTTTTGTTAGTTGCAGAATAGGTAAATATTCCTTGCTGCCCCTCCACCCCTTATAGCCCAAACATTCCTTAAAATAAAAGTGCCCTATATCTATATTCCCTCCTCAAGGAAGATTTTCATTCGTGGTTTAAGAGTAAGACAAACTAAAGAACAGATTGAAAGATTTTACCAGGATGTGTATGATTTTGAGTTTTTCAAAAGAAAATAGAATGTTAATTTGTTAGCTAAGTAATGAAGCCCACCTAAGCCCTCATTGAAAACATCATTCATTCCTCTGAAACAGGGAGTTCCAAGTGTAGCTGTCGAAGGGCTATAAATTCATATTATATGGAAATCTATTTACCTGAGAACTAGATGGTTCTGGCAGGGAACACCTGATAGAAATCCGACACAACTCCTGCGAAGACTCACTTTTCTTTTCTCCAGAATCAGATGAATCCTCTTGGATCTTCATTTTCCTCCAAAATGACCCAGTCGGATCCTTCAAATCATTTTGGGCTGTCGATAAAGAAAAATATTGCTCTAAATCTCGCTTTCTACCAAACTTTTTGTAATAATCCAATATTAGTTTGTTGACAGCTGAACGCGTATCGTCTTCTTCAGTCATTAGAACCGCACCTGAGTCAATATCATCATTGTCCATATTTACAAAATGTAGACAAAATGATCAAAATCTTGAGAGCGATTGAATAATATTTTTTACGTTAAAAATCAACAACAAACGACATTTTTGAAATTTTAAAACCAATTGCCAAATTGCTACAACACCAAGTAGTTATGTCAAAGTCAAAACAAAACAAATGCCATAAATATTAATATAATCTTATGACCTTGTAACAACAACCTTATAGCTAAGAACTTGATTTCAATAAAGTTGCTTTTTCCAACTTTTTCCAAGTTTACTGCAGACGTTATTTTTTACTGCGAAACTGGCAAACGGGTGGACGGAATACATAATGAAAAGTGGTTATCGAACATAAAGATGTTTGCTAGTCAATTCTTTACCAGCCTCTACGTCGGATAGTGGAGATGCGAAGACAGGATAGGTTAAATGAACCTTTCTATGGGTGGAATAGGAGACAAGAGGTAGAGAAGATAAAATAGAATAAAGTCGCTTTTCGCATCTGTCACTCTATCTGTTTAACTGCTAACTCTTTTCCTACCAAACAACTGATTTTTAAGCAGTTTTCATCAGTTAGAGTGTGGCAATTGAACTAGACAATAGGAACACCATTTGATTAATTTGTATAAATATATAATAGAATATTGAATTGATGTCTTTGGGTGCAGAGCAATACTTATTCTAACAAAAGAAAAATCTATCGGTCTAGTAAAAAGTCAGTGTCATTAGTGTCAACTGTCAACTGTGAAGTCCCAACTCCCAGGGCCCAGGTGCCAAATTGTTAATTGTTGTCAATTTGTCAGTTGTCAACCATTATTATTTTTGTATGGATGGGAGGATTTTCAATATTTTAGCATAGTTGATGTTTATTTATATTGAAATTACCCATTTCTGAGTTTTCTCATCAAACCGAGAATCATAAATAATTGAATATGTCACGTCAAACGTCGAGGCTAGATGCCAAAAAAGTCGTAAGTAATTATTACAATAGTGTTTTAGACAAGTACCAAACTCATATTTACTAGTTTTTATCAAATATTTTCAGAATTCGGAACTTCTTACGCTAACTTATGGCGCTCTGGTGTCTCAGATGTTGAAGGAAACCGAAAATACTGATGATGTCAACAAGCAACTAGAGAGAATTGGATATAATATGGGTGTAAGATTGATAGAAGATTTCCTTGCTAGGACTTCTTCAAACCGATGTTTAGAGATGAGAGAAACTGCTGATAAGATACAGCAAGCTTTCAGGTAATATTTGACTGCTTCAATTACTTCAGCTCACAAGACTATATGCGCCTAGTCAAAAGTACGATCACATTTTTTTGAGTTATAGGGTACTTTTTAAACAGGTTAGAAAAGCTCTGCTTCGCTTCACACCTGCCTTAGACTTAGTGGGTTTTTGATATCCACCCAAAGTTATAAAGTTATATAACTATACCGCACCCTTATGTATAATCAAAACGCTAAAACCATCAGCCATTTATGGTTGCAACACTAGATTTGCTAATATAAATTGTATGACAGACTTTCTCAAACAACTGTCGAAAGTTCTATGTAAAATATAATTCTAGAGAACCTTTGAATAATCATAATTGAATATGCCCATTTCAGATTATACTTAAACATGCAGCCCACAGTCACAAGCTGGAGTAGCTCTGGTGATGAGTTTTCACTGGTGTGGGACCAGTGTCCACTGAGTGAGTGGGTTGAGATGCCCAACAATGGACTTAAGTACTGTGCCCTCATTCCTGGAGCTATAAGGGGAGCATTGCAGATGGTGCAACTTGATGTTCAATGCTGGTTTGTGCAGGTAATATTATCTGAATTTTCTATTTCATGGAACAGGTATTTTATTATTATTCTGTTTATCAAAAGTTCACAAATGTTCATATGAGTTGGAATATTTCTGATGCAAGAAGAAAAGAACTTGGTATCTTTAGTTTAATGGCTGTTGAATTTCAGTGTTAAATTTAGTAGTCAGGAAGGGAAGGGTAGGAAGGTCATACTAAAAGAAAATGTGCAAAAACTCCATAATTTAGGAGAAAATTAGAAATTAATTTTCTAACTAAACTATAAATTAATCTTAAATTAGGGAAGTGGAAAGTATCCACCACCTTTCTGGCTACCGGAGATGCTTATTTTATTTTCAAAAATGAGAGGTATGAGCTTCCCTGATATTTTTCATATTTTTAAACACATTGTATAAAGTACAACTGCTGGAAATTATACTTTTAAATAATAAAATACATCTAGGGAAGTTCTAATGCTAGCTTATTATAATGCCTGGTTGAATCAACTAGTGCTGGTCTACCACTAACAACATCTGCAACACCAAAGGTGCTATAAATATGCTGCTGACCTAGAAGAGGAATTGCAACCTGGCTACTGATGCTAGCACACAACCCGAGGTTGCTATTGTGGTACAAGATCAAAGGTGGTAGCCATCTGAACGAGCAAATGCCCTACCAATTAGCTGTCTTGTTTTATCACCTCTCACAACAAGGCACTCCGCTGTAGAAAGTGTTCATTCTCCTCCTGTTCCTGCACAATATAAATAGTGCATTCATAGCAGATTTCATATCCAAAACAGCAAATAAGTTGCAAGAGACACTAAACATGGTTTTTATGTAAATAATTTCAGGATCAGCTGAAAGGTGATGCTGTGACAGAACTAAGAGTGAAATATATCAAGAGATTAGAAGATGCTATACCGGCTGGAGAGGATTAAAGCTTGCCTATCATTATTATCTTGGGCTAATATTTTCTTTGAGCTGAAGATATATAAATGTACATAAATAGTACCAAGGTTCTGGCGCCGTAAGTTCGAAATCAAGAATGCTAATCATATTAGAATAATAATTAATATGGAATATATATATTCCACAATATATTTTGTAATTATATGTATTGCAATTAATTCCTCCTGATGTTATCTAATAATACCTGCACAGTAAACCAATTTTAATACTCGTAACAGTGTACACATTGTGTAAGCGGGAGAGAGCTAAGAACACATAGGAAGCAACATTTCCTTTTGCCCTTGCAAATATTAGTTCAATGTAGATTATTTACATGACGGAAAGCGATCCACTTTATCTGTGCGAAAGAAGCAGCCAATCAGAATTATAATTTGTGTAATACATACTCTACATTTTGTTGTTATCTAAATATCCATGAAGCGATTTAACCTATAATAAGGTATAAGAACCGGCGACTGAATGAACAGGCCGCTGAATGAACCTTTTGCATTGATTGTTTTCAAAGGCATGTGCATTAATTAAAGTGCGTAACATATCTTTGTTCTGCTGTAAAAATTCTTATAAACTACTTTCTAGTTGTGATGTGAACTACTAGATATTAGAGTAAAATAAGAATTTCAATCAGTTGAAAGGACTGTTGAAAGTCTAACTTTGAGTATGGTAGCATGTCGTCAAGAGATTTAAATCTAGACTTTCGCTTAACTACAGTCGCTGTATAAAATTGTTCACCAGTTTTCAAATTAATTCATTTAACATTCCGCAAGCACGTTACCTTTTCAAACTAAGTCACAGAACAAACTTCCACAGAAAATTATGTTTAACTATTTTACAATAAAGTGTGAAATTACTTAGATCATAGTTATTTGATTTTCTATCTTGTCTAAAAGATTGTTTAAGCATGTAAACCCTTTATATGGGATTTGAATATTTATGTAAAGCGTAGTGATTATATCCTCTTTGTTTCGTATCCTTAATCTCAGCATCTGTCATTGTCAACATATTGATATGCTTTTCTCCCATTTCTATATTTTATTATAGTAACGTTTATTAAAATGTTGGTAGTATTGTATTGTATTGTACTCTTGCAAGCAAACGTCGATGTTAAGGTGACGAACATTTACAATACACGACTGTACATTTATTTATATCAAGATTGAAATGTAAGGTTTTTATTTAAAAAGCATATTATTATATTTAAGTTATAATGTTACACCGTATATTAAAAAGTTACATATTCGAAAGAAACAATTTATTATTTCACGATAAAGTTTCCCACACGCTTTTGCAAACTTCATTTGGTTGTCTCGTGTATTGAGAAATCAAATATAAAAGTTGTAAAGACATTTCTTTACCACTTTTATTATTAGAATTTGAACTACCCTACTTGTGTACTAAACTCGTCATTCGTCACTCAACGAATTGCACAGTTTTTTAAAAATCAAGATATATATTTTTAAAATAGAAAATTTTGTTCAAAAACAACCCTTTCCCTTGATTTTTCCGTTTGACATTCCTGCACAGAATTTGATCCTTACAAGCTGTACGATTAGGTAGAAAATACTTAATATTACTTAATACATTCCAGTTTTTGTCAAAATCGGCTTCGAGACTCGCAAGTGTTTTTCGTTATTTCGTATAGTTTACGATTTAGCCCTGATGGCCCACTTCATAAATTCATCTATACATATAAATAAAATTGGAGTGTCTGTTTGTAATATTGAAATAACCGCGTTTTACTACATGCATATGAATATATGTATATGGTACATACACCAAAATAACATTTTTTTTAAATTTTTGTCTGTCTGTCTGTTCCGGCTAATCTCTGACATGGCTGAACCGATTTTGACGGGACTTTTATTGGCAGGTAGCTGATTTAATAAGGAGTAACGTAGGCTACTTTTATTTTAGAAACAATCTTTTGTTTTGGAATTATGACGATTGTCAATCCCACGCGGGAGAGACCGCGGGGCGCAGCTAGTTCTGTATACAAGTCAAGGCTTATTTTAATTAATCTTTCTAAAATCTTGGCCCGTGCCGCAGATAAACCGTCTGCTTCTCTAAAATTAGATTAGAATGTTTTGTAAATGTAAGAGATGACAATAACAGTCTAGAAACGGATGTACACTCGACCATTGTGTTCGACGGATGTCAACGTCAATTGTCGCCGCATCTAAAAATAAACATACGTTAGGATTTCTAAGCTAAATCCTATTGTACTAAACGAACAAACACCCACAACCTGTGTTCATTCGTTATAGTTACCTACATATATCTAAAACTAACGCACGTCACTGCTTTACTTGTTATATACATTTATTACAGTGTGAATGTAGGAAAAACATATAAGAATACTATATTATTATAATGTATGTCTTTGAAGACCATGGACCATAAAAATGGCCCGGACATTTGGAGGGCTTGCGTGGGGCCATGGGAAGGCCATCACGTAGAGGCCCCTTGACTAATGTAAATGTGGCGTGACACTGACCGGCGATTATCCCTGTCTACTCCATATAATAATGTACCCAAAGACAAGCCCGGCCAGTGTAGGACTAGTGTGGGAAATGTGATCAAAGTACCGGGCTATTGGGGTGAACTACTAGTGGTACTAGGGGTCTGGGGATATGGGTAGGCTAGGGAGGGGGAATGGCGCTCACTGGGTAATGGCGCTCACCTCTATAACTCTGTCAAAATGTGACGTAGCAACACGCCATGGGGCGTGAAGCGCGCGGGGAGGGGTTCTCTAACAGACAGGAATGCAAACAGGCAGACTGCTCGCGTCATGTGACCGTGAAGTGTGTTTCTTTGTTTGCGACCGCGCTGATCTAATTTTTGGATACGTGTTTCTTGCGGGTAAGTCCAAAACTGTAATGGTTATTTGGCTTTTAGCTCTACTTTTCAACAGTAAAACTATTTAGTTTTGTGCTAATGCAATACATTTTTAGTAAATATGCATAGTATTTTTTTAATTTCGAATTAATTACCTAACGACCGTTTGGGGTTATGCCGCTCATCTGAACGCCATTACCCCATAGTGACTTATTTTAAAAAGAACAAACATATGAAACAAAAACCTTACAAGAGAAACATTTTACAAGAAAGTTCTTCAGAGAATGAAGATGAAGAGCACCTTTGCGACGATGACAGTGATGACGACAAGAATGTGGACAATGAAAATTATAACAAATGTATTATTTGCGAAGAATTTGGAAAAAATAACGAGATGTGCTATTGCTGCACCATCTGCGAATTGTGGGCTCATGCTATATGTTCAGGGTGGGATTCGCCACACGGATACATCTGTGATTTATGTGTTCAAAAATAAAATATTTCTGTTTTTTCTTACCTCTAATAGTTATAGTCTTATATTACGTACTAATAGTTGAAGTTTTTTGACATCTATGACTTTATTATATTCATTAAATTGAAAAAGGCTAATCGTACATACAAAAGAATGAAGCTAATTTGTGACTGTAGACTCTACTTTTATTGTATAAGGTTGATCACATTAATATTTCTCATTTAAATGTATCTCACTTGTTATATTCTAAAAAAATATGTTTGGGCCTCATTACCTAGACCCTGAGCGGCATTGTCCAATGTCAGGGGCAATGCCGCTCAAACATGTTTTTTTTGTATTGTTTTCCTACTACTAGTAAGTCAAAGATATATGCCTATGTTGATAAACCGTTGATTACTTGTTAATTAAAGACTTTGTTACTCTCGTTAATTTTGCTTTATATTAAATAATTGAAAAAATACACCATGTTTTCCTTAAGTGAACGCCATTCCCCCTCCTTACCCTACTATGGCGTCTGCACGTCGCAATGTCAACGTCGCATGTAACAAATTCCGTCATTTTCTAAGTAAGAAACACGAAATATGATAGATCTGCTTCTGATTAGAAATAAGTGTTCACGTGTATCGGTGTTTGTGGGAATTCAACCCCTAAGGGCATGATTAAGGTGATGATTGTCTGCTTAAACTATGACTATTTACTATTTTTAGTCTACACGAACGAAGCCGCGGGCAACAATTGGTCGGGTAATGAATTAGTCGGTTCTGGCAGTCGTTGGTCGCTTAACCAAAGGAAGATTTACAATGTTGCGGGCTATAACTTACTTGACGAGCAGGTATCACAGTAACGTAGGTATTTTATATATATTGTGTACTTTATGGTCCGTTAGACTACCGACGCACTACTGGTTTAAAGAGCTATAAATTGTACTCTTTTGAGAATGTCATGTCGCAGGACGAGGTGGCTGGAAGTCCGAGAGAGAAGGTTGAGGACGCAAACCGCCGTTGCAGACGACAGGGTGTCGAAGGCACCGCTACGATCGGCTCCTATTCACATAGCGCACCTAGGAGTGGAGGAAATCCTTGGTGAGTCACACTAATAGGCGTAGGTGCCCTGGTTCCAGAAGTACCTCATCGTGTATAGCTGCATCGAAGCGCCATAGTGAAATACTTATAGTAAGCCCAGTAGCGCCTCACCAAGACGCGGAGAGACGGTGGAGGTTTTACTGGGTTGTCTCTCTCACAGACTGCATATCACAACAACTTTAGTGAAGGTGTGTGTAAAACTATCCCTTCAGCCCAACATATCCCTCCGAGGTCCGAGGGAATATAATAACATAAATACAGTTTAAAAAAAAGAAAGCATGCATACAGTCCGGTGTGTAAAAAGAAAGTATGAAAATCATTATATTTAGGACAGCCAAACTAGTATAAGTGTTAACAAATATAAACAGAAATTGTACCAGTCTCATCATAAGACCAGCGTTGATCTTCTGCTAAGTCCAGAAGGTGTCATCACGGGTCGTGACTCACGTCAGACATCATTACATCGCATGTAACTTTACTGTACCTTTGCCTGATGTCTATCTATTTTGAAAAAATGTCAAACGTAGTACTGCAAGTTACAAATGAAATTTTTGTATCTGTGCGTGATGCTTACGCGAGTTCGGTGCTTTTTCCCAATACAAAAATGACTTACGTGCCTAAAAAATTTCATTTAAGTATTGTCTAGTCCATGTCACAACGTTGTGGCTATCAAATAACCCCAGTATGTATAGAATGCTTTCTGTATGCAACATTCAAACACTACTACACCCAAGGTTCTCTGTCAGTATATCCGTAACTAACAATACAAATGAATGTAGAAGTATGTTATGCGGTAGACAATGAGTTCGTTAGCCCAGAGAACCCTCCGCTAGAGGGTGTCACTCCACAGCCTCGCTGTACAATCCTCTACAAGTATATTACTATTGGTATAACATCAACTTGAAAAATTCACTCTAATTACCAACGTATAGAGCTTGTAATATTTCGCTGTTGCGTTTTGGCGGGTAAAGCAGAAGTTTGTAAAGCTAGTACAAAATACGCCGAGGCTTGAGTACATCTTCAGATGAACCTAACATACAGCCGCTTTGATATAAGCCTTGCTGTGGTTTTCTATATTTCTACTTATGCATAATCACTAGTTAGCAACAAAGAATTTTTTTAGTGTGAATTTATCGAAGTTTCACTTCATTTTTAATGCACATTGTACACATGTAATGTGTGTAACATGTAATACAAAAACTTATACAGTTGAGGATTAAAAAAATTCAATTAAAACATGGTGAATTCCTTATTTTATTATTTGTTTTCTTTTTTTACTACATAATTATTTGACGTCATAGAGAGAGTTCTTATCAAATTCCATCTAAATAGAAACCAATTGCTTTCCGAAAAAAATGATTGGTATACAAATATTTAGTCCAAATGACTATATTATGACCATTAGGGTTGTTTGTTCTTCCTAACGGTTTACTAAAGTATACATACTTACATACTTTGCGCACCATACACCTCTCTCTCTAATCTAAAATACGTTCTCTGACACACCACAATTCATCATATCATCCTTCACTCAATGCATTTATCTCTTATGTGTAAGTACTTAATTCAAGAGGCTTGTGTTTAAACGCCTACCAGAAATGCACCTATTTTACTACCAATAAATTCGAAATACCTACCAGAATGGATAAATGCTCACCAAATTGTGTTTCCAGAAGTATTGTAGAAATGAAGCTATTTTCCTTTTAATGCTATGCCAAAAAAATATATAAACGCCTTTAAAGCTAATTTCAGACCAAATATTTTACATTATCGCTAAGTCGATTTTACCAATATTTTGTTTCTCCACTTCCAATTTAGTAATTTTTGCTGAGGCAAAAAAGCAAATGGTCGAACGTACAATTATTTTTAATACCAAATATAATATTGCGTTGTTTTTCACTAATATTTCACTTATATATAAGATAAATAGTGAATGGTTACCAGTCGGTTCTGGCGTTTTGGTCTACACATAACCTAACCTAACCGACTGTTTAAAACTCCACATATTTAAATTTTCGGATACATACAGTCTCCTATCTAAATAAATCCCGTCAAAAAACCTAAAAAAACGTCTCGGCGACAAAATTACCAGATCATTGTCGTGAATTTTAAACTTCGATAATTAATTGAATATGTATTTTTTCCACTCTTGGATTCAGGTTGGATAATTTGATTACACTTAAACTATTTAGAATTGTAATTTTCGGTTTGAATATTAGTGTTTTAATAAAACAATATTTGGTGGTCATTTAGATAGATAGATAGATAGATAACACTTTATTGTACACCATTACAGAAAAGCTTACGAACTAGTATTATTATAGTAGGGTACAATGGGCGGTCTTATCGCCAAAAAGCGATCTCTTCCAGACAACCCGTCATTTATCCATTTTGATAAGCAAAAAGAATTTAAATACAAAACGTACAATTATTCTGATGAGTGTATATTTATTTTGGAACGTAAAACATTGTTTTTTAGGCACCTCGGTATAGAGTGGATTAAATTTATATAAAATAATATATTTTATTTGGTGCTTAGTCTAAGGGACAAAAAATATTTTTGGTGAGCATTCAAATTGTACCCAATTCAAAATAGGACATCGCATTGATATATAAATAAACTTGACACGTGTTGAATAACTTTATAGGTATAATTAATTATTTATATACTAAAAAGTAACCGGTCATACATATAAAGTGCAGTTAAAATTAGAAATATACTGATTCCATGTCCTATAAAATATATTCAAAGCTTCAGTCTTCCTTGTGTCGTCTAAAGCACTATACTTTAAAGAATTTATAGCTAGTTGCTTCAACATTCTTAAGTCTGAAAACCTACTCGATGCTCCAAAGAACGCCACGTAAAAGTCATCAGATATCGGCTCAGCTTCCCAAGCCCCTGGATCATCACTTGATACAATTACTGGTAGATTATTAGCAAAAAATAAACTCAACGGATGGTTTCGTACATCACGAACTAAAGACAGTATTGTGTTCGATATAACATTTACTTCTAAGCCAATGTCATTTTCAACGACCATTTTCATTAAAACAGGATGTTTGGGCAAAGCGTATGCATGGCCAATTCTCTTAGTTCCTAGTAAGATCGCATCAATTAGATTATTATCAGTTTTCGTGCCGTACCAATCTGTTTCACCGGCATGGAAAAAGAAATTCGTATCATTTTCCATCTTAAGCAATTGAGGCGCAAATTCAATTAGTGGACTTCCCAAATCTTCCTGACCAACTAAGTCAAATCCAGCAAAGATATCAGCCATATCATTTTTTATTTTCTTCGCCATTTCAATATAGGAATCAACAACACTTCTTGAAACATGTCTAGGTGGAGCAAATATTAGTTTAGCTCCTATGAAATCTGGATAATCTTTTACAAATCTATGTATTACTTTCCTATAAGCTTTAGCAGTCACAAGTTGATCGTACACTGTACCGTCAAGTTCATACAAACTAGGCAATACACTTCTGATTTCTACATACATAATTTTGTCTTCCCTAAATTTCTTTAGCGCGTCATAGAAATATTGTTCCCAAACCGGTCTGTAAGCTAAAAGTTGTTCAACAGTTATAAAATAATTCATAAATGTTTTCCATGTTACGTTAATATCAGAATAAACGACGTCCGGATCTTTAACAACCATTGTGAAATGTTTTCTAATTTCCTTATCAAATTCAATAACATTACTCGATGCATTTCTCACTGTAGACATCATCTGCCATTTGTTTTCACACGAAATATTAGGTTTGTTATTTGAAAACTGAAATTTTATGCCAGTATTTTCAAAGCAGACATATAAATGATCCATGTATGTTATATTAAGCAAGTAATCAGGTCCTAGTAAAGCCATGTCGTGTATATGTAACGCTGCGCCCTTAGGCATGTCTTTAATAATTTTGTAAACTCTTGATTCCTTCATCTTGTCTTTATAAGTAAAATAGTGATGGGAAAAGTTGAAATACTGAGGATTATCGAAATCATAATTCAATTCACGGATTTTGTGAAGCATTAGACATTTGTTTACGTTATGTTCTGCGAAGCTTAATGACGTGTTGCCACCAAAGGTCAATTGTGTTTCATCTTGCAATATCTTGGCACGTTTCTGGTAATAGTCCGTGGACGATTCACAGTACGCTGCGATAAATAATGTTGTTTGTAAGAGTATAGCTAACATATTATTCACTGTTGACACCGAATACGGGCGTATGGCGCGATTGTGCGACGTACACTGAATCGGTTACGTCAGATCATTGACCTGTGACAGGAAAGATATTACAAAAACAAAAACAGATGGCATAATATCATTTTCAATAAACACATGCACGTTTGTACATATAACATGTAAGTTGTACTATTTAGGGTACAATTACTATATTTAATACGGTTATTATGCATGTGACATTTTCTAACTACCGGTTTTTTGTTTACTTTTAACAATAGTATTAAAGTAAATACAAATAAAAACTAAAATAAACTAAATTATAAATATTACAAGCTATTATAGACTGTGTAACAAATCGCTGCCAGATGGGCAGCAGCATGCCCAGAAAGCTGGCTGCATCTGGCTGCATTGTCGCGCTGTATGACGATGCTTATTTGGTGGGCGAAATCTGAGCCAGTCTTCTGATCACGGGTGGCAAATTTGTTTGAAGACACTCTTTGCCGATGGACCCCACGAACCTAATGTTTAAACTCCAAACGCCACAAAAAGGTTCCATATTTGCGCCGTTTGAGACCTTCAGCTTTTGAAGCAGCATTGCCAGCCTCTAACTCAGTCATTGGAAGATGTGACGGCGCTAGTGTCTACACATGTCGCGTCCCAAACATGCTGCCGTCCCATCTTGCTTTTTTTTTTTTATAATGAATAGGTTCGCGTTTGACCGATATTGCACCATGTCTCAGGCGGAAATGCAGTCTAAGGTGGAGCACGCTTACCTAGAAGATACCTGTTCACGCGAGACTTAAAGACACTTAGATTGTATTTTTCGGGAAAAACAGACGAAGGTAAAGAGTTCCATTCTTCAGCGGTGCGTACGATGAATGTATTATTTTTATTGCTATTATGCATGTTGAATTACTCATCAAAACAAACAATTGCAAAAATGCAAAGACAGGCTCAATAGTTACCTAGTAAAATAAAAGCAATATCGGGTACTAATATATAAAAGTGACAATGAGTTTTTTTGTACGTTTTTAATTACTTCTTGAGAAGAATCTATACATATGAATAAAATGTCTGTTTGTAATATTGAAATAACCGCTTTTTACTACATGCATATGAATATATATATGGTACATACACCAAAATAACATTTTTCATAATTTTTGTCCGTCTGTCTGTCTGTCTGTTTGTTCCGGCTAATCTCTGAAATGGCTGGACCGATTTTGACAGGACTTTTATTGGCAGGTAGCTGATGTAATAGGGAATAACTTATGATTCTTTATTTTTAGAAAAATACTTTTAGTTTGGAATTATGACGATTTTCAATCACCACGCGGGAGAGAGCGCGGGGCGCAGCTAGTAGCAGCTAGCTTGTGGGGTAGGCACGAACAACAGAGCGCCATTTAGGCTTATTCTTACACACCTCACTTGCTTCTTTGGTATTCATAGCTCTTGTCATGCACGCTACAATACTAATAATAAGGGCGCAGCTAGTATAACTCTAAAACTCGAACGCGTCCAAAAACGTATCATATGGAGAGCGTTTGTTTGGAGTCGACTCCCTCGAGGCACAACATTTTAGATTTGATGTTTTATATAATTAAAACTATTACATCATAAAATAAATTACCCTGAACTACTACTTTACATGTATGTAGAGACAATTTCCGAGTGCTCCCTAACTATACCCGCTGAAGCATCGCTATCTTTAGTCCGCCTTTGCAGAAGACAATCTTAGGTAGCACTTCACCAACTTCACGTATTATTAAACTAAGTATACAATAAATATAACTCCACTTTAGATAATTATATTTGCCAATATACAACTTGAGTTTCTCCGAATATTGCACAATATACTTTCGTCTAATACTTTATATCGTCACTAATTTCTTTGTAAATTTTGTATATGTGTGCTTATGCATTTATATTAATGTATTGTTTTTGTCTTTTATTTATTATTTTTAATCTAAGTTATGTTTGTTTGTTTGCTTTCACACTCTTTTTAATATTGTACTTTTGATTTGTCTCTATAATGTCATGGTTGTAGTAAATATATCAAAATAAATAAATCAATAGACACATTGTACATTCCCGTTAAGCAATTTAGTATTTAACTTTAAAAAAGGAGGCGAATCTTAATTCGTATGTATGTTTGTTCTTACAATTGTGGACCGATTTTCAAAATTGCTCCAATAATCACCATATCAGAACCTGATGAGAGGATTCTAAGGAATTAGAGAAATTCAAGAGTTGTTAACCAGCTTCTTTGTAACACGATATCTTCGTCAACTGTAAACCGACTTTCAAATTATTTTCTTTATTCGTAAGTGTGTATATATACTTATACATACTTATGGATACAATATATAATACTAGAGTTTACCCCGCGGCTGCGCCGCGGGTTAACCTCTAGTGCGTGTCTCTTGTTTAAAGAGCAAGTGCTACAGGTTATATTATATTACAATGTTTTTATGTATTTTCCCACGGAAGATTCACTTCATTTTATATCGCTAATTATGTATACTATCCCCCGTCTATCTGTCAACAAAATAAATTACAAAACTTGACCAAAAAGGCCAAAATGGTCTAAATGACCAAAAGACCACAGTGACCGACATGGCTAAAATGACGGAATAGGACAAAACGACCAAAAAGGCCAAAATAATCAAAGTGATCAAAATGACCAAAGAGGCCAAAATGACCAAAAAGGCCAAAATGACCAAATAGGCCAAAATGACCAAAGAGGCCAAAATGACCAAATAGGCCAAAATGACCGAATAAGCCAAAATGACCAAATAGGCCAAAATGACCAAATAGGCCAAAATGACCAAATAGGCCAAAATGACCAAAAAGGTCAAAATGATCAATAAGGCTAAAATTACCAAATAGGCCAAAATGACCAAATAGGCCAAAATGACCAAAGAAGCCAAAATGAAAAAAGAGGCCAAAATGACCATATAGGCCAAAATGACAAAAGAGGCCAAAATGACAAAAGAGGCCAAAATGACCAAAGAGGCCAAAATGACCAAATAGGCCAAAATGACCAAAGAGGCCAAAATGACCAAAGAGGCCAAAATGACCATATAGGCCAAAATGACCAAATAGGCCAAAATGACCAAAAAGGCCAAAATGACCAAAAAGGCCAAAATGACCAAATAGGCCAAAATGACCAAAAAGGCCAAAATGACCAAAAAGGCCAAAATGACCAAAAAGGCCAAAATGACCAAAAAGGCCAAAATGACCAAAGAGGCCAAAATTACCAAAGAGGTCAAAATGACCAAAGAGGCCAAAATGACCAAAGAGGCCAAAATGACCAAAGAGGCCAAAATGACCAAATAGGCCAAAATGACCGAATAAGCCAAAATGACCAAATAGGCCAAAATGACCAAATAGGCCAAAATGACCGAATAAGCCAAAATGACCAAAGAGGCCAAAATGACCAAAGAGGCCAAAATGACCAAATAGGCCAAAATGACCGAATAAGCCAAAATGACCAAATAGGCCAAAATGAACAAAAAGGCCAAAATTACCAAAAAGGCCAAAATGACCAAATAGGCCAAAATTACCAAAAAGGCCAAAATGAAAATTATCCCTTGTTCATCCTCAGTATTTAATTTACATACGTGCCGAATTTCAGCCAAATCGGTCCAGTATTTTTTCCGTAAAAGCATAACAAACAAACAACCAAATATCATTTTATCCCGGAAACTATCCCATTTTTCGGGATAAAAAGTATCCTATGTTCATCCTCGGTATCGAAAATATATATATACTGAGTTTCAGCCAAATCGGTCCAGTAGTTTTTACGTGAAAACGGAACAGACAGACAGACAGACAGACAGACAGACAGACAGACAGAGTTACTTTCGCATTTATAATATTAATAGGGATATCATCACACTAAGACCAATAGGAGCGGAACACCAATGAAGAATGTTTCAAAGTCGAGGGGGTTTTTAACTTACTTTTTTTAAACTATTCCACGTGGATGATGTCGCGGGTAGAAGCTAGTAATGAATAACATAATGTTAATATTTTAGTGACTTTTCACGGTTCAAATATTTATCACCTCACTCACTTCACGCGATATACCTATACCTAAATTAATGGTATACGTATCAAAAGATAAAAAGCTTGGCTTATTTTTGTCATAAACCACTTTTTAAACGTTTAAAAATAGAACAAGCGCAAATTCGAACTGGTGTAAATTACAGCCAGCGTAATTCAAAGGAGGGTTTCATTTTCAAAGAGCTGGCCGGAGAGAAACTAAAATAAAGAAAAATATAAAAGGCGGCGTCATCCGCCATGCTGATTTTATGCACCGAAAGGGTTGGGGTAAGGTACAAGTGGCACTTTAGAGTACCGCCCCGCGTATGCAGTCGCGAAAATAAAAATATGGCCACCATACACCTATGGTTATGTAGACGGTGGATGCAAATTCTCACCTCTCTCTTTAATCTTCTAATTGCTACTCCTCTAATATTAGAAATGCACACTCTCATAATTATTCTTTGCTATTAGTCATCACATCATTTCCTTTGAAGTGGTAATGCAGGATTTTCATTAAGAATTTTTGCCATGTTAGTCATTTATAATATTTACAACAATCCAACTGATGGTAAGGACAACTGCAACTAGAAAAGGGAGCCGGTGCGTTGCTTACTTTATAGCCCTTGATTCATAATTTCTATTGAAAATTGCTTCATTGAGTTGCCAATTACTCTAGGATCGAAGGAAGTGAAAAAGAAGAAGTTTTTAATTGAATGTAATGTTTAATACACGAACTGTATTAAGTAAACTGTGTTACAATATACATTAATAAGAAAATAATCACTGCTTAAATTTATAATAAAAAAATATATAGAAACGCGACCAACCAGAAAATTACACCCTTTATGTGGCATAAACGGCATTCGTACCTGATTATAGAAATTTTGCTGTTTTTCTGTATTTTTTTATTGCAGGAGTTCAACAGACAGGCAGACAGACTCGTGATGGAAAGCGATTACCGTCGCCTATGTACATTTGCCAAAGGTGCTACAAATGCGCTGCTGCTCTCTTAAGGTAGACTAGAACCTGGATACTAACGCCGGAACACAACTCAAGGTTGTTATGGCGGCATACTTTAGACCAGGGGAGATAACTCGCTAGCTAGTCGAACAAATGCCCTACCACCTGGCTGTGGGTTGTTTTGTCGTCTCTTACGACAGGCCGCCCGGCCGCAGGAAATTGTATTCTTTCTCCGTTCCCGCACGCATAACATTCCAGCATAGTTCTACCACGAATAAAACTTACACCCTTATCTGCCAATTATAATTTATTGGACTGCTTAAAGTATTCCCCCAGTCATACCTATAATAAGTTCATTAATCATGACATACATTTATCCTATTATTAATAAAGATATCGTAAGTTATCTATTAAATTATCCGTCAATAATTTTATCATGAAATGTTTTTAATATATTGTTGCCACTCCGATGATGATTATTTACTACCATTTATCTGCTATTATCAAATAAGATGTTAATGACGTGTCCGTCGCAAAGTTGATTAACCATGTCGACGGGCAGAAAGGCTATTTGTTTTAAGCGACATTTGGCAATACTCTTTACAACAACATTAAACAATAACCCATTTTCGTATCTTAAAATAAGAAGGTAGTTAGTAATACAATGGGCGGCCTTGTTGCCTAAAGCAATGTCTTCCAGGCAACCGTTGGATGAACAAGGATCTTATACACAATAATTTTTGAAAAATAACAACTACCTATGCATAATATTTTCTTAAGTTTTTGACTAGTACATTTATAGTTTCTTAGATATGGCTTCGGCAAGTAGTTCGACTACGGAAAAATAAATAAAAAAATACCGCGCTAAAAACCGTTCAAACATAGTTTTATAAATATATTATTATACATTCAGCTATATCTAGGGAAGACGCCTGAGGCTATTTAAGGCAAAGTTAGGATCACTGGAGCTTTTAGTGCCTATTCTCAACTCGGGTGACTCCAGTGATGCCGGGTGTACTGTAATTACAGTAGATTTACTGTAATTTTACTGCTTTTGCTGTACACTGTGTTCCAGCTATACAGTATACAGTGAATAACGAAAAAGTAGTTTCTTTTTATATTAACCACCAAAAAAAGTAGATTCACCATTCACTGCGTGAAACGAACCGCTGCTTCAAGTAAGCATTACATCTTGGGCCGGGGAATTCCCACAGTACGGGAAACAGATTATAGATGACTATTATTTGAAAAAATTGAGATGTTTATATTTAGCATAGTCTTTGTTTACTGTAAGCTACCCTTGTAATGTTGCCGATAGTAGTAGGTAAGATTATAAGTTCATTTGGAAATAGTGGCTACAATGTTGGGATTAATTGTAGTATAATTAGTATTACTTTTAAAATAGCAGAAGGTGATGTCAGGAGTCAAATGAAAAAGTGTTGAAGACTTTTACGGACAAAATATATAAAAATGAACCCTTAAGTGACAGTGATACAGATATTGATTGATAAATTATATGTAAATTATAATAGTGATTATTAAATACATTGATAATTCCAATAAAAGTGTGGTTTTTTTTCACTGTAAAAACACTGTAATGAGTTTTATCATTTACTGTATTTTCCTACCGATCTACTGTAATTTTACATGCAAAACACTGTAATTTTGTCAATCCAACCTGGCAACACTGGGTGACTCCAAAAATACTATTGCCATATTAATGTGGCGAATTCCACACCGCGATTCCCGTTGTCAAATAAAGTCTATGGACGTAAATGTCGGAAATATACTCGTAAGTATGGAATAATATTTATATGTAAAATTTTAGACCGTGATAGCTTAGCAAGCTATATGCACTCGCGTTTCAAATGACATGGGTTCCAATCCTGGCGGGAAGCATGCACCACACAGGCAGTTTTCTTAGCTTACGTGCACGTTGTTACAATTTTTTATTGTATGCGTTAAGCAAGCAGGCCTACGGCCCACCTGATGCAGAGCGGTAACCACCTCCCATAGACATTTGTGCACCAAAGGTGCTAGTAATGTGCTGCCGCTCTCAGAAGAGAGAGGGGGACTGAAACCTAGCTACTGATTCCAGAACTTAACTCATAATTATTATGGCAGCATAAGGATGGTAGTCATCCAAACGGGAAAATACTCAACCACCTGGCAAATTATCGCATGCTGTTGGTGAAGAAAAATGTGCGTGATAAATCCTGTATAATGGTATGTCAGATGTATAAAAGTCCCCAATTCACATTGAATATACGTAGCATGTTTATGGTTTTATACAGTTATGTAAGTTTTATCTATGGTTTTATATTGTATAAACTATACCTCTTTTCTTCTGCCCAAAAATAATTGAATTTTACACATCTTTCTATCCATAGTTCTTATTGGTTCTTATGTTCTTGACAACAATGTTTAGGCAACACGATAAAATACAAAATAATTTAATTTAAAACAATGAAATCATGTTCTGTTATCAACATTGTGAAATTAAAAGAATCGCAGCGCTTAGTTTCATTGATGTAATATCACTGATAGTATTTCTTTTATTACCTAATACTATCTACGAGAGATATCGCTTTTGACACCTCAGCCTTGCACTAAATAAGCGTGTTTATAAAAAATACCTGTTGTTCAATCCGAGACTTCGTGCCGGCAACATGTGGTCCGTGATTTGTTTTATACCTTTTATATTTGTCGTTGCTCAACAACCGGTTGATATTGAAAATGATAGGGAACTATTATTGCAAAAGGAGTTAAAGATGATGCTAGGCAGTGATATTATTTTAAGTGATAGTGATATTAAAGTAAACGATATTATAATGGATCTGAAACTTAGAGAATTAGACAACGCATTCAAATACCCACAGATGTTCAATTTATCAAAACATTTCTTTGAATATAAAGATGAAGTGAAACGTACGCCACTCTTTAAAATTATTCAGAAGATGCCGAAAGGAGCTGTTCTTCACGCGCATGATACTGGTTTTCTAAGTCCTGATTATGTCTTGGAGCTAACATATTTGGACGATTTATTTGTTTGCTTTGTGGATGACGATGTAAAATTCTTGTTCTCATTGGAAACACCGAATATACCCTGTGCTACGAAATGGCAACTAATGAAAGAAGCCAGATATTCATCAGGAAATGTTGAAGAGTTTGATGCTTATTTAAGAAAGCATTTTACCATTGTGATTAAAAACCCAAATGAAGTGTACACGAATGTAAACACAGCCTGGTCTGCTTTTCAACAATATTTCATTACAACAAATGGTTTGTTTAGTTATAAACCAGTTTGGGAAAAATATTTCTATGATACTTTAAAAGCATTGAGGGAAGAAAATATAATGTACCTTGAAATAAGAAGTGTTTTACCGCCAATTTATGACTTAGAAGGAACAAAGTATACTTCAATGGATACTGCAGAATCTTACAAGAAAGTCGTTGATCAGTTTATGATTGATTATCCGGATTTCTTTGGTGCAAAGTTGATATACGCTCCAGTCAGGATGGTAGACGTGGAAACAGTTGAAGATTACATTAAAATAGCCAAAGAAATAAAGAAGAAGATGCCAGACTTTTTAGCCGGATTTGATTTGGTTGGCCAGGAAGATTTGGGTATGCCAACTAAGGAATTTTTACCTGCTCTATTGCAAGCTAAAACTGAATTAGACTATTTCTTTCACGCTGGTGAAACAAACTGGTATGGTTCAAGTTCTGACGAAAACCTGGTTGACGCTATAGTTCTTGGCACTAAGAGGATAGGCCACGCCTTTGCGCTGATTAAGCATCCTTTGCTTCTTCAAGAAGTAAAAGAAAGAGCTATTGCTATAGAAGTGAACGTAATATCAAACGCTGTATTGAAATTAGTCGAGGATATACGGAACCATCCAGTCGCTGCTTTTTTGGCGCAAGATTTGCCTGTGGTGTTATCAAGCGATGATCCTGGAGTTTGGGAAGCAGATCCTATTAGTCATGATTATTACGTTACTTTCGTTGGAGTGGCGAGTCGTCATGCAGATCTGAAGTTATTGAAGAAGCTAGCTCTGAACTCTTTATATTATAGTACGTATCCAAATAAAGATAAAATTGTTCATGAATTTGAAATACGATGGACCAAATTTATTGACTCTCTTGTAAAGGACAAATGGTGATTGTATAGCACGTCTATTGTGTAAAACCTGTTGCTTTGAGGAAAAGATTGGATATGAATCACAATACGACGGCAGTTAAATAACAAATTGAATAAACTAATAATTATTAGGTACGGGCAGTGTATAATAAGATGTAATAATTATGACATAAAGCTGTACGTACTAAAATATTTCTAAGATATTTTTATTTTTAAAACTATTAATAAAATAAGAAAGTGCTCAAGAACGAGTCGCACTACGTACAAAGAAATATTCGGTAGTGATTTTTTTTATTAATATATTTATTTCAGGACTACATTTCCTATAAATAAAATACATAAAAGTTTGATGAATAACGTCGATGTCTTTATGATTTCGCTGTGAAACCCTAGGTAAATATTTGATCGAAAATACTCTATATATATACCTAAAGTGACCATACGTCCCGATTTGGGCGGGACAGACCCGCTCTCAGGCATTCTGTCCCGCTGTCCCCAGCGAGGTCGACATAGTCCCGCTGTCCCCAACGAGGCCGACATAGTCTTGGTTTTACAAACAGACCAGATGATAAATTTATTTCAGCAGATTCAAATTCCACTAATTTTTAGCTGCTTAACAAACATGAAACAATAGTTTTAAAAATGAGCATAACTATTTTTTCTACGCTGGGTGAGGCGTTTCAAGTTTAGTGAACAGCATAATAAAAATTGGTAAAATTTAAGCCTGCATTTTTCTCCGTGTACTATTTTTGTTATTCTATCTTATATAATAAAATACTTATAAAACACTACAAACTTATTTTTATTTTATAATTCTGCAAATGTCCCGCTTTGACAAGAAATATAAATGGTCACGTTATATATATACCCCAACAAATCAAAACTGATCCGACTACAACCAAGAAAATTGAAGAATTTCGTAGAAGTGACGAATTTCCATTGCCTTTTGGCATATGGTTACGCAACTAGGTAGGTATAAAAAAAGCGTTCTATATCTCAAAAACTACTCAATAAATTCCCTGTAAACAAGTTAAAAGTGTTTTGATACTGTAGGTGGATCTGGATTTTACTGTTTTTCAGATTTTTTACTTCTTAGTTCAAAATGTAAGGGGAGCACAATTTCGATGATTCCTTTGGATAATACTTACCCACATAGTAACGGTCTTATTTATATTGAGTTGGAGTAAGCTTGTAGGTATTTTTAAGGTTCTTAAAGAATTGTATAATAAAAGTACAAAATCACTTCAGACGTTCAACCGACGGCTCCAAAGTCAATGATAATATATACGTGTTTTTCTGGTTATATTGTAAAACCCACAAGTTACACATTTTTTTCTAATCCATCCTAAGGCTGTCTGTAAAAAAATGCTTCTAGTGATAAGACTACCTATTGTTTTTTGTAATTGAAAGTTCTTGAACTGTATCGTAATGTTATGCAATCTATATGTATATAATGTAATGTTATGCAATCTATATGTATAAAAATGAATCATAGAATAGAATGTATGTACGCGCATAAATTGAGAACGACTGTACCGATTATGATGATTTTGTTTTTGTGCGTTTCAGTCAGTTCCCGGATGGTTTAGATTCACAATTAAAACCGGTAGGTGGCGCTGAGATCGGGTACTAAAATCCTGCTAATCATCTGGATCGATTTTGGTGATTTTGTTTTTGTGTCATGAAACAGTCTTTTAGGAATTCAGAAAATATGGCGGTACGAATCTCGCTGGGTCAGCTAGTAATGTATAATTATTCTATTCTGAAAACTTACTCTTACTCAATATGAATAAGACCATTAGTTATTAAAGTACTAAATGGAGTTAACAATCTCGTCGTTTATATCACATTTTTGGAAAACTAAATTCACAGTTTTGGAAAATTAAATTGACATTAAGTTACGACATATCTTTTGTATTCTATGAATCATGCATAGTTTTATGAATATTTCACGCTTTTTTTTCCTTCTTATACATTTCTTTAGGCACATAAAAATCAATTCTTGTAAAAAAAGTAGATTATATTTTTATGTATCCCTATTAATATTAAATGGTACCTACGCTCACGTATGGAAGCGAGAGTTGGGTATGGAATAGAGAGCATGAAAGTAGAGTAAACGCGGTCGAGATGCGAGCACTGCGCAAAATCTGCGGAGTGACGCTCGCGGACCGCGTTCGTAATACCCAATAAGAAAGAGAGTTGGTTTGAAAGTGAGTGTCGGGGTGAAGGTAAGGAAAGGAATGCTCCGGTGGTTCGGGCATGTGGAAAGAATGTATGATGAAAGAATGACTAAACAGATATACAATGCAAAAGTGGTTGGATGCAGAAGTCGCGGAAGGCCACGACACACCTTCCATGATCAAATTGATCATGTGTTAGCAGAAGGTGATGTTAGGAGCCTTAAGAACAGACAAGAGCTATGAATGTCAAAGAAGCAATTGAGGTGTGTAAGAATGGGCCTGTGTGGCGCTCTGTTGTTCGTGCCTACCCCGCAAGGGACCTGGCGTGAAGTTATGTATGTATATATTAATATTAAAAACGCGGTATTAACTCTGTCTGTCTGTTCCATTTTCTTGAAAAAACAACTGGACTGGCTGAAACTCAGTATATACTCTATATATAAGTACATAATATTTTTGATGCCGCGAATGAACATAAGATACATTTATCCCGAAAAATGGAATATTTTCTGACATAAAAATATCAAAAAGTATGATCTGGAAATTGTACAAGAATATATCTACCTTAGACAGCAAATCCAGGTAGGCGGCAGGCACAATTTCGAGGGGGAAGCTAATGGAAGGATTCAGTTGGCTGGGCAGCACTAGGTAAGCTTCGGCAAGTCTTCTTGTCGACCATCCCGCAGTGCTTGAAGACGAAAGTCTTCGAGCATGCATCCTCTCCATCCTGACCTATAGGGCCGAGATGTGGACACTGACGGCAGGATTGGTCCATAAGTTCCAAGTTGCTCAACGGGCTATGGGGCGAACTATGTTGGATTTTCTCTTATGGATAAAACATTAGACATGAGTATATCCGAAAGAAAGGTAATCGACATAGCTCGCGTAATTAGGAAGTTGAAGTGGTAGTGGGCTGGTTATGTCTGTCTTAGGACCGCTGGCCGATGGAGCAGACGAATCCTGGAATGGAGACCGCATCTCGATAAACGTAGAGTCAGACGCCCTCCAGCCCCATGGACCGACGACGCGTGCAAGGTCGCCGGTAGGCGCTGGTTGAGGAAGTCAGCGGACAGATCGGCTGGGTGTAACTATGTTCTAAATCTCGGCCTTTCCTTCACAAACTAAAGCGCAGGGTCGACAGGGAGGAGGGGGTTTTTAGTGGGTATTGGGGTTGCTCGCTCGTGTAGCAACGCTCGGAGTCTCCACACTATTCTGTGACGTCGATCGCGGACGGAGCACTGTCAAGAGCATACTATTGCTGCAGTGTTATCGCCCCCGACCGACGCGTGTCGTTCCCTAGCAACGGCCCAGATTGTGCGTAAATCGGTTAGAAGCATTTTCCCTCGTCTCAAAAAAAAAAGTCAGCGGACAGACAGTCGAGAGGACTGCGAATGGCTGACGACGACGATGACTTCACAATTAAACATATGTATGTTGTTTCCAAGGTGCTATTTGTGTTTTAATGAAAACAATTCTTGCAACGTTTTACTTTTGTGTTTAGAATAATAAACATTATTAAACTTCAAATAGATAAAGATATTATATTTACATTATATAATATCTTACTTAATAATTATCAAACTGTAATACAAAAACATTTCCTTATGATTAAATTACAACAAACGTCTTGTTACGAGTTGCAGGACTCGAATTAAAATGCCGTTGGAATTATTATAGAGTTTATAAGAACTATTCTGTTGTTCGTGCCTACCCCGCAAGGGACCTGGCGTGAAGTTATGTATGTATGTATGTATGTATGTATGTATGTATAAGAACTATGCAAACACGTATAACACAGGTGCAAATATAACTGAATACAACCAGTCCTAACGTAATTCACGATATAGGTTACCGAATATACACAGTCTTGCTCCGCTTGTAGTTATCGCTCGACTGCCTCGTCCATCAATCCAGGCATTGTTTTATACTGCACGGATGCACTATGTCTGCTCGGCCGCGTGACCGAATTTCCTAGAATCACACCTGGCTAATGACTGCCATAAAAGATTACAATACACAATGGGCTGTTTTTCTAATCACAATTTTAAACACAAAGAAAACAAAGAATTCCAAATGCGAAAAATGACAAAATAAAATGTGTTTCTAAAGGGTTGCATTTGCAAATGTGTGAATTTGTCTTTGTCGGTAGCTCGGTCGTAACAGTGCGTTTAATTTGATAATATTGTACGAAATAATGAGGCATAATTAGTTTTAGATTTCAAACGCATTTCCAAACTGTATCGTGCATTGGCCAAGGCTGAATACATTATGAGTTAAGTGAGAAAAAATATTACGACCAGGCTAGTTGTCTGACCGTCTCTCCATTGGCTTAGTACTAAGTTATTATCATTATTTGCATCAACTTTAGATTTACGAAGAGTTACATTTCTGTATTGTATTTTATATTTAACTAGCTGCCCCGCAGTCGTCGTCCTGCCCGGAAAAGCTTTAATCGATATGCCGACAGCAGCGCCACCTACCAATTGTGAACAAACTCAGAAACCTTCTCTGGCTCATGCACAACAACTTTGCTAAATAAAGATCATCATCTGATCAAATATATAGTTTACGATTCTATAAAGGACATACAGAAACATTCATTTTTGAATGTAAGAAGAAGTACAAGAAGAGAGAAGGAGATAAATTTAAATGTATTAAACCTTACCTAGACGATAATTATTCATGCTAGCCCTATATGTAAATCGAATTAGTGATTAATAATTAAAATTAGGCATAGAGAATTTAATACATACATAATTTTACAATTACTGTCTAAATGCCCATTGAATCACAGTTATAAATACACAAAGATTTAAAAAGGTAGTTCTATTAACAAAATTAATAAAGTTATACGCAATTTAATTTTGACTTGCTCTTTTTTTTACTTGCTCTCCTGTAAAATTAGAATATTGCAGTTGACTCATTATACTTGGGAGCCTTTGTTATAGCAAAAAATTACATAAACTGCTTTGATATTTTTCTTTTTGAAAATAGACAAATTGGTACGAGTTAACTCGTATGCGAGTAAACCATATCGCACCCTTAGAATTATAGAGATCTAGTTATAAATAATGATGGCAGCTGGCGGATCCGTAAAGAGGCAGAAATCGAAGAACTGGTCAATGAGCCCAATATTATAGGCGAGAGCAAGGCACAACGCTTGCGCTGGCTTGGCCACCTACACAGAATGGGGGAGGATCGCGCGGTGAAAAGAGCCTATCTGGGCAGACCAACGGGACGGCGACCAGTTGGTAGGCCCAGATATCGATGGAGGAACGTAGTGGAGGCTGATCTTCGCGAGCTTCATGCCGATGACAGCCAGGAGACAGCGCTGACCGAGAAGGAGTGGAATATTCTCGTTTCGGAGGCCAATACTCATTTTGGGTCGGTGAGCCGCAGCAGTTAGTTAGTTATAAATAACCAGTTTTATTTCCACATCAGTGTAGATTTGACGTTTTATCTTTGACAAGTCTCCTGCTACATTAGAATAATGGAGTTGACTCAGTATACGTCGCTTACATTATAGAAAAAAATGCATTAACTGCTTTGGCATTTTTCACCTTGAAAATAAACAGATTGGTAAGAGTTAACTCATATGAGAGTAAACCATTGTATTGAGTGTTATTTGTATGGAATTATTTAATATAAGAGCAGGACTGTTTTAACAATATCGGCTCTGGAGTAGGCACGACAAATCAGTTCGCATCTCTTTTGCAAATTAGGGGGACAAGGGGGCGTACTCATACTACTTGAACTAATTTTAACAATTTTTATCCCCCTTGGTAACCACTAGTAATAACTGGCAAGATCCCTCTCACCGTCTAGTGTTCACGTAATCCCTACTTTTAATATTATAAATGTGAATGTAAGTTTGTTTGTTACGCTTTCACGCGAAAACTACTCAACCGATCATCATGAAACTTTGTACACATATTTTTGAAGGTATTAGAAGTAACATAGGATACTTTTGATCCCGAAACATTAAAAAGTTCCCGTGGGATAGTTAAAAGAACTTTCCACGCGGACGAAACCGCGGGCAGAAGCTAGTAATTAATAAATATGGTTTTAAATATTTTTTGTAAGTGGTAAGTTAAAATATAATAATTTGGCTTATTAGCCGTTTAAAAAGCGCAAAACGCTCCGCGTCAAATTTGAATACAACTTGAAAAAGCGCGGGAATTCCCTAGAGGATATTGATACCCTGTGATCAAGCGTGGTATTTGAAGGCCGCCAATAAATAATAATATTGTTCTAAATGACTATGGGTAGAATACAATACAAATAAGTTAAGTTTTCTTGCATTATATTCGATTATGTGTAATTTTATAATTGTTCAGTATATTCTCATATTAAATGTATGTTCTAAATATTTTATATTCTTTATAACAGTTTCTTTTATATACCCTCTATGAATAGGAAGGCTAACAATGTTAGGTCTTTTAAGGGCCTTTTTCAAAACAGAAATAGGCCTTCTTCTCCCTACCACATAGTATAGGGGGATGACTATATTATGATAAGTAGTAATTGAGTGGTAATGTGTGTTAATAATAAACTTGTCCCAAAAAGAAGTCTGCAGATACGATGTAATTCTTTAATTTAAAATAATTTTAGAATGATTACGAATGTATGTCTAAATGTAAATGACTAGAATAAAAATGTAACATTTAGAGCCGCTTGCATAACACTGTTTAAAATTATTTAAGAAACACAAAACGTATTTAACACCCTTAAATACAATTAGCGTCTTGCACAACGCAGACTTTGCCACCAAATATGTTTAATAAACTGTCAATACGTTTTATATAAAATGTATTTAGGCAGTTTTATATGATTAACTATTTTTATTTAAAGGCGATCGTTATGCAAGCGGCCTTTGGAATAGAATAGAATATACTTTTTTATACAATCAAATTAATGTAACAATACACAAAGGTACCTTATAGAATTAGGCACAAAATGTGGTTTTATATCTAGTAGCGATCTCTTCCAGACAACCTTGGTATGGTGAAAGAAATTTGACACAAAAGCTAGAGCAGGGTTTTAGTTGCACAATATTCTAATGTCTAATTATATGTAGATATTAATATTATTATTTACATAAATATTTACACACACTTACATATGTCGGCGAACCATCGCCAAGGATAATATATTGACAATGACACTTTAGCGGAGTGTTGCATATCTATGGTGGCAGGCGGCCACACTAATGACAGGGAGACGGGTAGAGACATGTTTTTGGGCGTTGTTGATCAAAATAGTACATTTGATATTGGATACGAGGTGGTGTGGTCGCGGGGGCATCGAGTGTGCAACAAATCGTTATTATCAAAGTGCATTGTGATTTAGAAAAGATGACTGTTATTTAAACAATAGAAACACTATATTGGCAAAGATCACGAAAGATGTCAATTCCATGAATATACCCATATACATTATGCCATGCCATGATAACTTCTGATGAATGGGCTCGTCATGAGCTTATACGGCTCTGACGAGCTTATACATACTTTACTAATAATTTAGTTTATGTTTAAGTATATAGTTTGTTTTTAAAATTAGTTTAATTTTCTTTCATTGTAATAAAATTTATGTTATTGTAAATAAATGATACCAAACAAAACGATTAGTAGGAAACACACATACATTTATTATATACAAACATTTACATCAAAACACTTGCCAAAAACAACAACATGTTATAATTAGTTCCATTTTTCGCCGCAGGACATTTTCGTGACTGCATTTTACCGATAACGAATAGATCTATATAGGTCTAATTTTAAATTCCAGATTATTCCCCTCTTGAAGCAAAGTGTTAGATAATTATGCCATGTCGGCACATCGCGCGGCTTCGCTCGGTTTGCTTCTCGCGTTCATTAAATTAACACTAATTGGTGTCAACTGGGGCCTACTGGAGATTTATTAGATACAAGATAATTAGTACTGATGATATTATGATACAGACCACACAAGTGTTTATGGCCATAACATCACTAATAGCTTTATGTTGTACAGTTTAAATCTAGCAACATATAAGCTTATTTATATCGTTTCACAGATTAAATGTTTTTTTTATCCTATAACTAGTTACGCCAGTGACGTCGTTCGAGTGGATTTTATTTAAGTGTCCAGTGGGAAGTATATTCTAATAATATCTTGTCATGGTTGACGGCCTCTGTGTTTGAGCGGCCTAAGCCGGCGTACCTCACTGCGACGCAGAGGCTCTGGGTTCAATTCCTGGTATAGTAAATTTCGAAAACATATTTTCTGCGTTCTGTGTCGGTCTGGGTGTCTGAGATGTTATGTTTGGTTTCAAATATTCCCTCTATATTTTCTTGTGTGAGTTCAAGGCACACATTTTGTCGTTCTGCAGATTATAGTTAATATTGCTGCTGCTATAATTAACTCTTTTCATTTGGTTTTTAGGGAGAAAAGTCCACTATTTTCACAATCGGACCGTATGTAATCATAAAGAGGTGAAAGATGGTAATGAGGTGAATAAAAAAGTAACAAAATATTCAAACAAACACACGAATATTTTATATAGGTATTATACGAATTTAAATCGGTGAGTCATGAATAAATATAAAATACACACACGCGAATTATCCGTTTGAAATCAGTCAAAATTCAAAATGAGAAGTAACAACTCTGAAGCTATATTAAAATACCGAACTAAGTATATTATTATATTCTTTATTAGTTTTTTTTGTATAGTCTTTTTACATAAAATATTTTTACACAAAATTAATAACATTTATGAAATACATAATTTTATATTATGTAAAATTTGGTATGAAATTTTATTATACCTTATGACAACTTTTATCGATATATAACTAAATAATAATTAATTATAATCCAAACTAAGTTCACTAGATAACTTACAAAAAAATCTTTAATAAATTTAATAATACTACTTTTGGAATTCCATTAATTCTTTAATGAAAATATGCCATTTGTCATTAAATATGCCAAATGCTCTTTCTTTATCAGCACCATTCAGAGCACTATACTTAATAGAATTTAAAGCTAGCTGTTTAAGAAGCCTTAGGTCAGCATGTTTACTGGCAACACCAACAAAAGCAATATAAAAGTCATGTGATAACGGATCAGCTTCCCATATACCTGGATCATCACCTGAAAGTACCACCGGAAGACCGAAAGCGAGGAAAGTGGCTAGTGGATGATTTCGAACGTCACGAACTAGAGATAGCACTACATTTGACACAACATTCACTTCAACAGCAATATCCTTCTGCATAACCATATTCATCAGATGCGGATGCTTCGCCAAGGCATAACCGTGACCGATTCTCTTTGTCCCCAGAAATATTGCGTCAAATAAGTTTTCATCACTGGAGGTCCCGTAGAAATTAGTTTCTCCACCATGCAAATAAAAATTCAACTCTTTCTCATTTTCTTTTAGCACAGGAAGATAGTAACTTAAAGGATTTCCTAAATCTTCTTGACCTACTAAATCGTATCCAGCATACATATCAGGCATTTCAGCTTTCAGCCTACGCGCAACTTCCATTGCTGACTCTATATAAGTTATATTCTTTTTACGGTAGCTTGTTAAAATTAATTTAATACCGATAAAATCTGGATGTTCTTCAATAAACTTCTGTGTTACTCTTTTGTAAGTTTCTGCTAAATACATTCGATCGTTTATTAAGCCGTCTAGCTCATACAAATTGTGCAATCCACTACGAATTTCAATGTACATGATATTATCCTCGTAAAATTTCTTCAAGGCTGCATATATGAATTTCTCGCGTACTGGTCTATATCCAACAAGCCCTTTGATTGTTTTGTGAACTTTGTTAAACTTATCCCAGGTATAGTTGATATCAGCATTTTGTTCTTCAACGGAGTCAGTGACGAGTGTAAAATATTTTCTAAGTTCTGCATCAAACAGTGTAACATTATCAGCTGCGCTCCTCAAATCACTCAAAAGAGACCACTCAGTTGAACATGATGTTGTGATATTTGATGGTGCAATATTAGAGAATTTATACAACACATATCCAGGTCCATAACAGATATATAAGTGATCTTCATACGTAAACGACATGAGTGTATCCGGATCTAGCATCATAGAACTGTGAATATGCAATGCTGCCCCCTTGGGCATTTTCTTGATAATTTGATACACCTTCGACTTCCATATATCATCTTTATACGTAAAATAATGTTTAGAGAAATTATTATATTGCGGATAGTTGAATGCAGCCTCTACTTCTTTATTTTTCCAATGCATCAGCACTTCATTAGCTTTTTTCTCGTCATCTGTTAAATTAACTCGTCCCCCAACTGATAAATTTAGTTCTCCCTGAATCAATTGATCTTTATATTCGCTATAATTCTCTAATATGATCCTAGCTCCGAATGGTTCGATGTTAAAGCACAAAAGAGTGGTTAAAGCTACAAGTGAATTCATTTTAACGTATTCACTGGTGGTAATTGTCTAATCTCGTGGCAGGATCAAACTACCGGCGAGACTGCCACAATAGAAACTAATGTTCGGCAGCGGCGTAAATCGTAAGTATATATACACGTCAACCCGTAAGTGAATAATGGTCTTTTTATGAGTGGTTTTTACTGTTTAATTTAAGACGATATCGCAGCGTTATCACTTCGGTCAGTAGAAATCTCGTGTATGATATACACACTCCTAAGTGTTTATTTAATGTTATCTACTGACCTTTCTTTGGTTTTTATGGCTTGGTAGTACCATTATAAAATCACTATGCTTATTCGCCTATCTTTGTATGTATATTATAGTAAATTGTATCAGTAATTGCTGGATACGTACCTATAAATTAGTTTAATTAATTTCTTAGGAATATATTTCTATACGATTCTACAGAATAAATGCTGTAGCAATGCTGTGGTAAATCGCAATAAAAATATATTATTAGGGGATTGAATTTTTTTTCGCAATCAACTTAGTCGTGTAGTGATTTGTTAGTCAGATCTTCAAATATTATAAGGATACTTTTTGATTTCTTTTTTATTGGCGTTTAATGGATGGTGACATAAAATTAAAACTACAAGGGCTTTAAGTGTGCCAGTTTATTTGATTTTTATTTTGACTATTCGCTTTTTCAGTAGCCTTGATCATGCAAGAACAACCCACAGTCAGATGGTAGGGTATTTGCCCGATTAGATTCCTACCACCCTTAATATAAAGAAGTGGTTCTCAAACTTATTTTGTATACCACCCACTTTGAGAATACATTATTTTTTAGCGCCCCCATTTTTTCACCTACTTAAAAAACACTATGAAGTCAAATTAAATTAATTGATTATTGAGAGCTACATTAGCGGAATTTAGAAACATTCATTCTAAACGAGACTTTTACTATAGCCCGCAAGAGTTAACTAGAGACCTAAGCGCAGTAGGTAGTACACAACGGCGCTGAGGCCTCAAGTTAACTCTTATGAGCTACACCTGCTAATGGCCATTTTTTCTGGGTCTCTTACCGCCCCCTTTTAGGCCTGCAGCGCCCACAAGGGGACGTTACCGCCCACTTTGGGAACCACTGGTCTAAAGTATGTCGCCATAACAACCTTAAGTTGTGTTCCGGCATTAGTGATCAGATTCCAGTTTCCCTTAAGAGAGCAGCAGCGCATTTGTAACACCTTTGGTATTACAAATGTCCATAGACGATAGTAACCGCTTTCCATCAAGTGGGCCGTCTGCCTGCTGAGCTCCTGCATAAAAAAGACTAAGATCTCAAGTATCAATGAGTAATGTTACTACGTAGTTTTAAACATGTGTGCTAATCGTGAAAATTAAGATAAACTACACTATGAGAAATTAGTTTCAAAAGTAATCTTTATGTACTAAAATCAATTATTGCTGTTCGTTTGTCTCGCTAATACTCGAGAACGGCAGGATTGGCTATGGATATGGATATGGCTTATTTTGGTTTTGAATTATTTGTGGAAGTCCAAGGAAGGTTTAAAAGTAAATATGAAAAAAATGCTTGGAATATAGTAAAAACAACAATTTCGCTTTCCCTTAGAAACTATTCCTACCTGTCATACATTTGACGTTCCTGTATTTCGTTTAGAAACCAAAATAGATGTTTATATGATATAAAGAAATCAATTGCATTTAGATTATTGATAAATTTTTGATTGATAATATTATTGTCGTTGGGAAAGCAACTTAAATTTAAAAGTGAAGTTTTTTGTCATTTTTGTGGTTTTGAATGTCAAACGTTTGATATTCGTCCCGTTGATCAGAAATCAGCGCTTTTTATTTATTGATTCTAAGGCGGTACCTACTAAGTTTGCCGGGTCAGCTAATAGATAACATTTTTTAACTTTTGCAGTATGCAATACAAAATTCCAAACAAAATCAAGATAGAAGAGTTTAAAAATTACTTTTTGAGATGTAGTATATTTTCGATTAAATTCTTTTTCTGGGTTTCGTAGCCGAATAAGAAATGTACGTCTGTCGTCTATACGAAACCCTTCAATATGGGTGATCTGCCACGCACTTGACCAACTGTTTCCTCTAGAGGCTAGAATCTGGACGACACGTTAAGGTCAAAAGGTGACATACATTCATGCTATTATGATAGTGTAGGGTTATTACCCGTAATTTAAGAGTTGTCATACACGTCCGTGACTCAGAATATCCGATATATAAGGGTTAACTCTCGTATATCGGATATTCCAAGTAATTACAAATAATTGTAACTTCTCGGAATTTTTCTGACTTAGGACCGATTTTTCAAAAGTCAGTAAATGTTATTCTGTAGAATACAACACAAATCAAAAAATAAAAATATGCAACTGCAAGAATAAAATAGTTGAATTGTTTCACTTTTGAATGAAGTCTGTTTATAATTCATTTAACTGATAACTTTTATACGACGACTGATAAATGGGTCCTAGTTAAAAATATTTGTTTATTATAACTAGAAGAGTGAGTGCGATACCTACGTGATCGATAAGTTTTTGTAATAGACTTATCATTACGTGTTTTTTTATCCTAACGTCTTGATCTTATGAAAATATTCCTGCGACTTGATAATTATTATTATTAAGTATAATTATTAATAATATCGTAGCATATAAAAAAAGAATGTAAGATATCATTTTAGTGAAAACTAAACCGGATAAAAAATATGACATATTTTATTACCATCAAATTCACTGTCGATCAGTAAAAATACGATATTGGAAGTTTTAAGTCATTCCCAGAAAAATCTCCGTGGGATTCTCAGGATAAAGAGTAGCGAAGAGTTTAAATGTAAGAATTAGCTGTTGGTCAGCGAAAACCGTATCGTAATCGACTCGGTGTTCTCCATCGTTTATATTTTTTTTATTGCAGGAGTTCAGCAGACAGGCAGACGGCCCTTGACTTGATGGCAACCGGTTACCATCACCATTTGCATTTGCAACACCAAAGGTGCTACAAATGCGCTGCTGCTCTCTTAAGGGAGACTGGAAGCTGGTCAGTAATGCCGGGACACAACTCAAGGTTTTTATGGCGACATACTTTAGACCAGGGGTGGTAGTCATCCAGTCGGGCAAATGCCCTACCACCTGGATCTGGATTGTTTCGTCGCCTCTTACGACAGCACGTCCGGGCGCAGGAAATTGTATTATTTCTCCGTTCCTGCACGAATAAATGTATCTATATAATATTCCAGTTGTTTTTTAAATAGCTTCAAGTACAGACACGGTATACTTAGCATTTTATAGTATTATTATATTATATTATTATCTCAAGGAGTGAAAGGTTATTTGTTTTAGTAACATTTTGAGAATGTATCGAATCAAATTCTGCTCTGAACGAAATATTCCTGAGTAACTAGGAATCTGTGTCACTGTCCGATTCCGGATTCACTATCATTTTACAATTTATCCACACCAGAAATAAATATTTCCTTTGAAGAGCTTCGAAATGACGCTGTTTATTATATATTATAAGACACATTGAAACAATGATCAATATTTAAAACAAATGCATGAATATTTTAGTTAAATATGGTTATAACCATATGAAATCTATTCTGCTGTTAAGATCATGTAGTAATAAAAAAATTGAACAGATAAAAATAATATCTATATGCATATTCGCATGAAAAAGGAAAAATATTAAATGCTCCCTGCACTTAATATTTCATTTCAGTTACGTAGTTGGTAACTCCGGTCTTACGCACCGAGTTGACAACAAAGTTCCAGAAACTGCGCCCGCATCGCTACCGCGGGATAGACAACTGATAGGAGGCTTAAAGTTAGGAAGCTCCTCGAAATTACAATGCAAATTAATAATGGGTTAAAAAGTTATTCGAATTTTTCATACCACCCGGTCTCTCAGACAGCTACGTCACAAATGGGTTAAGACTATCAAATAAACTTAAGAACATCGTTGCCAGTCTGTTTGCACGAGAAATTTCAATATAATACTGACCTAGTTTGCAAAATGGAACCAACCCACATACTGGCAGTTTTGAGAAAAAAATCGGTTAACTGTAAAGTCGGTTTACTGACGGGTGCTGACGATAGTTGAACGTGACAACGTCATTAGAAAATACCTACTGTATAATAATGTATTATTGTATAACAGCTGTCCACGCGGACGCATCGCTCACTCAAGTAGGAGAGAGACAGATGTCGAACGCTGCCGAACGCGGAGGCCCATTGTGCCTCTTTGTCGCTCGTTCCGCGCTCTCGCTTGCACTTCAAGCCTTAAATGGAACGCCTCAGAGCGAGGTAACGCCGCATGAGTCATGTTTTTTCGTGCGTGCAGCCGGCTCCATCGAATCATAAGACGTTGTCACGTTAAAAGCCCTTTTTATTAAAATTTTGCAGATAAATTATTTAGAATATTGTATATTAGAATTACAATATTCTAAATATTTTATCTGCAAAATTTTAATTAAAAGGGCTTTTTCTCAAAACTGTCAGTATGTGGGTTGGTTCCGTTTTGCATAACTAGGTCCAGTTATTAGGATGCAAGTGAATGACTTAAATGAAGTTTACACAATACTTGCCATGGATAATGCTGCAGACGATGGTCGGTTAAATAAAATGGTCAGTATTATTTATGGCTGTCGAGAGCAGAAAAATTTATAGACCAAATAATATACATTCCAAAAATGTTAAAAATATTGTTTCTTGATCATTAAGTGTCTACTTACCGAACCTTCTTGACCGTTGAATATAAGAGTTTCAACAGTGGGATTTCAAGAGCGTATATTTGTAATTTTTGTTAGAAAGTGTTGCGCCACGTTCATGCACCAATTTATTGATGTACTAGCTGCGGCCGCGGTTTCACCCGCGTGGTGAGTAAAAATCGTTATATTGTGAATAATTCACACTATATCTTTATAAATTATAGCCTGTGTTATTCTCATGTGTAAGCTATATTACTGTTAAGTTTCATCAAAATCCATCCAGTAATTTTAGCGTGAAACAGTAACAAACATGCATTCATTCTTACAAACTTTCGCGTTTATAATATTTATAAGAGATAATTCAGATCAACAAGACTATAGTCAATTCATGAACGTGATGCTACGTAAATACAGGCAATAGATAAAGCTGTTAGAGCTGCCGATAAGATTAGGCATTTTTCTATATCACTGGTTTCAAACAATCACCAAAAATATCCAATCTCTTAAGCGTGTGACTATAATATATTGTTACGACCGAGTACAGACAAAGTGAATGCTTCATGTAGTTTTTTACCTTTCCCGCATTTGGACTTCTTTTGTTTACTTTGTATTTAAAATTTGTAATTAAGAAAAACATTCTATTGTTATTGTACTCGTTCATGGCCGGAGGTGTTCAGATTACGTTTTCTTGGAAAAATTCAGTCCACGCGGTCGATTGTTGTATTATATAGTTAAGTATAAAACAATGCCCGAACTGAGGGGTGAGGCAGTCAAGCGAGGATTACGATACCAGCAACACATGTATAGTCGATAAGCTATAAGTATAGTCATGGACTTTGCGCGTGTTATTGAATCGTGCATTTTGTACTAGTTGGGTCCAGTTATATTTGTACCTGTGTTATACGTGTTTGTATAATTCTAATAAATTCTATAGTAATTCCAACGGCATTTTAATTCGAGTCCCGCACTCGTAACAATATAATAATGATGAAAATATTGGTGAGCACATCACTTAAATGTTAAGAGTTTTGTATATATAATATAAGTAAAATTAGGAACGGTTAAGAAAGCAATGTACTACAAGAGTACAATTACTCATTGTCTTATTTTGTATTCCACTCTCGGGCGATTGAGCCATAGACTCTCTTCCGTGGTGCATCACTAGTCACTGGGATAATCGCACCACTCAACTTATTTCAACCCCTACAGAAAGAATAAAGTTCATACTTTTACAACTTTAATAAAAGTTAATACAGTTAAAAAATGTTGTTTTAAGAGTTTTGAATTTTTGAAAAACATAAATCAAAAATGGGCAAATCTTTTGTTGAAAATCCCAGTGCGCGAGACCTGCGTTACAAACACAAAATCAAATTGCGTCAAAAATGACGGGTTAATAAAATCAAGGTAGCTAAATATTAGATGCCAAAATCATGCCAGTGTTCCGCCCCTTTAACTTTAAAAAAAATCTGGTTCAAAACATTAAAATTACTTTCGAAGAAAATTGACTTAAGCTATATCCGTAGTACTTTTTGAGGTATTAATAGGATATTTTGAAATGCTTTTTTATTATTTCTTAGCCAAATAACTAAAAAATGTAGGGGTCATTTACCTCTTTTACGGAACCCTTATATGCGGGCAGACAAGCACTTAGCTAATTCATTTGAAACCAGAATTGCACAGGAACGCATAATGCTTCTAGTTATCGCCAAATAACTCATTTTTAGTTTATATTTGACAACTTAACATTCTAGAGCGAAATTTAAACTCAAGGTGAGTGTTACTTCACAACATAGTTAACTCATGATTTCATAAAAGTATGTGATTTCATTTGATAACGTAATTGTAACGGAGAGAAACTATTGAACGAGGAAATCATTGGGAAATAATTTATTTCCTATAATACGATTGTTACGAGTTGCTAGACTCGTTATTATAGAATTTATTAGAACTATACAAACTGAATGAATGAATGAATAACTTAATTGCACATAAAATTACACTATACAAACACGTATAAAACACAGCTACAAATATAACACACCAAACGTAATGCAGAAGATCGTAATTCAATAACACTCTCAAAGTCCGTCACTAAATAGATTACCGAATGAACACAAGTCTTGTTTGCTTGTGATTATCGCTCGACTGCCTCGTCCCTCAATCGAGGCATTGCTTTATACTGCACAGATGCAATATGTCTGCCCGGCCGCGTGGACCGAATTTCCTAAAATCTGTTCTGTCTAATCTGTTCCTAAAGTTTGTATTTTAAGAATTGTCACTGGCTAATGACTGCCATAAAAGATTACATTAAACAATGGGCTATTTTCTAATCACAAATGTTAAACACAAAGTAAACAAAAGAATTCCAAATGCCCAAAGGTAATAAAATATGTTTCTACAGATATGCAGGTGTGAATTTGTCTTTGTCGGCGTCTAGGTCGTAACAATATCTTTCTATCAATAATAATACTTCTAGAAAGTTCCCGGTGGTTATTCCACAAATTGTGAATTTGAAATAACGTTATACTTTTTGTAAATTTCATAAATAGAAATTAAATGAAATATTAATTCTTGCATATCTATTATCTACAGGATAAGATGTAGATACAGGGGTTGTTCTTAAAAATATATCGTTCAGTAGATTTTACCATAGTTTTAATGGTGTGGCGAAACAAAGCCTTTTCACTTTCGCCCAATGGCTGGCAGGCCAGATTTAAAGTTTGTAATTGACATCTGTCATTAACTCATTACATTTCATAGAGAGAGAACAGCAAGAAGCTTACACACAATCTTGGATAAAATTCGTGATAAAGTACTTCGATGTTATTTATGCCCACAGTTTCTGATTGTGTATATTATAATATTTTTTCATTTGATAATGTAAATACAAAACAGAAAATTATACATATTTATGATGCACGGGTTGTTTTACTCCTGCAGCGACCCGTTATTATTGGTGACTTGATGTTCCGATAACCGACGTGATGTTCAAGCTTACTACAATCATCTTAAAACTTTTTATTTATTATGATACTCTCATATACACCGTAAATTTAGAAATGGACGACCGAGCATAGACACAGGGTTGTCTCTATTTTTAGCTGATCAATAGACAGACTAACGGCCCCACTGTGGCGGAAAGTGGTTATCGTCGCCTATGGACACTAACAACAACATAGGCACTGCCAATGTGCTGCTGACCTCGAAGGTGAACCTGGCCAGAACAAGATTCAAAGTGGTTATGGCGGCGTACTTTAGACTCTAGACCAGGGGTGATAGCCATCCAGTCGGTCAATGCCCTACCAAGCATGGATAAAATGATGATCTTCCGGTGATGCTGAGTAGCCTCGGCGTCCACGAAATCTATATCAATTATTTTTCCATCTATATCACTACAAAGTCTACAAATACATAAAGTGTGACATCGATCGGATTCAGCAAAATTATTATATAATTTTAAAAAATGTGGCTTCGCTCGGTGAATCTATCTAATGTAACCTTGTGGCCTTCACCTTCCATAATATTTAATTTCAAACCAACACCAAAAGTTATAAACACATAATTTATTAGTGTAAACAGCGCCATCTTTCGCGATTTACTCACAAAAATAGAAATAATACCACTGTAATAACATCTAAACCATTTAGATATTTTATTATAAATGAAATATGTTACGGTTTTTCCTTTTAAAATACAATTTAGCACTTCGTTTCATCGTCTTAATTCGATTTATCAAAAACATAATTCTGTTTTCATATTATAGTAATTCCAATGGTATAGTCTGTATTCAAACTTCTCAAAGCTATGTCAAACGATTTCAACACTTACTTCCTAGATGGCGCTACACGTATGTTTATAACTAAATAGAAAAACTACTAGCGACGTCTATTGTTCACACCGGTTTAATTAGCGCTATGTATCTATTTATAAATTTTAAAATAGTATGAATAGTTTCCATACTCATTATGGATAAGAATATCATCCATTAAATAAAATAAAAAAAAACACATGTGTGTACTAGTGTACACACGTAAGAAGTGAAACTTCTTTATGACCTTATTTTTCGAAAAATCTACTATATGCAACTTTACAGAAATTGGTTAAATAAAGTTAAAATTAAATTATGATTTTGCTGATCACTTTAATATATATAAGATACTAAGTAAATGATTTATAAATCATGAAACTCGTATATTACCTAATTAAAACACAATAAAGTAAAGAAATATTACAATGCTCGTCTCGTTACGTAGCAACGAGTTGTTAATAAATGGATTGTGGAAAAATGTGACGTGACGCGTAACCGAAAAATGTGACGGTAAAATTTTTTCCAACGCCGATAAAGAAGTTTCACTTAAAAAAAAAATAGGTATCGTCCATTTGTATTTTTTTTCAATCTCTTTTACCTTTCCACATATTATTTTTCCTCACCTTTTTATGATTTATTAATTAAAATAGGTTTATTTAATTGGATTTTTTATTACAAATCTAGCAAAGCAGACAAAAAGAGAACGAAACCTTAATAAATAAGCTTTTTGGTTACTTAGTCTAAATAATGTTTGAAGTAATAAAACCAAAAAAGGCGAGAAAAATGGCTTATAGCGCCATCTAGTCTTGTAGCACATAAGAACTTTTCAGAGTCAGGGCCATCTTTATTCTTTTACAATTTGGGTAAACAAACAGCTGACGCATATTATAATAAATTTGCATATCGACGTCCCTATGCAATAATCCAGTAATATAATACTATTACCATAGAAGAAGTGTAAATTACCTACTGAAAAAAATGTTATATCATTTAGTTCTAGGACTTGGCATCCATGTATGCATTTTTGAAGTGATAACTTGTTATGGGAGGATAAACTACTTCGTTATGTAACGCATTACGGCGTCAATCTGTCTGGCTTCCCTTTTTCTCACGCAAGTTATCACTTCTGTCGGGCGTCCCGACAGGCACAGGTTTTTGTTTTAGATTTTATCTACTGTTACTTAAGTTACCTACTGTTGCGAAGTCGGTATACGTAGTCGAACCTCCTTGGAAGTGATTTTGATCAATACATTTGTCTCGTTTTAATAATAAAGAGAAAATAAGACAAAAGATGTAGTTCTAATTTTACCACGCGCGTGTGACGCCATTTGCAAGTGCGCGCCATTTTCATATTAGGAACATCAAAGGCCTGATATTTATGTTTTTTCGTTACCTATTGTACTGTTTTCACGCAAATGTGTTGAAAAACTTTGTATGACACGCTGCTGTTGTTGGTTTTTACAAACTCACGACTATGTTAAGCCCTCGATTTCTACAAACTGTAAAAACTAATTAATTACTTTTTAAAATAGGGGAGGCGAGGGCCGGGAGTAACATCATACAGGATTTTATCTAGTTTGGGCTCCTTTCCTTGCCATTTAATTAAGTTTGTCAAATTTGTTTACTCTATAATTTTGTTTTCTTTTTATGGGAAGTAAATAAATAAATAATTAAATTATTAATTATTAGCTTATAATGTTATTTGAATCGTGGAATATATGATATCATAACTTGGTATGCGCGTACGAAATTTAAGAGGCCTAGTGGTTTTTGCAAAATGGTAAAAAAGTTCTCATTTGACTCAACTGCTTGCTCCCCTATTGTTACATCGCTACTAGACACTAGATGGTGTTACCTTAATTATAAAAAGTTAGTTTGTAGAACCCAACTGTTTCCTATTTTATGTAAATTGACATAATTTAATAATCGCATTTAATTTTTTATACGATTTTTTACATAATATAACATCTTTCCCAAATCCTACATTAAATTCAAATACGTTATAATTGTATATACTTGTAATGAAATCATGCATTAAAATTCCGTGTTAAAATCGTGGCGACTAGGAATGTATTAAGTCACCAAGCAAAATACAAATCGTACATACATCTCTACTGTCAACCTGAGGGCACCACTAAAGATCCCTTCTGATCTCTCGTTTTAATATTGAAAAACACTATTAAAACTTTCAATTTTTTTATTGGTAATTAAGTGGCCGTCTACGAGTAGGACTCACGCATTTAATATTTAAAGGGGAACCCTCTTTAAATAATATGTGGATTGTGGATATAATCTTATTAGACATGTTCTTTGATTATTCTTTTACTTAGTAAAAAACGCTTTATAATTTAAATTTATTTTTCTTATTTAATCAAAAGGGGATTACTACACCTAGTTATCAATATAATCATGTGTATATATATACGTGTGTGTGTACATATAATTATTATGTACTTATATTGTTTTCCTACTGATATGTATTTTATTATGTATTTTCAGTGTTTAAAATCTATCAATCCCTGCCAAGGGTTGCCTGGAAGAGATCTTTTTTTCAGCGATAAAGTCGCCCGTTGTATATTATTTTTTGTATTTTTCTATTTGTTTTTATCTATACATTGGTCTACAATAAAGTTCTGTCTATCTATCTATAACAGATAGATACTAAAATGAAATCATGATGGTTGCATTTACCTTTTAGAAGTCGGAACCCTAAAAAAGCATGATATCACATCAAAGTCAAAGTTCTCCGTCTCCTAACGTTCTATCATAAAATCAGTAGACTATTATCTAAATATTTAATTTAAAACTTTAAATATAACAGCATAAAGATCAAATCGTATTCAGCAAATCATCACCAAACCGAATCGTGACGATGACACGGACATTATGGGGCGATGTGCGTCTCATTTAGTTTTCAAAAAACACAAATCTTCATAGAATTTTCAACTTAATAACAAACACTCTAAGGTTGAGAATTTGATTGATTGATTGTAGTGGTAATTATCCGATCGTGAGTGATGGACCCAGCAGTTCAGTGATAGGGCACGATGTGTCCAGATTACCCAAGTCTTGGTAACAAAGTTAAAAATTCATTTGTTTGCACGAATGTCCAGATAAAAGAATATTTGAGGCAAAGTTTAAAAATAATGTTCTAAGGGTCGTTTGCATAACGATCGCCTTTAAATAAAATTAGTTAGTCGTATTAAAAACGTTTTACACAAAATAACAGTTAATTAAACATATTTAGCGACAAATTTTGCGTTGTGCAAGACGCTAATCTTATTTAAGGGTGTTAAATGCGTTTAGTGTTTCGTAAATATTTTAAAGGAACGTTATGCAAGCGGCACTAAAAGTTTTCTCCGGGAACATGAATGGCGATTTTTACTGTGCAGTTTATTTAAAATTACATTTGAATATTGTTACTAATTACTAGTTGACCCGGCAAACGTTGTTTTGCCATATAAACGATACCTAACTTCTGCCCCCGCCTGTACCCGCGTGGTGCGGTTTTTTAACTATCCCACGGGAACTCTTTAATTTTTCAGGATCAAAAGTGTCCTATATGTGGACCAGGGATACAAGCTACCACCGTACAAAATTTCATGTAAATCGGTCCGGTCGTTACGGAGATTAGCCGGTACAAACAGACAGATAAACAGAGAAACAAGAAATTTAAAAAAAATCCAAATTAGTTCCATTTCACACATTTCTTACATCCCCCTGACTCGGTTTTTAGCATTTTTCTTTATTGTACAGAAATTCGACCTCTACAATTTTTTTTATATGTATAGATTTTACAAATTTCATACAACACATTCATTTCCTTATAGATATGATATTTTAATTGAGTTCTTAATTTGAAGTTTTGTAACAAAAGTCCAGATTGCCGGATTTTTTACGACTTCCCTAATTTCTTTGACTTAAACAATAGTTGCACAACCTTGGTGGTCAAGTTTTTTGAGTAATTCAAAACACATAGGTATGTCACTAAGCGACTAAATTTTTAATGTTTTTAGGCGTTAGACAGATGTTAATAATAATAGCGAAGTATATCACTATTTATTGGTGTTAATAAGCACGGAAGGGGACACATATCTTAGTATTTATTCATTTGCCTTACTATATGTTACATTTTGACATTAGTTGTATGGAGCTTATATTACATTTTAACCGCTATAGGAGTCAGCCTTGTCAGCTGAATTTCACGATGACTTAATTCATAAGAAGAGGCTGTATGTATTACGGTCCTTTGCAGAAATCGTTGTTTTATTTAAGACAAAGACTGTTGAAATCCTAGATTTTTTTATTGTGGCTGATAAAGTTTGTCTGTGGCCACAATGTATTATCTTTAAAAATGGAATACACGCCTTTCTTTTACTATGGTCAACACTTCTTCGTTAGTTTTCTTCTCTTTTAATACAGGAATAATTATTATAACAGGAATAATTTTTACCTGCCGACAACTTTGCCGGCCATTATGGCGAATTCTACCTAGAGTCCGCGCCATAAAAGAACTCACAGATCAAAAATGACAGCTTCGCTATTAATAGTTTTTTTTTTCGTAAAGTAGCCAGTAATCAAAATTTAATGCTATAATTATGGAACATTTTGTATTTATTATTCAGTAATTACCTACATCGATTTACGCATTAGCAATAAATTACTTAGGCTGGATTAATTACGGCAATTGCAGCCTACCACCTATTGCTTAGGGTAGGGTAATAAAATATTGTGCAGTCAATAAGATTACGCATACATCATAATAGGACATCATTTGCGTGAAAGAGTAAAAATACATCCATCCATACATTTTTGCAAACTTTCGCGTTTATAATATTTATTTTTATGCGGCGTTATTTGAAAATTGCACAACCTTACACCACCCTACGCAATTACATTGATATATTGTAGGAATTTATAATTACTTACCTTTTCTGACATTTGAATGTCACAACGATCTACCATAAATTCTTTTAAATGGACATCTCCCACACAATGTATGAAACTAGCATTAAAATAATAGTCGTAACACAGGATCCATTATTCAATTGACATTATTTTTGGGGAACACTCAAATTGAATTGTTTGGTCCGGCCGAGGCAAATATTTTCAAAATAGGGGGCCCTCGGCCATTGTCAAATTGACCGAATGAATGTTGGGGGAACGAATGAATGAATAAGATCTGTTATTGCATATTAGAATTTCTTTTATAACATAACTTCAGATGTATTTAAGGAATAGCTTTAAGCCGGCCTTGTTTGTCTTATACATTTTTCAATCAATATGTGTAAGATATAGGAATACGATTACATACATTAGGCGGAGAGGGTGGATCTCCACCTACGATCTTGACAATCACATTACTTCATCAACTTTCATTAATGTCTTCATACATACACGCTTATTCAATGTGCTTTTTACCTGACCTTTCTGGACAATATGTTCAATTTGATGATCGTCGCGGTCACCGACACCGACTTCAACAGTCACAATGCTGTCATATACCTTGTACTTGTTATCATTTCTTCCATCTTAACATTCCTTCTTTGAATGTATGTCTCTGTAGACTACAGGCCATAAAAACGGCCCTGACTTTTGGAGTGGACTTTTTAAATTCTGTCCGCAAAAGAAACACCCAACGTAATTTGCTCCATAGTCTCTTGGGCGACTTGAAATTGGTGAACGAATCCTGCCGTCAGTGCCCACGTCTCAGCCTCGTTGGTGAGGATGGGGATGACGCAGATAATCAACACTTCACTGAATTTAAAAGAATATAGCTTTTATACATTAAAACTCAGTTTCGCTAACAATAGTATCAGCCTCTATATTGATTGCCCTACCTTTATAATTAACATTAAACCCACTTGTAAACCCGCATCAATCACACAAAAGAAAACATTTAAAACAGACATACGGATGTTCAATTCATTCAATAGACTTTTTGCCTCTTATCTCGATGAGACAATACATCGGTAGGCAATAAATCCATCTCGGTAGTTGACACCACATAATAATAGAGAAGGTTCGCTCAGTACAAAAATGGCGAGTGTGACATGATAGTTACCTACTGTTGTCGTTACCCGTTATCAATCTTGGTCGGAATACTCACATTCTCACTCTTCTGTATTTTTTCAACCCTCTACTCTTTGTCACCTCAAGGAACGTTTTGAATCTCTCTACTTATCTAGCTTTCATAATTCGCGCCTTTCTACTAAATACAGAACAAATACACCAGCACACACGTCCTGTTGTTATAATAACTCTTTCACCGTCCAAGCTGTGTGTTTCTGGAATGAGTTACCTATAAGAAAAGCCAAACCCTTACCGTGTTTTAAAAATCAGGTTTAGGAGCATTGCTTTTCTATTGCGTATAATATTTCCTAAAGCTATTACATAAGAAAATGAATGTTTTTATTGCCATACATATATGTTATATGCATATGTATATAAATGTTTTTTATACTATTTTTGTACTTATATGTACTATGTTTATTTATCATTCGTTAGTACTTATTAACTGCACCACCGTCTGTATTAAAATTTTATCAATCCCTGTCAAGGGTTGCCTGGAAGATATCGCTTCTTAGCGATAATCTTTTATCTTGTTCTATTTCTGTTTGTATATGCTTTGGTGTACAATAAATAATTATCTAACTACCTATCTATCGTTTTGATTACACATGTCTGACTCTAAGTATATAGGTTCTACCCCCACTTGGAATGTGGTGTGCTACATGTGGTTTTGTATCCGGCCTATGGGTGTACGTATACGTGTGTGCGTCAGTAACGATGTGCTTTAAAGTTTAATGTTTATTAACTATTATTGTATTTTGATTCCTATAAGAGTAACATGGCCAAGAAGGAACCTTTTAGACATAGATTTAAATCTTTTTTATTCAGTACTAATTAGCTAAATATGTAATAATGATAATAATATTCCTCTTGTATATACAAGTATATGAAATGGTAATATCATAAGCCCTTTAATTTCCCAATGCTGGGTTTGAGCCACCCATTACAAGTGGAACGAGTAGCATACAATAAATGCTTAGGAAATGTATATCTCCAGAAAGATATAATAAATATGCAATTTAATAAATATCTCCTACAAAATATTGAATATGTCAATTCTAACCTTACGTTTGAAAGTAAGGTGTTGGTGAAAAATTACTTTAATACCTAAATATTATACATTATCTTTTTTAATATAGTTTATAATGAACTGAACTATTAATATAACGTATAATATGCGCGAGAGGTGTTTGCAAAGTGCTCGATCATAGATACTTTTTAAAGTGCTCGGCGACGGCCATGCCCCGCGCTCGGGTCCGTTCGGCTCTTCTCGGAATAGTCTTGGCGCGCGACGATAGTGTTGCGTGAACAGTAGGTATTCACAATAGGAAGGGCAGCTAGAGTATCCTTCTGTGTCTTAGTATTTTGTGACCACAGGTGCTTGCGTCGCTCACGGCGGCCTCCTTTGTACTTACCTCCACCCCCTTATTGTCAATATTTGCATACTGAGAGGGCAAATACAACTAAAAGGGTTCAAATTGTGTTGATTGAGACGTCTGTTTGAGATTTTTGGGTAAGCAACTTTCAATAATTCACTTTCAAATACATAAACACTGGTGCAATATTATTATTTAAATCATGATACTTATGTATTACATAATTTATATATCAAGAGCATGGAATAAGAGTACTAATGTGATAATGCTTCATTAAAAAATGCAACTCTGAGAAATTCATTAAACCAACAGCATGGCGCTAGAAAGATCATTCTTGTCTATTTCTTTCTCTCTGATTCTTTTCTCGATCATTCTATTCGTTTCTTTTTAACGTTTAATAATTTAAAACATATGTTTTACTTGTCGTAGGGTAGTTTCTTGCCGCTTCATCTCCTTCAAAAGCGATAAGACTCTAGTGGAACTTATTTTGTATAGCAACATTTAAATTTGATTTTGAATATTATTATAGACACTTGCAAATCTTTGCCTTGTAACAGAGGGCTGCCATCCGGTCAAGTCGGTCCAAAGTATAGCCACTCAATTGACTTCGAGTCTAATTAGGCCTCTATTAAATAACACTTCAGAAGCATCCAACAACCAACTGTTACATTGTCTTGAACAACACAGACGAGCAGTACCAAGATGAACAATGCATTGAACAATGGCCGTAGGAAGTTGTTCCGTTAGACACCATATGGTTGACAGAAACCGCTAATGGTCGAAGAAAACCGCAATTTGTGTGGATCACATTGGATGCATGCGCAACTTAACCGCATTATACGTGCCAATTACAAATTATTACTCGTTATTGCTTAAAAAAGTTAGTCAAAAGTGAGTTATTTTGGTCTTAAAATGGTTCCGAAGATACCAAAGGTTTTTACTTTTTTATTGTTCTAACATTGTATATAGTTTTAAATAAATAGTTTTTCTTTCTTTCTTTTATCTCTCTCTCTCCTATCTAAAAATTATGTATTCGGTTTGGTCAAATAATAAATGCATACAATTTATTATTTACTAAGGCTGGTGTGCACCGACTTTTAACCGATGGTTAAAATAATTTAATCGCTAAAAATGTATGCATAAACAGTGATTATTTTATTTTAACTGCCGCTTAAATGTTGGTGCACACCAGCATAAATATTAAGACTAAAAAACTCAGAAGGAGTTTTGGTGGGAACTTTAAGATGTTCTATAATGTAGGAACTCTCTGGGAATGTTGAAGGCAAGAAACCGCTGGTAGGTCTTTAAATGAATCGATCGACCACTGACCGACTGATTATAATAAAAAATTTGGCCGTCCGCCATGCTTAAAATCAATCTCGATGGAAGCGAGCAATTGTCCACTGCTATTAAAACCATAACTCTCAGCAGTGATGGAACGACTTATTAGAACATAGATCGATAACTCATTATTGTACACCAATACAAACATGAACTTAAGACTAAAATTATATCTACCTAGTTATGTACAAAGGGTGGTCTTACCGCCAAAAAGCGATCTTTTCCAGACAACCCCAGAAGACGTAGAAGGACGTGGTGGTAGGAGTTTTGATAAAGGATTGTGTACTTGTGTTGAAAATCGCAACTTAGTTGGATGTAACTTTTCTAATTCCGTAATGAGATGTTTTTTGAAAATACTTAAATTTTACTGAGGCTACTTAAAAGTGCAGGCAGATTAGAACACCCAGACTAGATCAAATATCTTTAAAATAGTCTACGCCAATTTTTAGGTTGTATTAAATCATGGGAGCTAACGCCAGATAAAGTAGACTAAAGAACCCGTTAAGACGGCACCGGGACCCGACGGGGTCCCAGGTCGATTCCTCTTCCTGGCTGCAAAACATCTACGCAGCCAGCTGCGGGACCTCTTCGAAGCCTGTATTCGCGCAGGTAGGTTCCCGTCGCAATGGAAATAGGGGCGTTTGTGCCTTCTTCCCAAGGGAGGTCGGCCTCCCGACGATCCGTCCGCCTACAGGCCCATACTGCTGCTGAACGAGGTCGCCAAGGTCTTCGAAAAGATCTTGGCGGAGCGGCTCGTGAAGCATCTAGACACTGGAGCCGGGGCTATCAGATACGCAGTTCGGGTTTCGGCGGAGGCTTCCACGATGGACGCCTTCGAGACGCTGCGAACGGTGACGGACGAAGCCGTCCAAGCGAAGGACGTCGTTCTTGCGGTGTCGCTAGACATAGCGAACGCCTTTAACAGCCTCCCTCATGAGACGATCAGGGAGGGGCTCCGTGCACACGGAGTTCCCCCGTACCTCACGAGGCTATTGGGCGAGTACCTGCGAGATCGGTACATCCTTTGGGAGGGCGGTGAGTCTGTCAATCACGCGTTAGGTCGGCGACGCGTCGCGTGCGGCATTCCACAGGGGTCGATCCTCGGGCCGATTCTTTGGAACGTAGGCTATGACTGGATCCTTCGGGTGACGGTCCGGCCCGGGGTAGGGCTGATCTGCTTTGCGGACGACACCCTACTCACGGCACGCGCCGCGTCATTCGCGGAGTCCGTGGACGTCGCCAACGACGGGTTGGCGATAGTCGTAAATCGAATAGCTAGGCTGGGCTTGAGGGTCTCCCCCGCGAAAACGGAGGCCATCATGTTCCATAGAAAATTCCGTAATCCCCCCCCGGACCTGTCCGTTACGGTTCAGGGGGTGGCAATCAGAGTAGGACCCAAGATGAAATATCTTGATCTAGTCTTAGACGGGAAATGGCTGTTCAAAGCGCACTTTGAGCAGCTAGTTCCCAAACTGGTGAATTCCGCGGGCGCACTCTCAAGGCTTCTTCCCAACGTGGGGGGGCCGGGGGGTGCGACGCGGAAACTTTATTCTGGCATCCTGAGGAGTATGGCACTTTACGGTGCCCCCGTCTGGTTCTATTCGCTTCACCGCCACAACCGAACCCTGCTGCACCACGCGCAGCGGGTTCTGGCCGTGAGAACCATACGGGGGTATCGCACAGTGTCTTGGACGGCGGCGACACTCTTGGCAGGCGAGCTGCCTTGGCCTCTCCAGGCAGACGTCCTGTCCAGGGTTCGTCGTACCCAGCAGGATGCCCTAGCTAGAGGACTGACCTTCTGTCAAGTCGAGATAGAGACGGTCAGGAAGCGGGAAACCGCTTGCTGCCTCGTCGACTGGTCTCGTGACCTCGAACACCCTGCGGCCGGCGGCTTTACGGTAGATGCAATCAGGCCACAGCTGGAGAAATGGGTCACCCGCACCAGCGGAACCCTGACCTTCAGGACAACACAGATACTGACCGGACACGGTTGTTTCGATCAGTATCTGTTTCCGCATTGTGGGCTGCTTGCCTTCTCCGGATTGCCGCCAGTGTGGCGCACCCGATACGGCGTTTCATACGCTTGTCGAGTGCGCTGCATGGACGCCGCAGCGTTTCGAGCTCGAGACGCACGTAGGAGCCGTTGGATCGCTCGGCGACTTGGTAACGGCCATGTTGCAGAGCGACGACCGCTGGGATGCTGCGGTTACTTTTTGCGAGGCAGTAATGTCTCTCAAAGAGGCCGCAGAAAGGGATAGGGAGCGAAGTCCTTCAGCGCATGCTACGGTCTCTTCTCGAGGTCGCCAGCCTTCAGCTGGCACCCGGAGAGGTAGGTACGCGCATTACTTCCCTCCCTGAGTTAGGTTCCGGAACGAGGCCCTTAGCTACTAGGTAAAGCAAGGGATTTAACAACTACCCCCGTCTCGAAGTGGAGTGTGTTCTCCCAGGCACACTTCAAGCACTTTATTGCGCTGGATCGACTGTTGCGTAACTATGTTCTATATCTCAGTCTTTCCATCACAAACAAAAGCGCAGGGTCATCAGGGAGGAGGGGGATTTTAGTGGGTATTGAGGTTGCTCGCCCGTGCGGCATCACTCGGAGTCTCCACACTCCTCTGTGTAATCCATCGCGGACGGAACGCAAATAAAGCATACAATTGCTAGCGTTACCGCCCCCTGTGGATTCGTGCCGTTTCCTAGTGACGGCCCAGAGAGTGCGTAAATCGGTTAGTCATTTTGCCTCGCCTCAAAAAACCAGCATCCATCCAGCTTAGACAAGCATGGTGGTTATAATTATCGTATTAACAATCTCCTTAACAAATAGAGAGGATTCAGTCAAGTAGTGGGACGTTATGGGCTTTTGTAATAATCCGTCACTGCGTCAGGCATTAAAAATGAAAACAAGGACCTGTTATTTACTATACCTTAAGTTTTGTTTAACCCTAAAAAGTCCTGACCCACGAAGGTGCTTTTTGTAAAATAATTAGATCGCGTGCTCACACCCGGGTGTTTTTAATATTGTTTTTTTTAAATATAATAGGTGTTACGAGGATACGTATTACGATTTATAAATTCAGTTTTTATAAGTAGTTAAGTTTACGAATTATTGAAATTGTATCACTCTTGACTTGTTAAAATTTTTAATGAAACTCAGGAAATAAAAACCAAACAATGTTTTTTAAGAACAGAGCTGCACTTGAAATCAGTGCATATTATAGTTAAAAAAGATATTTATGTCGTTACCTAGCAATTATTTAATTAACAGAATAGATTCAGTAATTGTTTAATATATAATAAGGTAAATGATACAATAGGACATCTGACTTGTCATTGTCAAAACGATTCCTTTTATTTTATACTCTCTGATAATAATCGATGTGTATGTTACCAGTATGCAAAGTATAAGATCCGGCAACTGCATGAAGATCATGCATTCACACATTATTAACGTTCTTTATTTTTGTTATTTGGGCATAAAATCATAAAAAATATATGATTCAACATACTCCATACCCCAGTGACGTAGTGGAAGCTGCTCTGCCCGAGCTTCAAGCCTATATCTGGCAGAAAACAGGGTTGAGCAGAAAGGAGTGAAGTATTTTCATTTCGGAGGCCAGGACTCATTTTGGTTCGTTGAACTTGGTCCAAATTAGTTTATGTTGAAAGTATTTTTTTATGCACATCTGTCTTTGTATGTCACTTTTATAACTTTACTGTATGAACAGTGAAGTTATTTCACTCTCATCGTACAGTATAGTTACTTCACTCTCAGCATACAGTGTAGTTATTTCACTCTCATCATATAGTATATTTAATTATTAATATTGTTAATATTGTCTGTTTTGTAATTGTATGTGTTGGTGTTCAATAAAGAGTTATCTCTCTTTCTATATATATATATATATATATATATATATATATATATATATATATATATATATATATATATAGGGCGGGTTAATTTTTTTTCCTTGATAAAGCGTATAGCAAAAACGTAATCTATAGGTGATTCTGAGAAATCTTGCTCAAGAGACCATAACTCTAAGTCGGATTTGGAGCCCCCCAAAATTTCAAAATAGATATTTTTCCATATATAGATAGAATAATTTAATTAAATTCGTCATAAAATCGTATAGAATTATAGTAGATTTCTCAATCTGGGCTTGTTTGAAAGGTATTTTATTACCTTTCAGAATCTGTATTGATACCTTTTTTTTAGTATAGATATTAGTGAAGACACCGCAGACGATGTTGATGGTTCTTGATTATCCATAATAACTTTGAAATTATCACTGGACTCTTTAATTGTGTCACACTAAATTTAAAAATAAATATAATATTGGTATTGTGATAACCGAGTTTTTATTTAAGTATTTTGGCAAACTGCGTCCGCATTGCACGATGAACGATTAAGGAAGAAGGAAAAGCAAGCTTGCAACGTTTAGTGTTAGTAAACGTCATTATTTTGTAATGTCATTATTCAGTGTTACAAAGTTGTTCAATTGAACAATGCTGCCATTGGCGACTTATTCTACAGGTACCAATACAGATTCTGAAAGTATTAAAAATAACTTTCAAACAAGCCCAGATTGAGAAATCTACTATAATTCTATCCGATTTTATGACGAATTTAATTAAATTGTTCTATGTATGTATGGAAAATTTTCTATTTTGAAATTTTGGGGGGCTCCAAATCCGACTTAGAGCTATGGTCTCTTGAGAAATTTTCTCAGAATCACATATATATTACGTTTTTGCTATACGCTTCATAAAAAAAAATCGTTCCATACAATTTGACCCGCCCTAATATATATATTTATTTCTTTCAGAAATTATTGAGTCTGTATGTACTAAATTTTAATTATTCAGTTTTGTAATTGTTTGTTTTGGTTGGAAATAAGTCTTAGATATGTATGTTATTTTTTTATTGCAGGAGTTCAGCAGACAGGCAGACGGACCACTTACTGGAAAGCAGTTACCATCGCCTATGGACATTTGCAACACCAAAAGTGATACAAATGCGCTGCTGCTCTCTTAAGGGAGACTGGAACCTTGTCACTAATGCCGGAACACAACTCAAGGTTGTTATGGCGACATACTTTAGACCAGGGGTGGTAGACATCCAGTCGGGCAAATGCCCTACCACCTGGCAAAAAATGTATTTGAATTTAAATTTTATGATTTTCATGGTAAGTAAATTTTCTGTTCGTCTTGTACGATTACAATTTCTACAGAACTCTTAGATACCATTATTTTATTCATACAAAATATGTATAACTCAGTTTCCTGCAGTTAATCTGGTAAAGATAAGCTTTGCTACAAAATATGAAACATTTCATTTCAAATGAATAGCCACGTCAAATATGTCTTTATAATATTACAGGTATTTATTGTAAATATGGTACCTAGCAACCCATGTTTCTTCACGACATATTGTCAAGATGACAGTTGTAGCAATTATAGTTCTAGAGAATAGGGACAATTGTTGCAATTCTTTGGAATCAATTGTAAAAAACGTATCCTTATTATACTTAATGACAAACAAATGTCATGCCGATTTAGGGATGTCATGCAATTAAAGTAATTGGTATTCTACAAATTATATAAGTAAGAGTAATATTAATACAAACAGATAAATAACTTTTAGTTTTTTTCAACTTTTTTTATGTAATATTTATTACATACATACATACATACATACATAACTTCACGCCAGGTCCCTTGCGGGGTAGGCACGAACAACAGAGCGCCATTTAGGCTTATTCTTACACACCTCACATGCTTCTTTGACATTCATAGTTCTTGTCATGCACGCTCGTCTGTTCTTAAGGCTCCTGACATCACCTTCTGCTAGTACACGATCAATTTGATCATGGAAGGTGTGTCGTGGCCTTCCGCGACTTCTGCATCCATCCACTTTTGCATTGTATATCTGTTTAGTCATTCTTTCATCATACATTCTTTCCACATGCCCGAACCACCGGAGCATTCCTTTCTTTACCTTCACCCCGACACTCTCTTTCAGACCAACTCTCTTTCTTACTTCGGTATTACGAACGCGGTCCGCGAGCGTCACTCCGCAGATTTTGCGCAGTGCTCGCATCTCGACCGCGTTTACTCTACGTTCGTGCTCTCTATTCCATACCCAACTCTCGCTTCCATACGTGAGCGTAGGTACCAGCACCGCGTTGTGTATGGCAAGCTGGGCCTTCTGGCTGAGGTTCTTAGGGCCTAGAAGTTTACCTAACGCTCCATTCACACTATTCCCCAAATTCATTCTTCTTTCTATATCAGCGGTGTACCTTCCATCCCTGCTAAAAGCACATCCAAGGTATACAAACTCATTCACTTGTTCCAGCATAACATCATCGACCATTATCCTTGCATTCGTTCTGGTTGTTTCTCTTTCAAACACCATCACCTTTGTTTTCTTCGCATTCAAACGTAAGCCTCTCGTATAATAATAAAAGTATTCCCGTCTCTCTCGATTCTGTTTTGCTATTTACAGGATTTTCTTTATAATTTACGTGCTACCGCTGAAGAGTCGCAAAGTTAAGAAATAAATAACAATAATAAACATGTTTATTTATCTTAAAATGATATAAATAAAACGATCGATGGAAACCTGACCTGTAAAGACAGCGGACAGATATAAAATTGACGTCTATGAAATTTCCGTTCAGTTCAGTTTCCGTAGGCATCTCGCGAAACGAATGCCTCCATACTGGCAGTAATAGAGAGTGAAGATCACCAGAGGCTATCAGCAGTATGACGGCAACGTATAATAAACTACTTTGGCCACATAGTCCGAAAAAACCCAGACAATACGGATAGAATTATTGTCACTGCGAAAGTTGAAGGCAAAAGATGGACCGACCATATTAGTGACTAGCTAGACATGTCTATAAACTCGGCAGTCCACCATGTTCAAATCGATTTCAGTCGCAGAAAGCAATTATTCACTACCATCAAAATTACAAATCTCAGCACTGAGGGTACGACATAAAAGAGGAATCTAAGTCTACTTACAACAGGTTCTTGAGACTAGAAGCAATACAAAATATCGCTTTCCCCTTAACGAAGCCAAAATCATGATCAAATCAGACGAGCTCATTGACTGAATTCTGTAAGCCATACAAAGTTATCATTGAAACTGTATTCAGTATTCAGCTTTACTTCTTTGTAATAAAGTTGAATATACCTTGATTAACAGTTACCACGGATTTTTATTAAATAGGCGCTGATTTGCGCAAACAAAATTGTACTTCGTATCCGATACACTCATTACCCTGTAGGGGGTTATAATTAGGTTATTGGCATCGCAGAGAAGTAATACGAACGGCAATTGACCAAAGAGAAATGCAACTCTGAAAAGCTTCTAAATCCTACAAGATTGTGAATAAACGTTGTGGAGGTCCTCATCAGCGCGTTGTGAAAACTGGCGTTAATGTCCTTTGCCGTCAACACAAATTCAAAACCAAGCAAGACGCATGTGCATTCTAAGAAAGTTTACCCGTCCCATGACACAATAAATGTATTAAACTACAACGATATGCCATCAATACTGTTTATTAATTGTTAACCTTTTTGGGAGGGATATGATATTTTGATACCGCTTTTATACAATATATTTATTAATTTTAGGAAGGCTTACAACTAATACAGACCAGTTATAGTGAAAATTGTAGTATATAAAAATTGCTGACATCAAACCTCCACCTAACAACACGTGTACACGATTCCTAATGATATTATAGTTATAAAGTTTCTATCTTTGCAAAAAAATATTTAGCCAGTATTCGATTGGCCGAATTTACATTTGTTAAGGACAATAAATAGATCAGTAAATGCCTAGCAAATCGATAGTAGCACAACGATTCATATAAAAAACGAAAAATTTATTTATTCGTTACACGTCAGGGTTATATATAAGTATATGTATTTTAGTAAATTTTGAGTTATTCAGAGTTAAATAATTCGTCATCAATCTTTATAATCCATGAATTTTTTGTAGCTATCGGTGTGCCCAATTAGCCACTTCTTAGACGGTAAGTAAATGCATTTAAACTGCCAGAAAGTGTCATTTTGTTCGATAGCTTATGTTGTTATTATGATGTTTTCAATTCACATCGGCACGAAACCTTCATTATCTATGGATTACTAAGTACCTGACTAATTTACTATTTTGGTGAGTAGTACTTCAGGCGATACATTTTTTTTTATTGCAAGTGATCAGCAGACAGGCAAACGACCCACTTGATGGAAAGCGGTTACAATCGCCTGTGAACATTTGCAATACCATAGGTGCCACAAATGCGCTGCTTCTCTCTTAAGGGAGATTGGACCCTGGTCACTAATGCCGGCACACAACTCAAGGTTGTTATGGCGACATACTTTAGACCAGGGGTGGTAGTCATCCAGTCGGGCAAATGCCCTACCACCTGGCTGTGGGATTTTTTTCGTCTCTTAGGACAGGCTGCCTGGCCGCAGCAAATTGTATTATTTCTCCATTCCTGCACGGATGTTTAAAAATTGCCGTATCTATCAATTCAGTAGAAGAATTCGTAAACGGGGAGATAATAGACTGAACAAACAGTTCGGTAACCGTACAAATAAACACACCCCGTCTGTATCACATTCAATAAGGGTTGATTTGGTTGATTGCAATCAACCCGACATTCTGATTGTACGTGATGAGAAATTATTGTTTGATTGATTGATTCAAGTTTTAGGGTATCATAGCGAATTTCGCAAAAATGGGATATTTAAGTCAATTAAACCCAACAAGGTTATCTATGATTATACTCTCTTTTTTAATTAGTTTTAGGTTTCTTTTTTATAGTTTAGTTTAATTTTTAAAATAATTTTAGTTTATTTTTGCAAATAAATTAAGATTTTTTTATTGTCTATACAATAAATCTATATTTATTGTTTAGATTGTAATATATTAAACTTAAAATCTCATACCAGAACCTCATTTAAAACAAAATTATAATCATACAAAAATACGTATATCAAACAAATTTAAAATTCATTTATTTGATGGAAATATGCAGACACAAGATGTTAAAATAACATACTTTGCATTTTGAATAAGTAATCACCTAAACCTCTATTAAAAGTGTAAGATACTAGCTGTTACCCGTGACGTCTTCCGCGTATATTTTAATATGCCTTCCGGTATGGTGACGGCGTTGCGTGGGCTTCTGAATTATTTTTTCTACAATAAAAGTAGCCTAAGTTACTCCTTATAGCATCGGCTATCTGCCAGTGAAAGTCCCGTCAAAATAGGTCCAGCCGTTTCATTTCAAAGATTAGCCGGAACAAACAGACAGATAAAAAACGATGTTTTTTTATTGCAGGAGCTCAGCAGACAGGCAATTGGCGCAGTTGATGGAAAGCGATTACAATCGCCTATGGACATTTGCAACACCAAAGGTGCTACAAATGCGCTGCTGCTCACTTAAGGAAGACTGGAAACTGGTCACTAACGGCCATAACAGAACTCAATGTTGTTATGGCGACATACCTTAGACCAGGGGTTTTTGATATAAGTACCGTATAAACTTTCATATCTATTTAGTAAACCGCTGTTATTTTGAAATTACAAACAGACAGCTCAATGTTATTTATTCGTATAGATGTACGTTCATTTATCGACTATCCACCACTGCTAGTTTGTTGTATCAAGTACATAAAGAAACAAAAACATTCGACATGACCACCTTATTCTTGGAACATTCACTTGATGGGCGTGCCAAGACGCGCAAAAAATCGTCATGAAAATCCATTAGGAAAACGCACTTAGTTTCAATAACTTTATGGTTCAAAGTTGAATATCAAAAGGCTTCAATAAATTACATAGATTCAAACGAAATATCGCAAGACGGAATAATTAATAAAAATATCTTAAAACTTTAACGACCAATTAACACTGCGGTGTGGTTGAGAAACTGACTTTATGTGAGGTTTTATGACAAATTCTTTCAATATTTATTAATAAACATTAAAGTTCATTTAATTTTTCTATCTCTATAATTCGTAACGTGATCGAAATTATAGTGGTATTAATTTTAATTAAGTATAACCCCTACTATTGGTTATAGTTAGATTCAATCTAAATCTAAATTAAACAAGAAACTTGAGTTATATATATTATTATCAATACTACATATGACATTAGACCTGTCATAAAGTAACCCTGAAAAGGTCCTAAACATTTCGATTAAATAGCGCCAGAAATCATTATTTTCTCTTGTATGATATGTTTTATTTAAAACATATTTTTAAAACAAATCAGTAAAAAGATCTCTAAAATGTTACCCCAAAATTCCCTTAAACCTGATTAAATTTGCATTAGTTAATTATGTTTTTAGTTTACTTTCGAAACTGACGACTTAAGTTCTTATCGTCGTTTTGACAGGCATTGTTCGATCATTGCGTGACCTCCGTAATGATCTACCTGATGGAAAGCGCACCTATGAAAATATGCTACCGCTCTCTAATAGGAGCCAGTCCACTAATTCCGAAACACGCTCAAAACTTGTTATGTTGGCATACTTTAGACCAAGTGTGATATATACATCCAATCGGGCAAATGTCCTATCACCTGGATATAGGTTGTTTTGTCACCTCTTTCGACAGGCCGCTTGGCCGCAAGAAATTGTATTCTTTTCCGCTTCGAATTTCCTAATAATGTTCTATAGTAGGGGTAAAACTTATATATGTGCCACATAACAATTTTTAACGCGATCTAGCTCAGCTCCTATATGGTCTTAACATTCTTGTTGTGCCATTGCTAATGAAATTAGTCAAATCTGTAATTCATGAGACACCCGGCCGGTGGCAAGGAGTTTCAAGTAGGTGTGACTTAATAGTACAACTTTTTATAACACTTAACTTGAATTTCAACGCCATTTGCAATACTTGCAGGTCGGTTGAGAAATTTTTATTATGTCCCTATTCCACCTGCGATGATGTTAGTGTTAACGGCAAATTGGTCACATTTGTAGTTCATAGCGTTTAAACTATCACCGTTAATGCGTCGCTATATTATCCCCGCAAATTGCTAATGCGCTGGAACCTTGTCAAAATATCATTCACGTGACGTCATCCGCAACTCGATATGTACGCGTACCCACCGGCCAGTGATGCTGACAGTACTGAGTGTTCGGCTACGGTTACGTCACCAAAATGGCATCCAGGCACAATAGCAATTTGCGGGGATAATAGTGTTTACAAATGGCATTTACTTTCTAACGTTATTAACAATCGATAAAAATGTCGCATCTTAAATAATGCAAAACCCCATCTAAGTGAAAAGGTCACGCTACACTCTCAACTCTACAGTCGTCTTTTTTCTGGTCCACCTACTGTTACCTACAGTTATTTAGTAGCATAGTTGTTCTTGTCAAGTTTCATTTTAAAGTCAATAATTAATTTTGTTATGTACCCTCTTAGTTCTAAACGCTACAATCGGCCATTCCTTAATTGAATAATAACATTATATTTTTATTTATTCTGTGATTAGCGCCTGTTTTGTATAAAGTATTTGTCTATAATTTACCATAATTTTATGTAACAATATTTATCCTTTATATAATGTGGTGATTGTGTAGATTATAATTCAAAATCTCTCAATTATATATAGACGGTATTCATTACATGTAAAACTTTAAATATATAATTTTATATAATATCTTATAGGTTTAAAATATTATCTAAAATTTCCAAACAATAATGTAATAAAGTTTTTTCATTCATAACCCTTTAATTCAAATAGTTTATCAAAGACTTCAATCCGCTATCGGTTGTGCCAGTTTGCTAAGTTTATTATACTGTAAAATTGTTGGAGGAGGAGGCGAGGTGTTCTAAAATGCCTGTAGATAGTGATTAGTTAGTGAATTCAATGTATAAAAACCGTAAGGTTCTCTGATTATAAATGTGTGACCAATTGCTTTACTTTCATTGACATAAACCCTTCTGAGTTGTTGCAAGTATCACCACATCGCCAGATTAGTTAAGAATTTATTTTAAGCTAGGTTGCCTAGAAGAGATTGCTTTTAGTGATAAGGCCGCCTGTTGATTTGCCAAGAAGTATTGGAATTATGCATTTTATTTTTGTATTTGTTTATTTTAGTGAGCAGTAAACTGTTATCTATCTAATTCTAACATTATCCCAGACGGAGCAATAACATAAGTTTTCTATAATAATACGTATGGCAATCAAAACCGCATTAACTTTGAGAACATATTGACACCTAATATATTTTCAGGGATAAACAATTTTATGTTCTATTCCGGTTTCTTAATTAGATATTTTAAATGATTTAGTAGAATTTAAATTGCTTTATAGGATTGAAAATTATCTTTATAATTAATTAATTTATACCATGCAATATTTGCATCGAGAAGATCGTGCCAATATATTATTATGTTATTTATCGTAAGTATATTTATTATTTTAATGATCATACTTATAAATTACAATATAAAAAAAACTTATGAATAAACATATATTAAGTTATTACATCCTTATATTCTGTGTATTAATTTTTTTACAGCCAGTTTTGTAAATAAAAAAATGTTTCCCCTCGATTTTTCCCGCATTTATTATTATTTTTGTTTATAATGGCGAGCGAGCGATGAAGTTTTCTTCATGACTTTATAGTTAACACACTTCTTATGAAGTGTATTCGACCAAACATTTCCTGAGCCTTATTTTATATGAACCGACGGATGGTGACTCCGTTATTATTGTAGGTAGTTTATTGTATATTAACGGTGCGATGCAGGTGAAGCAAAAATTGAAATAGATAAAAGTAACACAAAGGTATATCTGTTAGAATAGGAAATATAGATCGGGGTGCCCGTCTCAGTGTTTGCAATGAATAATGCAGTAGTGGCTATAACGACACTTGGGCGTGAGTGCCAGCCGGGGTGCTGTCTAGACTCGAATGTTTTTGTCAAAATCAACTGCGTATGTATACATAAGTCCATTTGTTGGAGTGCTATTCATTGTATATACTAATAAAGCTGAAATGTCTGTTTTTGATTACAAAATAAATATTGATATTTAAGTAAACACTATCATTCGCTGTTACTACTTATATACTAGGTAGGTACTTATCTACTATTTGTGGCTTTAAGATTTTTGGAACCTCAGGGGCGTGAGGCTTATCAACTTTATCAAGACCTTCAAGGCGATTGATAGAAGTCTCACGTGACCAAAGGGCTGGCATATATTTAGGGCAACGGCGTTGCCATACAACGTGGGAATGCGGCCGGCATTTTAGGAACGCTCTCCACCAACAGTCATCTGGACTACATCATTTATTTATCATTATGATTTTGTAACTATTTTATCAAAAATGGAAATATATGTTAACGCCAACCGGTTACGTCGGGGAGAGAGGGCAGCGCCGCGTGCGAGCAGTCCGCCATATACTCCGTCCGGCGACGCATACATTGTCATACGTGTGATAATTATATTGTAATAAAGCATATTCTAAATACAGTCCACTAATCATTGAAGACAGCTTAGTATCTACAAGCATACACCCAGAAGACTTTACATATGGTCCATCTCACCTCTTAAGAACCAAGAAGACCTATAAATTAAATAATTATTGTGACGTGAAAGCCGAGTGAACATCGCTTGAACTTTGGACCCACTGCGTACGTGACCGGAGGCGGACGGCAAATCTTAAAAGATAAGTGAGATCTTCTAAACCTTATTCCTCACATTATCATTCCTTATTATTCATTATTATCCAAGTTATTCATATAATCGATTCATTAATTATTATTTTATCGTAATTCAATCATTTAATAGTTATCTTATTGTAAATTAAAAATCATTCGTTACCTTCATTATTGTTAATGCATTTGCGTTATACATGTATCACCAATACGCATAGCTGCGTTTCTTATCTGCTTAGGTGACTCATGCCTGATACATTGTTGCATATTGGTACATTTTAAGTTAATCTTTCCTTTTAGCTGCATAAAGACATCGCCGAGTTTTTGTGAACAACGCGTAAAGGTATTTTATACGTATATCTATATAGTTAGATTATCGCTACGTGCATTCATTGAAGTCATTAATAGCGTAGCTTACTATATCACTTATAAAACTTGTATTTAGTCTTGAATTTAACTTCACTGCACATATTTCAAGTTTATCTTTCTTTCCTTACATCTTTTCTTTCTTAGGACACTATTTCTTTCATTTTCAAAGCATATTTTCTATTTTAAAATGGCAAATGAAGCAAAGATAAAGGAACTTGTTAAAAAACGGGCTTCCATTAAAGCAAAGCTTACGCAATTCATTTCTTTTCTGGCAAACGCTAAATCATACGAACATCTTAGCGACACTCAGCTGCTAGAGCTTGAATTAAGAATTAGAAAATTAGAATCCTCATATTCTGCTTATGATGAATTCCAGAGTGAGTTGGAGATCATCTCGGATACACCTGAAGAGCTGTATGCAGACCGGGAGCAGTTTGAAAGCCAGTACTACAGTCAAATCGCTGCAGCGCGCAATTTGATCGCTGTTACTCGCAAGCTGTCACAGCAGTCTGATTCTGCATCAGAGGTAGGCTCAGGTGACAACCCTACTCTAGTTGTTCAGAGTAATAGACAAAATAATGTTAGACTTCCTAAAATTAATTTACCCCACTTTAGCGGCGGCTATCAGGACTGGTTAGAATTTAAGGATATTTATGTTTCTCTCATACATAATGAAAAGGGTATCGACGAAATAAACAAGTTTCACTATTTACGGACTTCTCTTCATGGAAGTGCCGCCTTAATTATTCGAAGCTTAGACTTTACGGCAGAAAATTACAGGAATGCCTGGAGCTTATTATGTGAACGTTATGATAACAAACAATTGCTTGTAAATAACCATGTTAAGTCTTTATTTAGTATTAATTCAATTCAAAGAGAATCAAGTCATGGCATTCGTAACATTGTTGACGTCACCAACAAAAACTTACGAGCATTACAAACGTTAAAACAACCCGTTGAGCACTGGGATACGCTGATAATTTTCATTATGGCTTCAAAACTAGATTCTGTCACCAGTAGGCATTGGGAAGAACATCGGAATACTCTAACTGATACTCCAAGGTTAGATGCATTTATCCAGTTTCTTAGGAACCGCGCTAATCTTCTGGAAACTCTTGAAGAATCTAGAAGTAACAAGGAGGTAAATAATTCAAATAATAAACAAAAGAGCTTCGTGGTCTTACCTAATAATAATAATTCTAATTTAAATAAAATGCAGTCTTATGTTTGTCCTTTATGTAAAAATAATCATTTTATATTTAATTGTGATACATTCAAAGCCTTGCCAGTAAAATCACGCATATTAAAAGCGAAAGAATGCAAAGTATGTCTTAATTGCCTTCGTCCAGGGCACTCTTATACGAAGTGCAAACTCGGTCATTGCAAATATTGCAAAACTAAACACAATACGTTGTTGCATTCCAACGACGATGCTCCGACGCTTGAGCATGTCGCCTTAACAGCCAATAACGACTCATCACGTCATGTGTTACTGTCCACAGCTTTGGTGAAAGTGCTGGGTGCAGATGGTAAAGAACAACACGCCAGAGTCTTATTGGATAATGGTAGCACTGCAAACTTTGTTACACAAAGTTTGACCGGTAAGCTTAATTTACCAACACGTATTATAAATTCTAACGTAACCGGCATCAACAATCAAATGTGTAAAACAACCAGGTCTTGTGTTCTTCGTATAGCATCTTATACTGGTGACTTTAACATGGACATAGATTGTTTAGTCTTGCCGAAAATAACTTCTTTAGTGCCTAGTACAAGCATAAAGGCACAGGATATACCTTTGCCGTCTGGTATTCGTTTAGCCGATCCGTCTTTTTGCGTCCCTTCGTCCATCGACATACTTGTTGGAGCAGACGTCTTTTGGAGCGTGATTGGAACTTCGCGTATTGATTTAGGGAAACACAACCCGGGTCTTTTTGAAACAAAATTAGGCTGGCTCTTATCTGGCGTCTTATATCAGCCTATCAACAATAGACATGTATGCATGTTCACCCGAGACCTTGATACAAACTCAAGTCTTACACGATTTTGGGAATTGGACACTATATTACCTAAGCATAATTATACACCTGAGGAGCACATATGTGAGCAAAATTTTCTTGATACAACTACTCGTAATCATGAAGGACGATTTGTTGTTAATATACCGTTGAAAGAAGCTCCAAATAAATTAGGTAATTCTTTTGATATAGCCAAAAGGCGATTTTTATCACTTGAGCGTAGATTCGAAAGAGATTCAACGTTAAAAGGAAATTATGTCGAATTTATGCAGGAATATGAGCGTTTAGGACATATGAGCGAATTTACAGATTTATCGTCTTTATTGCCTTCTTATTACTTACCTCATCATGGTGTTTTTAAAGAGTCGAGTGCAACTACTAAGCTTCGAGTGGTATTCGATGCCTCAGCTGTGACATCATCTGGTATATCCTTTAATGATATCCAGTTAGTTGGACCTAGGGTTCAAAATGATTTACTTTCAATATTACTCCGTTTTCGCCAACATAAGTTTGTAGTGTCAGCTGACATAGAAAAATTTTTTCGTCAGATTCTTATTACTGATGATCAGAGGCCGCTTCAGCTAATTCTTTGGAGATCGGATTCGTCACAAATTCTTAAAATCTACGCCTTAAATACTGTCACATATGGCATGGCGTCCGCGCCTTATCTTAGCACACGGTGTCTTATATCTTTATCCAAAGAAGCATCGGATGACTACACGCGGCGTGCCATAGCTGATGACTTTTATGTAGATGACTTCTTGTCTGGTGGTGACTCCGAGTCTGAAACTCTCGTTCTCTGTCGTAATGTTATGGATACACTCAGCTCAGCACAACTTAAACTTAGAAAATGGCAATCAAACAGCGCAAACATCCTTCAATCATTATCACTCAATCATCCATCCCATGCAGAACCATCTACTGATCATACAGTCAATTTAAGTGCTAACGAGCTTTCAAAAACGCTTGGTCTTAATTGGCACTGTTACTCTGATCACCTTACATTCTCGATAAGTCATATACAAGAACAAACTACAGTTACTAAACGACAAATTCTTTCTACTATTGCACAGGTCTTCGATCCTTTAGGTCTAATTTCCCCGTGTATAGTAGAAGCTAAATTAATCATGCAAAGGCTTTGGATGGATAAGAGTTCATGGGATGATGAAGTTAGTGCAGACATTAAAAGGTGTTGGAACGATTTTACACGAACATTGACGCTTCTTAATGAGATAAAAATTCCTAGGTGGATCTTGGATGATATATGTAGTGTCATTGAACTCCATATATTTACAGACGCATCTGAAAAGGCGTATGGAGCCTGTCTCTACGTTCGTTCAGTGAGCAGTTTAGGGGCAATCTGCGTGCGCCTCCTAGCATCTAAAAGTAAGATAGCTCCTCTTAAGATCACCACCATACCTCGTTTGGAACTCTGTGGCGCATTACTTGGTACACGGCTGTGTACTAAAGTCGTCAGCTCTTTAACGTTTAAGTCAGTAGATTGTATATTCTGGTGTGATTCTACAATCGTTCTGGGTTGGATTAGTTCTTCTCCCACTTGTTTTAAGCCGTTTGTTAGGAATCGTGTTTCGGAGATACGGGAAGGTTTTGCTGATAATATCTGGCGATACGTGCCTTCTAAAGAGAATCCTGCTGATCTCATATCTCGTGGAATTAGTGCTAGCCTCATAGGAAAATCGTCTTTGTGGTGGTCAGGGCCTTCATTTCTACATTCTGACTCTTCATCTTGGCCTTCAATGCCTAATTCAGAGAAGATAGCAGAAACTTCCTTACCAGAGACTGTAAAGTCATTATTTATCAATGTTGATTGTAATTCAGACATCCTTTTGTTTCAAACTTTAATTGAAAACGCGTCAAATTTTATAAAACTTCAAAGAATTACAGCTTACGTATTCAGATTTGTTAATAACTGTAGAAATCCAAACAAACAAAAACATAATTATTTAACAAGCCTTGAGCTTCGCAAGGCATCACATTTTATAATTAGTATATCCCAACAGGAGTCGTTCGCGTTGGAATACAAAATACTTAAATCTGGTAATAATTTACCAAATAAAAATCGTTTAAAATCTTTGTCTGTTTATTTAGATTCTGGCCTAATAAGGATTGGTGGCAGACTAGATAATTCTTATTACGGGTATGATGTCAGACACCCAATACTTTTATGTAGCAAGCATCACCTAACCCTCTTAATTTTTAATGAAATTCACTTACGTCTTTTTCACGCCGGTCCTCAGCTAATTTTATCTACTATCAGGCATACTTACTGGCCCTTAGGCGGTAGAAACTTAGCACGTAAGGTGGTTCGGTCGTGTGTAAAGTGCACTCGTTTTAAAGGTGAAATTGTCCAACCAATCATGGGTCACTTACCTAAAGAGAGAGTTCAGCTAGAGTTTCCGTTCTTAGAGACAGGCACGGATTTTTGTGGACCAATACTGATAGCCGACCGCAAAGGAAGGGGATGTAGATTAATTAAATCTTATATTTGCATTTTTATTTGCTTAGCAACGAGGGCAGTTCACCTAGAGCTTGTATCTGATTTGTCCAAAGAGGCTTTCATTGCTGCTCTCGGGCGCTTTATTGCTCGTCGAGGTAAGCCGAACACCATCTTTTCTGATAACGGCCCAACCTTTGTCGGCGCTTCTAATGCCTTTAAAACATTCGTTAGTTTGGAAATGGCTCACGAAGGCATCAACTTTTCTTTTATACCCGCTTACACGCCACACTTCGGAGGCCTTTGGGAGTCAGCGGTTAAGTCTACTAAGTATCATTTGAGACGTATTTTAGGTTTGACTCACCTTACCTTCGAAGAGATGACTACATGTTTAACGCAAATCGAAGCCATTTTAAATTCACGTCCCTTAACTCCTCTTTCCAACGACCCTTCTGACCTTCAACCTCTCACTCCCGCTCATTTCCTTGTTGGAAGATCACTTACTTCTGTGCCGCATCCAGAAATCTCCACACGGAACATAAACAGTATACAGAGATTTCAACGCGTGGAGAGTCTGCGACAACACTTTTGGAGGCGCTTTTCCAACGAGTATATCTTCTGGCTTCAAAATAAGACCAAATGGCATAGGTCTAAGGGAGAACTTATAGAAGGAGCTCTTGTTGTCATTAAGGAGAAAAACACTCCACCTCTGATGTGGCTTCTTGGAAGGATAGAGCGCGTCGTACCAGGAAATGACGGTGTCGCGAGGGTTGCTGACATAAGGACGAAGAAGGGAGTCATCCGTCGTGCATTCAATTCCATTTGCTGCTTGCCCATCAGTTCTCTTGAAGACAAATCTTCAACGCCGGGAGTATGTTAACGCCAACCGGTTACGTCGGGGAGAGAGGGCAGCGCCGCGTGCGAGCAGTCCGCCATATACTCCGTCCGGCGACGCATACATTGTCATACGTGTGATAATTATATTGTAATAAAGCATATTCTAAATACAGTCCACTAATCATTGAAGACAGCTTAGTATCTACAAGCATACACCCAGAAGACTTTACAATATAAATGTAATTTATCAAAACGTATAGTAATCGTCGTGCCAAATAATGGTGCAGAAAAGCCGCGTAAACTATACTATTAATATTGTAAAAAGGTAAAATTTATGAGTTTGTATGTTCGGTGTAATATCCGGTACTGCTCATCTCATTTTAAAAATTCTATCACCATTAGAAATCTACATTATTATCTATATTAATCTACATATCACGGGAACGCCTGTCAAATAATTCTTATACGCAGAAAGCATTCGCAGTGCCTCGTACAAGGATGTAAGCAAATAGTGTGTGGAACGTTATTGGGTAATTACTTATTATAAGCACGCAAGATAAGAGAACAAAAAAATAAAAGGATATAAGCAATTCTTGCGTGGGATTTATAAGCTTGCAGCATAAGCAATAACGTTCGATGCAAGAATTGCTTACATCCTTGTACGAGGCACTGCGAGTGCTTTGTGCGTTTTGAATTAATTAAAGGTTACAAAACATACTTAATTAACTTTGATATACGTGCATGCATACGTGTGTCCGTCGGTGTATCTCCTTTTAATAACGCCAAGCGAAAAGAATACGGGGCAAGTAGAAATTAATAATTAGGGATAGCAACAATATGTATATATCCAAAAGAGGGTTTAAACTGTTTTACATAAGTAGCCGTGTAGAATATCGGCCAGATTTTGAAACCTATATCAAACTTTTTTGAAAACTTGTTTTCTTTAAGTTGTGTCTCCTCTCCAACTTATGACAAGCGAAAAATTAAAGAAAATGATATTGTAGAAATGCAAAAGCATTTTCAACGAAAATTTGGTGTCAACATATCAGTGGAGTAGTTTTCAAGAATCGAGGAAAACAGTGTACTACATTGACCGAAAATACAAATACATACTGAAATCTGCATAGTTAAATCGTCACGCACTTTATTGGTTTGTTGGTTATTTGGAAACGAACTCGAACAGCCAATGTCTTCAGACAAGTTCCTCAGTTGCCACCAAAGACCTCGTAAGAGCTTAATTTATTTTTTATTTAGTACCTTAATCTAAGTATATAACAATGACAACAGAGAGCATACTCTACGCCATGAAATCTTTATGCTTCAAGAACTTCAATCCGAAATCTCCATACTGCAGGACTGTTTATCTCTGCAAAGGAACCTTTAGGCTTACAAAAGGACCCTTGCACCCTCAAGTCGGCCACTCAACACCTCATCATAGCCCCACGTTCATGAATAACGAAAACTCATAAACACTCTAGATTCAACACGGTTCTACCCTTATTTTGAGGTAAAAAATTTACACATTTTCTTCAAATGCAAGGTACACAAAAATATTATAACGTCTTACCTGTGTAATATTCCTAACTTTGATACAAGACTAAAACATCAAGATTGTTCTGAAATATAGTAGTACTGAGTACTATTGTCGATTGTGTTACAAAATTAAATGTATAATATTGTTACGACCGACAAAGACCAATTCACACATATTACCTTTCGGCATTTGGACTTCTTTTATTTACTTTGTGTTTGAAATTTGTAATTAGAAAAACAGCCCATTGTGTAGTGAAATCTTTATGGTAGTCATTAGCCAGGTGTGATTCTTGGAAATTCAGTCCACGCGGTCGAGTAGAAATATTGTATTTGTACAGTATAAAGCAATGCCCCAGCGGAGAGGTGATGCAGTTCAGCGATAAGCACAAGCGAAGCAAGAAGTGTGTACTACATTTAGCGACGGACTTTGCGCGTGTTATTATATTTGTAACTGTGTTATACGTGTTTGTATAGTTCTTATAAATACTATAGTAATTCTAACGGCATTTTAATTCGAGTCCTGCAACTCGTAACAATATAAAGACTGACTTATAATACACGGTAAAGACGGTAATAACTAATATACCTAATATATTAGTTATTAACCATTCATAATTGCAAAACGACATCCAGTAATGTTGGGCACAATATATAGTATTAAAAAAACTGTAAATACAAATGGAAGGTGTAGACCTCTTTTGAAGCTCAAAGACGTGTAAGAAGAATAACTAGTGTAAATAGCCTGGCAGAGATTTGGGTAATAAAGTACCAAATATACCTAATATTAACTATTTGGGCAGAGTTGCCCCTTTACTACACAGTAAGCAAATGAATCCCGTCTTTACGCCACACCGCCTTTTTATACGAAAATACTACGAAAACTACCTTACAAAACAATAATATTGCACCATTGCGAAAAATAGCAATTACATCATAGTGTTGCCAGTATCATATTATTATCTATGATTATTATCTATGTGATATTAATATACTCTATGGTTCTCATAACTGGTGTGATGGACATCGCGTAACACTAGATTCATACAGATACCTACTTCCAATCTCTCATAATATCAATTTAGCTTTCAATGATTATGCAATCCGTAACAATGACTATTCAGTATCGTTGCATCCCTTGCAATAATTTATCTCCTGCACCCTCGTTACTTCCTTTGATCGGAAGTTGGCAGCCGCCATTTTGGATGCCACGCGGCAGGAAGTCAGCGCACGCGCATCGCCGCCGTCACTTCCTGTACCACGTTAACACTTGATGGTGTTTGAGAAAATATTTTGTTGAATTTTCCAATAGCGAGTTATTGTTGGATTAATTTATAGTTGGGTGGACGGCTGTTTGTGAAATTTATGGCAGTTTAAGTGTTTGTATTGAATCATGATGTGAAATACTTATTATTAATAGAAATGTAATGCAAATAGTTTAGCTGGGTTTTATTAGGTTGACAAATAAAGGAACGCCAACGGTTTGAACTACTGTACCTATTAATTCTGACAACTGTATATTTTAATGTTATGTATTTCAAATTCTGGAAATATCACTAGAAATTTGCATCAATTAATAGTCATTTTTATAGTAAAACTAGCTGTCCCGGCAGACGTCGTCCTGCCCGGTAAAAAATAGGGGTTGATCGTAGAGGGTTGAAAATCTAGGGTTGTATGTATTTTTGTATGTTGTATCATAAAAAAATAGAAATTAAAATTTTTGTCTAAAAAATAAAAAATAAAATTTAGGGGTGGACTACCCCTAACATTTAGGGGGATGAAAAATAGATGTTGGCCGATTCTCATAGATACCGGATAAGCACAAAAAATTTCATCAAAATCGGTCAAGCCGTTTCGGAGGAGTATGGCCACGAAAACTGTGACACGAGAATTTTATATATTAGATAGACAGGCTGACGGTCCAGCAGATGGAAAGTGGTTGCAACACCAGATATGTCACTAACGTGTGTAACGTACTGCCAGCCTCGAAGAAATTTTATAACATGTATTTTCTCAAATTTTCACATACATGTATATACGTATAGTATAGTATAAATACGTATATTATAGAATATATACGTATAGTACACATAAATATCGCGTTTAAGCCCGTGCAAACGTAGCTTAATAGTTTAAGAGCCCGTGAACCCCAGACCTTCGTTATTTTATAAAAGCTGAAAGTTTGTCAGCGCATGCTCCCAACACAGGTAAGAACGATGGACTATTATGAAGTTTGGGTTACCGTGGCTTTGGCAGGTAAACGGTACTAAAGGTGTGTAAAATACCGATCTAAATTCATCAAATAATAAAGTGTGATTTTTTGGTATTACCTTCAGAATATTATTAAAAATCACGTTATTGATTGCCAGACACTTAGCATATAAGATTATTTTAGCTGATGTAAACATGTACTAAGTACTAAACAATACATGCGTAGTAGAAATAACAACTGCGCAGTGAGAGATCGCGATAGACCTATCTCGCCATCTCACTCGCACCCACCATACATATACTGTCTCGCGATCGCTCCTACAGCGACCCTACATCATTGTCTGGCAAGGGGTTGGAACTATCAAAAATGTCTGGCTGATGAGGAAACATCATCTAATTATTACCTAAGTATTATATATAAAAATCAGCTTTTATACTATAACATAAGTAGAATTATAAATATTTTCATGAACATTAGGGGTGTCTGGCAAGGGGTTGCCACGATGTTAAGTGTCTGGCAATCAATAACGTGATTTTTAATAATATTCTGAAGGTAATACCAAAAAATCACACTTTATTATTTGATGAATTTAGATCGGTATTTTACACACCTTTAGTACCGTTAACCTGCCAAAGCCACGGTAACCCAAACTTCATAATAGTCCATCGTTCTTACCTGTGTTGGGAGCATGCGCTGACAAACTTTCATCTTTTATAAAATAACGAAGGTCTGGGGTTCACGGGCTCTTACTCTATAAAAAAAGGTGCTTGAAACACCTTTTTTTAATAACCTATTTCAAATCCCTTCGATGCACAAGAAAACTTTATTGAGAAACTGACGCTAGATGGAATCTGCATTGTATGACTAAACTGTGTAAGGCTAATTTGCTCTCGAAGGACCAAAAAATTGTAATCTGTTTAGTTTAGATAGAAAAGAACCTAGTGAATACAACTGCTGTACTCTTAGAAGGTGATAAATGTAGGCCATTATCATCCATCCAACTTTTAATTAAACTCAGAGAAGATGAAAGGTGAAAACCAGCAGTGGTAATGCTTTTATCAGTAGCATACAGTACCAAGTCATCCGCGTACTGTAAAATACTGACAGCACCATCCACTGAGTTTTCTAGGTCATAGGTATATATGTTATATAACAAAGGGCTCAAAACAGACCCTTGTGGTAAGCCTTTCCATATCAGTCTACTTGGCGTATAGGAGTCACCTACATCTAAAGTTATTTTCCTCTCAGAAAGTAAATTTATAACAAAGTTGGTCAAAAGACAAGGAACATTTAATTTATCTAACTTTTTTTTAAGGACAGGAAGTAAAACGTTATCGTAAGCGGAATTGATGTCTAAAAAAGCGGCAACTACAGATTTGTTATCTGAAAAAGCATTGCGAATATCCGTAACCAGTATTCCTAAATTATCAGCAACACCTTTGCCTTTTCTAAAACCGAACTGAGTTTGGGACAAAAGCCCTTTATTTTCTATATACCACTCAAGACGATTTTTAACCAAATGTTCAGCAATTTTGGTAACAACAGAAGATAAAACGATTGGGCGATATGATTGAACGTCAGAAGGAGTTTTATTTGGTTTCAAAAATGGCAACACTATTTGACTTTTCCAAGATGCGGGAATGTCACATGTTACAACGACTTTGTTTATAATATTGAGAAAATAATTTAGGCCATTTTCACCTAGATGCGTTAAAAATGAATAGGGTATCCCATCTTCACCAGGAGCGCTGTCCTTCACATAAGCTAAGACCCCTTTCCACTCAACTAATGTAAAATGCTGATTTAAAAGTGAAGAAGAATTGACTATTGTAGAAATTGGAGGGCATATTAAATCTTCACGTGGGGCAGAAGCGGGGGCTAAACGGTCAAGAAATTGATCAGCTAATGCAACTGGAAGGAGAGCTGTGGTAGAATGGTTAGTTGCAGTTCTAAATCTTTTGATGTTACGCCAAATAACAGTAGAAGGAGTGTCAGGCGTCAAAGCACTACAGAAAGTTCTCCAACCCTCGAATTTCTTCTTTTTGAATAATTTCCTTGTCTCCTTCTGTATAACCAACAAGGTGTCGTAATTTTCTGAAGACATGTAGGGTTAGATATAGAAAATACCAAAGCCAACGAGCACTGTAATGATACTGAATTGAACATATTAAAAGAGCGATTGGAATCTTTTTACGGTTCAGAAGTTATTTAAAGACCAAATTTCATTTTTCTTGAGATTTTGATTTTGTTACTTTAATTGCGGCATAACTGGAACGTGAATGAAGTAATGAATGAATGAATATGCTTTATTGTGTTAAGTGTATCTTCACTTAACAGAAATTAAAATTTATAATAGTGTTAAAAAATCGAATTGACAATATCTTTAGAAGTTTTAATTATTGATAATTTGATATAAATTTTGAAGAGAGAAAAAAATACGTCTTATATTTTATATATTTCTATTCTGAATCTCATTGTTTAAACACAAAGACAAATAATAAAAACAACAACTTATCAAAAACTATGGTACAAAACTTTGAGGTTCTACTTCGAACAATTAGCGATTTTGGGACAGCCTTTGTATGGACAAGAAGTTTGATAAGAACAGTGATATAGACGTGCTTTAGTAATAAATCTGCGTTCCGTTCCAAAGACCGAAGACGACATTATCAGAGTTACATTTTTTATTCAATCCGTCAATCTGCGGAGTGACGCTCGCGGACCGCGTTTGTAATACCGAAGTAACAAACAGAGTTGATCTGAAAGAGAGTGTCGGGGTGAGGGTAAAGAAAGAAATGCTCCGGTGATTCAAGTATGTGGAAAGTATCTATGATAAAAGAATGACTAAACAGATAAACAATGCAAAAGTGGATGGATGCAGAAGTCGCGGAAGGCCACGACACACTTTCCATGATTAAATTGATCATGTACTAGCAGAAGGTGATGTCAGGAGCCTTAAAAACAGACGAGCGTTCATGACAAGAGCTATGAATGTGAAAGAACCAAGTGAGGTTTGTAAGAATAAGCCTGAATGGCGCTCTGTTGTTCGTGCGTACCCCACAAGGGACCTGGCGTGAAGTTATGTATGTATGTACATTTTTTATAGGGCGACTGTCATAACCAAGTAGGTTTTCTTGCCAGATTATAATTTTATACTCGAAAACTCTAGAGTACAGGAATGACGAAAAAGCCACGATTAGTCCAGCAAAGCCACGAAGGATGAATAAACAACTCAAGAGATCGTAATCTTGTCCTTAATTACGTTTTCGATCAGTCAATCCCGCTAGAAATATTATGAAGCGGATAAATATGTATATCTTGATCGATTAAGCCGCGGTCATCATTAAGATTGACGTTAGAATGGACTGTAGGCGCCTCATTAATTTTCTTTAATATAACATGCTGGCGTGTCAGATTACCACACAAATTGAGTTTTATACATAAAGATAAAATTACTGACCAGCCGCATTTTGCCGAAATAATTTCTTTTATTATAATTTATATTCATTTTGGTTTGAGAGATTGGGGCCATCGGGACGTGAAGTTTATCAACTTTATGCAGACCGTTCAAGGCGATTGCAGGAAGTCTTGCCTGATCAAAGGGCTGGCTTATATTTAGGGTTACGGATTAGCGTTGCCATACAACGCGGGAATACGACCAGCATTTTGGGAACGCTATTCACCGGCAACGATCTGGACTACATTTTTTACTATTACTTTGTAATACTATATCATTTTTTAATTTTTTTTAGTAGTGAGGTTTCATTTTTAAAATTTTTTAATTTAGTTTAATTTTTATCTCTTAGTTAGAAAGGAATAAAGATTTTATTTGAAGCAATAGCGACGTAATTACATTCCTTATACATAGAGCATATTTTAAGGATTTCTACGACGCATTTCCAGCAAAGTAATTTTGCACTCAGCATATTCCTGTGCGGGAATTATGTCCGACACAACGCTGACGTTATAGTTGTTGGACTGTTTGGTTTGAACTTCCACAATTACGTGTTACTTTGACCTAGTTGTTGCTCGTGGCTTCGTCCGCGTATATTAAAAATAGACACATAGTTTGAATAACCATTTAACCCCCTTAGGGGTGAAATTTCCAAATACACTGATACATGTGTACATTTACATTTTTTCCTACTTCTTACTTTGATAATGACGGATTTTCATACAAAATTTCATCCACTATTTCTCCCCTCAGGGGTTCAATGTTTAAAATGCCTTTCTTAATGCAAATCTTCAGTATAGAAAGAACCAGCGTGCAATTTTTCTAGATTCTAGTCTCAGAAATTTGAACTATGCGTTGTTATCTGAATCAGTCACTCAGTAAGTGTATTTCGAATAATACGTTTCGAAAATTGGTACATACATACATATCAGCTGTACAATATCAGAACCTAGCAACTGATACTGTTTTTTAAATAAAATTTTGTGCTAGCATTGTCTTAAAGATAATCTTATTAAATAGTTACGAAATTACATGTAAAAATTTTGATAAAAATACTTTGGAAGCTTTTGCTAAGTTTTGCAATAGTGATATATTGTAACATAATATACACAATAATCAATTATAATTGACCGTAATCTCCGTGATCACTGCTACTGAAATAGTCGAAATAAATACAAATAAAATACCACGCTTAAAACAGTTTTAATTGCGTGTACTAGTTGCGAAAACTCAAGAGAATAATCAATATCAATATTTTAATCACACATCAACATTGTGCACCATTAATTATGGAATTATAGTTTGCCATAAAAACTTTAATCTGCAGGTTTTTTGACACAAAAGATTGCCTATGTCCTTCCTCAGGGTACAATCTCTTTGTTTAAATATCATTAAGATCTTTTTATCCATTTAAGCTTGAAAACGTACAAAACAAACAGATTGACATGCTTTAAACATTTATGTATGTGTAATAGAGATGGATATATGCTATATAATAATACATCAAAAATATTGATAAATTCACTTCCTCGCTAGGGGTCGCCATAAAAATAATGCTGTTTACCGTATACCAACACTATATAATCAAAGCTAAGTAGAGATATTTGTCCCGTTTTACTATCGTAAGTGCATTACCCTGATTAAATTTTTATATTTTACCCAAAGGAAACATAAAACTGATCAAAAAAGTCAGTGTGCAAGCATATTCTTTTAGTTTATTACAATAAATGACACAATTAATTACTTTCGTCCATTTTCTAAATAAACAGTGTATACTGGAATGATTACTTTGTTTAAACTTCCGGCCTTGTAGCAAAGACTTTTAGCCAAGTCTGATATGATTATTATTTATTTATTATTTTATTTATTTATTATTATTGTGGAATAAATACTTTTTGTTATAAATATTAGAGTAGAGTACTGGCAGCTCAGTTTCGAAGTTATTATAATAAAATAAAATCGAGTTGGTTGCGATTCAGAAATGGTGTTTCATTATATATATATATATATATTTATAGAAAAAAGTATTTATTCTACAACAATTATTTTACTAATACAGGTGAGATAGTTCATTCGAACACAATTCTTGCAGTAGTACAATGAATTTCTAATAGTTTTTCTACGCGGCTGTTTATCATTAAACTTAAATACATACATAACTTCACGCCAGGTCCCTTGCGGGGTAGGCACGAACAACAGAGCGCCATTTCGGCTTATTCTTACACACCTCACTTGCCTCTTTGACAGCTCAGCTCAACAGCCTCAACTTCTTTTCGGTATTTTGTAGTTTTCGAAATCAGTTCATACCAAACTAATTTAACTGCTTTTTCATTCTTCTTATATAAAATACATTTCATTATATAAAAAAATATTATATGCAGACAATATTTAAACGAACTAATTGTTATGGAGATCTCCAGCTTTGTAATTAAACTGTCATATTATTTCTTTATTTGCGTTTTTTCGAGGCGAATTACCTTTTTTAAAATACGAACTAGAACCTACGTTATTTTGCAAACCCACATCGAGCTGACAGCTACATATCTATTCCAGGGCATAAAAACCCATCCTAACACTTCAAGTCGCCTTTGAAACAACATTCAGCGTACTATTTTCTTAACCGTCATAGTGGTAGGGTTGGCATTCTAGGATAGAATAGAATAAACATTGATTTTACATATACTCCAACTTAAATCAAAGATATTTGAATCAGGCGATGTTGTTGGTACAGGAAATAGGAATAGATAAATAAATACTCAAACTAAATTAATAATTAAAAATACTACATATACACATATTTTGAATATGTTTAATTTTCCTGAAAATGCGGGGTACAAATTCTCAAAATAAGCTTTTATTTTTTAAGATACATGTAATCAACGTAAGTGCGTCGCTATTGCTTCAAATAAACTTTTTATTTCTTTAAAAAATACGGGTAATGACAAGTTTTTTGAAATAATTAAATTCCCGTGTCCGATTGAGCTGAAATTTTTCACGTGTGTGTATATCGCGTGACAATGCAATAATGTTGTACCATGGAGCCGATCTGATGATGGAGTCGGAAGTTGGCCATAGGAACTCCTGTACTAAACAAGAGAAACCCGTCGTGCTTGGGCTGGTTTTACTTGTTTTGGCTAGCACTCTACTAGGCTTGTATTCAAAAATCTTTTTAAAAAAGCTTTTTGGTTCTACCATTACATGTACCCTTTTTGACGTGACAACGTTTTATAATTCGATGGAGCCGGCTGCACGTACGAAAAAACATAACTCATGCGGCGTTACCTCGCTCTGAGGCGTTCCGTTTAAGGCTTGAAGTGCAAGCGAGAGCGCAGAACGAGCGACAAAGAGGCACAATCGGCCTCCGCGTTCGGCAGCGTTCAACATCTGTCTATCTCCTACTTAAGTGTTGAACGTTGTCACGTTCAACTATCGTCAGTAAGCCTTTACAGACAAACGATTTTTTGATGTAGGTTATAAATAGGATAACAATTTAGTTGCAACCCTTGAGTCTAGCCAACCGCGTTTATCGTAGTATCTACGATCCACAAATTGCGACGCTATAGTGACGGCTCGGTCGATATAAATCTCCTATTGAAAGAGCCTGAGTCCCCAGCCATTCACGAGGTTCCTTTCAACGCCAGGACAAACAGTCAGACGCGGCACACTGCAAACACTCCTCGGGAGAAAGATCAAAGTGCGATACGATACAAGCCGGGTTTAATTTGGCGCCAACTCTGAATGCAACGCAACATTTCCATATATTCCGTGGTTTTCCATGTTTTCGCCTTTGCTTTTCTTGTATGTTCCATTGGAGAAAAATTGTAGGAGCTCCTTAACTTTTTGGAAAATGGAAGTATACACTTCTTGGCACTCAAGTGCCGAGTCATTTGGGTCCTTTCATTCATTGCAGTAATTTCGGTAATTTTGATATTTTCTGTGATATATATAAATAAAACTAGAATGGGTTGAAATAGTGGATATAGAGCTGAAAGATGAAACCAATCATTTCTTAAGTTTATAGGTATAAGAATTCATCATGTATAAAAAATGCGGTAGTTACTCTATTTGTCAATCTGTTAAGCTTTCATGGAAAAATTACTGGAGTATTAGATTGGTTTTGCTGTAAATTAGTTTAAATATTTTGCTAATATATAAAGCTGAAGAGTTTGTTTGCTTGAACGCGCCAATCTCAGGAACTACTAGCCTGATTTGAAAAAATCTTTCAGTGTTAAATAGCCCATTTATCGAAGAAGACTATAGGCTATATATCAACACGTTAAGACCACTGGGAGCGGAGCACCAATGAAGAACGTTTCAAAATCGGGGTTTTTTTATTTTCCTTTTTTTGAACTTTTCCACGCGGACAAAGTCGCGGGCAGAAGCTAGTATAGTTATAATACCGAAAATTGTCATAAATACTTCTCATACCAGGAGATGGGATGGTTTGCGATTTAAAATTAAGTGAAAGTTTCGGGCGCAAATAGCACTGCACTGTCATAAAAATGTAGTATAATAAAACCTGTATTAATGCCTGCTTTTTAAACAAGAGGCACGCACTAGAGGTTGATCCGTAGTACAGCTGAGGGGATAAACTCTTGTATACATATAATACTGGTCAAAAAAGGACAAATGTTGCATATTGAATTTTTTAAAGAGAGAATTCTGAATTTCTTTTGGAAATGGCAACTGCCTAGTTTTCGAGCTGCCACAAAAATTCAATCGATCAGCATTGGGCTTCTATTGTCTATGTCATCAGGCTACTACCTTGTGTGTACTTGGTTTAGAATTATACTTAAATATTTATGTTTTTTTGAGACCAGTTTTACTCAGACACAGCAATCGTGAATAGCTAAAAAATTAAAACGTTTTACAAAACAGACAAGAATTAGCTATACATTTAATTATATACCGGCGTGCCATATCAAGTGCCAAGTACTGTACATATCATCTAGTGTGACTAACAAAACAGTAAACAACATTACCACGAACATGACACAAAAACCTCGTGAATACAGACAGCGATACATGCTATGCAAATTAGAAACTGAATACATTAATATACAATAGTTTCACCATGTCTGAAGCAAAAAGTGCTATCTGCCGTGTACTGTTGTGTATGCAAGTGACGAAGCGTGTGCTAACGATGCTATACAAATATGATGTTACCATGAATTGATGGAAGATGTAATGTTGAGGTGCTGTGTGAACAATGTATTGACTTACGACGAACATTTGTTTTAAAGTTTTTTACATATTTTAGGGCTACTATCCCAATTCTGCTATTGCTATCTCTTCAAAATCACTGGACACTATCGTCTGGATTGTAGGTTTGCCTGTTTTCGTTAATTCTGATAATTCCAATAGCGTACCCATAAAACGCCATGGTATTATTATTAAATATTTATTTCGGCTAACTTCATGTCTGCTAGTGCATATATATAAATGTTTTTCTATTATTATATCACCGCGACGATATTCAGAAGATATTGTGGACTTACTAGAATACGAATTTTTGACACTATCGCAATAGAATCGTATTTTGAATATCATAATTACTGGCCGTGCCAATAACTTTTAGAGACCTAACTTGTGTACAGTGGTAGCTCTCAAGTGAAACATAGTGCCGTGCTCTGTTCTCGAGTAGGTACAACCGGAAACGAGCCAGGAGAGGGTCGATCTCCAGGTTGGAGCTTCTGCTTATAGTGCAAAGATTTAGGTCTTATCTCCGCTATCAGCCCACAGAAATAGTACCACTATAACCTGTGGGCTATAGCACCCCACAATAGGCGTGGGATAGAGGGAAGGAGAAGTGTGCCATCGGATCTCGGGCGCAGGTTAGGTTTAGTGGCTATTTTAACGACCGACCATCCCCCTGTCCTTCTCTCGGTGACCATGGGGGCGGGTATATGGCCGATGAAGAGTTCCACACATCCGTCGGCGAGTCTTCTCCAAAAGTCTGAGGACGGTGTCCCAAGAAGAGACATTCCACTTGCGTCTTAAAAAAAGGGGAAAGGAGAAGTGGACCATCTGAACTCTCAGTCATCGCACGTTTCACGCCGATCCTAGAAACTAGTCTTAGGTTGAAATCATGATCATCGCTCTACGACGTCCGTTATTTATTTTCTAGTAATCCTTCTCTTTTGAAAAAAAATATTATAGAAAGAAAGAAGAAGAAAGAAAAAATATTTATTTAGGACAAGATACAAAAAGTCTTACATGATAATATAAATATTAAAATTCATTGTGTTGTCCTAAAAAGGCTCTTGCTCAGCATAATGCTAGTTTTCTCAACCAGCGCTGATCTTCCGCAAGTACCTTTAAGTGATGCCACGGCTTAGCTCCACAATGCAAATTAAAACAGTAAGCGTTCATCAAAATTATACAAAATAATTATTACTAGTGTATGAACATTGTTATAATTACAAATAAAACAAATAAAAGAAAACAAATATAAAAAAACAACGTACCTACTTCTGTAGGTACGTTGTTTTTTTATATTTGACGGACGACGGACGGACGAACAAGCCGAAATGATGAATTGGTAGTGGTTATACCTATTTTCGGTTTTAGTTTCCAGATAAGAGAAAACATTTATTTAGAATTGCAATACAAATAAGAATAAAATACACAAGCAGAAATAAATAAATGTACAATGTAACATGCATTAAAAATCGAAGCAAGTGTAGCTCTAACCCGTCCTAGCTCAGCACGTTACTGGTTAAGTTAACCGGCGCTGATCTTCCACTAGAGCCATTCAAGTGATATACACAAATACGGAAGCAAATAAAATACAAAGTGAAAAGAAGTATAGAAGAGAAGAAAAAAAATGTGCACAAGAATTGTAAAAAGATTAAATCTATATATCTTCTATATATATATATAGAATATATATATATAATATATATATATATATATATATATATATATATATATATATATATATAAGCAAAGTTTGTTTTCTTTGTCCGAGGTAAACTCGAAAACTACTGGACCGATCAGCATGAAACCACAACCATTCGACGCGGAATTAATCGTAGATGGTTATAGGCTATATATTTTTCCATGTTTTCTCAATTTGTTTGTTTGTTTGTCATTCGCCGGGCGAAGTGGAGGGGAACGGCTAGTACATATTATTTATATAGTTTGAGATAGTTATAACAATAAGGGCCACTTGCATAACGATCGCCTTAAAATAAAATTAGTTAATCATATTAAACTGCCTAAATACGTTTGACATAAAACGAATTGATAGTTCTTTAAAAATGTTTACCGGCAAATATTGCTTTATGCAAGGCGCTAATTGTATTCAAGGGTGTTAAATACCTTTTGTGTTTCTTAAATAAATTAAAGCAACCTTATGCAAGCGGTCCTAAGAGTTTAAGCTATATTAAGAAACACGACACAACACAATGTTTTATATAGTGTAATAAATACTAGTTTATAATAATCTAAGTGATATAGTCCTGTCCTAAAGATGAATGTACATAGGATATATTCGCCAGTGGTTAGGCGTTTTATTAGCATGCTTGTAAGAGATGCAAGTTCTTGGACTTTCAGTGCACAATGGCTTTACTACTATCAACTCAAATGTCTGATGACGAGCGTTCTTCGTGTAAACCGTTACAAACATAAATTTCTTGACAGTTTATTATGTATATTAAAAAATGTTTTACTCAGTCAATCAACGTAACACAAAAAGAAACAATAACTCAGGAGGTACTTGGGTATCATCACTTACATACAAAGCAAGTAATATAAATTAGTTCCAAGCGACAGCACATAGCCAAGAAGGCGAGTAATTCAGCGTTACTCGCAGTGTTGTCAGGTATGATGATTTCTCGAAAACGTCAAAATTTCTTAACTTCCAAGAATTAATAACCAAATTTGATATTTTGATTTTCGACATGTAGAATATGCTTTCCTACCAAATTTTATACATGTCTGTGGACTTAGTAGTTTTTGCAAAATGAAATACTAAGGTACATAGACACACGGATATGGCAAATTTAAAACGTTTTTGCTAAAATGATTAAGGACCCACAAGCAGCGGGTACTTAAGTGCGTGAAAAATGTGACTTTAACAAATTTCATTCTACTTACTCTCCTCATGACTTCTTATTCGCGGAATATATTGTTGCGAGTACCGAGACTCGAATTAAAATGCCGTTGGAATTATTATAGAGTTTATTTAAAGTATACAAACACGTATAACACAAGTACAAATATAACCGAACATAACAAATCTAAAGGTAATGCAGAAGGTCGTAATTAAATAAAATGCGTAAAGTCCGTCACTATTAGGTTCCCGATTGTACTCACGTCACGCCTTGATCGTAGTTGTCGCTGAACTGCCTTCCTCTCTCCATCAGGCTGTCGTTTTATGCTCCACGCAATAAAATGTGCCTCGTGTAATTTGTCTTTGTCGGGGGTTAAGTAGTAACAATATTTCTACTCTAATGAGTTCAATAGATACAAAGCTGCTGCAGTTTTTGAGGTATCTATGCTTGCACAAACTTCGGTCTCATGTCCCGCAGAACCGATTCTTTCAGGAAATCATTTGTTACATAACTTGTTATTTAAAATTACAAAGCAGTTTAAAAGATTTTATGACCAAACTGTGAACTTTAAAAAATCAATAACTTATACTTACTAACAAAATGATTATAATAAACTAGCGAAGTATCTGTATATCACAGCAGTATAGCATTAAAATTATTCTGCAATAATACTAGCGAGTCGTACAGACTTTGTCGTTAGGGTTGTCATCTTTTTTGAAGAAAATATAGTTGTACAAAGTATGTACAATAGTCAGCGTTTTGCAAATAAACAACTGCAGCCTAACGATTAACAATACATTTATAATAACATATTTACAGCAATTAAATCAGTGTCATTACAGCGCTCGTTGGGTTTGGTATTTCGTACATTTTACCCTTCCCTCCTATACTAAAACTGTACACACACTACAATAGTAGTAGTAGTATTCAGGTGAAAAAAATTGTACTCAATTATTTTTCAGTATTTATTCTACATTTTATTTATTTAATTATTGCATTTTCTATGTGTTTTTATTATTACATTTGCTTTGGCCAGCAAAGATATTTTTTTTTTTAAATAATCGTACGTATCTGAAGAAAAATTGCGACGATCGAATTATCGATAAAATATAATACATTTGGTACCATATAATTTTTCTATAATATAATAGTACAATTGGCTATACAGTACGATACTATATATTATAGTGTGGTTGGTAACCCTAGTTGTCCTGCCCGAAAAAAATAGCAGCGCCACCTAATAACGGTGCCGTTTGTAACCAGGTACAATTGTAAATCTAAACTATCCCGGGACTCACTTGAACATACACAACAATTCTCAACCCTCAGGAGTTCAGTGGCATACACAGAAGTATTTTGTATGACATGTTTGTAATGGAATCTTAAAACCCTTTGTCCCAATATTTGACACAATGAACCTGGCAACACAAGTAAGAAGAGAAAAAACAACTGAATTATAAGTAATTGCGTTATAATAGCACTTCTAATAGATTATGTTAGCACAAATTCATTGTTAATTATACGTTCCCATCAAATTGTATTGACTTTAATAGGATGTTACTGTTAAATGATTATAATAACTTTGCATGTTTATAATGTAGTGAAACGAGCGACTATATTATGGTATATGTTAGAAAGTTATTTACACAACTAATATTTTCAATTATGTAGGGGCCTTTTTTCTTTTTTTTATTGCAGGAGTTCAGCAGACAGGCAGATGGCCCACTTGTTGGAAAGCGGCTACCGTCGCCTATGGACATTTGCAACACCAAAGGTGCTACAAATGCGCTGCTGCTCTCTTAAGGGAGACTGGAACCTGGTCACTAATGCCGAAACACAACTCAAGGTTGTTATGGCGACGTATCCCATCCCATCCAGGCGGGCAAATGCCCTACCACCTGGCTGTGGGTTGTTTTGTCACCTCTTACGACAGGCCGCCCGGCCGCAGGAAATTGTATTCTTTCTCCGTTCTTGCACGGATGATTTTATATTATTGTTACGAGTTTAGCGGGACTCGAATTATAATGCCATTGGAATTTATTATAACTATTCAAACGTATAACACAGGTACAAATATAACCGAACACACCAAATGCAAACGTAATGCAGAAGGCCGTAATTCAATAAATCGCGCAAAGTCCGTCACTATTAGATCCCCGATTGCACACACGTCACGCTCGTATCGTAGTCGTCGCTTGACTGCCGCCCCCTCTCCATCGGGGCGTTATTTTATACTACACAAATGGAAATGAACCCGCAACACCTGGCTAATGATGCTAATGAGATGGACAATGGACAATACGGTATTCTCAACAGTAATTAGAAACGTATGCCAATAAACTAGTGAACAAAAGAAGACAATCATAAAAGGATTAAAATAGTTTCAATGTTGTTAGTTCAAATGACGAAGGGTAATAAATGTGCGTGTCTTTGCAAATCTGTACGTGTCTTTGTCGGCGCCTAGGTTGTAACATTATGTTGACTACACCGGAATGTGGCACCCCACATTCCGGTGTAGTCAACATAATGTTACACTGGCGTTACACTTCACTGGCGAGAGCTCATGGCTTTATCGCCGCGAGCAGAGTGCAAAATTGGTATACCAAACCTACCTAGTTTTTTCTTACATGGTAAATTTTTGGATAAAGTTTTTGCTAAATTGTGTATTGGTGATTAATATAAAACATTTTCTACTAAAATATCTAACATTACGACCTAGGTGCCGAAAAAGGCAAATGACACCTGCAGCCCTGTGGAAACACATTTTATTACCTTTTTGGCATTTGGACTTCTTTTGTTTACTTTGTGTTTAAAACGTTTATAAGAAAAACAGCCTATTGTGTATTGCAGTGTTTTATGGTCATTAGCCAGGTGTGATTCTAGGAAGTTCGGTCTACGCGGCCAAGCAGACATAATGCATCCGTGGAGTATAAAGGAATGCCTGATTGATGAACGAGGCAGACGAGCAATAACCACAAGCGGAGCAAGACTTGTGTACATTCGATAATCTATTTAGTGAAGGACTTTGCGCATGTTATTGAATCGTGCATTACGTTTGGACTGGTTGTGTTCAGTTATATTTGTACATGCGTTATACGTGTTTGTATAGTTCTAATATACTCTTTAGTAATTCTAACGGCATTTTAATTAGAGTCATGCAACTCGTAACAATATTGTTAGGAAGACAACATAGAATATTTTATTACACTTTATTCCTTGTACAAAAAAAATACAAATGATATGTAAGTCCTAAATCGCTGTCTGTTGGGAATGTGCTCAAAACGCTGACCGCATACCCGCGCTGGATGGCAACGCCGATGCGTTACCCCAAGTACAGGCCAGCCTTTTGGTCACATGAAACTTCTATCAAACATGTTGATGGATATCGATAGAACCGATACTTTTACGAGTAATTTTCACTAAATCGTTAAGATCCAACATAAACATATTTTTTCATTAAAACCGTTCAATATTCTACAACAATACTTCACTCTTAACCAAGTATTTTACAGTTTTTGAAAATAACATTGCGCTTTTAAATAATACAGAGTTGTTGCGAGAAATATCATAGTAAAAATATTATTCTTGTTTCTTCTCTTCCTGTAATAAGGGGTTCCATATAGTTCAATAACTTTATGGAGTGTGTCGGAGGTGTAAATTTATCCGTTACTAGTATGAATGTGATGAATGAATGTGGATGTTTTTAATAATATAAAATTTAATACAATTATTACTTATGTATCAGGAGGTCGTTCAGTTATTAACGCTGGCAGCATCCCGGATAGATAATCGTAGAAGTTCGCGTTTGGTGACCTGATGTTGAGTAATAACGAAGTCTGGAAGGAGCGCGCTTACCTAGAATATACCTATTAACCCATGTCTTGGCGACTCCCATATCGTATTTCTCTGGAAAACAGACTCCGGAAAAGGCTGCAAAAGCCACTAGAAAAGATGAAATGAAACGCTTCATCTTAAACTCTAGTGTTTCCAACAGGTAATAATGGTGGCGCAAACCGGTGCGTGTTTGTTGGGACAACAAAAGTTTTTCTGAATCAAACCCTATGTACTGCTAATACTATATCTTCAAAATCGCCGGGCACTATCATCTCAATCGTAAGTTTATCTGATTTGGTATTCTGTAAATTCCAACAGCATGCCCGTGGCACGCCGGTCCAATATTAATAAATATGCAAATTATAAGTAAAAACTCATGAAATACATATTTAAAATTTTTATAGCATTTTTTGCTTATGATAATTAAATAATAAAAAATTCTACTCTTATTCTTTCTCGGCAATATAGTCAAGATATTGTGGATTAAGAAGAGTACGTATTTTTGACATTACCGAGATATTGAAATAGCATAATGGGGCCCACTAGATTATATATCTTGATATATAAAAATGAATGTTTGTATGTCCTTTATGGGATCGTAAACTTAAGATCCGGCTTTGATGAAATTTTGGTGATTTTGTTTTTGTATCATGGAACAAAGTCTTTTAGGAATTCAGAAAATAGGCGGTACGAAGTTCAGGGTCAGCTAGTTGAGTAATAAAACATTAAAATTAGATAAGTGAAATACAACAATTAACAATAACAACACAATTACACCAATTATCTCACGATAAAAAACACAAAGCAGAATGAAAAACGTAAAAAAGGACATCCTGATTAACATAATTAAAATCCTCTAAACTGATTTATGTCCACTCGAGACCCCCATCACTTGAGCCTTTCTCATATATTTAATTGGGAAGATCTTGAATGCTGCCATTTCCCCCCTTTTGTCTGAACAGGAAATACCTCGTACAAAAGCATGTTTTAAGGTTCGCTTGCATGCAAATAAAAGGCCATACGATATGTTTTATTGGTTAAGAAGATGTGTACAGGCAAATTAGGCGGATACATCAGTCTCGTTTTTGTCCCGAGACTCTTTTAGAGTTCGCCGCATCGATGAATAGTAAATACGAATTTTGGTCTTCATATCGTTTTGTTTTCGAGACACTGCTTACGGTACCATCGGATGTGTGTGTCAATTTTTTAGTGGTTGTCAAATGAGGCTGACATTTGCTTGAACTGATAAATTGATGATATTGAAATGGTAAAAGGATCCAGAAAACAAGTTGAATTCGAAAGGCTTTCAATCTTGAAATGACTGCGTTATATGGAAAACTTAAACTTGGACCTGAGAAGCATTTTACTGCAACACCGAAAGGTGCATTTTTCAAGTTAGTCTTTAAAGTAGATTGTTACATAAGAGGTGAAAGTGGCCTATATAGGCATGAGATGGTTTAGCGTAAAAGCATAGCGATGGAACTTATAGTTTAAGTGCCTAAATAGGTTTTTATCTTGAAATCAGACAACTCTAAGCCTACTTTCAGAATATGAGAAATGAAAAGGTAATATTTATAGCATGTTACGGTTTCAATGCATTATGAAAAGAAAATTTGTTGAATTACAGTTTTATATACTTGTACAGACTAGACTTAGACTTCATCCTGCCTTGAAGAAATAAAATCTATAACTTGATTGCAGCGCCACCTACCAGGTTCAAATGTATATTTAAACCATTCTGAAATTTAGTTGAATCTACACGAAAAAAAGCAACAAAAAACCGTTTATGAGGAATTCAGTAACATATACACGAACAGAAGAATCAGATGTAGATACTTGTATAAAGATAATGGTAGCGTTATATACAACAAAAACTATGCGTAAAGAATCTTTAAAAGCATTTAAATAGAAAACTTTTATAAACTACGGATCATGTATAGATACATTTGAAAGTTTTGTAAAAACACCTTGATTTTTTTTATGTAGTGAATATTCATGTTTCCAAAGTTAGAGTACGTATACAAACACTATTTACACCTTTAAAGTGAAGGCAGTCATCTTTTTTTATTGCATAAGTTCAACAGCAGACGGCCCACTTGATGGAAACGGTTACCATCGCTTGTGGACATTTGTAATAAATACCAAATATACTGCCACTCTCTAAAAGGAGACTGGAACCTGGCCACTAATGCCGGAACACAACTCAAGGGTCTTATTACGGCATACTTTAGAGAAATCTGTTTATATAAATTAGTTAAAATCCAACCAATCCCACATCGTTTATACGAAACTCATCAAGCAAAATCTGAAAACCCAATTATTCGATTTGCCGAACTAAAGTAAACAAACAAGAGTATAACAAAACGGTGGTCAACGCAAACTGACACAGTATTTGTTTGCATTGTTAGCGGTCAGGCAAACAGCAAAAATGGTCGGCGGGGTAACGAACCGGTAATCCGATTCGGAGTGGTCAGTTCTCTAAAGTTTCGATTCGCAATCAACTGTGCCAACAGATCTATTTCGTGGGCAAACATGCCGCGAGGCAACCCTACTCTTGCACACGCGCACCGCACGCACACATCTACGCACGCTCTATGGTTATTGTTGTTGTTAAATTCGCTACAATGCCAGGCTAAGGAACTGAGTTCATACAACATTGACAGATGTGTTAATTTGTAAGTAAATAGATACACACTCAATTTTAACACGGATAATAATAAAAACATTTTTTCAGTAAATCTTAGGAAAATTTAAGTAGAAAATATTAATTTACTTTTACAAACATAACTATCCTTACAGGGTTATCAATACAATAGCGTGGTAATTAACAATAACAATAGTATGTTGTATACGTACATTAATTGATTACCAAAAAATTGAAAACTTTTTATATATATCATATAAGTTAACCTTATTATATGTATCAGAATATTGTGACCATCATTTGCAGACATACACACAAAAACAAGTTAACATCTAATTTTAGAGATAAAAACTGTTAAGTCTGACTGACTTAACAGTTTTTATCTCTTGATGTACGTACTTGATGTCCCGCGATACAGGCTAGTCTAGGACTATGTAAGCATGATATCTGTGTACTTTTATGACAATATTTTTTTTAAATTGTGAATTAGCTCATTTAATTATTAAAAATATCAATTTGTCCAACTAATTGACATTTTTAATTATTATTATTTTTTAAATAATGATTATTAACCAAAAAAATGATACATGCTGTCCGGTATTGTAATTCCTGTATAAATACTATTTTACATATACTGAAATTTACATAGGATATTATTTTTCCGGAAAATGTAAGAGTATCTTTGGAATAATTTCGAACCCAAAACGGGAACGAAGACCGATGGAAAGCCGTACTTTCAGATACATTTGCCAACTAATCGTGAAATGCAGCCCGATGAGAAAATAAATTTCATTGATTAGATTATAAATAGTAGGTTATGTGCGCTTTGAGCGCTTTGTCGCGCTTAATTGGATCGGCAGATTGATGCGCCCGCACAACTCAGGGCGGCTCGCACAATCGGTGCTAATGAGCTTGATTAACGTGATCGCCGAGGTTTTTAATAGTTTCTTAGAAGTAAAAACGATTTTATAGAATTTACATTATTATAGTTAATACGGTAATTGGTGATCAAAGTCAATTGAATTACGTATTTAATATCCATACTATCCATAAAAGTATCTGTGTATTATGAAGCAAAAACTTTGTACCCATTTTGGTTTGCATTGAAAATCAGCGATGTGTCGGATATAATTCCAGCACAGCAATATGCTGAGTGCAAACCGTGTTTGCTAAAAAGGCATCGTATACATTTTCAAAATATGCTCTGGGTATGAAAATGTATAAGGAGTGTAATTATGTCACTATTTCTGCAAATAAAGATTTTCTGTCTTTCTTTTTACGAAAATTGCGCGGACAGAGGAGTATGAAATTTTGCACATTTATAGATATACAGCGTGTTTCAGACCTTACGACAATAAATCAGACCACGTTTTCTTCATGACGTACTTTGCCCAAATACAAAAATGAATCAAGGTAACTTCTTTGGTTTAGCCACAGGTCCTCATTTTTCATTTCAGAATATTACAACAACATGTATCAGTTATTGTGTCCAAATCGGAAGGTTAGTGACCAGTGTATCATGTTGCCAGCTCGTCTCTTCATCATTACACGCGGAAGTTGTTCATTCTTACGCTCTCGCTAGCGAACCAATATTTACAAGATGTTCTGTTTTTTATTCCCTTTTTATCGTAATTAATTTGTTTGGAAATTTCAAAATTTTAATTTTGCCATCACGGTTGATTTCATAGTACCAAAAAATTTGTATAGAGTTCGACCGCTAAAGTTATGATTTATTGTCATTTGAAATGAAACACGCTGTATATAGAGAAGGAGTGCTAATACTATTTTTTTTAAATTATGCTAAAAAATACATAAATTAAAAACACATTACACACAATGTATTTGACACATACACGCATATATATACACTTTTGTTTATTGTTCAAGTCAAATTAACAGTGTAGCCTTGGCGAATTCTACGATTTTAGAAGTATTATATATAGTTTTTGACATTAATTATTATGGTAGAATTTCGACCACGGGCGTCTACTAGTTTAAAATAATTATATTATGTTGGATTTAACCCAAAGCTTGGCTCGCGTTTTTGTCATCTCATGGGAACCGTACATTTTTCTGGGATCAAAGTGTTTCAGCATTTTGACGTGATTGAGCAATAACAATATATCCAAACTTTTGCATTTATAATATAGTACATACTATATATATAGTATAGTAACTATGTGGAGATGAGGAGTAACAGCATATGTTAAATAGAGAAAGGAGTATGGAAGGAGAATTGTGCCGACACCAAATAATAGGGAGAAGTGTTAGTGATAAATAAGATATAAGTATACATACATGATATACCTATATCATGTATGTACACTTATTTATATATAGGTACTTATATCCTGTTTTTCCTTAGAAGATCATTTTCGGTCACTACAAACAGGAGTTTTCAATAATAATTCATTATACTTTTTAAAATATATTATAAATAATAATAGCCGTAAATGTCCCTGCAGGGCTCGGGCTTCCCATTATTGGGTTGAGCGGAGAATATACCCAACGCACTAGTCCAAAGCGGCTTGGCAGGTTTGACACATCGGATATCTCGAAGTGCAAATTGCATAACGATGTTTTGCTTCAACTTTCTTAGCAAGTGATAGTTGTGAGAATATGCACATCAGACCAGAAAACTGTCTAAGTGGTGCATGCGTTCCAACCAGGATCGGACCTGACCTTTGGCTTTAGGACGAGACGCTAGCCATTATGTTACCACGACTTCTTACCTACACTTACTTACATTATATTTATTTATAGCCGGCTCCTATATCATATTCACCTATTCATTCACTTGCCTTCATCACAATAACGCAAATAAACGGTTGATATCATATAGGAACCGTCCATAAATAAATAAACATAATTTTACACGTTTAACACGAGTCATTTGGGCCAGCGTCATCTGCCAAACACATTACTACTTCTGCTGTAATTAAATGGAGAGAGGAATTTTGTCAAACCGAGTATAAAAGCAAGCCAATAAAAATAAAGGAGGGTAAAATGTAAGCGATGGGGTAGTTTTGTGATCTGAAATCGTTTTCGATAAAAAAAATCGAAATTTGTTTGATTAAAAGCTTTATAATTACATTACATATCTATAATATAATATGTTCTTTTATCATCGTCACACAAATACACATATTGTATATCTAAACTACGCATCTTACCCTTGTATTATTAATCATCATCATCCGAGCGTTAAATCCCAGTCGTGTTCGAGTTATAAAGGCTAGGACGGTTTTATTGCACAATATTCTAAAAAAATATTTAAAAATACACATTGATGAAATGATGAATTTATATTGTTAAAAATGCAAATTTCAAAATATGCTCTGTGTATGATAATGTATAAGAAATATAATAATGGCGCTATTTTTCAAATAAAGTCTGTCTTTCTGGAAGTAGAAACTTTAAGGAGCGAAGAGAAAAAAAATGAGTGAGATCCTAAGTCAAGGCACTTAGGGCCAGTAGGTTTATTGCTGGAACACATCAGATGGGTTTACGGATCACATGATGGAAAGTGGTTACCGTCGCTTATGGACATCTTTAAATCTCGTTTGAATAAGTGTTATCTATGTAAGCGTGCTCCATCTTCAACCGCATCATTGTCGACATTAGGCGCGACTGTGGTTATCATAAAAAAACATTTGTAACACCAAAATTCTACAAATATGCTGCTTGCAATGATTTGGAATGGAATCTGGCCACTGATGAGAACACAACAGCTGTTTATATTATAACGGCATACTGTAGACTACAGGTTTTTCAGTTAAATGATTTTTTTAGAGTTTCGTATTCAAATTTAAAAAAACATGGAGACTTTCACGTCTGTCACATCAAGAAATTTGACATTGTCACATAAACATTTCCCATCCAACATGTAATAGTGTTAATTTAATAAATTAATTAAATATCTCTCGTGGTGCAATTTCTACCCTTTCCTTACTAGTGTATATTTAATCAGCGTCTCCGGAATCCTCAATGTGCGTAGTCGATAGACTATTACGCACTTGACGGATTAATGTATTTATACGATATCAATAAACTATAGCAATCCCAAGATCCCCTAATGCAGGGGTAAGAAAGACATTTCATACTATCTCCTGCTACGTCATTATGGCGGCAACAGGAAGTGGCGTCAGGCGCCGAAACGCGTGCATTACAAATCACTACTTTACAACTTCCGCTAGACTCAGTGTGTTGCCAGTAAGCACGCGGGGTGGACGTGCAAAAAAACTCCGGACGGCGCGTGACGTCTAATAATTTTTTGTCACGCTTGGATGACAACTGGTAATGGCTATGTGATGGTATTATGGAATATAATTTGTATCTCTAGGGGAGAGTACACGCGATTATTACTTTTAGCTTCGGTGGTTTTTATTCTTAATAGTCGGAGGGTAATTTTCGAGAGTTTTGTGAACATGTCACTTTTATAAAACTGTATTAATATAAACCTATATAATTGTAATACACTAACGATGAAATTATTTTTTATATTGGGTACGTGTATGTTTTTTTTATACGCGAGGGCTATATGTACGTTTCTAAAAACGTATTTACAGAAAGAACTAAAAAACTTAGTTATTACTTAATCCTTCACATAATCCAAGAGATTATCCTTAAGACTGGATTTTTTAAAGAGTAACATGAAGATTTCTTGGTTTTTTGTAGTTTTTGTGACTAGAGAACTATGGCAGAATAGAGAAGTGTCTAAGAAAGACATATTGTATCAATTCCACATGACTGAGAAGAAATAAAAGGAAGGAAAAGAAAGAGAGAAGGAGATATCTTATTTCGCGGGGTTTTTAATTTGTTACATAAAAGAATCTCACAATTAACACTGGTTTCGCAAACAAAACGACAAGAAGTGATGACACAATAAACAACATCATAAATTTTATTGGTGTCTGGAGGATCATAAAAAACCACTCCATAAATATCCTAAATCACATTCGTCCACAAACAAGCTGAGTACAATAAACTTTGAACGTATTAAATAAAAATTCCCTTGGTACCATTAATGACCAAACATCCTTGACCTATCTTATTTATCTACTACCCGGTTTTCACCGTATTTTAGATAATAAAGGGGGGTGAGGTAGGTCTTTTATAAATGGTTTTTAACCCCTAGATAAGTAGACACGTGTCTTGAGTACCCTTTGAGTAAAATTGAATACAATATTATATTTGTATCATTTATAATAATTTATTTTCGTGTTCCTTTGTGGGTATAATTTTGTACAAAATTGCAAGCAGCTTAAAATATTATTTGGTTACCAGAAAACACAGAACATTGTGTTAATAATCTTATTAAGTGGCAGGACCATTTTAGAGTGTCGTAGTCATTTTGGCTTAGAGTCTGTCCGTGCGTCAGATCGTGTATTTCACATTAAATTTTTCTCGAAAACTACTTGGTCTATAATTAACCAAAATTTAAATAAATTTTAGCGGCAGGGATTATTCTACGAAGTAGCAAAAAGAAAAGTCAATTTGGTTGAAAATCACAGGACTGAGAGGACACGAGGTATTGCATGACATTGAATGATTCAAGTTTTTATATTTATCAGTTTGGTTAATTCATCCAAATTGAAAGACAGAAATTAACCGTCTAATATCGGCTTAAAATAATGTATTCACTGAGAATAGAGAACTAATTGTGCAGATACATATATCGCAGTGGTTCCCAAAGTGGGCGATAACGCCCCCTTGTGGGCGCTGTAGGTCTAAAAGGGGCGGTAAGAGATCCAGAAAAACAATGGGCATCGGCAGGTGTCGCCCATAAGAGTGAACTTGAGATCTCAGCGCCGTTGTGTTCTACGTACTGCGCTTAGGTCTCAAGTTAACTCTTGCGGGTAAAAGTCTCGTTTTGAATGAATGTTTAATCTCCGCTAATGTAGCTCTCAATAATCAATTAATTTAATTTGACGTTATAGTGTTTTTTAAGTATGTGAAAAAATGGGGGCGCTAAAAATAATTTATTCTCTTAAGTGGGCGGCATACAAAATAAGCTTGGGAACCACTGAATTCTATTGGCATGAATCATTGCTATTTACAGACCTAAAACGAAATATTAAACAAAAATGTATATCTAACAAGTATTTATTGTAAGACTGTTGAGGGAGTAGATACTGAATCAGTTTGATGTAGGTATTTTTGTAAAAATTTTGGCAGACCCAGCCACAAAAAAGGCTAGTTTCTTAGCCAGTTCGTTATTTAAATTATAATATATAACTTATTGTATTGTTAGGAAATAATGGGGCTGACATACCTATGTGGCAAAAGTCCCAAATAAATAAGAGGAAAAAGCTTTTTTGAGGTAACCAAAAGTATGTACTTACATCAAGCTACGTTGCGTAAACATTTTCATTAAAAATGTGATTAAAATATAATAAAAATTCAGCATCAAAAGACTTACAAGTATGCAGTATGGAATATTTTATAAAAAAATCCAATCACATAAATGGGTAGCTTAGGGGAAGTGAGGAGAGGGGAGGGTCTCAGAGGGAAGAGACATCACGCGAACACTGCACATATTTCATTGGTACCATCCTTCACTAAACTAATGTAAGTGAAAATAAGCTGTGATTGCTTTGTACCGTCAGCATAAAATATGATACCTATTTAACAAAATACTAGGTATGTATAAAAACTAAAGAATATCATGAATACAGTGAAAGATAAATTAAAAACGCTGTTTTAGATGAAACCTTATTATAATAACGTTACTGTTGTATTGTAAACCTGTGTCGATTTTAATATTATAAAAGTAACCTATCACAGAACTACGTCACGTTCACATAAAATATTTAAAACTTTAAGTAATTTTATCAAGTTTTTAACATTTATGAATAAATATTGGTAGTGGCACATTTACCATTCCTGTGATGTCGAGTATTTCAGGCCTAAAACGAGTAGGTACGTGTACATAATATTAGATTAACCACATGAGGAAAAATATTATGAGAATAAAAGAATGTGCAGGTTACACAACATAACATGGATAATTACCAACATACGAAACTCATCAATTTACCCTGACAAGTATGGTGAGTATGCTATCCTTTACCTTGAAATTCCCTTAACTGAATCACTTAATAATCATCCTCAGTTAATTTCTTTACATGCTACTTAAATTACGACATTAAAAAACTTACTTAATCAAAATTATTTTTACCCGTTCTCCACAACAGGTAACTACGGTTTATCAAATAGTTCAAATATTTTCTTTTTCATTTTATTAAGTTTTCGTGACCACTTAACACAATAAAACTGAAACTACGTTGTAACGGTTTTTAGTGTGGTATTATTTTAAATTTATTATGCCGTCGTTTTGGCCACTTTTCAGAAGACTAAGATGTCAAGTGCTTGTTAAAATTGTTGTTGTCTTCCGTGATCAGGGCTACTGAAAATTAAAATATAGTTTTATTTATTATGAATATTTTTTTGCAGACGGTGCAATAATGGTCCGGTCACGGTGCGTGCTCGCCAAACAATTCAGCCACCCCTGTCCACGACGATACACTAGATCACATCCTCATAGTCTATAACACAAACTCCACATATCACATATATAGGCACTAGCTGTGCACGCCACTTCGTTCGCGTGGGACTTGAGTTTTACTTTCATGCCTTCGGAAACATGCAATATATCGAAATTAAATATATACCATAAGACTATAAAATATAATTGTGGTCTTTAAAAGCTTTATTGAGTCTCGTTTTCAAGCGTTCGAGCCGTTTACAAGAGTTCGAGGAAAATTTACAGACAGACTGATAGATTAAAATTCTTCTGTAATTTATGATTAAATAATTATTATCTTCTATGAAGCAGTTGTTGTCTAATTTTAAGCACTGGCCTACTACAGGGACATTTAATATTAGCTCCTACTGCTAGGCTCCAACCTCCTCATTTTAGGACAATAAATGCTATGCCATATGAAACTAAAAGGTCAAATATAATACAAATCTGTCATACGAACAGTCATGTTATACGGGTCCGAATGTTGGGCCACTAAAGGGATAAACCACAAACGTCTCCACTCAGCTGAGATGAGAATGTTGAGATAGATTTGTGGTGATACAAGAATGGATATGGTGAGAAATGAGTATATAAAGGGATCTTTGAAAATTGCACCCGTGTCTGAAAATCTGAGAGGAAGAAGATTAAGGTATGGAGCATGTAATGTAGAGGGATGAAAGTCACGTGACAAAAATAATGTAAGTTTACAGTTTTTGTAAGTTTAAGTACAGTCAAACTGTAAGTTTAATGGGTACACATAAAGGTAGGCAAAAAAGAGATGAATGGATTGTGTGAAGGATGATATGATAATTTGTGGTGTGACAGAGGACGTATGTCAGAATAGAGGAGTATGGAAAAAAGAAATCTTGTGTCAACCTCAAATAATTAAGAGAAGGTGCAAGCAAAGAGAGTAGTTGTCTTTCAAATTTTGGATATTATTATATGAAAGTATAGACTTCTACTTTAAATACAATTTCTTCGATTATTTATAATTAGACATCCTATAAATAGCAATGTTCCCTTAAATTTTGGAATTTAGTATTTAAAATCACAGACGAACTCTAAATTAATTTTTTATATTTTTATATATACGTATTTGCAGGAACGGAAAAAGAATACTGATCCCTGCGACCGGGCGGCCTGTCCTAGGGCGTTTGCCCGTCTGGATTTGGTCTAGAGTAGGTATGTCGCCATAATAACTTTGACGGCAGCAACAGTATACGAAGCCAGGTTTCAGAATCTCAGTACATTGCGAGGCTGTCAGGCTCTCCGCTGTGCTTCATGAATAAAAAAATCGAATTCACTATATGCTACAAACACACTAGTATCATGCATTTGTTGTCCATATTGTAATAAACAACATACGACATGACAGTCAAATCAACAGAGGTAATTTTTACTCCCTACCACCTTTGCCATCGGATACAATCATATTAACGTTAATAATTCCTTTTTCTTTCTGATATTAACCAGGACAACAGCTACCTACAAAAATCCTTCGACAGCCAAAGCTCATTACTTAGAAACCCATTCAGTACCTCTATCAACGAGATTACCCAAAAAAGTGGTTCCAATCAAGTGGGCGAGCAGGCGACCAGCCACCCACGGCGTGGGCCATAGAGCATAATATCTATATTTACTTCTAAACGGCATAACGCGGTGATTATACGTCATTTTGCCGCGTCCCGGGTATTATTTATATATTTAAAACGCGTACTCAACTCGATAATAAGATTGGATTAGAGTCACGAACGGGATGTCTGGTTAGTGACGACAAGTGGCGTGGAGAAGCTATGATCAGTTTGTTTTGTAAAAACTTGTAACCTAAGAGTTCTAGTTTACTAAAGGTCCTGTGATGTCCTACCTGGAAAAAAATAAAAATCTAGGACCCGTTCCCCGAGCCACCTACCGGTTCCAAATGAATCTAAATTATCCGGGGATCCATTCAAATACACACAAAAAATTCAATCAAAATCGGTAAGTCGTTCTCAAGTTATGCGTCTCCATACAAATTTATTTTTATTTATATAGATGTTTTGTCTGTTAAATTAATGTTAAACTTATGTTTAAGTATTTACAATAAATAAAAACACTTACATTTTCTACTCGACGACAACCTGAATAAACATATTTTAAGTGAATACTGGATATAAAAAAAACATTTTGTAATCTTTTTTCGAATCGTTTTTCATTGATAAAGACATGTGATAAGGAGTTAAATCGCTACGCTCACGCTATATTTATTGGTTTTCTGTCGGATACATTTAGAAGAGTGTGCTTTTTCAATCTGATTCCAACGTCTCCCTTTTACCATCAGACAAACAGACGCACTGGCATTCAACATTAATATATGGTGAATATACCACCTATATTAATCAAGCACTTTGCATTCATCTTCATTACACATATCGTAAAATAATGGAACTCATTATAAGTAATTGTTTCTCAATACCTATAATCTGGGCATCTTTAAGTCGCTTGTAAATGGGTATCTTCTAGGTAAGTACCCACCCTAGACCATATCTCCGAGCAACACCAGACAAATTCATGATCAAACGCAAATATATACTATTATTTTTTAAATCTAATTAAATAATAATAGATCGCCACTCAACGCATTCTTGTGTTCTTATAGCTCAGGTGATAATGTTGTGATGGCTAGCAGCCGCCGCCGGAGGGCGAGCCTGTCTACAGTTTATTACTCGCCTGATTTATACGTTAAACTCCAATGGTGATAATTTTTGAGCCCACTTTTCAAAACTCATCATCAAAAAAACAAGATATATTAACAAGGTATCGCAATCATAGAATTGTAAATTAATTTTGAGACCCTCAAATGGTCACTAATTTGGTCTAAGACAATAATGTTTTTTTTAATTACCCATCAAAAAGCAGGAGCAGGGAACCTGTGGTGTCATCTATTTAAGTAGGAATTTAGTTTCTAATTGGGCGATCGTTTGTAATTCGCAGTATTCTGTTTTATGATAATTATTCTATTTTTGTAATAATTAATTATTGCTTCCCCTTAAGCTGTGGAAGCAATAATTAATAAGCTAGATACTTGATTCGCAGAAACTGTGACGTTTTGTAAGATGGTAAAAAATGACTCAAATAAATTAGTCTATCAATTACCTTATTCACGGTGATTTTTTCTAAAAATACAAATTCACGCAAATAATTTATTAGTTAATAATAATTATTTGAATAAAGAACCCAATAAGTACAAACTAAAGTAACTTAAAAATACAATTAATAGATACTAAAAATAAATAATTAGTAATAACCCGCAGGGGGGCTTTATGGCGAAGCCTTAGGTGAGTTGCGACACCTCGTACCTGATTCCGGAGGCCAAGGCAAGGCCCCTACCTCCGCTTGCATTAACCAGCCTGCACGGAGTGGAGATCGCTAGAGCTAAGACTCAAGCTCCAGGGGTGCAAGTGATAAATGGCATCACGTCAGAAGTAGCTTCGGTGAACCTGCAGGCCACCTCTCTACACCGCTTAGCCACTCATACCTATGTTGCTCCTGTCTTTTATGGCATTTTTAGGGCCTATGCAGGGAGTGAGGATTCACCGTCTGCCCATTTTTCCATATTCCCCGAACATTGCGACGGGCAGATGCCATGGGTCCTATATTCCCAGACCACTATTACCACTAGCAGTTCACGCCAATAGCCCGGTACTTATTGTTCTCATTTTCCACAATATTCCTACACTGACCGAGGCTTGTCCTTGGATGCATTAGTATGCAGTGCAGACAGGGATAATCGCCGGTCAGTGTCACGCCACATTTACATTAAATTTGTCAAGGGCCTCTACATCTTGGCCTTCCCATTGCCCCACGTAAGTCCTCCAAAAGACCGGGCCATTTTCAAGGCTCGTGGTTTTGAAAGACATACAATATAATAATAAAAATAAACCAAGTTGAAAATAGGTTACTATGTAATAAATCGCTGACAGAGAGAAATGTGCCCAGAAGGCTGGCTGCATTGCCACGTTGTACAGCAATACTGAATCGCTGGGTGAAATACGAAACAACCTCCTGAGGTTTCAACCTCGCACAGCACAAATATGTATCGCCTTCCTAAGGTTCCATGTTTGCGTTTGAGAGCTTCAGCTGTTAAAGCAGCGTTGCCAGCCCCTGATTCATTTATTGGCAGAAGTGACGGTGTCTGAATGTTGACATTGCTGACGCATGTCGGTCACACACAAGTGGCCGTTCCATCTCACTAGGAATAAGTGACCTACCCCCTCTGTTCTCGTGACATCGTCGCGCACCAAGCCATTAAGTATGGCTGGTATGCGGACTCTGATTAGATTCAGCAGATGATGTCATTAAATATTAAATCAATATTAATTTACGAATCAAAATGTCCATTAAGTTTTCAAAAAACCAATAGTGCAAATTACTTTTGGCTAAATCACTATGCAAAATGCTCTGTTTGACTCTCAAATTAACTGTAATTAATTATATTATGTAAATCAGCCAATTATAAATTCCTCACGATAATAACAGTATTTTTAATTAAGTAGTTTACATGTTTACTTGCGTATCTATGTGGAAAAAAGTAGGAAAGGTTGCGTATATTTTGCATGTGAATTAATCAATATTATTATGTTTACACGTATTTTCTAATAGTGTAACATCGTGAAGCGCAAAGTTAGTTTTACTTTTATTAGTGTTTCCTTGTTTATTATCTGTTACTTTTTTAATCGACTTCGAAAAAGGAGGATGTTCTCAACTTGATCGGTATGTTTTTTTTATGTATGCACACCGATACTCTGAGATTTATGACCCGATTTACGTGATTCTTTACTTCGATGCGGAATAGTTGCCATTTGGTCCCTTAAAAATTTAACATACTTTGGCCCAGTAGTTTTCATTTTATGAACTTTTTTTATTGTTGTTTTGTCATCGCTGGACGCTTATAAATAGCTTCTCTTTGTAACCTAGTTACTATTGTTTTAACTCTTGGGCTATAAATAAGGAAAAATGAAAAGACAATCGCTTCAATATTAAGATCCGTTACAAATCATAGCCTCTACCTCTAAGTGGTCGTAGAGGCAATACCACCAATAAGATCAATCGGACCAGTCCGTGGGTGGCGTGATCAATTGCGACCGATGCCACGCATTGATTGCGACCAAATTGCCAACTCGTGACTACGCTTTCCACTGGATGAAGCCTTTAAGGTTTTTGGTAATTCTTACCGGCCAGTTGGCTGTACGTTCGATAATTGAGTTATTTGTTTCAATATTTAAAATTAAGGAGCTTATTTACTATCCTACTAAGGCAGGGTTATGAATGTTATTACAGTCTGCATTTTTTTTGAGGCTGGGGAAATGCATTTCGCACACAACCGGTCCTTTACTAGGGATTAGGCCAAACGACGAGAGGTGACTCCACGAATGGGCACCAGAGTTAAATCGACGCCTTGTGTGGAGACTCGACTATTCAATACTCCATTAAAACCCTCCTCCCATGTGCCCGCGCTTATGGCAGGAAGAGCGTGAGACTTAGAACGTAGTTACGCCCACACTGATCCTAGCGCATCAGTACTTGAGAATGCCCCGGGAAAGTCAAGCTCACTCCGTCAACAGGGGTGAAGATGATACGCATGGAAGACAAGACGGTGGTCCAACGTCTAATAGAGGGTAAATAATCCCCCTCCTAAACCATCCATCATCACTAACACCAACTAAAAATGTTTCATGTCACGGCAATTAAATTATAAACTATAGCACCACACAAAGTCACAAACACACAATAAAAAACAACAAAACTTATACACTTGCTCACACCAACTCCCAATACCACTATATTGCATTACACGCACAAATCACAAACAAACCAAGACACACAAAGAGCCTAAAAATTAACAACCTAGGCACAGAAAGAAAAAACAGCATACATGGCACTAGTTAAGATCGTATATATAGGTATTGACATAAGGCACACACTGCACATGCACTTTTTCACAACACCAGCATGTAACAGATACACTCTACATTAGTATAAGTTAAGTATTAAAATTAGATAAAAAAATAATTATATAAGTTATTCTTAAGGTACACAACACAACACCAAAAATCATAAAATTAATGTCACACATAATAACACATCTTCTCTAATATATAAAATTCTCGTGTCACAGTTTTCGTTGCCATACTCCTCCGAAACGGCTTGACCGATTTTGATGAAATTTTTTGTGCTTATCCGCTATCTATGAGAATCGGCCAACATCTATTTTTCATCCCCCTAATGTTAGGGGTAGTCCACCCCTAAATTTTTTATTTTATTTTTTAGACAAAAATTTTAATTTCTATTTTTTTATGATACAACATACAAAAATACATACAACCCTAAATTATTAACCCTCTGCGACAAACCCCTATTTTTACCGGGCAGGACGACGTCTGCCGGGACAGCTAGTAAACAATAATACACATAAAAATAAAAACTCTATTACATTACCTATTTACAATAATTAAGATGTAAAAAGGGTACGGAACTAGAGTCCGTAGATTTGTTAATTAAAAAAAAAACAGGGGTGAAGACTCCTCTGCTCCTTAGATGCTAGAGGGAGTCTGCATTGTATACGTCAACACCGAGCAGGATGCCTTTTCAAGCCCGCAGGACTGCCATGCAGGATAGTGAATGGCCTGTTTATAATGTGAATTAAATTTATTCGATATTCAAAGGTAGAAATGTTAGTGTCCAGTTTTGGTCAAGGACATTAGAAGCACTATGTTTCTCGCAAGTCTTGATAACTTGATGTAGGAATTTTCTCACCAAGCTGCCGGTAAAATTAATCTAGAATTTTTCTACTATATAATTGGTATAATATGCTGAACTAAATAATGTTTAATTTTAACGATTTTTCAATATGCTTATAATTTAGTAGTATTTCCAACCGTCCGTCCATTCATATTTATATATTGGTTTTTTTTTCAGAAAGTACTATTCCTTATTAAGGATGAAATTTCATAGGAAGATGTAGTTTTATGGCGCTATACAATGATGCAGTAAAATGCCAAACAAGTATAAGTTGGGTAGCCGACTAGTGAGGTAAGTGAGGGTAGAATTTTTTTTCTGTAATATGCAGTCATGCTGCAAATCAAAAGCATGGCGATATCTTTTAATGATTTGATATATAAGTCTATGGGTGAGGAAATGTCAGCTGCCAAATTTGTAAAAAATGTACTACCCCGTCTTCTAAATTTTTAACTATCAAGTGGAAAATTAAAAAATTCGTTAACACTAACAAAAAGTTTACAGAGCTTCAAAAATACTTTCAACGAAAGTTGGTTTTAACAATATCTGTTTATTAAATTTTGAGGTATGGGGTATTTCTTAGTAAATGTTATGATGGTTCCCTAGGCAAACGACGAAAACTAGGATGTTTCTCATGTCTACAGAACTGTTCATAGTTCGTGAATAGCCACGCATTAGCCCAATAATTAAAAAAAGTAAAACTGTGCAGCTAATCGTCATAATTTAAAGTTCCCGCCATAAACTCCGTGACGTAAAACATTATCTATGGGGCTCATAGAGAAGAGATCTGAAATCATCGCCTCATTAAAATGAGGTCTGACGTAATTATCACCGAGTACCTCTTAAATTATGGGAATCGAGTGAGATCGTGGTAACTGCTAAACGTTTTCGCCACAATGTTAGGATAGTATGGATGGGTGTATTTATATTTAAAAAAAATGTTTTTCTAACAATGACAAGTTCTCAATACCATCTTAAACTAGGTTTTTTATACTAGCAAAATCATAATTTAACTTTATTAACCAATTTCTGTAAAGTTGCATGTAGTAGATCATTTTTCGAAAAATAAGGACATAAAGAAGTTTTTTACGTGTGTACATTAGTACAGGCACACGTGTTTTTTATTTATACGCTTTTCCTTTCTGGTTGGGACAGAGGTTGTTTTTTACTTTTTTTTTTTTCGAACAACTTAATCCTATTATTACACTTTTACTTAGGAACTATTCTACTACTATTTAATTTACTTACTATATGCCTGTATACAACTCTTATTGTGTGTTTATTTTCACATTTAGTAATTTACTAGATTATAGTGGTAGAGTTTAAAAATAATTTTAATGAAAATTCGTGTATACAAGTTCCATTAATCAATTTTTGAGATATGGAATATTTTCGACTACCCAAATAAAATAAAAAAAAAAAAAAAAAAAAAAAAAAAAAAAAAAAAAAAAAAAAAAAAAAAAAAAAAAAAAAAAAAAAAAAAAAAAAAAAAAAAAAAAAAAAAAAAAAAAAAAAAAAAAAAATGTTACCAGGAAATACTAACATTGAGCATTCGTCACTTTTAAGAAGCCCTTCACTCTACGGAAACCGATACGCATTTGGTTAATTTTTTAACAAATCTAATGGCGTTTTATTTAACCGGTTTTATTTATTTTAACTTGATGTATTTTGCTTAATATAGAATTGTCTTGTAGATAATCAGGAAACTACTTTTTCTTATTTGCTCTCCAAATAAGGCACTTGTAAAATATTAAATAGATTACTTTTCATTATTAACCAGGAACCTTCATTTAACTTACCCAATAAATATTTTAAAAAACATAGTCTCATTAACAGTGAGCTATTTTATTATAAAATCCTATTGAATAGAATAAATGCCAAATGCCACTCATTAATTGTTAAGAATATGTATGAAACTTATACAAACAGCTAATTATATTTGCTGGAATGGATTTTAATGAAATCTTAGATACTTGTAATAAACAGACTCGATTGGACCTTAAAAACACAAAAATCCAAAACTTTAATAATTGACTCTTAATAATTTCATTATAAAAAAATATTTGTAGTGTCCCGCACGTAGGCTTTTAAGCGTACCTCTAACACACTAAAAAGTAATAACGAGATATTAAAAATTCAATTTTTGTACGCAATCATAACCAATGGCATCCACATTAACACAACGCGGTCCACACCTCGGCCCAAAATTGGCCGAACAGTAAAAAACAAAGGTTGTAAAACCAACAAACTGAATATCACGGCACCTCTGCCTCGGGGAGCCGAAATTTAATCATACACATTATCCGGTTATGACAGCCAGCACTGGCTGGAATAGAGTGTGTTCACTCGGGGCAAAATTAAAAAAAAACATCGTTCGATAGATAGCACTTTATTGTAGACCAATACAAAAATAAATTTAGAGAGGAACGGTCTTATTCATATTTAATTAGAGTAATTTTGTAGGCTTCTTTAAAAAGCTACAAACTTAGTCTAACTCAATATGAATAAGACCGTTAAACTTTATGTAATTATGAACAAAGCGTGGTCTTACCTTTATATTTTTACTTTATAGTCCTTGGTGATCTCTTCCAGACAACAGCAAATGTTTAAACTAATTTAAATTTAGAATGTAACCACTGGTAAGGTGTCCATACATGATCCTGCAGTACAGTTCTGATGTGGACGAGACTTAAGTCCTGCTTAAGAGGCATTCTGTTCGGTGTTGCAGGACACAATGCAGTCAGCAATAACATTTCCAGCCCTGTATTACTCGGCGGATTGCTAGTCCGACTGCAACGCAGGACCGTAAATGGGCCCCCTTAAGCACAGTAGTGTAATTTTTCTCAGGCAAAAGAACTTGGTCCATATAGCATCGTCTGATGTATTAAGTCTTTAATGTCTACCACCGTTGTAGAGAATACAGAATGCCGTCATGACAACCTTGAGTTGTGTGTCATTAGTGGCCATGTTCCGTAGCCCTTCAGAGAGCAGCAGCGCATTTGTAGCACCATTGGTGCTGCAAACGTCCACGGGCGATGGTAACCACTTTCCATCCGTCTGCCTGTCTACTGAACTCATGCAATATAAAATAAATAAATAAAAGTTTGAATTTCTCACAATTCTGGCTTCACCTGCGATAATGGTATAGTTATTAAGTACTTTCCTTTAGTTTAATTGAGTTTCTTTTATCTTTCTGTCTATCTTATAATCTATTTCATTTTTATTATATATCTATTTCTACCTATTTATTGCATTTTCTTAATATTTATTACATTTTCACATGAATAAGACCACAACGATATCAAGATTGCTTCGCATTGTCCGTCGTTTATACAATCTATCCTAGTTGTTTTTTTTTTAATAGCTTGAATGTACAGAAACGGTATTTTTAGAATTTTATAGTATTATAGATATACAATAGTTTTTGAGTAAAATGCCTGTGACATAAATAAAAGGGTAGACTGATTATTGTATATCTAAAATTTGAGTATTATTCCAAATGGCTAGGAACTAAAACGTGACGAGATAGACTTAAAACCGTTGCAAGAACTTTCGCAAATACAACCTACTCCAATAACAACCTATAATTTTGTAATAAACATTACAATCCTTTCACTGCCAAAAGAATCATGAGAAACAAACAATACATAATTATATTTGGATCATACTGTATCATAGTCTTGTAGTAATTTATAATATACGCTCGCCCTGTATAATTAGGTCCGGTCTGAGCTTCGTTGATTGCTTATTATATTGATGTTTCAATTTTATACTCATTTTTATGGTCATCGACCAACCATGGGGGGTTGGCCACCCATACCGTCTTATGTTCCTTTCACTCGAGTCATAACTCTCATAAGACCATCTTCGTTTGGTTTTACTACGGTGATAGCCTGATTTTATGTCTCATTCCTTCTTGTATATTTTGAGGGAATGCCGTCTCTTTTTGGTGCGAGGTCTGATTATGGCGGGTGAGGAAAGTTGCTCCTCGGCCGTGATGATGGTTAAAGGAAGTATAAGTAGACGAACTTACAGGCAGGTGTATAAATTCAAGTAAGTTTTCGATTTTTAAAATATTATAATATTAAATACTTTTTTATATTATACCGTATTATACTACGGTATAATAGTTTACGTTAGCGTGATTGCTAGCGCACGCGTCCCGAACTCAAAGGGCGCGGTTTCGATCCTGGCCGGTGGAACGCATGCACCACTTAGTCAATTTTCTAAACTAATGTGTATTGTTACAATTACCAGGTACTAACAACGGTGAAGGTTTGGGGTTTCTAGACACCTCCGGGTCGACGATGGGTAATGAGAATCCAGAACATATGTATGATTGATGCTTTATGCCCATAGGCAAAAAGTTACAATAGAACACATTAAAATACAATTATTTGTGTCGAAGACTTAACAGTGGTTTTTCCGGGAAAGAAGTGATTTTATATATCTTCTGTCATAATAGGACAGGATTGTTTTTTTCTGGTTAGTGATGTGACGCGCAACTAGTGCGTGCACATAGTGCCGCCACAAAGGAAAACATCGTGATGCAATCTGCACATGGAGATAACTGATGTGCAAGTCATCGCGGATAAGGTTGGTGGAGTATTATTTCGAAAACAAACTTTTATGAGGGTGGAAGAAGTCGGTATTGCTAATAGTAGACGGATCAACCTTTGGTTGAAAAGCGCACACCTAAAAAGAACCCGGCAGTATTCAATGGCATGAAATGATTCATTTTTTATATGAATTAGGTACTTTGGGTGATTCATCCAAACTGTAAATAGATTGAGCGCTGAACAATGTCGGCTTTACGGTCGAATGTGTATTTGAACCATTTTGAATCGCAGTACAGATAAATTAGTTAATTAATTCAATACGTTTTTGCGTTTGTAGTAGTGAACTGTCAGCACGTAAATAAATAATATGTAACTAGTAATATTAAGCGATATAAAAACAATAAATATTAATATTAAATATAATTTTTGATACTAAAATTCAAGGAAATTTAAAATTAATATTTGAAAGTCCTGTAAATATACAAATACTACTTACTACAAAAGCAAAAACGCTACTTACCTGTACGGTATACACCTCCTTTGTATGACAAAGAAGAGCTAAGGATACTTTTATATCAGTACTAGAGTTTACCCCGCGGCTGCGCCGCGGGCTAACCTCTGGTGCGTGTCTCTTGTTTATAGAGCAAGTGCTAAAGGTTATATTATATTACATTTTTTATGTATTTGCCCACGGTAGATTCACTTCATTTTATATCGCTAATTATACCATGCCCCGTCTATCTGTCAACAAAATAAATTATAAAACTTGACCAAAAGGCCAAAATGGTCTAAATGACCAAAAGACCACAGAGACCGACATGGCCAAAATGACGGAGTAGGCAAATACGACCAAAATGGCCAAAATAATCAAAATGACCAAAGAGGCCAAACTGACCGACATTGCCAAAATGACCGAAAAGGCAACAGTGACCAAATAGGCCAAAATGACCAAATAGGCCAAAATGACCAAAAAGGCCAAAATGATTAAAAAGGCCAAAATGATCAAATAGGCCAAAATGACCAAAAAGGCCAAAATGACCAATAGGCCAAGTTACCAAAAAGGCCAAAATGACCAAAGAGGCCAAAATTACCAAAAGGCCAAAATGAAAATTATCCTTGTCATCTCAGTATTTAATTTACGTACATACCGATTTTAGCCAAATCGGTCCAGTAGTTTTCCGTAAAAGCATAACAAACAAACAGACAAATATCATTTATCCGAAACTATCCATTTTCGGATAAAAAGTATCTATGTCATCTAGTATCGAAAATATATATACTGAGTTCAGCCAAATCGTCCAGTATTTACGTGAAAACAACAGACAGACAGACAGACAGACAGAGTTACTTTCGCATTTATAATATAATAGGATTAGCGCCCGCAGACGTTGTTCTGCACTGGAAAAAAAATCTAGGACCCGATCCCACCGCCACCTACCGGTTCCAATTGTAGATTTAAATCACCCGGCGACTCACTCAAACACACCAAAACAAAATCACCAAAATCGCTCCAGGTGATTAGGAGGATTCTAGAACCCGATCTCGGCGCCACCTACCGGTTCCAACGAGGTAAAAAGTATCTTATGTCCATCTCCTGGTTCTATGCTACCTCCCCACCAATTTTCAGCCAAATCGGTACAGCCGTTCTTGAGTTATAAATAGTGTAATTAACACGACTTTCTTGCATACATATAAATATATCTATATATAGATGGAAGAGCGAGCTTTGAAACGCTAGTATTCAAATTCCCGCGATCATCGTAAAATCGTGGGTATGAATCAAATCGACATTTCAACACGTCTCTGAGTGGCGCAACGTAGATAGAAAACTGTATCCACTCTTCAAGTCAATTTGCAACAAGCTATCGGCGAATCTATTCATTTACCCAGTGAGTATATTCAAACATAGTAGCGTATACATCTTCTTGAATATAAAATTGAATCATAGAAATGTATGTACGCGCATAACTTGAGAACGACTTTACCGATTTTGATGAAGTTTTGTGTGTTTGAGTGGGTTCCCGGTTCGTTTAGATTCACAATTGGAACTGGTAGGTGGCGCTGAGATCAGGTTCCAGAACCCTCCTAATCACCTGGACCGATTTTGATGATTTTGTTTTTGTGTGCTTCAGTAGGTTCCCGGATAGTTTAGATTCACAATTGGAACCGGTAGGTGGCGCTGAGATCCGGTTCCAGAATCCTCCTAATCACCTGGACCGATTTTGATGATTTGGTTTTTGTGTGTTTGAGTGGGTTCCCGGATGGTTTAGATTCACAATTGGAACCGGTAGCTGGCGCTGAGATCGGGTTCTAGAATCCTCCTAACCACCTGGACCGATTTTGATGGTTTTGTGTGTTTGAGTGGGTTCCCGGATTGCTTAGATTCACAATTGGAACCGGTAGGTGGTGCTGAGATCGGGTTCTAGAATCCTCATAATCACCTGGACTGATTTTGGTGATTTACTTTTGTGTCATGTGTCTTTTAGGAAGTTCGCTGGGTCAGCTAGTTTCTAACAAACTTCAAAAATCAATACTTAAATATTTTAACACAGGTTTCATTCGATCGGCCTATCTGAAACTCTTCGACTGCTTACGAATCCCTTAACATTTTTGATGTTTTAAGAACGACTGACGAAATACTTCGATCAACCTGAACAACGGGCTGGCATGCATTCAGAGATTCCAATGACAAATTCGCCGGTAGGACGTCTAATGAATTCGTTGAACATTATTTTATTCGTAGTTCAGGAATTTCTGTTGGTTTTTCTTATTCTGTATTGTCTTTTCGTTGATATTGTTCGTTTGCTTTTGTTTCTAAAATCGTTCGGCCGAATTGATGTCGCGACTATCTCGTTTTGATCTTGTTCTTAAGAGCACGACTCTCAAAGTTTTATGTTAACATTTTCAACCTTAATTTGTTATTCGCTATCTATAATGTATACTACTATTATAAATCTGTATGTTTGTTTCTTACATACATTTTTATACATTAAATGATTTTGCAACTTGATAATATTAGTTTTATACCTCACGGGCTCAAATTCTACCATTAGAAAAAACCCATTGAAACCTCAAGTTGAATTGTGAATGAATAAATAAAAATAATAATATTTTAAGCGACGAGCAGACGCCATAATCCCCATATTCCCAAACTCCTAGTACCACTAATAGTTCACCCCAATAGCCCGGTACTTTTTGTCCTCATTTCCCACAATAGTCCTACAATGGCCGGGGCTTGTCCTTGGGTGCATTATTATATGGTGTAGACTGGGATGATCGCCGGTCAGTGTCACGCCACATTTACATTAAATTTGCCAAGGGACCTCTACGTGTTGGCCTCCCCATGGCCCCACGCAAGCGCTCCAAATGTCGGGGCCATTTTTATGACCCGTGGTCTTCAAAGACATACTTACATTATATTTGTTATTCGCCTTCCATCTACAAATGCATACAAACTAAGTATTAAATACTAAGTAATATAATATACATATAATCATAATAATTCAATAAAATCACACAATTTACAACTTGTGAAATCAGAAACATTTAGAAAGTATTACAGAAAAACCTTTAATTCAAATCCAAATTATTATTTTTTGTTTTGATTTACTTGAAATTCAATTCGTAATAGAACGATTAGGTATTCTTAATATATTTTTAAAGTTTTTTTTATTGCAGGAGTTCAGCTGTCAGGCAGACGGCCCATGGTGGTAAGCGGTTACCATCGTCTATGGACATTTGCAACATCAAAGGTGCTATAAATGCGCTGCTGCTCTCTTAAGGGAGTCTGGAACCTGGTCACCTATATCGAAACACAACACAAGGTTGTTATGGCGGCGTACTCTAGACCAGGGGTGGTCGCCATGCAGTCGACTGCATGGCGACCACCCCTTGCTCGAGCAAATACCCTATACCTGGCAAAAATATGTAATTCAAAATTCTGAATCTGAGTTTGAAATTAAAACAAATGTAATTGAAATGTACTGCAGTTAAAAACACCTCATTTTTGTATTTGAACTTAATAGCAGAATAATAATTAGTCATGTTAATCAAAAAAGGTCCAAAAATAAAAACGTATACAAATCAGTAATTACAATGAAATAACTTCAAATAACTAATATTTCTAGATGCAACCTGTTAATGGAACAAATATTATACGATCATAGATTCACAATTCTTCTTTTCTTCAAGTGTTCTTGTATTTATATATTAATAGTGTTACAACTCAGGTCTCGACAAAAACAAAATCCACCTGAATATAATATACAAAAAATATACTGAATACAAAACACATTTTATTACCTGTCGGGATTTGAACTAATTGTAATTCTTTTATGATCGTCTTGTTTGCTTTATGTATCGTCATACGTTTCTAGAGAACAGCCCATTGTTATTGCCCTCATTTATGGCCGCTTGCGGCTGACTCATTAGCCAGGTGTTTCGGATTATGTTGACTACGATACAGCCACATTGCATTTGTGCAGTATAAAACGATGGCCTGATTGATGGAGAGAGCAGTCGAGCGAGAACCACGATCAAGGCGAGACGTGTGTACATAATGAGCACCTAGTAGTGACGGACTTTGCACGTTTTATTGAATTACGACCTTCTGCATTACATTTGGATTTGTTGTGTTCGGTTATATTTGTACCTGGGTTAGTGGTAAGTGTTCGTATAGTTCTAATGAACTCTATAATAATTCCAACGACATTTTACATTCGAGTACCGCTAAACCCTTAACAACAGCAATATGAAAAGATTCCCCAAAAAGTTTGAGAAAGGCTCGCTAAGGGCCGGCCGCCATTCGGCGGCGCCTGCGCACCTTGTATAAATCACTTGCCGCCGTCCCGCCATCATGTAGATTATCCGATTAACTACTCATCTGTAAACTAACATAGATCCTTTCTCCTTATACCGTGTTCTTGGCTACCTTCACATTTACGCCTGTTGATTTTGGGACAGTTTGGGTCCCGGAAAGGAAGAATTTAACACCTTAACCCACTGTGATAAGTCTTAAATTAACGTAAAAACACAGTTTTTTTCGAAACTCTTGATCTTGGTTGTCGAAAATTAGAAGTGATCAGTTATGAAACAGATATGGCTGTTTTTTAATTCTTTGTTTATTCTATTAAAGGAAACCGGCCCAGTTTTATAATTTCGAGTCAAATTTTAAAAAAACTTAAAGGAGATATGATAGTGTTTCTTGTCTACTCACTTTGAAGATCGATTACAATCGTTGTCAGGCAACCATAATCCACTGCTGGATGTAGATCTGCTGAAATTTATAGCTCATATTCCGATCCTCAGCTTTTCTTATCTTGTTTCTACTGGCATCTTGAATAGGTCATTCATTCACCGGATATCCTTCAGTCTAGTAAGAAATGTAATGCTGAAAAGTTCTTGAATGAGTACATAACTACATAGTACCTACGAGAAAGTATCCTTCTCTGGCTTTTTGATATATTAACATTTTTCTAGAAGTTGCCTAGTGGATGAAATTCGACCGTAATTAGTTTAAATTATAAGTTTCAACATTTTTAAGGTTCTGTTGCCAAAGACTTCTATAATGACAGATTTCGCCAAGGTTAAACTGTTAATTTGACTTTAACAATAAACAAAAAAGTATATATGCGTGTACACACACGTCAAATACATCGTAGTGTGTTTAATGTTTTTTATTGATTTAGGGCCACTTGCATAACGATCGCCTTTAAATAAAATTAGTTAATCATATTAAACTGCCTAAATACGTTTTATACAAAACGTACTGACAGTTCTTGAAACATATTTTATTTGTGGGTATTAAATACACTAACTAACTATTAAATACATTAGGTTGCTTAAATTTCTTAAATAAATTTAAGCAACCTAATGCAAGCGGCCCTATATGTATTTTTATGCACAATTAGAAAAAAATATTAGCGTTTTGCATGCGATATTTCATATTCCTCCGTGCGCACAAATTTCGTAATAAGGACTACAAAGTTTTTGGTTTACGTATATATATTGCAAAGACAATGATTTGAGAGCTAATCAAATAGACACTAAATTCCACTCCTGGATTTTCAACAAGAATAATCTTTCATGTCTTTGAGCACATGCTTCATCTTTGAGTAAATAATAAATATAATATTTTTTCCAAGATGTGTGTACTGTCGCACTTACTCCACCTTAGGCATAATAAAATTCTTTATCAAACAAAATAAGATGGGTTTTTTAGAGATTTTTTTACCTCCAGATATCACATTTGATTAAATGTACGTTAATTTATTAGTGTATTTGTATATTAATATTATATATATTATAGTAGGTATATATAATATTAATATGTGTTTTGTTTATTCTCTATTTTTTATTCATTTTAGGTATATATATTGTACAATATTTATATATCCTATTTATATGTGTATATAATTAGTACACCGCCGTCATACACTTGCGATTTTTTCCCCTTCATAAAATCCATAGCCGGGTTGTCTGGAAGAGTCGCTCTAAACGATAAGGCCGCTCATTCCTCCTACTTTTATCGTTTAATGTGACTACTGTAAATTGTTTTTATTTATGTGTATGTGGTGAACAATAAATTGTTTTCTATTCTATTATAGTTATTTTGTTTTCCTTCAACGTGATTTTATGTTAGAGTTGCAAATGGCTATCAAAGAACTTAAGCGACCAGCTCTGCATACTTCTGACCCGTTAATTGTTGCAGTCAACTACTAATTGACCCGATCGCTTCCTACTTAAAACGGGACCACCCATCGTCAACTGGCTGGGATAATCGCATCCTCCATATTTAGCCTTTCTAATTGAACTAATATATTTCGAAGGTTGGGAGTACACGTATAGAAAACCACAGCTTTAGGCGACTTCGCTTGAATTAACCTAAGTATTGTTACGAGCTCCAGGACTGAATTAAAAATGCCGTTGCAACTACAATAGAATTTATTAGACTGTACAAACACGTATAAAACAGGTACAAAAATAACTGGACACAGCCAGTACAAAACTGCACGATTCAATAACACGCGAAAAGTCCGTCACTATATCGCTTGTCGAATGTACGTCTTACTCTTCTCGGGCATTGTTTTATAGTAAACTGTACAATACACAACCGATTGCTTGGGGTGGGTTCTTCCAAGAAAATGTAATGCACACCTGCTAAGGGCCAATAAAGTCGAAAAAAATAACAAGGATTAGTTCGACACTAATGACGGCCATAAAGCAAGTAGAAAAACAATAGCATTCTTAATTAAAAATTCTCATTTTATCTATGTGTAAATTATTTTATAGCTTTCGGAGATACTTTGCGTCCCGATGCATATTTTACCGCCTGTATAACATGGAGTGTCTCGAGGAACTGTTTGATCTGGTGTCAACGCCTCACCTTTACAACCGCACCGCTCGCCAGCGACGGGATATTCACCCCCATTTCTTGAGCTCCCATGCCGTACAACAACGATCTGGAGGGAACTTCCCGCCGCGGTTTTCCCTTTGTTTCTTTAAGAATGGTGTTATAAAATTTCTAAGAGGTCGGCAACGTGTTAACGACACCCCTGGTGTTGCAAAAGTCCATAGGCGACAGTAACCACTTTCCATCAGGTGGGCCGTCTGCCTTTTTACCTGCTTTACGCTATAAAAAAAGTAATGTCTGATCGCTCTGTGATCTAGGAATATATTAGGCATATTATAGTTGTACCAAATTTCTCTCGGATTTCTTCGACAAGTTTTCTGAGTCTTAGGATGCTATTTCTTTAGCACATCATAGTTATACTGCCAATATCTACCACTAACTAAACAGAATTTCCACAATGCCCGGTACTGGCTATACTTAGGAAGGTGAACGATCTGAGAAATGTAATGCTGGCATTCCCAAGGCTGTATAGCAATGCGGACTGTCAAAAGCCAACGTTGGGTACTCAGATCGCAGTTCACCCCTCAAGTGTCCGAGGCACTCACTGTTCTCTCCCCACTCACACCACCACCACCCCAATCTTAGCCTCCAACGCTGACCCTTTCTTGAAAAAGCTACTATGAAAACTCGATTGACATTGGCATTTTTGAATAAGTAAATGTATTTTTCCTACTTCTATAAAAACCGGGAGCACACCAGCTGCGTTTCTGGAACCAGATTGGCGAGTGTTACACATTAATCAATATTAAGCCAGAAAAATTACTTATGTGATATTTTAAAAGAATTCAAACCTACGTCCTTGGAATGAAACGGTAGTTTATTTATTATTCCCTAAGCTACCATATCGGGTTCTTGAGCTTTATTCTTCATATCTGAGGGTGCTTCGTCGCACTATTTATTCTTGCACTAGCACCTTTTTAATCACCACATAATATTCATAATTTAATTGCTTTTTTGGAATTAGCTCATGGAATTGAAACATTAGGTCCGTGGGGTCCATCAGCAAAGAGTTTCGTCAAAGAGATTTGCAAGAAACTCTTGATGCCACCCGTGATCAAAAGGCTGGCTCATATTTCGCTCAATAAATAAGCATCGCCATAGAGCGCGGCAATGCGGCCAGCCGTCTGGGCATGCTCCCATCTGGCAGCGATTTGTTACAAAGTCTATAATAGCTTGTAATCGTTATAAATTAGTTTATTTTTAGTTTTAATTGTATTTACTTTTATTATTTACTTTTACTTATGTAAAGATAAATCTGCATGAGTTCACAGCATTGTTTATAACAACAGAAAATTACTTTTTTCATATATTAACTCATAGACATAGAACCGAGACCATATGCGTTCCAATCTACCTTTAAATATGAAAAACATGAAAAGTTAAAATAATTAATACCAAAAATAATAGGTTATAAAAGTCTTTGCTCAAATACAAAATTTGAACATGTTACACGAATATCTCAGATACAAATTAAGCTATTCTATTAGAAGACTTAATTAGTCTATTCGCCTTAATTAATAGTGGTTAATAAATCGTTGATTAAGCTTACATTAGGATATAAAGCCATTAAATCTATTGCTAGCTAATTTAATTTCCTGTGTAATAAAATTGTTTGCCAAAAATATTCAACGCTGTCACAAATTAAAACATGATTTCAATATACAATTTATTAAAGAATATATAATTTGTAGATACCTACCTAGAACCCAACTAGTCAAAAATTAAGCATCTTAATAAGTTCTTTGGATTTTTGAATTATTTGGTCTGAAGAAATATGGAAATACAAAACACACACATCAAGCTAATCAAGTTACGCTTGTGTTATAGATAATATACAACCGACCATATGGGGCCGAACCCAGACATCCAGACCATAGTAGATAAAGAACGGAAAGTTCATTTATGAAATTTGCCTTTCCCGAATCGTTCCTGGAGCTTTACGTTCCAGGGAGATAGGCCAGCAAAGGACTAGACCACTCAGTTATAACTTTGAAGTATTTTGGGTTTGATACCAATCTTATTTACTACGGTCTGGGCGTCTGGAATCGGCCCCCGAGTAGTCCGTAACTTGCTTAACTTGGGGATTTATAACATACATGCTTGTTTGCCGATGTTATTTGAAATATTAATAATGAATCGTCACAATCATGATAGTTCTCTGGTCTTGTCAGGGGGCCTGAAGAGGTCACTCCCGGTTGTGGTTTGCACCATGGTTGGGAGCAAACCCGGAAAGGGCGCCATCTCCTCCTTCGCAAGCGTGTCATACTTGCAAAGGAGACGGATTCAGCTTCAGCGGACTTCCTTGTTTCGTTCCTATTAAAGGAGGACGCGCCGGTGCCGGAGGGTGGGTTGCAACCTTCAGTAGCCGTGAGCATCCGTTGGGGAATAGATTTATCACCCGCCGTTATTGCCTCGAGATGTGAGTAGGACATTTTCCGCGCTAGCTGACATCTCCTCCCATAAGGCGACTTACAAATCGCCCCTCGCTGAGACTGACCTGGAAGATGCCGGGGGGTACAAGTAGTCCCCCGACATTGGATGTGGACTTTGAGGTCCCCGCCTGCCGGGGCACACAGAGTTGATATAGTTTCCCCTTTTCCGTAGACGTGGCATAAAGCATAGGACGGAACACCGAGAGGTTTTAGTGGGTAGCCTTAACTGGGTAGTATCTCTAAATCTGCCTAGGGGTGCTAGTGCACCCTCGAACTGGCGAATCCCAAACACGGGCTGCAAGTTATCCCACAAAACTCCTGCGCTTGTCCTATAGTCCTAATCGAATTCCCTAGCTATTAGATGAACAGACAAGTATTTAACATTAATTACAATTTAGATACTATAGCTATTCAATTTAATAGTACACGTTAAATTTCACTAAAAGTCTCCGAAGTCGATCGTTTAATCAGTGGACAAACCCCTAGAAAAAAAATGATATTTAAACATAGTATGTAATTAATAAGATAGACTGTTCATTACACTAAGTATCAACAAAGTGACTTATACTATCACAATAGTGACCGTTAAATCAAACGATCTAAGCATCGCTTACTCAGTAGTAACCTCTAGGAATAATGGCAAAATAGTAACACCTGACCAGTGCCGATGACGTCGCCGTAGTTATCCGAAGCAAAGTGTGTCAGTGGAGGTCATGGACTGTTCACTCGTGCGGACGGAGGTGGAGCCCTAGCCCTGCCTAATATAGCAGTCCTCGTCACGATTGCCTCAAGTGCTAACCCGTACGAGTGGTCCAAATTAGCACTCGAAAAATACCTCATGCTTTATGTCAATAATTCTTTGTTCTCCTTTGTTTGACCGTTTGGCGTTTTTGTTGGAGTCGTTGAGATTTTCGAATTATTATATTTTTGAGGAAAATAGAAATATGAAGTTTCATTGTACGTGAATTGTAATGTATCGCTTGTCTGGATATTATTTATTGTCAAAAGATAAAATGTTGGTATAAAAATACGATCCCAATAAAGACTTTGCAATAGCTCTGATTAAAATGGTCCGTTAATTTTATGACTAAGCAAGTCGTAGTAACGGTAAGTTTATATGTATGTAAAAGTTTAACTAAGTGCTTATAAAAAATATGTAAACACATGTCGAATCGACCACTTTAAACCGATTTTTTTTGTGCTAATATGTGTACCCTCTTCATGTTAATTACCAATATTTAGGGCCGCTTGCATAAGGTTGCTTAAATTTATTTAAGAAACACAAAACGTATTTAACACCCTTGAGTACAATTTTTAATATGAATAACTAATTTTATTTAAAGGCGATCGTTATCCAAGCGGCCCTTAGTAGTTGTTTAGTAAGTAGTAGTATCTTCAGAGGTTTGTTCTGTCAAATAATTGTCAGAATTTCACCCAATACCATACATACCATACCAAGGGTAACAAACAAATATGTAACTTTCACAAATAAAACCATGGCAGTGCGAATCAAGATCCATTCGAAAGACAAAGGTTAAATATTCGCAGTCTCTAAAATTCATATTAAATTTGTGTCATTTGTACATCAAGATTTACAGACTACCAAAACAGTCCAAAGTTCCTAATCCAATTCGATTAGATGGCTTATTTGAATTAGAGACTCTAACATCCATCCTTGTCGTGATAGCCTGAACAATAGCCAAGTATAAAATATATCTATAAATGAATAAATGAAAAATATTGGGTTACCTATTTTACATATTTCAGTAAAAAAAATGAATTTAGTTATAAACTGTCGAAGTATGAAGGTTTCATCGTGCGTGAAGACTTAAAAAATGGATAGCGATTATGCCAGCTCCTATAGTGAAGCATTTCGGGGTTTATACAATTATAGTACTTTACTAGACGATTGTCATTGTTCGTTACACTTCCGTATGGAGATATTTACGGAGTTACTTGTCATTGAGTGGAGAAATAGGAACTTAGGAAGGACTCAGGCTACCTTTTGACTTAGAGATTAAAATTTATATGGACAACCTATTATTTACTCTTCAAGTTAGGAATATGACAATAATAATTCATATTTAGACTTTTGTTAAAAAGTAAAGAGATATCTACCTACTACGTGTTTCAGCATAATACTTGCGTGTCTACTGTATTCAGAAACAAGCAGCTCCGGCAGACGTTTTCCTGCTCTGAAAAAATAAATCTAGGAACCGATTCCAGCGTCACCTACCTGTTCCAATTGTGGATTGAAACCATCCAGGGACCCACTCAAACACACAAAAACAAAATCGTTCCAGGTAATTAGGAGGATTCTAGAACGCGATCTCAGCACCACCCTCTGGTTCCAACGGGATAAAAGTATCATATGTCCGTCTCCTGGTCTCCTAAGCTACTCCCCTACCAATTTTCAGCCAAATCGGTACCGCCGTTCTTGAGTTATAAATAGTCACGACTTTTTTTAATATATGTAGATTAAAATAACAAATGCGGATGAAGTTCAACTATTCGAGTCATAGATAATCACGCTGTATAAATTCGAAGTTCGAAGAAAACTATTGGAAATTCATATGTCAAAAACATAAGGGTATAAGTAAGTTTATTATTTATCATCTGACTCGAACCTCTCTAATTACATGTCACAATAAAACTTCCTGAATATTTCAGAGGCCAAAACCTGACGAACTTCTAAGTTCTTTAATAAAACAATGCATATCGATCTGTGATACCGCACTCGGTATTTATGGTATCAGTATTCGTCGTTGCGAACCAATTAAAGTCGAATAAACTGCTTATTAGTCACCCTATACGACCCCCCTTTCCCACTAAACCAACATGGCGTCACCATTGTCACCTACAATGTAACAAAGTTAAATTGTAAAAGAACAGACAATTTTGAACCTTCTATCTATACAATAAAGAACTGGAAAATGCATTCATATATTGGTGTAATCACCTGAAGACTTATTCTTTAAATTCATGTGTGCGATATTACCCCGTTCTTCTCTTGATTTTATCACGCGATTTTAAAGTTTGACTTCAGGGTTTAAAGTTGATTTTTCTGTCTTCTTAGTCGGAAGTAAGTTTTGTTGTTTAAACTAGGTAGTGGAGGCGTGACATTAACGCCCGCGGGGATTGTAGAATTATGGATGAAGGGTTGTCGCGGTAGGGTTAAGTGGTGTACTTTTAAAACAAGAAGGGTTGATTTATTGATGTAAAAATGGCTAGCTCAGTATGGGTTTTTGTAAAAACTTTTTGTTTTAATATGTCGTATGTATATATTAAACCCTGAAATCAAAAGGTACAAGTGTCGTACAGAAGTGGCCGAGTAAATAAACACAATATCGGAACAGCTTTAAAATAATGTCTCTGAGAATATGTCACTACCTATTGAGTTAAATATATTATATATTAAAAACATTATGATTTTACTCGCCACCGATACGTATACCGCAAAAACTTCTTACCTATTGGTAAGGAGTTTTTTCCGTATTAATCTTATTAAGCATTATTAATAACATTATTATTTTTATAGCCTAGTATTAAAAAAAGTATGTACCTACCTAGATTTTAAGAGTTTTTGTTATACAAAACCATTAGTAGTGACCTAGATCAAGTGTCTGTCCTGTTTCTTGACCAATGAAAGTGGTAAGAATTTAAAAAAGCTACAGATCAATTGGATTGGCCATCTGCCTGATCGCCAGCTTCGCAATAAAAAATATTGTTCAAAATGAACTAATTCGAGATGGTACAACTTAATAAAAAAAAATGTGTCATCAAGACCGGTTGAGTAAATTTTGAGATATGGGCTACTTTTAATTAAGAGCTTTACTTATTTCTATTGCAATTATATTTATTTGCTAAAACACGGTACATCCATGAAGATAACATATTAATGATTTTCACATGTTTAACCTATTAGGCGTAAAAATTCACAACGTATAATATCCATTTAAAAATTCATAGAAATTTTAGACATTTAATATTATATGTTATGCTAGAGTTGTCCCCGCAGCTACGCTGCATGGAAAACGCTAAGTAGTAGCGCTATATTACTCATATAATAACGAAATTAGTTGCAATTTAAATTAGTAAATTTAACTAACCAAGAAACTAAGTCCATATATAATATACTCTAGAAAACTGCCTACCCAAACATCGAAGTAAGTGGAAGCCAATCTAATTTGAAGTAATAAAATCAGAAATGAAGACATCCGTAAGAGAACGAAGGTAACCGACATAGCTCGCAAAATTAGTCAGTTGAAGTGGCTGTGGGCCGGTCACGTCTGTCGCAGGACCGACGGCCGATGGATCAAACAAGTCCTGGAGTGAAGAACACGTCTCAGCAAACGTAGCGTAGGGCGCCCCCCAGCCCGGTGGACTGACGATCTGCGCAAGATAGCCGGCAGGGGCTCGATGAGGAAGATGGGAGACCGGGATATATGGTGCTTACTGACTGATATTGGCTGAAGAAGAAAAAGACTTACTTAGGACTCGTTCACCAAATCTACAGAACCAAACCCTGGGCAAGACCTTGCAAGCTCTTTGCCAGTTAGTTAGATTATATTACAATGTATTCCCTAAATATTAATAAATATTATGAAACATGTGTAGATACAAAACCGAAACTGGCTTTTTCCGACTAGTCGTTACGTCGAAATAAAAGAAAAACGCCATAAAGCATAGCGAACGAACACGACCGAGAAGGAGCAGAACCACCTATAATAAGCCCATTGTTTTTATACAAATACAATATTGCGTTTATAAATCGGATAAGCCTTCTCGCGACAGGCAATGGTGTGGAGACTACTTTACAAATATAATTATTTGTAAATGTAGTTATAAATTATTGAGTTACAATTTCAAAACGTTATAAATTCGGCAGACTGGCTTACAATCGGCAGACAAACAGACACATTGTAAATATTATATATTACACAAGTTATGCTTATATTAAGGGTAATATACAACGGACATACGATACACCTTAATGCCCATTTTAATATTAATCCAATATGTTTAATATTTTTAAATAAAAATCAAATCAAATTTTGTGATTAAAACATGGTTATAAAGTTGATAGTTATAAGCGTTAGTGTACGCATGTTACGTGTATACCTGTATGTTGTTATGCCTACATACAGGTATGTTATATATTCTTTGATACTGCGCGTACTTAAAATGATGTATGCTATTATTTAATAAAAAATATATTTTTCTTGAACTTATATTCATTCAAACATGCTTTTAATTTTATTATAAAATCATTTTTAAATGTCTAAATGATTATTGTTGGATAAATGTGTGTTATTTATTGTCTGAGAAACGAGTGAAATATTTCGTGAAATTCTGAAATATTTACTGTCTATAAATTCTATTCATAAATACATAATATTAAAATAGTTCACTTTCTCTAAAACAACGACTTTTACGACAACAGATTTTAAAGAAAACAAACAAATAAACGTTGCTTACATAATGTACTTACACTATTGATAACTATTGTCTTATTTTGCTTTTCTGAATCAGATATTCCGTAACATTATTTACTGTCGAAAAATATATAACTTTGGATGCTATAAACAGATGTAAATACAAAAAGTTGATAACCTAAAAAAATCACCTAGACGACTTATAAAATGAGCTCATTAGTAATATAAAACAACGCGAGAGTATTTAAAAACAGGTTTTAATTTAGTCAGTAACCATCTATCAGTAAAATTATACCAACACGACTCCACAATTATCGCTGTCCACATATTGGGCAATAAGAGGAGCGCTTGCGGCGGCGATCCTGGCGCCAGTAGCCTCCATTTGTATTTATTTATTTATACCTCGTCGACCCTTATTTATGTATTTATGTATGTTAGTACTTACATCGCATGGGATCCAATATATGACAGATATGAAATAAACCGTAATATTATTAAAAAGTAAAGGTAAGAATATAAACAAAACTAGTATTTACTTGCAACTTGTTAAAATGGCATTAAAAAGTAATATTTAATACAGGTATAGGTATACAAAGTTACATATTATGATTATACTTAAGATTTTGGATCATATTAGATGGAACCAGACACGATTCCAAACACGCTAGCGGGTTATATGCAGAGAGATAACACTTTATTGCACAACAAAATATATATGTACAAAAACAGACCATGTTTACAATATTTTCTAGGCGGCCTTATCGCTCAAAGCGATCTCTTCCCGGCAACCTAAATGACAGAAATTGAATCCGGCGAAATAGGTGGTGCAGGAAAAGGCAATAGATATATAAATACTAAAACTAATTTTATATATTTTCGATTTTGAATAAATCTCACATTGAATATAAAATATAAAAGCCAAATACTTCTACAAATAAAAAAATGAATAGTAGTCTTAATCCAATTTCGAGTACAGGGAGGGTAAAGATAATCTTCGGACAAGATAAATCAGCTTCAGGAAAAAAATCACACAAATAATCGATACATAAATTAGATAATATTGTAATTTATTCGTCAATTAAATCTGATATAGGAGTAATTCTTATTAATTTCGACATTTTTCAATTATTTCTCTAAAACCTCTAAAATACATCAACTATAGTTTCGCTAACAACTTCTACTGCCCTCTTTTAAATTCACCAGTAATTAAATGTAGTGAATATAGTGTATTTGAAAGCAATTTTAAGAGCAATTCATGTAGTTTTACTATTGTAATCAACTTAGGATATTTATGTAGGCAAGAAAAAGGTAAAAAGATATAATAACCGTAATTATTTAGATAATAATGTCATCAAACGATATTACACATAAATTCGTGCATATTTTGAATGTTTTCCATTAGATTATGCATCCTGCACCGCCGTTCAATATAGATACCATCGAAACTACCAAAAGTATCTTAAGAGGCTATGTACGCCTAATTCAAATCGGCATTTCATAAAATCAACCCCGCACGTCCGATATTTACTTCGATGGAACAGCGCCAAATAAAACTTCGACCGTGGTGAAATATTGCAATTGACCATACCGACGCGCACCGCGCGCCTTGCCGACTTGATTCAATTTATTTGATTCTAAAGCCCACGAGAGCGAGACAAACTGTCCTAAAGTGAGATAGACCGTTTGTATGCGTAATTCCTATTGAAATTTTGACACAACTTCCTAAGCGTCTTTAGCCCAACGGCTTACCATTCTCAACGGTAACTAGGAGGTACAGGGTTCAAATCCTCCTCTCAGACTTTACGTTTTTTTTCCCAAGAACTTTTTAGATAGGTAAATTTTATTAAAATTATTTCATTGTACTATGGAACACCAATGAGTTCATATTATTCCTTCCCTAGAGCCGAACTTTGCATCTGTGCAAATGTCCATGGGCGGTAGCCATCTCTTAAGAAATTAAGAGGAACTTACTATCAAATTTTTGACTGGGTAAACGGTCGTGTCACACGATCTGGATCCTTATTAAACTACATTTATTACTAAGTTTTGGTAGAGATAGATATAGCGTAATAACAGGTCACTTTAAATATCGTTAGTCCTGTTACTGTTATACAAAAATAACAGCATTGATTATCTGCAATTACATTTCCATAACATAATATTGTTATTTAGTTTTTATTCGAATGAAGTTCCTTTGCGCGGCTTGCGGTGTTGCCAAATTAGCGCTTTCAGTGTTAATTTTTTTTTCTTTACGTAAATTATTTTTCAGCGCTTAACACCTTATTTAGCGCTTTTTTAATTCTGTAACTCTTCACTGAATTATCGTCGTGTATTGCAATATTATACTTACAATATAATAATACTTCAATCTTCCAAACCAGTCATAACTAATAGGTTATTATTCAAAATTATCGTAGCACTGTCTTAGGTGAACACCCTAATTCAAATCGGTGTTTCACATCCTAAAGTGAGAGGAGTTCACATGGATAATACTTATTGAAAATTCGACATGTAACACTAAGAATGTTTAGCCTAATGGTATTCTAATACTCTGGTGGTGAGGAGGTATAAGATTCGATCCCCATAAAATTTGTTCTTTTTTTCACTTTTTCTAACTAAATTTGATACAGTAAAAATATTTTAATGATATTAGTTTTTAGATAGGTAAATTTTATTAAAATTATTTCATTGTATTATGGAATAACAATGAATTCATATTAGCCCTTCCCTATTATCCCTATTAATATTATAAATACGAAAGAAACTGTCTGTCTGTTTATTCCGTTTTCAGGGAACAACTACTGGAACGATTTGCTGAAATTTGGGCTATTTCAGTCATTTTAGCCATTTCAGCCATTTGGACTATTAAAGCCATTTCAGCCATTTGGGCCATTTCGGCCATTAGGGCCATTTGGGCTATATCAGTCATTTCAGAAATTTCGACCATTTCAGTCATTGCAACCATTTTAGTGTTTTTGGCCATTTCGGCCATTTGGGCCATTTCAATTATTTCAGCCATTTGGGCCATATCAGTCATTGCAGCCATTTCGGTCATTTGGGCCATTGCAGCCATTTCAGTCATTTCAGCCATTTAAGCCTTTTCGTTCATTTAGGTCATTTCGGCCATTTCGGCCATTTGGGCCATTTCAGCCATTTTAATCATTTCAGCCATTTCGGCCATTTTGGCCATTTCGGTCATTTGGGCCATTTGGCCATTTTGGTCATTTCAGCCATTTCGACCATTTCAGCTATTCCGACCATTTCGGCCATTTCAGTCATTTCAGCCATTTCGGTCAATTCGACCATTTGGGCCATTCAACCGTTTGATCCTTTAGACCCGTTCGGCCATTACAGTCATTTCAGACATTTCGGCCCCGTGGGCCATTTCAACCATTTTAGTCATTGCAGCCATTTCTGCCATTTGGGCCATTTCAGCCATTTGGGCTATATCAGCCATTAAGTCATTTCAGAAATTTGGGTCTTTTTAGTGATTTCGGTCAATTCAACCATTTGGGCCATTCGGCCGTTTGATCATTTAGACCCATTCGGCCATTTCAGTAGTCATTTCAGCCATTTTGGTCATTTGGGCCATTCCAGCCATTTCAGCGATTTCGGCAATTTCGGCCATTTGGGACATTTGGGCCATATCAGCCATTTCATTCATTTCAGCCATTTCGGCCATTTTAGCCATTTCAGTCATTGCAGCCATTTCAGCCATTTTAGCCATTTCGGTCATTTCAGCCATTTAAGCCTTTTCGTTCATTTCGGCCATTTGGGCCATTTTAGCCATTTGAGCCATTTTAGCCATTTGGGCCATTTCAGCCATTTGGACTATTTCAGCCATTTTAATCATTTCAGCCATTTCGGCCATTTGGGACATTTGGACCATTACAGCCATTCCAGTCATTTCGGCCATTTCAGTTATTTCAACCATTTTAGTGTTTTTGGCCATGTCGGCCATTTCGGTCATTTCGGCCATTTGGGCCATTTCAATCATTTCAGCCATTTGGGCCATATTAGTCATTTTAGTCATTTATACCATTACAGCCATTTATGCCATTACAGCCATTTCGGCCATTTGGGCCATTTCAGCCATTTGGGCTATTTCAGCCATTTTAATCATTTCAGCCATTTCGGCCATTTGGGACATTTGGACCATTTCAGCCATTCCAGTCATTTCGGCCATTTCAGTTATTTCAACCATTTTAGTGTTTTTGGCCATGTCGGCCATTTCGGTCATTTCGGCCATTTGGGCCATTTCAATCATTTCAGCCATTTGGGCCATATCAGTCATTTTAGTCATTTATACCATTACAGCCATTTATGCCATTACAGCCATTTCGGCCATTTGGGCCATTTCAGCCATTTCGGTCATTTCGGCTATTCGGGCCATTTCAGCCATTTGGACCATTTCAGTCATTTGGGCCAATTCACTCAATTAAGCTATTTCGGCTATTTGGGCCATTTCAGCCATTTCGGCCATTTGGGACATTTGGGCCATTTCGGCCATATCAGCCATTTCAGCCATTTCGGCCATTTCAGCCATTTCAGTCATTGCAGCCATTTCGGTCATTTGGGCCATTGCAGCCATTTTAGCCATTTTAGCCATTTCGGTCATTTCAGCCATTTAAGCCTTTTCGTTCATTTAGGGCATTTGGGCAATTTTAGCCATTTGGGCCTTTTAGCCATTTGGGCCATTTCAGCCATTTGGGCCATTTCAGCCATTTTAATCATTTCATCCATTTCGGCCATTTGGGACATTTGGGCCATTTGAGTCATTTCAGCTATTTCCGCCATTTGGGCCATTTCAGCTATTCCGGCCATTTCAGTCATTTCAGTCAATTCAGCTATATCGGCGATTTGGGCAATTTCAGCTATTTCGGTTATTAGGGCCATTTCAGCCATTTCAGTCATTTCAGCCGTTTCAGCCATTTCAGTCATTTGAGCGATTTGGGCCATTTCAGTCATTTTGGCCATTTAGGCCGTTACGGTTATTTCGGCCATTTCGGTCAGTTCAGCAATTTGGGCCATTTCGGCCATTTTGTCTATTTCAGCCATTTGGGCCATTTCAGTCATTTAGGCCATTTTGGTCATTTCGGGCATTTCAGCCATTTCGGTCATTTCAGCCATTTGAGCCATTTCGGCCAGTTCAGCCATTTGGGTCATTTTGGCAATTTAGGCCATTTCGGTCTTTTCTGCCATTTGGGCCTTTTAGGCCATTTTGGCCATTTCAGTCATTTCAACCATTTCAGCCCTTTGGGCCATTTCGGCCATTTCAGCCATTTGGGCCATTTCAGCCATCTTGGCCATTTAGGCAACTTCGGACATTTCAGTCATTTCAACCATTTGGGCCATTTTGGTCATTTCGGACATTTCGGCAGTTTCAGTAATTTCAAACATTAGGGCCATTTCAGCCATTTCAGCCACTTCAGTGAATTCAGCCATTTCGGCCATTTGCGCCATTTCAGCCATTTCGGTCATTTAGGCCATTTTGGTCATTTCGGTCATTTGGGCCATTTCAGCCATTTCACACATTTCGGCCTTTTCAGTCAATTCAGCTATTTCGGCCATTTGGGCCATTTCGGTCATTTAGGTCATTTTGGTCATTTTGGTCATTTCGGTCATTTGGGCCATTTCAGCCATTGCGGTTATTTGGGCCATTCCAGACATTTCGGTCATTTGGGCCATTTCAGCCATTTCACACATTTCGGCCTTTTCAGTCAATTCAGCTATTTCGCCCATTTCAGCCATTTCAGTAATTTCGGTCAATTCGACCATTTGGGCCATTCAGCCGTTTGATCATTTAGACCCGTTCGGCTAAATATATTTTCATCTCGGAAATCTCATTTTTCGGGATAAAAAGTAGTTCTTGGCCACCCTCGGTATTAACATAACATATGTACTCAGTTTCAGCCAAATCGGCTCAATAGTCTTTCCATAAAAGGATAACAAACAGTGAGACAAATATACTTGTGGATTTTTTTACGTGGAACCCTAAAAACGTAGCCTAAGTTACTTCTTATAACATCAGCTATCTGCCAATGAAAATTACGTCAAAATCGATCCAGCTGTGTCAGAGATTAGCCGGAACATCCAGACACACAGACAGACAGACAAAAATTCTATAAATAGCATTTTCGTAAACTCCTGGTCCGATTATATTAGACTTTATTTTGAGATTTCAAACAGGTACTTCACTTTTATTTATCTGTATAGATAAGAACTATAAAATAAATAATAATAGATATATATAATAGTTTTAAAAAAAAACACGCTTTCATAAAAAATCCAACTAAAAAACAGAAAATAAAATTTAATAAATTTGGTTTCTGATGAATGGGGTCTTAAAAAAAGCGTGGGGTGTATTCAATGCGCTTTTTCTTCTTCTTTAAAATCTTAAAGAGCGCCTTTTTTTAAACTATTATTTATTTTTCATTTTTAGTTGTTATTTTTAAATGTTAATGTTTTTTTAAATTAAATTTTAAATATAAGCTTTTGAGATTCTGCATATCATGTAGCAGCAGAGTGCTAACTAAGACAAGTAAAACAAGCCCAAACACGACGCGTTTATCTTGTTTAGTAAAGGAGTTCCTATAGCCACCTTCCGACTCCATCATCAGATCAGCTCCATGATACCATATTATTGCATTGTCACGCGATATAAACATACGAGTCCAAACACGACGGGTCTATCTTGTTTAGTACAGGAGTTCCTATGGCCACCTTCCGACTCCATCATCAGATCAGCTCCATGGTACCATATTATTGCATTGTCACGCGATATAAACATACGAGCCCAAACACGACGGGTCTATCTTGTTTAGTACAGGAGTTCCTATGGCCACCTTCCGACTCCATCATCAGATCAGCTCCATGGTACCATATTATTGCATTGGCACGCGATATAAACATACGAGCCTAAACAGGACGCGTTTATCTTGTTTAGTACAGGAGTTCTTATGGCCACCTTCCGACTCCATCATCAGATCAGCTCCATGGTACCATATTATTGCATTGTCATCGACCTTTGACAGGTGTTCAAACTTTGAATTAAATCTGATCGTTAAAAGTAGGACAAAATCGAGCTCAAAGGGGAAGGTTACAAACATACATACATACATACAGGTGAAGCTAATAAAAGCGTGTTAAAAACATAATAGGGCTAAATAAAAAAAAATTGTTAGAAAAGGAAAATGGAGCGAGCACTCAACTTGAACAACGAAACTTCATATTTCTAACTATCCATGTGTCTACGTCATTTCTATTGAGAAACATAGATGGCGCTTTAGAATTTTAATGTAACCGATAAGGTAAAAATTTTATTGTCAATAGCATAAAAGTCCAAATGAAATGAAATATAAAAATTTTGAAAAGTATTTTTATGGCATTTTATAAAATTATTTACGAAGAGAAAAAGAGCATTTTATCAACTTTCTTATAAAAAAAAAATCTTCTGGATCAAGTGAAACTAGTAGGGTTCGAACCCACACAGCTAGTGATTTAGACCAGACCTCTACCGTATAAGCCAAATAAGTATAGCGCGACCGTTTTAAAATTCTTGTTATTATTGCTCCTTCGTTTATTTAAAATTATTTTTCAATGGCGGTCGTGGAGAAGAGCAGCGCGTCCATATTAGCCGACGCTCTAAAGCGATCTAACAAATTCCATACATTGGGACCGGCAGGCGGGATTTTTGCAGTCATTTTTAATAAAATAATTAATTACTTCCAAATTAAGTTAAGTAACCGAACAAAACTCTATAATTGTATTTGTTATAATATGATATGTTACTGTTATTTATTTTATCGATGTACGATTAACAGTAATAACAATAATGAAGATTGAATAACTCGTTTAGAGGTTACTTTGCAATTATTTTCTATCGAGAAAATTTATCGCAAATGCGTTCCGAGTAAGTTTACGTCAGAAATGTGATCAAGATTGACATATATTTTTTTCACCGCAATAAAGTGTGTATAACTACTGTAAAAATAATTGAGAAATCGATCTAAAAACGCATTCTGTCTCTTATAACGCTGTTAATAAGTCAAAATTAAATTGTCTATCTAACAATGTCAATTTTTAAAATAATTTATTACACACGACCTTAGAACAGCGACAAGTAAGAATAAAATTAAAATTGTTTTAATACATTTAAAATAGCGTTTACTTTTTATTAGGTACTAGCTGACCCGACGAACTTTGTACCGCCTATTTTCTGAGTTCCTAAAAGACTGTCCAAAGACACAAAAACGAAATCACCAAAATCGCTCCCGGTGATTAGGAGGATTCTAGAACTTGATCTCATCGCCACCTACAGGTTCCAATTATGGCTGTAAACCATCCCGGGACCCACTCAAATACACACAAAATTTCATCACAATCGGATGTATAGTTTACGATCTTATAAAGGACATACACACAAACATTCATTTTTATATATCAAGATACAAATTATGTATAATCTATGAAATTCTCTGATATGCTCTTATTGTTACAGATTATAGAATTCTTTTGTAATTTATTAACTAGTCGGGAATTATATTCGAGGTCTTCATAACAAAAATTGGGAAAAGTCGTTATTAATTAAATCAAAAATTTTAGTCTTCGAAAACAAAGTTTGATAAACTTAATTGCCCTAAAACGAATTTACGGTTCTGTTACGCTGAATACCGTAATTTCATAATAGTGTTGCGAATGTAGCGATACGCATGTGCGATGTCACTAATTGTCCGACCCGCTACAGAATACCGTTTACACGTGATTACGCAGAACCGCAGCAGAAACGCGAATGTGGAAGATGCGTAATTTTCATGGAATCAATTGTGATATTTATAAGAATAAAAACTTTAGTCGATTGGAGCTTTGGTATGTTTTACAAATGATAGATGTACTTCTCAAATACCTGGCCACTGATGCCGGAAAGCAACTCAAAGTTATGGCGGCATACATTAGATCAGGGGTGGTAGTCATCCTGTCGGGCAAATGCCCTGCCACCTGGCTGTAGGTTATTTTGTCGCCTCTTACGACAGGCACCTGGTTGCAGGAGTGCACGGAGAAAACATTTGCGGCAACAGGAGCCTTAAAGAGTTAATATTTTATTTTTATTTACGTTTTTATTTCGAAATTAGTGAGCTGGCAGACGGCCGACCAATGGAAGGTCCTTAGATATTGTCGCTTGTATGTAATACCAGCAGCGGAACCAACGCACGGCTAGCCTTTAGGTTAGGATAAGAGACATGGGATAAAGGGGACTGCATAGGGGGGGGTCACGATTAGCTTACGGGAGCTGCATACGTCTAGTCATCGCAGCAGACAACGAACTGCTGGCTAACACAACGCGGAAGCGCACATATTAGTAGTTGCTCTATCTCGCTCGCACATCATCCGACCCACTCACACATTATGCTATGTATTGTATTAGCTTTACAACTTCTTAATATTTGTACTCAAGGTTACTGAACTTACTGTTTACAAAATAAATTATTTCACTTTAAATCTCATCAGCACTTGACAGTTATTACTCTCTGCCATCTGAAGTATTATGTTACCACTACCTTTCACTGCTACCAGCTCAAAGTTATCAGTTAACCAATATGTAAATTAATCTCTTTGGGTTTGTTTGAAGGATTTTTCAAAAGTTTTTACCGTAAACAATCGTGGTTCCGTCCAATAAAGCTTAGTAATGATTAGGAACTACATTCACCCATACGGTACGACATCACATTCCATTCCTGTTACGGCGAATAGAGAGTGGCGAAAGTCACAAACGAAATTAATAAGATGAATTTAATTGGTTTTCTTTATGGTTTGACTTCATTGCCACACTGGATGGCTGACTTGACATCCAGATTGACAATTAATCCATTCTGGGCACTCTTTGGTGCAGCAGCTAATGATGTATATAATTTGTGTACGTCAAGGATTTCGAAATAAACGCCTGGAAGATTTGGATTCGAAGCGCCAAATTCTAAAATAGAGACCAAGCCCTCCTATAGCTATACATATTACGTCGCTATCCAACTATACTGCAATATATGATAGACAGTTCGAAAACTAATTCGGGCCACCCATATTAGGGGTCCACGCAATCACTACATTTGAGGAGTCGCCTTTACCGAAATCTGTAGGAGGACTATATAGGCCTGTAATTAGTTTTATACTGATTTTCTGTACAGGGAAAACTGTACCCTTGTTATCACCCCTCCTGTTATTTACTCAAAATATTAAGAAGACTGTCAATTTACTCAAAATATTAAGAAATCTTAATATTCTTTCATAAATAAAATTTCATATTATTTTTTTATATAGCAATACAATGATAATATATAGTATTATTGTTTACCAAAAATAATGAAATTTTCTTGCAAACATTACTTTAAAATAAATTAATAGGTTAATCAATGGTAGGAGAGTTTTCTTATTGTATGAGTTCAGCAGACAAGCAGACAGTCCACCTGTTAGAAAGCGGTTACCATAGGCTATAGACATTGTTACACCAATATGCTGCCGCTGTCTAAACGAACACTGGAACGTAACCACTAATGCCAATGACTGAACACAACTCAAGATTGTTATGACAACATACTCTAGATCAAGCGTGGTAGCCATCCAGATGGGAAAATACCCTATCAGGGTGGGTTGTTTTTCCCTTTTTATAACACACTACCCGACCGCAAAAAGTTGTATTCTCTCCCCGTTCCTGCACGGATGTAGATAATAGGACAATATACGCTATTTTGCTAGAGATTTTTGCTTCATAATCTTATATATAAATATAGGATTAAAGTTTCTATTTGTGACTCCAATGCTGGTGGGAACTGCTATTTATAGAACGCCTAATCATAATAAACTATTTTTACAATTTCTGTATGTTGGTCTGTTTGCAAGGTTTGTCTCGTTGGCTCCGTAGCTTGTCAACGGATTTCAATGAAAATTTGACCGTAATAAACATTACCTACCTATAATAAAAGAGTATTTTTTATTATAATTTCATGTAGATCAGCATTTCATATTTGAATAGATAATCTACTTGTGTACAAAAGTAATAGGATATATAAAATAATATAAATGCAAGTGCATAATTATGTATATCTGTATAAAAAATAACAATATATGTGCAACGTCATCACCTGTCCTCTCATCACTTGGGCCGTGGAGTTGCGCGGGCGCAGCGCCAGCCGTGTACGTCGACGGCGGCGGCGACGCGTGTCGTTTGATCCGCCGACAAAGCACGCCGCCCCCAGCCCGGCGCCCGTGGGAGCACGTGGCGAAGACGGAGCCTATCTCCTCCAAATAAAACAAGTACAGGGTTTCAGGAATTCCCACAATGTTGCTAGATTTGAAGACATTCATAACCTTATACCTAATATTTCGGAAGTAGGTGCTGAATATGTTTACATTATATGGCTACAGGTAATATAATATAGATTGGGCCAAACTACAATTCTTGGCGTCTTTAACGCCAAGAATTATTGTACTTTGGCCAAATATCAATTATTCCGCCACGCTTTCGGTTGAAGCGCCGATTGTTCGGCTACTGAATATTGGGCGTAAATTGTGCACATGTCGCACGTAACAGTATTTTTCATTTGATTTTAACATTTTAAAAACTGTCCGAAACGTGAGATCATATTGAAAAATTAATTCGATTTAAAAATGAAAATTGAAAATATTTTTGTTTCTTAGGAAATACATACACAATTTGTAAACAGTTGCTGGAATCTTCTTTTAAGCAAAATTTACTTGTATCAGAAAATCTCTTTTATAAAAGTTTCTAAAATATTTTCATGCTATAAATGACATAAAATTATTATTAAAAACTATTGCATTTGACACTACTAAAACGAAAGTTAACTATTATTTTGTTATTGAAATTTATAAATTTATGAGTAATATGTGCGGTGGTTTTTTTCACGATTTGGTATTCAATGTTCGTTCAAATAGGATACAGTAATTGTCCGAATATCGAATAGCAGCCGAATATTCGTGTCATTTGTATTTGAAACCCAGAGAGAGAGATATCATAGAATACTCAGAACTAGTTAGCAAATTACTAGAAAAATACCAACGAAAAGAGACAATCGCCCAGAACAAAAACAATCTCTTCTTCTTCTTTAGAATTAAATAAAAAATACCGATTGCAGAACTGTTCCTTTTTACCTGAAAAGAGCGACTACGCACTGCACTTTGAAATGGGCACAGACATTTTACACGTAAATAAATAACTATAGTCATGTTGAGTGATAATTGCGTTACAACCGAATGTTCAAATGTCGCATTTATTGTATTTTAGGAGTCTTAATTGAAATACTCAAGCTTATAGACGTTTTAATGGTTTTAAGTGTGGTAATCCAGTGTTCACTGTTTTCATGGAATATGTTTAATAAAATGTAAACATTAAAATATATGTTAAAATACGACGAAAATTACTATTAACCTAAAAAATAACGCGTGGCTAGTCATATAGAATTTAGAATTTTTATACAATTATTTTTTATTGGGCTTACCTTGTATTGTATTCAGACTTTTCCGTGGCAAAAATTGAGTGAAATTAAACTGTCGGTATTTGAAAAGGTAATGGTAATATAAACAATATCAGCCCATATACACCCACTCGGGCTCAGATCTCCCATATAATATAAATAATAATTTCAGCCCATAAATGTCCCACTGCTGGGCTCGGGCCTCCCATTATAGGGGAAAGGGACAGTATACCCGCCACGCTTGTCCAAGGCGGCTTGGCAGGTTTGACACATCGGTTATCTCGATGCGCAGGTTGCATGTTTATTGTTACAATTACCACGTGCTAAAAAAACGGTGAAGGAAAACACCGATCTCCCATATTCACTACATACTCGTATAAACAAACGGTTTACCCGCCACGCTTGTCCAAGGTGGACTGGTTGGCTTGAGTCATCTGTATATCAAAGCACAAGCTTCATCACTATATTTTCCTTTAGAAAAACTACCACAAATGACAATTGTAGACAATAGTTTAATAGCATTACGTTTCAAAAATTGCCTTAGTTTCGCATGCTTGGTCTTGCAAGTTTGAGACGTCTGTGCATATTTAATGTTACCTTTACTAGTTCTATAATATTAATTACTAATTCGGAACCCGCAACTAATTGGATATATTCTTACTTAGCGATTTTTTGTAAGGATTATACCAATCCAATCCTACAAGAAAAGATACAGCCTTGCGAATTTTCTGCACGACAAACTCTGTCTCGTTTTTGTGACTAAAATGCAACCTATTGTAAAAGGTACTTAAGTGGCACTCGGCAGATTTAAATTAAAGTTTCATTGTTGAATATCTACAGATGATTTAGCTGGAAAGGACAGCCGGTGATGTTTAAATCATGGCTTACCTAAATACCGACTTTTACAAGAAAAATATTTTTTTATGTATTTATTATATACTTTATTGCACACAACTTAGAATTGAAACTATAGTAACAATGTAACTTATTTACCTTAATTATCGCTTTGACTGTAGTACTTGCAACAACTCAGAAGGGTTTATGGTAATAAAAGAACAGCAACTGATCACATACCTATTTATAATCAGAGAACCTTACGGTTTTGGCACATTTATTACACTAGCAATTCACAATCTACAAGCATTTTAGAACAAGTCACCGTCCCTCCAACAATTTTACAGTATATCACACTTAGCAAATTGGCACAACCGATAGCAGATGGAAGTCATTGATAAACTATTTTAATTAAAGGGTTATGAATGAAAAGAATTTAATACTTTAAAATATATTGCAATAAAAATATTAATTCTTTTATTGCTGAAATACCTTTCTGTATACAATTGAAAACAAATAAATTAAAAATTATATGATTTAAAATCTAATTATTAGGGTATTTCACTCGTGTCATTACATATTTAAAGGTTGTATGTATACTCGCAACGTTCTAAGTTCCAGAGTAAAATATAAAATAGTATAATCTACTACTATATACTATTTATATAATCAATAATAGTATGTTTTAATATCAATAAAAGTAAACAAAACCCATTCATTACTCGTGATATTTCACAGTTATCCTCTCAACGGAACCCTTCACTATATATATGTATCTATACATATACTTAAGTCCAACACACTCGCCTGATTTTTTTATAAAGATTAATATGGGCTAAATTAAGCTGCTGGCATAAAGGATGGATTCCCTAAATAACCAATATCCAAACAAGAAACAAGTAGGCGCCTATAAATTAAATACAATCACCATTATAAAATGAGACACGTATTAAATATTTTATTAGGTTGAGACAGGTCGGCATGCTGGCCCAGCGGGACACGGCCCAATGGCCCAATGTTGAGACCACCCGCTCATGGCTTTGACGAAATTTCCGTTCCGAAATAATATTTATTTCATTCCAAAGATGAACAGATAACTATAATTAAAAATTTCTATATGTGTGGGAATGAACGTTCAGACTGTCATCTTAGATGTTCGTTTAATATACAGTCATGGACAGGCCTGTAGAGGAATTACATTTTCAACTTCCTAAAATGATTAGATGATATAAAAGTCCCACTGCTGGACTTTGATGTCCACATGACACCGAAAGGTTCTTATATCTTATATACTGTTGTAGTTTAGAATTCAAATATTGACAAATTTTAATCTTGTCACTCTACCACCCAATAAATAAATACCCCGGTCATACCAACAAACTGTGCGAAACCATATTTAGAAAAAAATGAGTGTTGCCTGGAAGAAATCGCTCATGGGGAGTTTTTAGCGGGAACTGAAAGAGAGAGAAAGCTGTACAATTTTATTTTCTAAAAATGTAAAATAACTCTAAAATTGACAATAGTTGTAGGATATTGATAATTTAAATTCCCTCGTCTGCCTTTGTGGCAAATCCTACTACTACTACTAGATATCGTTTATAACTATAACACCGCCCATTGTATGTACTCTTTTTGGTAATTAAATATAGTTTTACTTCTGGGTTATCTCCAGTAAAGTATACGATTGTAAAAAATAGATAAAAGATGTTATTAATTACATGATCTTTTTAGTTATATAGTGGAATATGATACGAAAATATGTATGTACAATGTACATGAATGTTCATTAAACCACTTTAACTAAAATTTTACTTTAGTTTAAATATAAACTTAATATAATTAAGGTAACTAAATAATCATTAGTAGCCCGAAGAATACAACTAGCTTCCATGTAATAAATAATATTAATAGATTTCCGGAACTAATTCGTTGGCAACGATTTATTTACAATTTTATTCGCATTAATTTTGGAAAGTCAAGGGGACGCTAGTGCAACCGATTTCCCTAAAAATTGAATATAATTGATCCAAAAACTATTGCGCAGTAGGAACTAAAGCAGGAGGCACATTGCTTTTGTAAAAACACGTTTTTATACAATTTAGTTTTGGAATTTATTGAATAAAAATTGTTTAACATGTGTGATATTAAAAGATTAAAACACGGAAGCAAAATAATAAGCTCACTTTATAAATAATGTAGATTTCAAAAACTCTTAAATCTTACGTGGCCAGATGGTGACACAGTTTGTTCTTTTTTGGATTTTTGTTATTTTATTATTAATTTTTTTTACCAAATCTCTTCGACTCTTGGTCCATTCACTTCACAGCTTGCTCGTATTTTGTTCAGAACAAATTATATTTTCAAATATAAATCGTTTGATTTATATATTATGGATTATATCCCTGTATTCCATAACAAAAAATATTTAAAATATTTTTTTGTATAGTTACATTACGTTGAAACATAATAGCATTAATTTAACTACAGCTTTTCCATTCTGTTAATTCTAAACAGATTTATAAACGTCTTTCAACTGAGCCGCTTTCTACATAATCATAATAATGTCTACCTTTCAATACAATTTAAACCTTCTGTTAAATGTCACATTGAAGCCTGTCACATTCAATCAAATAGTAAACATAATAACAAATGAAAACTAGTAGTAAATAATATAATCGTCGTCGTACACCAGCCTTTACAAACTACCGAAATGTCAGCACCAATTCTGTTCGGCTCGTTGCCTCTGAAACCATTCCCAAAAAAATATTACCATCGGTTCGAAAGTTTCGAGAGATTAATTTGTCATTTGGAAGGCGACTAGTTTTGTGATTCGAACTCGGAATTGTTGGTCGAAAATTGCAGCTAGTCTGCTCCAGGGTTTAGTTTCGCAAATGTTTGGGGACAACAACACTACAGTCGAGCTTTTTAGGGTTCCATGGACATTTTAACAAAAACGGAAAGCTTACTAAAACGTCATCTCTATTCATCCATCTGTTTGGTATGTCTACTTGGGTGTCATTTTATAGGTATTTTTTTGCATGAGATCAGTAGGCAGCTCGCCTATGGACATTTGTAGCCCAAACGTGTTTCTAATGCACTGCTGCTCTCTTGAAGGACTCTGTAACCTGGCCAGTAATGCCAAACACTACTCAAGGTTGTATTACTCTAGATTCCTACCACCTGGCTGTGTATTCTTTCTCCGTTCCTGCACAGAAAGGAGGAAACTATAATCTACCTTCCTGCAAGGTAATTATAGTTTAGTTCCGATTCCCCGTGTATTGTCTATAACTCCTATATCCTACCTCTCCTTTTTCGTTGCCTTTTATATCATCTTTAAGGCAGTCTAGTATTGAAATAAATTTACCCCTAGTAACATATATGGGCTCTCCCCTTATCTGTATTTTTTCACGGTTTCATCAAATAAAAATCTGTCTACAACAAAAGTTTTTTTAAGGTCTTACTAGTAGAGTACTGTTTAGTTTTGGCTACGAAATCATTGATTAAAAATTGTACCGTTTAGATTACAACAATTGGTAATATATATTTTCTTAAATTTAAATTATGTTTCATTTATTTATTATTATTTAGTTATACAATTTTTCTAATCATAATCCATAGTCAATTATTGTGGCTGATAATAATCGTTAGTGATCAATAATTTCATCACTAATAGTTTCTCAAATTGACTAAATAAAGACCAGCTAATATAGCCAGTATATTAACATTCGCTCGAGACTTTGTCTATGTTAAACAATTACCAATATTGCAGTTATTTTACTAAATATAAAATCAAAAGTTGTTTTCAGCAGGGAAATGGATTTTTTTAGTTTATACTAATATTAATACGTGAAGCAGAAACTTATACAGAGAAGAAGCGACGAATGCGAATATTTTTTTAAAAAATACATAAATTTATGCATAAAAAATACATTACATCGATAAAAAACCTTAAACACACTATCATGTATTTGTCACACACATATATACTCTTTATTTATTGTTCAAGTCAAATTAATAGTGTAGCCTGTGCGAAATCTGTGAATAGAAGAATAGATAGATAATAGAAAGAAGTTATAGTCTTTGACAACAAATTTTTATGGTCAAATTTCGACCACGAGCGACCACTAGTTCCCTTAAAATTCGGGATAAGTAATTTTAATAAAGGTATACCCAATTACAATTTTTTAATAAAGATTTTTAATGAAGATCGCACCGGAAACGTGTTTTTTCTACCTGGCCACTTTAAACCTCTCCCAAGAAAAGTCCGATAATTTACTATCTATCAACGAAAACCGCATCGACATTGGTCCAGTAGTTTACGTGAATCCTGAACAAACAGATAAACCCAAAAAACATAAGGAAACAAAGACTTATTTTTATAATGTTATAATATTATAGATCAGTACGTATGGAGTATGAACGCGTCTAGTACTCCGTAACACTGACGTCATCCTTCATCCGAGTATAACCGGGCGTGTTAAACACGCTCTCTTGACCCGCTGGGGAGGCTGGGGCAAATTATCTGGAAAATAGCCGGACTACACGCGCGCTGGAGGTGTAATAATGCCCCCCTTCGCCTTTTACTCCCGGATGAGTGCCGGGTGTGTTCTTATGTTGGTTTCTAGAACATTCTAGTTTGTAATTAAATAGGTCATTGTTTGTTACTAACTTGGATATACACATTGTTTGAACATTTACATAAATTGAGTTGGATGAGTTTACATAACATGTTTGAGCTACTTGTCCATTGGAGAACAATAAGGTTCGGGATATATATTTTAATTTAAGTAAATACCTATTTTTAATGATGAAAAAAAATTAACGAGTATACAATTTTGGCTCTAGGTTATAAATATTTAGCTCAGCACATATATTTAATAACTCTACGGTACGAATATCACGTTACTTCTGTCATAATAAATCTGAAAATTTTTCAAAACTCAATGTGACTGGGACGTAAGATGCTTCTTGGTCTCTGAAAAGAGAACATGCGACTTTTCTTTATCCAGTGTTGTTTCTTGCTAGTTACAGGCTTAAAGAAACAATCTAGCAATAAAAGAACTATAACTCTGGAATATCTAAATCTGGTTATCTTTTTTGGTCTAAGTATCACAATGAGCCTTCTTCTCTCCTTTTTGAAATAAAATCTGATAAGCCAGTCCACAATGAATCCGTAGGGGTTACAAACCTGCACTGTTTTCGTTATTTGACTATGGAACCGTGAAAACATTTTAATTGAAAATGCTCCAAATCTCAAAAGTATTTAACTCTAAACTCACTCTAATCTTAAGCCTAGGCCAATTTTGATGAAAACCAAAACAGTTTATTACATTTTTGTAAGACCGTTATTTAGGTAAGGAAATGAATTGGGTGACTTTGAAAAAAAAGACAGTGTATTAGTGTACAGGTATTCCACCAACGTATAGTGAAGCTTGTAAGGATCAATTTCTGTAATGGAACGTTAAACTGAAAACCAATAGAGGTGTTTATTTCTTAATTAAATCTCAAAAGGTATCATAACGCTTTAGTTTCCATTAAAATGGGTGCCAACTCCTTTGGCCATTTTTTGGTGTATCTATAATTCGGACTTTTAGATTTGATAATTCACTCTGTATATAAACAAAATTAATATTAACATAGGGAAATTAGTCTCCGAGTGCTCTTGGGAATGTTCCTGAAAGGCTTGCAACATCACCTCTTTAGAGGGCAACGCTAATTAATATTTTGGCCGAAATAGAGACTAACAAATAAATATCTTAATAGTTAACTATTCAAACCTTCAATATTATTACCACTGTTAATAAAGAGAGAAGAAATAACAATGCTGCATTAAATCAAGCTGTTCAAACTTTGACCATTGAAGCGGCGCAGCCGATTAGCGGTCCCTCCGCAGTGCTCTGTTTTGAGGAAGTTGTGAGTGTCGGTGGTTAAATCCACTCAAACTGTTAGCAGTTTCGGGAGTGTCGGCGCTCTTAATTACCCAGTTCCTTAAGATGATGTCTTAGCCCACTTTCCTCTACTTCACTTTACCTTTGTGGAAAGTTTGTTTTCGCTTTTTTGTCTTCTGTTTTTAAGTTGTTATGTCCGAAGTAAGTGTTAATGCTTTTGGTTATTTTGATTTATAGCTAAGATACCTTATTTGAATGTTGAAAAGTAATATGTCTGTCTTAATAATGGGTATTATGCGAATCAACCAAATTTATTCAATTAGATTGACTCGTTTTCAAAGACACAGAACTAGCTAATAAAATCGATATTAGTTGGTTCATTTTGTTCTTTAATTTGGATAATTCAAACAAAGTGATCTATATCAACAATCTTGAAGCATTCAATGACATTACCGTCATATACTTTTAGTTCTGTACCTTTCAATCAAATTGATTAAATATAGTTGATCCGTCTAATATCATCGTAAAACACAGAACTAAAAACACGACTTTTTTTTGCATGAGTTCAGCAGACATGCGGACGGTCAACATGATGGAAAGCGATTACCGTCGTCTATGGAGACTTACAATACCAAAGGCGCTACCAATGTGCTGCGCTCTCCAAAGCTCGACTATAACCTGGTCACTAATGCCGGAACATAACTCAAGGGTGTTAGGCCTACCACCTGGCTGTGGGTTGCTTTTGTCGCCTCTTACGACAGGTCGCCCCGCCGCAAGAAAGTGTATTCTTTCTCCGTTCCTGCACGGATATTTTCGCACGTATTGAATCCATCCGCAATAATAAAAGTTCACCATCGTCCACTTTTATTCTATATAGTCCCTCTGCAATTTTCGTCAGCTCAACCCCTTCCAAGTCTGATAGTGTAAGCGCAGGTGACTTACGAAACCAAATTAAATTGTTAAAACATCTTTCCAAAACCTATACAGACAGAAATTTATAATAGTGAAAATTCAAAGACATTAGGAAGAAACACTGTTCTTCTAATCTTATAGAAGAAAATCGCTAAAAATCACAAACGTTTGTCCGTGTGTCGACTATAGCAACATAGCGACTCTATGTGAGGGGCCATCAAATCGTTTCGCTTTATCTTTAAAGTATGGATCCTAACCATCAGCTCGGCAAGTATGGCGAATGATATTTTTTATCCCATTTATTGTATTATACATTTTTAATTAAGTTTGGTTGTATGTTAGTTTGTTGCTTCTTTACGGTTTTTTTAATGAAATTAGGTGAATATTCCTTTTATCCCATCCTTAACGCGTAACGCTTAACCTACTACTGACAAACTGGTTTCATATGCTAAAAAAATTGAACGTACGTCAACCACACAGATGTCCAATCACGATATGAAAAGGTTCGCCAGTTTTCAATTTGATTTATTTAACGTTCCGCGAGCACACGTTACCTTTTCAAACTAATTCGCAGGATAGACAATTGGGATTGTTCACTTTTTTTTTATTTAGCTATTTGAAAAACCATTTCGAGGAATAGTGTCCCTAATCATTTCTATCTAGTTAAAATTCCAAAAAACGTACGATCTTCTTGTATTTTGTAAGAAATGCGTTTGACCTCTATTTGACCTTACTAAATCCAATCAGGTGGGCCCTCTGCTTGTTTGCCTGCTTCAAGTGTAACAAACATTCTAGCTGTACATTATTTGATTTAAATTCTGTAACATGGATTTTCCCTAAAGACCACTTTAAAAAATTTAAGGATAACTATAGAAAATAATAATGGTTGAACACGAAAAATTATAACCCTAGCGACAAAAAAACACTATAATGATCACGATACGTAATGAGAGTGTGAGACAGTGACATTTAAATAGTAGCACAGATTACTATGATTATATATAGATAAAACTTACTTTTATTATTTTTGTTTTCTAGGCAAAGAAACTTATGTAAACTTTTACCTTATGACGTCATCGGAGAAATAATTTTAAACTCGAATTATAAAAAAACTAACGCTTAAAATACAAAAATATTCAAATTAGTATCTTAAAATACCCTATTTTACGCAATAAAAATATAAAATTAGAGGGTAATTTTTTGTGAACAAAAAAATATGTTTAACTATTTGACAATAAAGTTCAAAATTACTTAGATCAAAGTTGATTTGTCTTGTCTTAAAAGATTGTTGAGAGATGTAAAACCTTTTTATTAATTTTAATATTTATCATAAGCGTGGTGATTATATCATTTTGTTTCTGAACTATTTTTAATATCAGTGTGTCATTGTCAACATTGCAATTTTTTTTCACGTTTCTTTATTTTATGAACGTAACAAAACGTACTGTTTCTTTATTCCTGCAAGCAAAAGTCGAATTAAGGTGGCGAACCTTTTCATACCGCGACATTACTTGGTATCCAATGATAGAAGCTAGTCCTAATGCGGGAGCCTATGTAAGCACTATTTCTGTATGAATTTTTGGCAATAGATTGATCTTGATTTAATTTTTCAAATCTATCTACGTGTCACTTCGTATCGTCACATAACACTCAATAAATTAATATAAGCTATCTCCATACTTTATTATCCTGTTAGCCGTTGCCTAACTACCGCCAGTTAAGCGAAATTACTTTATCTCTTCACCTTCACTACCCCCATTTCTCCCACCACCCACGAGCCCTGTACAACACAACTCCTTCGTAATTTCCTGTATATACGTACCTTTTATCTATATTATTTGATTTACTGAGTTGTTTCTATTCTTTTGAATCGGTAACAAATTTCACATCGGTTAATGGAGTATAATTTTAAGATTATTTCACTGGTTTGAAATTAACACTTCGATTTCGTTCCTCTAAGTAATTTTATGTAATATCATTAATAGGTTGTTATAAACAGTTTATAAAGCGTGCAATGAATGAAATTGAGTGTTTGACAGTGAAAGCGATTGTGATTACACAGTCTCTTTGATTTTGTACGAGAATACTGGTTTATAACATCACAATGTTAAAGAAGCAAATAGCTTATTAATTATTGGTTAAACTATAATGAAAATTATTTCTCTAATTAACTGTTGAAAATAAGATGATAGTAAGATATTTTGACGCGTTACCCAATTAAATAAAGCTGCAATGTATTGTGGTCTGACAGAAAACATGAAACTCGTATCTTTCTTTCTCCTCATTTATATTATACTAGCGACCCGACCCGGCTTCGCACGGTGCATGCTGATACAAAATAAATACACTACAGAAAAACTTGTATTATACATAAACCTTCCTCTTGAATCACTATCTATTGGAAAAACACATCAAATTCGTTGGGTAGTTTAAAGATTAAGCGCACATAGGATATAGGACAGAAAGGCGACTTGTTTATACTATGTAGTGAAAAACTGTATTATACATATAAACTTCTCTTGAATCACTCTATCTATGGAAAAACCACATCAAATTCGTTGGGTAGTTTAAAGATTAAGCGCACATAGGATATAGGACAGAAAAGCGACTTGTTTTATACTATGTAGCATTACTTACGAGCTATACCTGCGATGTCATTCGGGTGGACCTTGGACTTTATATTTCTTAACTCTGCAATGTTACAATATGAAACATACACGATAATTGCAATCTCTTCTTTTTTGATGACGCCGGGGAATGTCTTTTCTTGGAACACCATTCTCGAGTGTGGGGGGAAGTAAACCGAAGGATGTGTGGGACGCTTGATCGACCTTATGCCCACCGAGGCCTCCGAAAGGAGGGATGGTTGGCCGTCGAACTACCCACTAAACCTAACCTGCGCTTGTCTCCTATGCGCTTTTATGGGGTGCTATAGATACTTCATCTGTGACGCCCCTACGCTTGGTTAGTCTCTTAGGACACCTCCGAGGAAAGGTACCACTCTTACTGACTCTTTACCAACAGGGGGGGGGAGTTCGCGGGATCCCCCAGTAGACCGGGCGTTCACCTGTAATGGAATTACGGGAAGAGTTGCGTATTATTTAGCAACACCACCACACTTTTAAGGCTCCGGTTGCCGCAAAATATCAAAGTGGAATGCAAACGAAACAACTTTTCTCTGGTACTTACTGGTCTATAATTCACCAAAAAAATATCGTAAATCTTTACGATATTTTGCGTAATGTGGTTTTTGACAAGGACATGCAACCAATTTCCTCCTTGAATTTATATCAAAAAAATACGTTATAAAAGAGAGATAAATAATTTGATCTTATTATTTTTTTAAATACTACTGTATTTTATTACATGAATGTAATAATGCCACTGAAAAACGAGCGCATCTGTGGAATTGCCGCCACTCCAGAAAAAATCTTAATAACGGCGGCATTGCTACAAGCCTTAAGTTCGTAGTACGTTCCCAATAAACGACAGTCGATTGCGTCTCCTTTTTGTCTTTAGTTTTAGCTATATCTAGTTTATAATATACCTATATATTTTAAAATAGATAGCTTAGTCTTCTTTCTGGAAGTGGAATATTGAACATAAACATATTTTTGAAAAAACAAAGTTCACCTGGAATGGTATACGATTCCAGACGACGGCACATGTGTCGCGTGCGTGGGGCGGGGGCGCCGCTGACCCGTGGCGCCGCCTTCGGATTGTTACGGCCAAAGAAACACTCCACCAGCACAGAAAAAATCGAGGAGAGTATAATTTTACATTTTTTTTAAATTAACACAAAATAATGTGTTTTTATTATAATTCTCGTGGAACCACGATTTTGACTGTTTTAACCTAGGAATAACATAGAATTTGATGACACCCAAGTTCTAAATATCAGAAAAAACAGATTCTGGAAATGAGTTCTACTCTATTGCAGTGCACATGGTGAATGTAAACGCGAAGCGTTACCTTCTTTTTGGTGACCAACCCCCCTAAACAAGTGGCATTTGCGCTAACGTATAGAAGATAGATAGAACGAATAGATTATGTGTGGAAATGACGTAATATTTAGCGTAACGATATATCGTTCCCATACATTTTCTACCCTATTCATCAAACGCTAAAGCTACTTGTCTAAAGGGCATGATAACCGGTGCCACATACCAGGGGTCCAATTCTACTATTACTATCTCGCCAAAATCCGGACCCTGTCGCCTCTATCGTAGGTTTGACTAACTTCGGTATTTTGTCAAATTTCAATGACGTACCCGTGGCACGACACTTTATAAATATTAATAAGTGTAAAATCGCAAAATTAATATTTGTAGCTTTTCAATATCAACTTCGGTTAACGATATTTCTGCTAATGTTTATTAGTCTGCCATTATTAATCTGGCACGATGGTATCGAGAAGATAGAGAGAGAGAGAGAGAGAGAAATATTTTTAAGCCAGAAAATAAATGAAAGTTGACTGTTTTTTCATTATTCTAGATTTTGGGAACAAACTAATTATCTTGAAATTTGGCGTTTTAAAATGTATCTATGCGAGCAATTTTGCATCTTACTACTTAATTGAACCGTCCATATTCAATTCCTGCTGAAAGCTGCAATGTCTAGTAGTTAATACTAAAACTGTTTAAACTGAGACTTTCCCCTTCTAGCTTATTTTCAAATCCTTCAAAGATCAATAATATATTACTAACAATAGCAAGCTATTACAATCCTGTTGTTTAAAAAGATACACACGAAATCCTCTTCACACATTCCATGGGCCCGGTACGTAGCCCATTCAAAGGAACGTGAGTTTCTTGCGTCCTGCGCCACTTTCATTTCATATTTTATTTTATATTTATCCAGTGTTGTATTTTTATAACGTCGGTCGGACTCGGCCGGTTTTATGGAGGTCCACATTAACCAGCTCTAGCCTCGCATCAGCGTTTTCGAATGAGCTCTTTGGAGTTTCGGCGCAGACGGACGCTTCTGTCTTCTTCTGTAAGAATGTTCGTATACCGTTAAAGAAGTGATTTAATATATATATATATTCACTCTTAGAACTGATTTATTTATTATCCATGGTTTTAACGCATGAATAGTATACTGACATTTAAATCAACGGAGGCACTTTTTATCATCTAACAAAATACACAAGCATCCTTAAAAATTTTGCGAATATAGAAACTTGTGCCGTCATATTTAAACTGGTAGTAGTGGAATCTGCTAATACAGGTATTTCATACTTACCCACCACCATTGTATCTAAAGTCTTAGTTAAGGCAGAAACTTTAATAAAGAATCATTTTTATTAAACTAGTCAATCATCAAGTAACACGAGCAAGGAAATTGAAATACTGTTCTTTCATAAAACATTGTTTTAGAGGTTATATGAAAGTGTCACCTGGCCATTAGTGTGGAAATGACAATTGTTTAGTGAAATTTAGAGCTGCCAAAATCTTTATCAAGCCTCACCCATAAGCGTGCAATTTAACTAAAACGGAGATTGAGTAGGTAAAAAATAATAATAATTCTGATTGAAAAAACCTTGCAGTCAGAACGGCTGATCATTCTCAAAATATATTTAATCTAGTTGCATAGCGAAATACCACTGTCACCCATGTCTAACGACGGTGATGACAACTTTCCATCAGATAGGCTTTTTTCTGTTGATCTCCAGCAATTAGAAAATAATACATTAATCGGAAATAAAATTTCTTGGTCGGAAGTCATAATATTTGTCGCTCATCGTGCTTAATTTCGCTTCATTATATTGTTACGTGTTGGGCCACCTGCATACCTGTAGACAAAGCACATTTATTACCTATCGCGGCGTTTGAGTTAATAACATTGAAACTGTTTTATGACTATCCTCTTTTGTTTACTTTGTGTTTAAAATTTCTTATTAGTCAATAGCCTATTGTGTATTGTAATCGTTTATGGCCGTTCGCAGGCATAATTACGCACATGTACAGATTATGTTTTCTGGGAAATAGCGTCGACGCTTGCCAGGTAGACATATGGCATCGGTGCATTATAAAGCAATAGCCGATGTGACGGACTTTGTGCGTGTTATTGAATCGTGCAGTTTGAACTGATTGTGTTATATTTGTACCTGTGTTATTCCAACGGCATTTTAATTCGAGTCCCGAACTCGTAATAATATTGTCAAATAATTTAATTACAATAAGAAACTTAAACAACCGCATGTCTTGTGCAACTACAAGTGCAGTCGGTCTGCGGTAACATAAAAGTGTCCATTTGCCATCCTAGTGTATTCCCGCACATATCAACTCGAGATGATTCCTATCCCTGGTATTGGTTGAATTTATTTTTATGAGTGGTTGTTACTGTTTCAATGCAGTATTACGTTATAGTATATTTCCGTGTCATCTATTGGAAATCTAAAGAAAGGATATGACCAAGTGCCTTATTTCGCCAAGTTTCGCAATAAATGGAGGTAAGCGTATGAAAACTAAGGATGCTTTCATTATTGACGATTCGGCCGTGATTTTGCCATGAACACTTTTCGATTCGCAAGGTACCAAAGGCGTGCTTACAAATCAATATAATTTGATAAAAAATATGTCTCGTGTGTTTATCAGATTGGTGAAGGGCGATCTTTAGCGTTTATCAAAAATGTAACGATTCATCGATGTGTAAATAAACTTTGGGGTGACATCGAGAAGAACGATGTGCAAGTTACTGAACATTATACAAAGTGGCTGATTTGCTGTTTGGTTTGTTCACTTGCTGTGAACAGATCAGCCAAATGCGTATTAAATTCCAAGTGCAATGAAGGGTTTTATGGTGGCGAACAGACAATCTTTTTGTCATCTACAATACTTTTTTAAACTTTTATTATATGAGTTCAGCGGACAGGCAGAAGGCCCACCTGATGGAAAGTGGTTTCCATCGCCTATACACATTTGCAACACCAAAGGTGCTACGACGCGCTGCTATTCTCTTAGGCTGGAACCTGGCCACTAATGTCGGAACACAGTTCAAGGTTGTTATGGTGGCATACTCTAGACCAGGGGTGGTAGCCATCCAGATGGGCAAATACACTACCACCTAGCTGTGGGTTGTTTTGTCGCCTTTACGACAGATTTTCCGGCCGCATGTAATTGTATTCTTTCTCTGTTCCTGCACGGATAAGAAAACTCTAGAAAAACCAATCATGTAATCGTTAATCCGTTACGAGATATGAAAACTATTAATCAAACAATTTTTATTAAAAGTAGATATATTTAAACATGTTTATATAAGGTTGAAAGCTTCTGAACTTCGAACTTCTACGCTCTCTGAATTTTCCAAAATGGTTACGAAACTCTAAAAAAAAGTCAGTAGAAAGTCAAATAAATTTAAAGTGTTACACATAATATGACACTTCATTTGATTTATTCGTATTATTACAAAACATTATATCAAATCAAAATAATTATTTGAGGAAAATTAGTAGGTAGATATACATAATGGTGTATGTATGGTGTAATACATTGTAAGTTACTTCTTTTATAATTGGCAGACTATTTTGAGGATATAGAATATACGTTGAATATCCCCTAGCTAAGCACGTTCTTGTGTTTTGTATATTCTTAGACCGTTCTCAGACATCCAAATCCTAGGAAACATCGGAAAGTTCAGTCATGTAATTCACCAAGCTCGGAATCGAACCTGAGAAACATGCGTTTCAGGAGCTAGACGAGCAAAGGCTTACATTATAACTACCATAAAAGTTATGTTATATTCTTGACTCTATTTCGTTGCAGACGCTCACAGTACTATAAATACTCGTGTAACAAAAGCGTAGGCAAAGCTTTGTCACATTACTCAACGTCTCACACACACTGTGGCCGTACAATCGTGTTCAATATTCAGTATTTTCTAAATTAAATAACAATTTACCAACCTCACCTATTTTGCCCAAAGATTATTTATGCATAGCTATACAACGTTGTAACTCCGCCATAAGTGACAGTGGTTGAGAACAAATATTTAATCTATAATTATAGGTACCCTTTTTGAACTGAAACTTCTTTAGAATGGTGTGATTTGAAACTCGATGAAACGAAAAAGTGACACTAAAAAGATAAACACATAAATCTATAGGACTAAGCCTGCGAGAGAATGAGATACGACTTTTACATTGTGCAAAGATTAGAGAGTCAATAAGACCGATGATTAAATATTGGTCTAATTAGAACCGACATAAAACTGATAATAATATTTTTTATACTAAAAATAGTGAAAAATTGAAATGATACTTAAGATGTTTATTTTGAATTATAATATGCCAGTAGGCTAAAGGAATTATATTTGAATTAATAAAAGGTAAAGAAAAATTATCTATGAGTATATTCGTAGTAACGTATTCTAAGTAACGGCACACACACGCACAATTTTTTACTTAGTTTTTAATATAGTTTAATTTGGAAATTGATTTTTAAGTTTATATTATATTTTTACTAGGTATATTTTTAGTTTTTAATTGTATTCTTAAGTTACATTAGTTTAACATACACATTAACTTAGCTAGTAAAAATTATTTCATGCAAAATAAAAGTGCAAAAAGAAATAACAAGAACATATGCGCATACTCATCTTTTCGCATGTCAATTTTACACATCTTCATAATAATAAAATATTACAATAATAATTATTTATCCAAGCAAATATTTTCATTTAAACTTAAATTCCCACTTTAAACAAAGACCCAAATACCCCTTATCCAGACAATAAATCTCTAAAATCAAATAAACTACTTAGATTATCATCAAACATCGTGAATGTGGTCGTATCGAAAATTCCCAATATAGTACAGACGCGTACACAAGTGGCATGCGGGGGGTCATTTGGGAGGTGGTGTGGGGGGATTGGGGGGTCAGAGGCGCTGCTCGCGGCGCCTGCAGCCAGCGCCCGAGATAAGCGACGCCCGACGCCCGTCCTATGAAATTATAGCACCCCTAAATGTGGCTCGCTGTAAGGTTACGGAGTATTATGAAAAGATATCTTGTTTGAACATAAAACACTTTATCACGCAATAAATGAGTATAATATATGTATATTTGAGTCTCGTACATAATATAAGTATTAAGCTGTAAACTTCCAAATAATTTTGAATTCAAAGAAAAATATTATTCAAATATTCTCCCTCCTTTTCAAAGGTCGCTATGTTCTGATTTTTATAAAAACCTGTTTCGTGGCCTGGCAATAATGAATTACCAGGTAAGTTTTATTTCATCCATTATTAAATTTTTAAAAGTAGACCAAATTAAATCCTTGGATATAATAAAATAGCTGAATTCTTTTGAGAGTTCAGTAAATAACTTTTCACTAAACAGTTAAAATTTTCCATATAAACATACGAATCTACTTTTAAATCATGTATTGTTTTTTGCCCTTTTCTTTTTGCAAAATTGTATACCAAAATATTATTCTTTGAGTTATCGCCAAAACTCTTTAACATTATATATCGCAAAATTACATTAGATCTCAAATTACACGACTTATTCCTCGTTCGACCGATGTTTATTTATCCAAATGACATACATGTTAGTAAGTATTTTAACACCTGCTTTTATATTATGATTTATTTTGTTCGATAACTCAGTAACATATGGAAATCGAGAACTTCCTACAGAGGAGGTAAAAAGTAATAAAATGTATAAACGATTAATATAGTAGTTCCGCCATCTGCTGCCATTCCTCATGAGTGCTGTAGCGAGAGATAAATTTGTCAATTAGTATTAAATAATTGGCCGATAGGATCCAAATTGTGGATTCAGTCGACCAATGAAAACAAACCTTCATAATTTACTGTTAAATGACTTAGAGTATTTCAAGACTAATTTACACCGATTTGTGGGAGTATAGCAAAGAGCATAAGCCTTTCCAATAAACTAACACGAGCGAATACCTATGTAGAAAATCAGGCTAATATTATTACTATAATATACCTATACAATTATAGCCTGAGTTGATAGATAAATAATTCTTTATTGTACACCATTACTAAAAACTTACTAACTAGTATTTATTTCATTATGTACAAAGGGCGATCTTATCGGTAAAAAGCGATCTGATCTGAATAACTTGTATTAGAAATATTGCTGATTTGGAGATGCGATGGTGGTATTTGAACATAATTACTGTAAGGTTACTTACATTTTGTTAGTAAATATGTAACTTTACTACAGATAGGTCAAGTTATAATGAAATATTTTGTGTATGAAATATTACTTATTATATTTTTTATCATAAGAAAACTGCAGAACGTTACCATGAGTCTAAAGAGGGTGCCGGGGTCGAGCTCTCCTCCGGGCCATTTGTCAGTGACAGGACGTCGCACGGTCGGGGGGTTGGGGCCCCCCACGCCCCGGATTCCGCCGCTTGTGGCTTCTGCAGGCAACTGTACCTACGTACCAACGTGTTGGCCTTAAATTACTGCAAACGTACGCCTATTATAAATGGGCGACTTTTGACTACGGCTTGTGCAAACTGAATTAATGCCTCTGTTTATCGCTTAATCTTGGAAATAAAATGGTGTTTAAATTTAACAGAATATGAAGCTTACCGCTACTTGAATTTCGTTATAAAATATGATTTTCGATGCTATTTATATATTTATTTTATTTTCCAAAGTGACTTGTTCAGCCAATTAAGTAATATGAACGCGTTGAATATATAAATTCAAGCACTCAAATAATAATTTAATTAGACAACTATCTAAGTAACAAGAGAACAATGACATTTTATTTATTTATAGATTCGTCATGCCGTCATACTACATTAGTCGTAACATTAAAAACAACAATTTGAAAAACATATAATAGAGACGAGATCTAAAATTGAAATTATGGTAATACCTACTTACAACTTAACTTCTATTCGAAAATGAAATTTTTTAGCTATTAAGTTTTATATGTAGGTATACTAAAATACTTAGAATTTTTATTTGTAAGTACACCTACTATAAGCAAAGAAAGACATTTTATACCTGGTATAGGTATCTTGAAAAATGATATAAGTAATTAAGTCCATATCAGGCAATTACTTTATGAGAGCTAAGAATGTCAAAGAAGCAAGTGAGGTGTGTATGAATAAGCCTAAATGGCGCTCTGTTGTTCGTGCCTACCCCGCAAGGCACCTGGCGTGAAGTTATGTATGTATGTACTTTATTGTCACCAAAATAGATCGTTTAAAACCTATCTACAAGTAAATATATAATAGTTGAAAACTTGATATTCTTACTCAAATAGATGTAAAACAAAATGTCTAATTATGTTCTTAGTCCCTTAAAAGTGCTCTGCAGAAGATAGAAACATATTAATATATAATCCTTAAGCCACATTTTATGTGGCCCACTTTTACTTTTCAGTCAAGTGCGGCCAACCGAGTTCGTTAGAGGGAAATTAGGGCCGTGACGCCTTACAGGTGCTAAATCTAAAATACCTTGTCAACATTGATATAGGGCTTTGCTATGACAATATATTTAAAAAATATAAAGTTTTAGTTCTGTTTACTTTCGTATTTTCTAAAGTTTCCGCGACTTGTACACATAACAAAACTACGTTTTAACGGTTTTAAGCGCGGTAATAGATAAATGTCATCTTTGTCTTCCGTGATCACGGCCACTGAAAAGCGGCCGAAACGTCGGATAAACCAAACTAAAATAAATTAACGCGCTTAAAACCGTTAAAACGTAGTTTTATTATGTGAACTTTTTGTTTTTAATTTTACTTTCAATGTGTGGTCTAGTCAGTGTCAAGTATTAATCAATATAATATTTTTTTTAGTTTTCGTGACTAGTTAAGCGTAGTTTTATTATGTACTAGCGACCCGCCCCGGCTTCGCACGGGTGCAAACCTCTAAAATTAGCAATGTTGCCTTAGTATATGATGCATGTATTATACATATAAACCTTCTCTTGAATCACTCTATCTATTGGAAAAAACCACATTAAAATCGTTGGTAGTTTAAAGATTTAAGCGCACATGGGACATAGGACCTATGTCCTATGTCCTATGTGCGCTTAATCTTTAAAGGACAGAAAAGCGACTTTGTTTTATACTATGTAGTGAGTGATAATAAAACTACGTGTAAAGCGGTAATTTATTTGATTTTTATTATTTCGACGTTTCAGGCACTTTCCAGTACCCGTGATCATAGAAGAAAAATGTCAAGTGTCAATGAGTATGGTTAAAAAAGGGAAAAGTGTCCGAAACGGAATAATAAAAATCAAATAAATTAACGCGCTTGAAACCGTTAAAACGTAGTTTTGTTTTATTAATAAATATTTATTTTTAGCACAAGAATGATCATAAAGCATATTGCTCAATACTGGATGTAATGTAGGCCCGCCCAATTTAGTGCTACATATGCTGTTCCACAGTTTACCTCATCCAGCGCCCATTGACAAGTACCAACGACCCCTCATATAAGTAGCAAGAAGTGGACAAACGCGAGTATTATAATTAAATTTTCAAATGAGTTTATTGGTATTTATAAGGATATTTCATGTTCAGTAGAGTTTGATAAACTTAAGTAGTTTCAACAGCATTGTTTTATATATGCGTATAAGATAAAGATACATATGCATCCCAAAACAGAATAGAAATCCATTTGAACTATAAACCCGAAGTTATATTTATGACTTAAGCCTGTATGAGGCAAACTAGCCACATAACGACACTAAGGTCCGGCGTAAGGAGATTACAGCGCCACGCAAGCCGAGAAGGCACCCACTGAAATTGATCCCCCGGGGGGGCCACCCACCGGCCTCCCGTTGGGGGGGTCCTTTGTGCCGCTGGCCCTTTTATCTGGGGACGATCGGCGTCACTTACCGATGGGATACGCTTTAGTGGAATTTTAGAGATTGTGGCCGGTCTGTATTGTTGATGTTTGGACTTAGTCTATAAACGTTTATTACTTTTGTTTGTATTTACCAGATTTTTTAATGAATTCTATTTGTGTTTGTATTTGATTTGTAAGGAATAAGTTATTCATAACAGCTTTTAAAGCAATGTGATGTAGGAAATCTTCACGAAGCACCCTTTGCGTATATTACAATCAGAAATTTAATAACAATTTCTTATGCGTACAAAAGTTCGATCTTGCGTTCAGTAGTGAATTCGAATATAGCCCATTGGCCATAGACTGCGAGTGTTCCACATAGTCAATTTTTGCTATTGCGGGTACACACCAGCCAAGCGTACTGTTTCATACCCGGATCGGTGTGCCACGTATCTTGGTAAAACGACGATATATTAAAATTAAAATGTTTGTAATTGAAAAACCCTTTTTTGTGAGTTATATTTCTATACTTAGGTAGGTATACTAATTAATTATAATGTAATTAGAGTTTACCTCGCGGCTACAAGGCGGGTCCAATGATCTTATAATAACTAGATTCGCAGTTTACGGCACCGACGTGTTGCCACTTCGAAGATGCCTGCAGGCATATCTAGCCCCAGTTGTGAGTTAGACATTAAGCGAGTGTGACGTATCCCGACGGGCGTAAAAACGTATTCAAAATGGTGAATTGTACAGTTAAAAGTTGTGTATCACGGTCCGAAAATGATAATTAAGCAAGTGGGTTAGTTCACAAGTAGTTGCTTAATTGATGATTATTAAATAATTAGAAAACAAAATAATATATCGTGTATTGTTTTTTTCACCAGTGTTGCAGTAAAACGAATTAAATATTAACGATTTTATTTTTAACATTTTTTTTGGTGTTTAGTTCGTGAAAAACAGAATGATGGAAGTGTGCCACAGTAAATTTTGTGTGCTTTAAAAAAAAATCGGCAACGACTCTAATATGCTTACTAATTTTTTTATGATACTACATAGTCAATAATTATCATAAAATAGTGTTAGTTTCAGTAGCAGTTAGAATGATCTTTATTTGTTTGTCTAAAAAGTGTCAAAAGTGGCGTATTCTACTATGAGAGGAGGGAGATTATCTTCGCAGATTTATATGACAAACTTGACAAGTATCGATATAAAGTGGAACCTTACGCTATGTCTTACTAGTATATCTACATACGTAGCTATTCTCCAAAGTAGACGATTTTAGGCCCTCAACTTGAATTGAACCTATGCACATATTTCATTAAAATGTATTGTTATAGTAATATATGAAGCAAGCCGTGAAAACGAAATCAAAACCCGTTTGCTAAAAATTTTTTTTTCAAAATCATTTTGATGTACAGACACTTATAATAATTATGTACTAAGTATATATTGCAAGTATTATATTCCATAAATAAAACAAAAAACGTTCAATCTGGGGATATTTCTGACTACTGGCTACTCTGTCCGTTTTCATGGAAGCAATGCCTTATCTCATTTTAACGTAATTAGTTGGACTATGGAAGAAACGAGACAAATGTAGTTTACTTTGCATAATGTATCGGTTTCAAAGCTACGTCTTTTGAACTCGCAAGTGGCTACACATTTTAAAGAATTACTTGTAAGACGTTGCTTCTCTAGTATATGTAAGCTCACTGCGCGGGTCTAAACTCTAGTAGTACTTCTTGTTTAAAGATCAGGCGTTAATACAGGTTTTATAGTCTGAAATTTTTATGTCAGTGCTATTGTCTTCCGGAAAATTCACTTCATTTTCTATCGCAAGCTATCCCATCTCCCGGGATGAAAAGTATCTATGACCATTTTCGATATTATAACTCTATTACTACATGACAATTTTTTATAATACGATTGAAAAACCTTAATACTTTCATAACCTTTAGCAAAAAGGAATTTGCCACTCATTTTGTCATGTAGCTGTACGAAACTCAACTTTATTGCTAGTACGTTAAGGTTGTTACAGATTAAGTAATAAATACAAATTTGTGCAAAGGAAACGACACGCGCGAACGTCAATATTAGCACGACAAAGAAGAGGCGAAGTAAACGACGCACTTAGAATAAACCCACGCAAAGGGGAGATCCGATCGACGGTGGTAAGCAAGAAAGAACCATGAAATTTTAATTTTGAAAAAAAAAAATTTTTTAGCTGACACATGAATTTTCTAGAAGTTTTTGGGAGAATCTTGAAGAGATCGTTGTGCAGTCTTATTAAAAATTCACGCTTGAAATGTTCCATATTCCTACGCTTACTAGGTTACAGCATCAATAAAAAAGAATTAAACCTCAAATAGCCCATATTTCAGAAAAAGCTCAACGAATGAACGAACGATGAATGGAACTCTTTAGCATCGTATGTTTTTCCTGAAACATACAATTTAGGTAAATTCAAGTCTCGCTTGAACAGGCATCTTCTAGGTCAGCGTGATCCATCTTGGACTGCAATTCCACTAGGTCCAATTTCGGTTAAATGCGAATCTTTATAATAAAAAAACAGATGATTTTATAAGCTTTTTTCTTATTTTGCCACCCTTTAATTTAAAAATGTATCCTATTTGGATACAATGTTACGACTTCGGAAAATAATATCACAATAGTAAAAAAAAAAATGTTTCAAGACGATCTGTTCTATGGTTAATTAAGATGTAGGTGTTTCTCGTTAAATTCGTTTTTTTGTGTTTCTGTAGCTATATGATGGTAAAGTATTTCCATTATATAACTACAGAAGAGAAGAATAAGAAAAGAAGAGTTTTGTTTCGAAGTCTTTTAAATGTACGTACTTGACAGATTTTTGAAGTAAAACTTCTTTAGAATCGTTATGATTTCAAACTTGATGAAACGGAAAAGCGAAATAAAAAAAGCGACACTAAAAAGAATAAACAAATAAAATTCAACTTTATTTCATTCGAAATGAAAACCATTTCTCTTTACCCGTTAGTATTTATTTTCACAATGAATTTTAGCTCTATCTGTATACTTGAAGCAGATATTCTTTTATAAGTAGATCAAAGGTAATTAATTGTGTTTAACATGACATTGAATTTTGAACTTTACGCTAGTGATTAAAAGTGTAATTTTAATTATTACGAATAAGGGTCATATTAGCTAATAATAAAGATGTCTATTCTATAATAGAACTTGGCCTTGTGTGTTGTATCTCTGAAGTTTCATATCTAATGTGTATGAACTACACACACAATTTTTTTCATTAACTAAAGCTACGACAAGAACTGCATGACGCCGTCCAACAGGCAAATACCATGTTAGTATCGAGGCTTATCCCCGGGAAAATGGCGCCATTCGTGTTCGGATTATATTAATTTTAGCAACAGTAACTGAGTTACGTAAGTGGATCTTTGCTTTTATGTTATACTGTTACGAGTTCCTTAGAAACTCTATCAGAATGAAAATATAAATAAATGAAATTAAGAAAAATATTCTAAACTAGGATATGCCCGCGATTTCATCCACGCTTGATTTAAAATTTCCGCGAGATTTCCGGGACACGGCATTTAAAATAGTAGGTATCTATGTTATCATTTTTGTGGAAATTTTGTCGGAATAAGCTAATTTTTATGCGTCCAGACAATTTCACCGCTCCCGGGAAAATTACCGTGGGATTCCCAGGGCAAGATTAACGCAGATTTTAAGTCTATGAATTAACTGTCGATCAGCGAAAACCGCATTGAAATCGGTCCAGTAGTTTTACGTAAATGTTTGTGGAATAAACAGACAAGAAATCTAAAACAAATTCTTCGTGTTCTACGTCGTTTATACAGTCTATTCCAGTTGTTTCTTTTAATAGCTTCAATAGTGGTCAAACACAGCATGTTTAGTATTTTATAATATTATAAATATAGCAATTGTTATACTCATATACCTATATTAACAAATCGGACAAGTGGGTACGTGGTAGTTCATGATGGATTCCATAGAGGTGTCCAATGTCGGTGAATGTTTCAGTCATTTGGCTACAGAACCATTTTTTTTTTTTATTTTTTTTTATTGCAGGAGATCAGCAGACAGGCAGACGGCCCACTTGATGGACAGCGGTTACCATCGCCTATGGACATTTGAAACACCAAAGGTGCTACGAATGCGCTGCTGCTCTCTTTAGGGAGCCTGGAACCTGGTCACTAATGCCGGAACACAACACAAGGTTGTTATGGCGACATACTCTAGACCAGGGGTGGTAGCCATCCAGTCGGGCAAATGCCTACACTGGCTGTGGGTTGTTTTGTCGCCTCTTACCATAAAAAGTATTGGATGGCAAATACATACCCCATTTCAAAAACTACTTAACACCTAGTTATATATCTTGCGACCCGCATGCAATGAATAATTTGTGTCCACAAGTGTCTAGAAGAAATTTTTACGAACTACAACACCGCCGATTGTAATAGTTCATACTGATGTAAACTGTTTTCTTCTCTGTCATGAAGAGTATTATACTATTCTGTTGGCTTAAGTTTAACTTACCACCATATATACTAAAAGACAAGCCAATAATAGTGAATGATCACCAAAATTAAAACTCCATTTTTTATTTGCTTAGCGCATTAATTTACTCGGTTTGATGATTATTTATTATAATTGTGTTTTTGAATATAATTATGATGTGCAGTACTAAAACAGCTGGAACCATTGTAATTTTAAACTTTCATTTTTTGGTAGACACATGTCACAAGTACCTATTATTTAGTACAATAATACTCGTATGCAATCATATGTACACGTCATATCGATTACATTTACAATTGTCATTAAAAAATACACAATGTAATTAAATCATTTTTTAATTAAAATTTTAGTAGGGAGTCTACTCGATATGATAATTATTTAATATTTTCTTAAACGAACCGAGACTTTCGGATTCTTTTATAGTGAGAGGTAGTCTGGTAGCGTAATGGCTAGCGGAACGCATGCACCACTTTGGGTGTTTTCTAACCTAATGTACATATTGTTACAATTACCACGTGCTAACAACGGTGAAGGAAAACATCGTGATGCAACCTGCACATCGAGATAACCGATGTGTCAAACCTGCCAAGCCGCCTTGGACAAGCGTGGCGGGTATACCGTCCACCCTACCATGGGAGGCCCAAGCCCAGCAGTGGGACAGTTATGGGCTGTTGTTATTTTTTTTGAGAGGTAGTCTATTGTAGATAGAAAGAGATAGGTCTCATAACATATGCTGTCTTGCTCATCTTAGAGAGCGAGCATGATATAGCCGAAAGCCTTCCCGTACACCGAATGCAGTAAGAATGCGTGCTGCCAAGTTCAGCGTAAGTATCCATATCCATAAGTATCCAGCGTAAGTTCACTCTGACGTATACCGCAACCTGAAAAAAATTGCTGGCAACGTCAGAATGGCGAGATCCTTAAAATAAGGTCTAGCTATCACGTCTTGCAGTACATGTGCTTTATTCTCACTACTCTCTTCTGCAGTCGGAAAACTTGAGAGAGAGAAATGAAGCTTAGCTTAGCTGAGGCTAAGCTAAGCTTCATTTCTGTCTCTCTGAGTACGAATTGTACTACTAAAGATCAATACAATTTTATATGGGAGTCACGTCCGAGTAGAACATTCGCCTTCTACGGGCTGTTGATGATGATATACATTGAGGGGCATAAATCTGCTGATAATAAAACATATCTGGAACCGGCCACGGCTAATTTCGGTGGGTGCCCCAAGAGGGCGCTGGTGATGCTTATTTCGAGAGTTCGTGGTAACGCAATGCAGTGTGGCGTCCAAGCGATGTTACCTATAGGGATGGGACAACGGACAATAGGAGTAATTGTTTTTTAATAAGATTAATATTTGAATAACGACAGTAGATGTTATTCCTTTTTAAAATAAATTTAAAATACAATTGAAAACTAAAAAACGAACTACATTACAAATTACTATGGGTAGAAACTATACCAATAAGTTAAGTTTTCTTGCATTGTATTCGATTATTATATGAAATTTTATGAATATTTCTTATTTTACAAATAAGTTAATATAATATATGATTTATTACCTTACAAAACTCACTTCGATTTTGTACGAGCGTTGTGAATTGTGAACTAATTTGTATAATTACGAAATACTATATTAATACCAATTATAGTTTAAATAGTAATCAAAAATATTTTTACCATATGTTAAGTTGATGATGAGATGGTATTTAATCGCTCATGCTGCCTTTATCCGCGTAGGAACGGAGAAAGAATACAATTTCCTGCGGCCGGGTGGCTGTCGTAAGAGGCGACAAAAAACCCACAGCCAGGGTAGGCATTCCGACTGGATATCTACCACCCACCTAAAGTATGTCGCCATAACAACCTTGAGTTGTGTTCCGGCATTAGTTACCAGGTTCCAGTGTCCCTCAAGAGAGCAGCAGCGCATTTGTAGCACCTTCGGTGTTGCTAATGTCCATAGGCGATGATAACCGCTTTCCATCAAGTGGCCCGTCTGCCTATCTGCTGAACTCCTGCAATAAAAATAAGAATATTGTTTTAGTTTCATTTTGATATGCGTCACACATAAGAAAATTATAAAAATGGAACGACAAAAACTATCAAAACTCTACTTTGAATATAGAACAGCACTACTAACCGGCGAGTAGAGCGTGACACGAGCAAAACGTGATAGATATGAGCGTGGAGATACGTGACACAGAGATTAATCGTAGCACAGCGTTCTAGGAAGACGGGACACTATTTATATGGGTCGGGCGGGATACGGCTGGCGTTTACATCGGTACTTAAATACATATAAAACGTACAATATTGTAAGTACCGAAACAAAGATATTTGAATGTTTCTTTGTCTTTGAAGCATTAACCTTATACACTGTTCCCAGATTATTAATTAATTATGATTATACGTGACAAAAATAGTGTTAAAGTGGAAGATTAGCTGGTACAAATGTTTAGACAATTAGAGAGATGGGTGGATTATGGGAAGGATGACGTGATCATTTTTGATGTGACAGAGGACGTACATATATCAGGATAGAGAAGAGTATGGAATGAAAAGACATTGTGCCGACGAAAGACGACGAGAAGAAATAAGAAAAGAAAAATATAAAATATACATAAAATCACGACTTATATGTTGTAATTTGTAAGATTTTTAAATAATGTTTTAGTACAATTTGTTGTAGACTTTGTGCATAGAATTTAGCTAGTAATTCAGTTTGAGGTTATGAAATATAACAAGCATTTCTTTTGAGAAGCATGTCTATACCTATGCTTTAGATAGATTTTACCGACACTTCAGTGTAAAAGCAGCATTTATGTCTTCCTCCATTGTCTGTTAGTCTATCTGTACCTATGTGTTTCACAGATTAGAAATCTCTAGATTCTTAGAAGTTAAGTACGCACTAAGGCCAAACGTATAAAATTACGAAAATAACAATTTATTAAATTAACACTCATGAATATGAATGAAAATTTGCCGTCTGGGTGTGCAGAAATTCTGATTTTGGATCGATCAACCAAACTAAATTATTTTTTTGAAAAGCACAGAATTGAAAGGACATGATGATATTCGATGGCATTGAATGTATCAAGTATACTTATATGGTGTTTATATGCATCACTTTGATTAACTTATCTAAATTAAAAGACAGAAATAAACCGTCTAATACCGGCTCAACACACTTTATAAAGTAGTTTAAAATATTACACAAGACATTTCTATTTGGCTTACACCGAGCCATAGCAATCAGCTTTATCTTATTGATCCAAGCATTATCTTCATAATCAACACCTAGTGAATGGTAGACGCGAATGTCCACCAATCACAGACAGCAAGCAGACCCTTCACGCCACAGGCGTGAAACATGACACCTCTAGTAACTTTAGGTCTTGAACAGCCTTACTAACCTATAAACTCAAATGAAAATCAACTTTAAGTATTACCAACAACGTCGAAAATAGACTGTGGCATTAAGGTGTGAAAATTGACGCCTAAAACCAATTCAACTAAACGAGTTTTATGAACTGTATTCCAACACACTAAAGTCTAATATTGTATGGCGTATTTAGATTAATATTGGAGATGATTTTGATTGCTTGAAGTAATATATGCTTTAAATTGTAGGATTATAGTTGAAAATTGATTGCATTTAAAGGTGTTAAATTCAACACGTTGATCATGCTATTTGTATTATGCTGTGACACGTTGCTATTGGTTGGATGGTAGGCTATTTTGAGCTTGAATAGATAATCTTGGTGTGTAGGTGGGGTGACAACATACTACCTGCCTAATTTGGCTACAATATGATTATTATTCATAATAAAAAAGGAAGTAAAAATACGAATTATTAAAAAAAATTAAGCAAGTAATGTCGGACCATGTACATTGAGATTACCTAGAGATGACAAAGAAAAACATTCACTGTTTTTATGATTAGTCATTCGACTATAGATACCTGGAAAAATATTTAAGAAATCGAATATATCCCAAATCTCAAAAAACCTCACGGTCTTAAGGTTCTGAAAGAAGCTTACTCAATATGAATAACATGTTTTGTAAATATAAACAATTAAACATGTCCAAAGCAATTTCCGCTGTAATTTCTTTTGCTCTATTACCTTGATTTTTCAGAATATGATTCTGAACAAATTATAGACCAGAAATAACAAATCAATCTTACACTTCTTAATTCAATATCTTATTAGAAGGAGGAACGTGCACAATGTTTCGCGATTTTGAGCATCGCATCAAGAATCGTCGGTAATAATTTTAATATCTGCCAAACGATTACAAACTGATAAAAAAAGAATTCAAACAATTCCTTTATGCCTAATTTCATCAAGACCCAGCAGTGTCTGAAAAAAATACACACACAAATTACGAAAATATATCTACATAAGTGTTACGTTTTTGCTAAATTAATTATGAAACACTAAAAAACAATTTTTAAAATCATTATCGTATCTAGACGTCTTTTGACGTTTTTTTCATAACTCAAGAAAGATTCTAAATTTAAAATCGTTTAAAACCAAACGCTACGCCCTTTTGTTCTCGCCAGCCAGTACATACAAGCCGCGTAAATTCACGCGCCATTGCACAATTTGTTTTTATTCTCATATGGTACATGACGTAGTGTCTCATATCTATTGCCAGCTAGTTCTCACGTTACATAATCTGTGTTGAAAGAAAACGGTAATGACTTATGACATGGCCCCAGGCCCTTTGACAAATGGCGGCTTAACAATGTATTAATTTTCGAAGCCTCACTCGATACTTCTTCTTGACAGTTTCGGGCAAAATCTTTTATAATTAACAAGTATATGTTACAACTTTTTTTATAAAAAAGGTTGGTGGTTTGACACAAAAAATATGTTGAAATTGATATTGTAAACAAAGTTTTATCCGTTGGAAACTGTTACCAGATTCATGACATGATTAGATTCAATACGAATCTATACGTATAATAAAACTAGAGGTCAAATTTCTGTAATGAAAAAAATGCTAAGAACCGAGTCAGGGGGATGTAGAAGTGAAATAGAACTAATTTAGATTTTTAAATTTTTTATTTCTCTGTTTGTCTGTCTGTTTGTACGGGCTAATCTCCGAAACGACCGGACCGATTTAAATTAAATTTGGCTTATAGCTTATATCCCTGGTCAACATATAGGATACTTTTGATAGTTAAAAAACCGCACCACGCGGACGAAGTCGCGGGCATCAGCTAGTTGATAGTATATCTGTTTATACACATACATACATACATAACTTCACGCCAGGTCACTTGCGGGATAGGCACGAACAATAGAGGGCCATTCAAGCTTATTACACCTCACTTGCTTCTTTGATTCATAGCTCTTGTCATGCACACTCGTCTGTTCTTAAGGCTCCTGACACTCTTTACAGACTGTTTTAATGTTCCTATGCCTGATACATACCTACTGTGTATAATAACAATGCAACATTGAGTTTTAGTTTGTTCTCTGAGTGCGCACGTATGCCACTTCAAGTGACACAACTATTTTGCATAATGGAGGTATTAACACCTTGTGCTATATAACCGTGTCCATCAATCGCGGCCATCACACAGCTGCAATATTTGATCGAATTGATATAATTAAGATGTCATTAAAGAAGGTTAATTTTATAATTTCTCGTTTTTATTCATGAAATAGGTCTTTCAACGTAGTATCGCTATTTTTATGGTTCTGTAGATAATTTAGCAGAAACGAAGCGTAAATTGAAATGAAAATTTAACATAACAAGTCTAGGAAACATAAGACATACATACTTAGCAATACGGGAAACAATAGCACGGAAGCGTCCAAAATTTCAACTCTGGTACCAGAACTACGTCTCGGTTCATGCTTTCCCCCGGCAGTGATGTGACCCTAGTGGCCCCGTCTGCCAGCACACGTGGAATTGGTCGAGCTTTCGCTTTCTCATAGGCGTGACTGAAAGCGAAGGGAGAAACGCCAAGGGAACAGAATAAACTTATTAATTGTTATAGATTTTTATTTATTTGTTTAATCTTTTGATTACATGAGAAATACTTATAGCTTAATGTTTTTTGAGTAGCATTATTTTGGGTTCCTGCAAAAAAAATCGTAATAAACAACTGTTTCGTATTCCTTTAATAATTGAACTTTTATAAACTGAGAAGATTTGCGCTGTTATTGTGTAGCGCAATCACGCCACGAAGGGAGTTAATAGAGCAATCAACCAACGGATCCGCGTTAACCCGGGTAAATTAGCACGAATTTAAAAAATCGCGTTATATCGAATCCGCACTATGCGGGGTCGCGTAAACTCAGGTATCATTGTATTCCCGACACGGATGGCACTAGTACTTCTTCAGGTGTACTAGTGCCACCTCAACATGGCGAGTCCTACACGTTCCCGCCGCCTTTCACCCGCAACGGTTAGTCCTGAATTGGATTTCCCATCGTTACAAAGATAGTACACACACTATAGTAGAATTATTTTCTCCGTGCAGTTTGGGTCATAAATAATCAGAGCGGTGAAGCGAGTATTTCGCTCTCTCTTCCACTCACGGGCCTTATGGGCGGGCATAGTGATGAGCATTATTGTTGTCGATAAGCGTTATCGATAATGTATTTAGTTTTGTCATTTTATGGGTTACTGATAAAAATGAAAGAAAAAAATAGATAAAACAACGTATTTATTAAAATAAGATTAATAATGATTTAAAATAAATTATTAATTAGATATCTATGCATTAAAAAACTATAAGTACCTACAAAAGCTTAGAATGTAACAAGTTATATTAAAAATAAATATAAATACCTATATCGCAAGTTTAAAATTATCAGCAAAAAAGATAATAGTGATTTTTATAAGAATGATAATCTTTCTTCGATAAGAATGAGTTTTTATCGATAATGGGGTTGCGCCCGCGCAACATGCTTACCGCCTTAGCCGGGCTAAGGCCGAGCTATGATTTATAGCCCAAACTGCACGGAGAAATAATTTTACTATAGGTCTCTCTCGAGCCTGTATGGTGGATCACAGTGGAATTTGCTTCGGTCGAGAACTCGAAACTACTTAATAACTACGTTTCTAGATGCGTTAAAATATGTAGGTACAGATGTAATGTATTTTCTTATATGGAAGTATACACATAGGTATGTTATTGATGTATCTTTTTTAAGCTCCCAAAATAATACCTTAAACACTTTAAAAACAACGTTGTCGTGACCCTGGCGTACATATGTGATCACGGATCACCGCTATCCGTGATAGTGGGCTACTGATGTGGTAAGCCTCGTAGTAACAAAGTGTGACAAGGGATAGTAGGGTTTCTAAATTTCGTGACGTCACACTGCATACCTATATTATATCGTTATAATATATATAAGCTTTAAAACACGAAATTTGAAGTATTAATGAAAAACTTTAAAACATTTTCAACTTTATCGGTATGAACATAGCGCTTAAATGATTAAATATAATGTGCTCTGTGCTCTGCTCTCTCTCGTCCTCTCTATAGATTTATGTGTTTATTTCTATTTAGTGTCGCTTCTTCATTTCATCGAGTTTCAAATCACAACGACTCTAAAGAAGTTTCACTTCAAAAGATTTTATGATGGTCGTTCAATATCAAACAACGGTATCACAAGGTTCAGCAAATTATAATCGAGTAAATATGATGGGCCACAAAAAGCCCTGTCTGATGTAGTGTTGTGTATTATACTGTGTTTTGTGGATGAGAGGCTCGCGTATAAATAATGGAGCATGGTCGAAATAACGCGCCGCTCGCTGCGGCCTAGGCGCCGCGGTCGGGACATTAAAAGCGTGGAGTCGATTGTGAATGATATTTTTGCACCAAGTCGCAAAAAAGTAGTAATGTGTCATAAAATAGCTAGTATTCTTGTGCTTCAGAGAATCTGAATTCTGTTAGAGTGCATATTCTGTTTATACAGTACGGCCTAATGTACATATGGTTATATTTACCATGTGTTGACAATAAAGGAAAATATCGTGAAGAAAGCTACACATGTCATAATTTAAAAATGCTATGATTTACGGAAATGGTACTGTAATTTTTTGTGAGCTGGTTTTTTTCACATAATTGCCGATGATTGATTCGCAGAAGAATATAGATTAACCAGAAATACATGACTGGAGGATTGAACGATATACGTGCGATACATTCTTGCTGAACTGGTGATTGCTAATTTTGATGTGAAAGTAAAACATATATTTTCCTTTCACACGTGCTTATTCTTACAAGTATACATTATGTCAGAAAAATTACTTAAGCAGAACATGCTTCTCGGCTACGATGCGAATCTTTATCATAAGTATAAAATCTGGAAGTTTTATCCATTGACATTCCATAAATTTCCTTAACATCATATTAATTACTACGGCTAATTAAAAGGCTGTAAGAGCCGAGTAATTTACTAATGCGTTGGTCTAGAATCTAGATAAAGATATAGATAAAGCGATTTGAAGTTTTCAAATTAACATTCTTCTATACAATTTATTTGGAAAGGCTCATTTATTAATATATTTTATAAACATACTATTTGGTGATTTAATTATACAAGAACTTGAAAAAGTATATTTCGAATTCATAACAATATTACTGTCTCCATAGTTACCATGTGCCGCGGCTTGGGTGGCGCCCGCCGCTATAAAATTCGGACAGCGGCGCGGAATCCCACAGATTCCAAGTTAATATTAATTGTCGATCGACTAACCTCCCCGTCCCTCCCCACACCTCACCCCTACATCCCCCTCCCCGAGCGAACATTGAGAAAATTATGTTTTAGGAACGTATTTTGTAATTAATCGAAGGATTGTAGACGCCCGTCGTTCTATTCAGGAATATCATAACTTATAGGTAGGTTGTATGAAGGTTGTGGTTATGGATAAACTCGCCACAATAGCAAGCAAAGGAACCGATTTATACAACCTTCTCAGAATATAAATGAAAGTAGCTTATCAAACCATTAACTTAAAAACGTAGGTGTTTAGAATCATTATACCTTTCAACTAGTTCTTACAGATGTTACACTACAAAATTACAATTAATCTGTTATACTATTGCTTTGACATAAATTAATTATTTACTTAAAAAAAATCATTTGCACTGCTGTTATGGATGGATCCATACCAAAAATTGTATTTCAAAAATGACTTATTCTTTGGCAAACCTAATATAACCAAAGAGGTAGTAGGTATTATTGGTGTGCCATATACTTATATAAAGAAATTAATTAATAGTATATATCAACACAAAAAAAATAGGATAACTAATCAAGGTGATACATTAAATTATTGTTATGGTTATTTCTAATATTCTCCTTTCATAAAGTCCAAAATTCCAGCAAAATTGACAATTGTATATTACACTTAACACAAGTGTATAATTATTTAACCTTGGATTAGTGGAACGTATAGGTGAATAGTCCACTGCCAGTTTAAAAAAAAGAACAAAGTGGCGACCATAATATCGTGCCAGCAACAAAAACGCCTATTCGTCAAATAAACCTTAGCTAAAATTTCTTAATTGATTTAAAAAGCCAGCAAAATTGAGGACACGCAATCAAGTTAAACGTTAGAATAATAATTGTTCATAATAAAACCACATTGGCTAGTTAACTGGCAGAAACGGCTATTGAAACTATGAAGACATAAAGCGTCATAAAACTCAATGCTACATTTGATTGAAGTTATTATTTCAATTTATTTTAACCTGGTCGTGAATAAATTACTAATTTCTGTTTTAAATTAAGAAATACGAATGATGATCATTTTATTTGTCATCGTTATAAATTAAAAAATAGAATTATACATCGTCATATAAATTCAAAAATAGAATTATACATTCGTCATATAAATTCAAAATTAGAATTACATATGAATTTTGTATATGGGCTAAATACTGTTTTTTCCCGATAAAAAACGCTATTATCAGTATAAATGTTCCTTACATAATTTAATAATCTGTTAATAAAAAGTAATATAAAGGGAGTTTTTGGCGGGAACTGGAAGGTTGTGCCGTGCAGTTTTATTTTATAAAAATGTGTAAAATTACTCTAAAATGAACAATAGTTGTAGGATATTGATAGTTTTTAATGTGAAATGTATAGTCAAATGTGGCCTTTTGAGTTATCACAAGAACTCTGTTGAATGGCACCAGCTGATAACCTACAGTTCAGCTGTGCTACTCATAGGCTTAAGGAAATGAAGAAATTATATTGTAAACTAAGATCTGGCTCAAAAGGCCTAGCTGCCAAGCCATAAACCTACATAAATAAAATAATAAAAAGTAAAGTGCCAGGGTGTAATAGAAAACGACATTAAAAAAACACCCATTTATCAGTGATTGCTAACCGACAAAATAACAATTGCGTTCATAATCTAAATAGTATAACATCGTTCCCTAATAAGGCATCGTTGTACAACAGCATTGTTAATTTGGTGGTATTAGTTCGCGGATCGGCGGTTCCTTCACCACTTGGCATTAATTGATTCGCATTAACGAGCTTAATTACAAGCCGGTCTCTACGGTCGGTTACTATGTTACCTACTACAGACAACTGAAAGTACGCTCGAGGTCGATGTGTTAAAGATCAGACATACTTAAATGTACAGAATAAATGAAAAACATCGTTGTACTGGAAAATAATTAGACATAACATAGGCTGAGTATCTATAAACCCTGTTTGTTGGAAATACAAATATTTATAGAATAATAATTCCTAGAGAGATAGTTTCCTACAAAATTACGTTGAGAGTTGAAGCACAAAACCAATCGATGTGTGCGTGAGCGCCGTGTAAATATTTTCACTGACACGCACATAAAGGTACAAATAATGTTACAGTTAAATAGAATCTTTCTAACCACTATGAAATTGGAACTATTGGAGGTCGTCACACTGAGTCTTTACCTTGATGGGACCGACGCATTGACAAGCGAACTGAGACTTTTAGGTCCTACTTAAAAGTGCTTTACTTTACTACCTACTCGGGTTTGAAGCGTATTAATTCTATGCAAATACCTATACGTCATACAAATTTTCATCATATTTGCTTTTTTTCCCAATGCAGTGAGATTCCATAACTCGCTTTCTATTCAAATAAACGTTTTTGTTTTACTTATTCTACCTGCAAATTGTTGCGTCGAGGGAGAAATAGGTGTGATCTTTGTTGTATTATGGTTATGTTAATTTACTTTAACAAGTATACATTATACTAAAGCCTGTATGGATGCAATAAAAACTCATGTAAGGATCATAATTCATAATCTACTATTTAAGCCTTACCAAGCATCTTTTAAAAGTATTAAAGTGTCGTTCAATTTACCGCAATGGCAGGCAAACTACTTGTTTCACATAGATTAGTCAAAGATATTAATCTTCAGTATTAGGTTAATAAATACAAAGTAAAAGAATATTTGAAGACGTGGTTATTACGTGCTTAAGTACATTAGTTCCATAAAATATAGATAATGTAAATAAATAACAAATTTTGAGATATTGTACGCCCCATTTGCTACAAATAATATTTGTACTCAGCGAATTGCTGTAAAAATTGGATAGATTTAAGTGAAATTAATTGAATTATTAATAATTATATAATTTAAAAACTTAGAAATTAAATACTACTATATAAATATTTACAAGTATAAGATGTAGTCCAGATCGCTGTCGGTGAAGAGCATTCCCAAAATGCTGGCCGCATTAATAAATTAATTATTTAACAGATAAAATTAAAGATCAATCTTTTTAAAAACCAATGTTTTATACTTATACAGGTGTAATAAATATCGCATGTAAAGTACAAACCTAACCTCTTTTTGATCATTGCCTCCCCTGATAAATGTATGTTGCCCCTAACTCGTGTACAAAACAAGGAATCGTGTTTTTTCTTGAGGATGTCGTCAATTTTGTACGCACACGTCAATTATGTTTTGCATAATAATTGGACATGTGCTATTATTTTTATTGAGTCTAGTTTTAAATTGTATTTTTTAACCACCGTGCGAGTTATTTTAAATGATAAATGCGTTGGCTGTAATACTAGCAATAAGTTTAAGATATTTGTATTATTTGCATATACGATTTTTGTCGCTCTTAGTCTTACTTATGGGTAGGCCGATTAACCATATTAGTTACAATTGGTGTGCCTAAAGTGCATAATGTTGTAAACTACTTACTTGCAGTAAAACCGTCAGTAATACCGTCGAAATTAGTTAGTACGTAGTGAATTTATTTCAGTACATAATGTCCACTTTTTCAAACACTATACAAAAAGTGTTTTCGCCGTTTATATTATTCACTGGCTAAATTAATATTGAAGGTGAAACCAACAATGAGTAAATTCGAGATGTGCAATTGTGGTAGTATTATAAATAAACCTTCGCCTCATTATTTAATTAAAATAACATCGCTTGAATGCATAACGTGTAACTGTACATCCCTTTCTTTCTACATAATTCCATATATTTGAGCCAAATATACCTTGCTCACTGGGAAGAAATCGACGGAAAGAAAGGAGGTACTCCAAGTGTGCTCTGTGCGTAACTCGAAATAAAAATGCATTATTATAAATTGTGTAGTAATACAAATACTCTAAATATTTATCAGATTAAAAAAAACGTAGTTAAAACGTAGTTTTATTATCTATACAAGTCGCGAAAACTTGAGAGAATATAACATTTCCGTTGTTGGCTAAAAAAGTTTGATCATTACTTAACATTAATTTTAAATAACCCCTTTACACTCTAAAAACTATCATCCGAGTGAAATGTACAAAAAAACAATTTCTCACCTATAAAAAACTACCAAAAAATACGCATGCCAACCGCAACTGTCAAAATGTTTGAAAAATCGATTAAACACAACCCAACACTATATTTCCAGTATTTCAAAATTCGAAAAACATTCCATTTTCAAATTCAAATAACAATGGGGAAGGAAGTGGCGACCGCAAAGACACGAAATTATCCAGGAAGCGTAATTATACGTTTGTTAACTTTTTTCCTATAATTTTGCGGCTACGATCGCATCTTTAGGGCCCATTAAAATCACCACCTCCATTGTGATGATGGAACGGTACAAATCAAATAGTATTTATGTCTACTTATGCCTTTTGTGCGGTTTATTCTTAAGAAATGTATTCTTGAACTCCACCCAAATTGGAATCGAATTAAAAAGTAATAAATTAACTGGAAGGCAAACGGTGTTTTGTAGGGTTGAACTAGTAAGGTATTTCTACACTAGTCTTTCCTTATTCATTTATATTATATATAATTAGAATGACAGCTAGATATAAATAGTCTTACTAACCGTAAATCCCGGTTGGATCCGGAGAATCAAATTCGGAGCCCGTGGTCTGCTTTATACGCCTACTTATTCTTCCTCGATCCGCTATACCTACATAAAAAGAAAAGAAAAATGTTTCAAGAAACAAAATTTTTGTCATGACTTCACAAGTAGGTAGGTATACCTACTGTTTGCGATTACAAGTAAATAAATACTTACAATTAGCTGAGCCAGGAGTTTTGGATTGGGAAACCGGATCCGCCCGCACATTAAGGCCGGAGAGGAGGGACGTGCGCCGATCCGCGCGCCCCCTCTCACCTCGTTCGGTGAGGAAGAGGAGCCGGAGAGACCCAGATCTCCGGCCACAAAATGGTGAGGCCAGCCCGCAAAGGGGCCGGCCGTCGTCCGTCCGGGCTGGTGGTGAATGCGCGAGCGAGCCCACAGCCCGGACAAAGAACGCTCGGGATCGGACAGGGGTTTTAGTGGGTATCCCTAACCGTGGTGTGGCAATAGCTCTCCACATCCCATCGTGGGGCGCTAGTGCCACCCCGACCTGGCGAATCCCACATACGGGCCGCGACCTTTCCCCCTCGCGCGGCCTACGATCCTCAAACGGATTTCCCCTGTATAAAAAAGAAAAAAAAAGAAAAAAAGGAGTTTTGGATTATACCTAAGTGTCTGATTTCCTCGGATGCTTATTGCCATGAAGACTTATTCTAAATTCTACTTAGTAATTCTTGAAACTCAATACTGGTGTAATACACAAACCGTAATAAATCATAAATATAAAAAAAGAAAAATAACCTCAAATCCACTATATTATTTATACATTGTCAATGAGGACTTACATAAAACGTGTTGTAATACCACAGTCATTTGATAGGTTATCGCCCGCTTATTGTAAAACCTCGGAAATTTAACACTGGATTACAAATGCCGCCCTAAACTAGGAAGCCGTATTACAAACAAAATTATAAATGCCGATGAGTGTGGCGCTAGTTTCTATGTCTAATAAAACTTGATTTAGAAACGTTATGGAATAAAATAGTTCCTTAATTTATCCGACGACACAGTTAAGCTTGTTGCGGTATAAATGAAGTCCAAATACATTTATCACAAATGACTGTAAGTGTTCAAATGTTTATTCATAACCTTTATTATCTGAGATATAAAGCAGCTAATCGCCTAAAAATAAATATGATAGCAGCAAATATTATCTAGCAACCGTCATTGTAGTTTGAAAATTCGAACGACAATGCGCGCCTTATCGAGTGACGACAGATGTTTAAATTTCGAAATCCGTATTATCCAACCAAAAATTGTAATAATACTCGTTCAGAAATCTCTTATTGAATGTAGAGTTTTTCATATGTAGCTGGGTTATAATTTGATATTGTTCATTTGTAACCGCGGACTGATTTATGACGACAAAAACTTTTGGAAATGTCGGTTAGTGTATAATTTGCATGTCAGCATTTTGTATGTATGTTTTTTGGTTATTATTATTTATAGCCTTTGAGAGTAAATATTTAAAATGTTCATATAATCCTTAGGTTTCTTATTTATTTAAAGATTTTTTGTAAATTCCTTTTTGGAATCTGACAGCTCAAGAGATTAACCTATGTCGTTACACATATTTCGTTTGTACTAGTTACGCTATGGTAATTTGCAAATTAAGGGGAAGATTAATGACGTTGTATGAGTATACCTACTATTGAAGCTGGTTAGACATGAGAATAGTGAATTGTGTGTGATGAACGTTTGTGGTGTACAAATAAAAAAAGCCAACGAGAGAAGAAAGTGCTCTATGGCAGTATTAGTAGAATTTGCCAAAAAGGCAGGTAAAGGAATTCTACTTAGTCTATACAGCCAATTCTGGTGTATAAGTCTTCGTATAGGTGGCGCAGTTGAATTGTAGGCTACAACTGACGCCATTCGACAGAGTTCTAGTCTGTAACAGGTAAAAATTATAGTAGTAAAAGGAAATAATGTAATTCAAAAACATAAATAGCAAAAAAAAATAGCACAACCATATTTCAATAAACAATTTAGATTTTCATCACTAACATATTTTTCATCCCACAGTTATTTCAGTTACATCACACAGATTTTTATTGGGATCCGTTGAGTCCTTTCGAAGTATTTTCGAGAAGACTTTCAGACTGACACAGAGACAAATTCTAAAGTATTTTTTAGAATTATTGTCTCTGTGTATACAAACCGTATAAAGTTGGCATCTATTGTGAAATGATAGACAAACACTTCAACTTAATTTATTAGTATAGATAACATAACTTGTTAAGCAGACCTCGCGTGCTATCTTATCTCTGCTGATGGTTCGCAATCGCTCCATTTAAAGGTTGTTATTAAAGCAATTACATTTAAATTAATCAAGTTTTTATCCGTAATTACTTTAATTAAAAGCATTACGTTATTGTCCAACACTTTAAATTTACTTAACGGGTTATTCAAGTCGCGTCTGCAAGGCTAAAATGATGTAAAGTGTACGAATAAAATCATACATTACATTACAATAGTATAGGTTACAATAGTAAATCGAAGTGGAACGGTTCTTCGAGCCACCTCTTGGCATGGGTCGTTGTGAGTATTGTGTGATTGAAAATGATGACGTCATTAGTGATGTTTTCGACACGACCACAACCACCGCGGTCACCTTGTGAAACGGCTAAAGGAGCAGTTTGAGTGTTGTGACCTACTAATACTAATGGAACGCCTTGAAAGTGTGACAATGGGTGAGAGGGGTAGGCAGAGACGACACATTTCGAAATTTAATATATTTAAGCTTTAAAACACGTAACTATAAATATTAACGAAAAATTTCAAAATATTTCCAACTCTATCTCTATAGTATTTAAATTATTAATATACAATTTAAATTCAAATAAAGCTAATTACGGAACTGCTGTTTTAATTCAATAATTTCTTTATTTAAAATAACAAAATATTTGATATCACACGTCTCGTGACAAGGACGACGGAGGGTCAAAAACTCTGCTACGGCCCCTGGTTGAAAATGGTTACCATACCTAGCCTATGGGCGTTTCGGTCTGTGTCTAACTACGTTCTAAGTCTCAGGCCTTTCCTATCATAAGCGCGGGGCTCATGAGAGGAGGGTAGTTTTAGTGGGTATTAGTCATTTGCCGTTCAATGACTCGAGTCACCACACATGCTGGTCAAGTATGGACGGATTACCCTTAAGGTAACCCCTCCATATGCGACACCGGTCTAATCCCTTGCAAAGGATCCAGTATAGTGCGAAAACTGCATTTCCCCCGCCTTAAAAAAGAAGCCTATGGACGTTTGTAACACTAAAGGTGCTACCAATGTGTTGCTGGCTTTCCAGTGAGGACTAGAACTTGGCCACTAATATCAGAACAGAACTCATAGTTGATATGGCAACAAACTACTAGACTAGGGATAGTTGTCATACGGACGAATAAATGCCTTATCTGCTACTTTTCTTGGCTGTTAGGTATACCTATGATATAGGATAGAAGTAGTGTTTAGCTCTAGTTTAAGTAAGGTACTTAAGAATCGTACTTCCTGCATCTGGGGATATCGATTAAGACCTATCTCAGCAGCTTGAGCGGAGAGGCTTAAAAATCCATTATTACTCGTAGAGATATGATCACAATTACTTTGAGAAGTAGCAGGCAAGGTGATGCTAAGTAAAATAGCAGTTGACAGTGGACTCATCTGCTGTCAAATTTATATTTAAAAGCTTTAACAAGGTTATTCGGAAACCTTATAGATACAGTTGGCTGACCCTTGGCTATTTAGTTATAGGCATATTTTTATCGTATGATAACAAATTACAATATGTTAGCTGCTAAACAGAATATAGTTTGTTTATTAACTACTATTGTTAGTCCATAAACTGTTAGGACCCTTCTAAGAAGACATTGGTAGCAAATATTAACGGGTTAATAGATCGATTTTGGTTTATTATAAATTTATTTTGTGTATTGTTTTTATATTATATTTTTTTGCAGGAATGCAGCAAATAAGCTGACTGAACACGTGGTGAAAAGTGGGAACCGTTGTCTATGGATTTGCCTCGAAGGGGAAACTGGAATCTGACGACTGATGTCGGATATATAGATAGATAACACTTATATTATACACCATTACAGAAAACTTACGAACTAGTGTTATTCTAATTGGGTACAAATGGCGGTCTTATCACTAAAAGCGATGTCTTCTTCATTAAGAGTGGCGATGGTGGTATACATCTCACGGTTGTTATGGCGACATACTGTAGACTCGGGGTGGTTAGCCATCCAGACAGGCCAATGGCCACCATTTGGCGGTGGATGGTTTTGTCGCCTCTCGAGTCGCGATGCGGACTGGCCACATATATTCTGTCTTAGTTACCCGAATAAAATTTAGTCATTATCTTTATTACAAGAATCTAGTTTCGTCAAATTTTTGACTATTCCGCAATGCTTAAATAAATCACAGATGAGACCTCCCTTACTGTTTTTTACAAGCATCAGTATGTTGTAATTAAAGTGTCATATTACCCTAATAATAAATTTGAGTAAGACCGGAAGTTCGTACACAATGAAACCGAACAGAAGGTAGGAACAATACCATACAAAAAATAAGTCAGGTTTTTGGCGGGGACATAATATTATACATAAATTATACTGTGCAGTTTTGTTTTTCAAATTCTTATAATTTGGTCTAAAACTAAGAATGATTTTAAAGCAAGAATTGGATGTTGTCGTCTCATAATATGACAGACACTTCGATTTTAGTATTAGTCAGCCCACTGTTTGAAGTCTATTAAAGAAAATATATCCACGAATACTTGTTTCTAACTAAATGCCTAAACATCACAAAGTAAACTTAATAAAGTTGACAATATAATAAAACAGGAAATTTACTATTAACATAGTAGTAGTATAATATAGATAATTTCCTGTTTAATATAACTGATATTCACTACTAATGTAGTGAATATCAGTTATATTCAATAACTTTGTATTGCAATAAGACTAATTACCTACAAGTCCTAAAATGGGAAAAGTATGAATGAGGTCTTATTTACTTTATTCATCATTATAAAGCTAAAAACTTTTACCACTCCTATAGCTGCGTTTATATCTAAAAAATATAGACTATTGTAACATAAAATAAAATAATAGCAATCAAATAATATTTCAAAAAAAGAATATTGCCCCACCTATCCGACACTGATTATGAAACTAAAAATCGTAATAAAAAGGCAAAATCCGCATAAGAATTTATTCAGCCATCAAATGTAGAAAATAAATAATCCACGATATTGTCGATAACAATACAGTATGCAGGCGCTGAGGTGCATTGATCTATAGATCATTTCTCGTCGATCCCTATTAGTCTGGATCTTCAACGCCCCGCCCACTCGAAAGCCCACTGAACATTAATTGGCCGCGAACTTCGAATACGAAACGCCTACTGTATATTTATCTCTTTTTATCATCATACATTTTGTATAGCTACCTTTGTCTATCGCGTGTGATTAAGCGCGAACGGTCTTGTTACTTTCATGCGCCCGCGCAGCGGAGTCGTCACAATGCCGCTCGTAAGCTCTTTTCCAGAGAAAAATAGAATGTCAGGATTGTTTTTTTTCATACTGGTACGGTCAGACAGCCGCCCGTCATCGTGTGCAATATTTGTATCGGATGGAATGTTTTTGCTCGCGTTTTGGGACTTCAATTCGAAAGTAAGCATCACTTGAGTATTCGAGTTGAAACTATTTCTTTTTGTGTAGAAAAAAAATGTGTTTTTTGGATTATGGTATTTTGAGTTAGTCGTCAGCCTTATTAGAGTGAATATAATACACAGTTCAATGCAGCAAATTTAGCATCTATGAGATAGATTCCCACATTCAATTTCATCCAGACACTATTTTTTTGGAAGGATTTACGTTGGATTCAATTATTTTAGGTGTTAATAAGATGGCAATGGCACGTAGGTAAAGGTACCTACCCTGGCGTTTAAGTATCACCTATAGAGCATTACCTACCTATTCACATGTGAGGTAAAACCGATCGGGTGAAGATATTTACAATTAAAGGACACCAATTCGTCGATGGCAATTCTATTTTACCTACCTACTAATGTTTATGCTAAAATTTTAATCCTAACCTCACTTTCCCAACCTAGGATGTTAAAGCTCTTTGGCTCATTGCACAGGTTGACGGAAGAACAATTTAGCCGACGAATTTCCTAAACTCCTTATGAACAAGCGTAAACCGTTCTATGACAGGGTATTTTATTCGTCAAGAGATTTCCGATTGAAGTCCTCTGACGAATGGAATCGTAGATATGTCGAAGACCAAGTAATTTGAACAATGAAGCTACTTTTGACTATCATGTGGGCTAAGAGGACGGTGAAATACTTACAAGATTTTGAGTAAGGTTAGGTACTTACACCGTGTTAAGTGCAAAGAAAATAACATCGTGTCGACGTAACGCAGACAACCTTGAAACCAATCCCTCATTTTATCTTGCAATGCCCAGTCTATGCATACGAGTGATACAACGCAGGGAGTTCTCAATGGGAGTTCAAATAATTTACAGAGATTTTGGAGGGTTATCTTATTCCATTATTTCCACAAGCCAAATAGGCAGACGGTTCTGTTTAATAGAATGCGGTCATTGCCATTTACGTATGCAACGTCAGAAACGTTGCTGACGCCTTACTAGGCTCGGAAGAAGTTATGCCCCCCTTTTTAAAAAACCCATGTCGTAGTGCAAAAACTTTCTAGACAAACGTTGCATACTATGCATTTTATTGTTATTGTTTTACAGTCACCTATGAATGATAACAGTGCTAGAATAGAGTAAAGGTAACGAATTGGAAGTATAGGATAGAGAAGATGAGCATAATAGAACAAGGAATTAAAGATAAACATCTCCGACTGATGGCGAATTCCTTAATTAAATTATTTGTAACTTTTTTGCTTTGTAAACTGAGTTGTACAGTCGTGGTATGAAAATGTTTGCCAGATCAATCTATTCATTTAACGCTCCGCGAGCTCATGTTGCCTTTTTAACTAAGTCACAGAACACTGTTCCACAGAAGTTATGTTTAGCTGTTTGACAATAAAGTTTGAAATTACTTAGATCAAAGTTGTTTGATTTTTGTCTAGTCTAAGAAGATTGTTTAGACATGAAAAACCTTTTTATTGGCTTATTATATATATATTATACTAGCCGATCCCGCCCGCTTCGCCTGGCGAATGACATTATAGAATTTTTAAAAACGGATCACGGTTTGTTATAAGTGAAAATCATGTTGTTTCTAACATAGAGGTTATCTTAAATCATGTTCCTCTTCTATGAGCTAGAAAACAAATGAACCAAGGATAAATGCCTGTCTTTTGTTTTATGGGAGCAAATAAATTAATAAACAAACAAATTGAGAAAACATGGCAGAGGGCACATAGAATTTAAAAAAATATATAGCCTATAACCATCTACGATTAAGTCCGCGTCGAATGGTTGTGGTTTCATGCTGATCGGTCCAGTAGTTTTCGAGTTTACCTCGGACAAAGAAAACAAACTTTGCTTATATATATATAGATTTAGGTTAAACATACTGATTATATCGTCTTTGTTTTTTATTATTTGTGTCAATGACTGGCATTGTCAATATTGCAATTTTCCTTTTTCACGCTCCTATATTTTATAAACGCAACATTTACTAAAACGTTGGCAGTATTGTCTCTTGTAAAAATAATTATTGTAAATGCTAACTGAAAAACTATAAATAAAGTTAGAATAGTTAATTATAATTAAATTAAAAATTTTACTGTATTAGGTAAGCGCGACATTTTATTTGACACCTTTACTGATTAGGTACTCATTCACGCTAAACAGACATCTTTGTCTTCTGTAATGACTGCTACTCAAAAGTAGCAGAAACATAAAAAAAAACAAATAAAATGCCGCACTTAAACCATTAAATCGTTGATTCAATTTAATGAAAATGCAAAAAAATCAGAAAATATTAAGTTTTAAGAAAACTTTAATTGAAACTAGTGGGTGTGTAGTGTAAAATATTTGAACTGATAACTAAAATGTGACTTTTCAACTTGTGAAAAGAACTCTAGTGTCAGTCTATATAATTTAGCTGAAGCAGATCGGGATTATTTGAGTTTGGCTTCCACTTGGTGTTTCTTCGTTTAAAGATTATCCTAAAAGTTATGTACTATTAACATGTAACACTGGTTTAATAGGTAAACTTTTAAACGAATTGAAATAGGAGGGTCTCAATTCGTCTGTACGTTTTTTGGTATGTTCGTTTTCTCCGTCGATTGTAACCGATTATCAAATTTTTCTTTTAATCGAATGGTTATACTCCCGAATTGGTCCCATTGTCACCATGTGAGAATCTGATCAGTGAATATCAAGAAATTAGACAAACTCCCGAAAATTGTTTACCAACTTTTTCATACCCTGATATCAATTATAAACCGATTCTCAAATTGTTTTCTTAAGCCATAAGTGCATACTCCCATAGGATATCGAGATAATCTTATTGAAGAACGCGTGTGCCTTGCTCTTGGAAAAAAGCTTGTGTACGCGTGTAGTTATTACATTTTCTACAGGCGCTTAATTATTACACGATTTCTCGTCAATTGTGGATCGAATTCGTTTTTTTTTCTTTATTCGTAAGTGAGTATACTCCCAAGGCAGTTTCATGGTCACCAAGTAAGGATGTGAGTTGCGGATCCAGAAAATCAAAAGGAATTTTGTTGTAAAGAATATACACGAAGAGTGCGATTACAAATCTGTATACGCGTGCAAGTTGTATAATCTCTATAGGTGCTTAATATATTATTTCTAAAGCAATTGTCTTTGCGCAACTCAAAAGATTTTTTTTTGTATAAACTGTTAAAAGCTTATTTAAAAATCCAAAAGAAAACAGTTTCTTTTTTGTTTGGTACAATTAAAGCTTGAGTATAAAGGACCAGTTAAGAATGACGCAATCAAATAATATTATTTAAAGGCATTATTTGTCTGTCACTAAATCTCAACGATTTTTGTGTTTTATCTATCATCAGAAATCCGTCGTTTCATGTCAGTCAAAGATCCACAATTTGGCTGAGATATGGCTTGAAGATAATTCTAAATCTTAAATATTCCTGTGTAGTACAAGTGACACTTGCTTGGTATAAATAGTGCAAAGTTAGGTTTATTAAATAAAATGAGTAGAAGCTGTCCTGTTTCCGTTCTTTTCTCTTTACTTTCCTTGTTATAGAAGATTAACTCATCATCATCTTACTAACATGGCAGCCCCATAGGTCTTGTACAAGCCTACAAAGTTATGATAAGTCTGACGCTCGTAGCGTAAGAAATACTAATATCATAACTTTCTACAACTAAGGGCCGAGCTTTCAATGTTCAAATAAAAGTTATCAGTGGATTAGATTATACCCTGACTAAATTTAAAAGTGAATCAATTCGCCTGTTTTATTCATGCAACTGTAATTTTTAATTTTCTCACTTTGTATTTTGTTCTATAAATAACTTTTATGTGGTAATCGAAAAATCGGCCCTTAAAGGAACCAAAATAGCGCATTAAAATTCTATCATAATATTTTAAAAGTAACATAATATGGTACTTATTTTACTCGTGTTCTTTTACATGTAAATAATCTAAAGTATCTATTGATATGTGTCCAATTATGAAGTAAAATTTTACCTAAATTAACATAATGGACTGTTATAGGTACCTAAACTATAAGAAATCAGATTATTATCGGTTCCATATCTCGGGCTAGGTATCGAAGTAGAATTTTAAGAATTAGGTAATGACGTGAAACAGTTATCCTTGAGATAATCGTGTTTTGTGTGATGTTGAAACATCCAATGACTATCCCATTTTCTTTACTTACTTTCTTACTTTTTCCCAATAACTTATAATCAATATTAAATTTACGGGTTTTCTGGAAGAGATCACTTCTTAGCGATAAGACCGTCCGTTGTGCACATTTAGAATATTTTTAGGCTATAGGTAAGTTCATCTGTATTTTCTGTAATTGTGTACAATAAAGTGTTATCTATCTATAATTATTTTAATTCAATTCGAGCGCTTTGTTTTTCTTTTACGAAAAAGCTTTACCCTTCCTTCGATACAGGGCCCGCCTAAGCCAAGCTCAGCCACTGCTTTATTCCATGCCTCTTATCGCATTCTAAAGATTGGCAACGCCCTGGCTTCGCTCCTGGGGCTGTCTACAGGCGAAGGAAACACCTTTTTCAACTCTTTATTTTTTTAAATATGCCTTAGGTATATCTACGGTCTAAGGTCTGTAGTCTTTTGGTATCGACTTATAACCTTCATCTACGCAAAAAAAGCAAAAAACCGAATATGCGACATATCACCTTCATCCACTCACTCCTTCAATTATAATGAATTTAATATGAAGAGAAAAATTTACCTACATAAAACAAAACACAGGAACATTAATATAGTTCTGTATTTAAAAATAATATTATTGTGGCCAGTACCAAAACTTATCAGCCATAGTAAAAGCTTTTTGCCGGAGATCCCAACAACTGTAACTAGTATTAATGAGTATTCAGGCTTGAGAATAATTTTCAAGCAAGCAGCCAAAAGCTGAATTCAAATGCCAGAAGCATCAACCGAATTGTAGATATATGAGTGGTATCTATCGAGAGAGTTCTTGCAGCAATATTAAAAAACATATTATACAAAATAGTTCAAATTTTCAAAACGTAAGTAACTATTGTTAAAAAATCTTTTAAATAATCTTTCTTAAAAATACTATCTAATAGGTAACTAATACACAGTAAAAGAATCGCACTGCAAAATCCTATAAAAACGTGTTTTATTATGAAAATTATTATTATAAGACAAAACTAGCTAACTTGAAAATAGAGAAGATTTGATTTCAATGATAAACTATTTTTTTAAATGATATAGAGTCATAGAACTATGAAAATAAATAAACAGCATTATATTGTGTTACCTAGGCACGATAATTTCTTGTAAATTTTGTTCCACCTCACTTAAAACCGGGGAATCCCTGGCAGACATGAATTTGGTCACATTTATTACTATGATTTATTTTTCCGCGTAAATTAAAAAATGTCCTACATTTAATTAAACATGTAAGCACGCGATACTGTTATTTCTTTACTTAATTAGTTTTACAATGACAGCCAACATTAAAAAGGTTACAACAATTAATGCGTTTGTAAAAAAAACACAAGTTTCCCACAAATTAACTAATGAAGTTTATCGTTAAAATCATTTCGTTTTGCTACTCTTTAACAGATGGCGCTACTAAAATGAAATATTAAAATTTTGAATTTACATTTCGGGTTTGCGAATTGTGTATTATGTATTTTTTTGCAAAACTACATAAGAGTAATTTTTAATAGAAAGTTAAAGAAATACAAATATTTTATATTGATTTACAATATAAAATTTTGATGTTTTACAACAAACAATATTTTATATGGTACTAAAAAACTCTATAATATGCGATATATGGAATAAAACAATGAAATATTGATTATAATTATTATGATGTTATTGACTTTAAATAATTATAATTATAGAGAGGAATCACACAGATATATCTATGCTATGTATTTTCTTTTTAATAATAAGACATTTATAAACGACATTTTAATATCTGAAAATGTATTTAATACCTATTTCCTGTTAAGACTTCGCGTAGTAAATAAACAAATGCATAAAACCTCATTTATAACTTCGTTTTAAAAGCAGGACCGAAACTCCTTGATGATTCGCACCACTTCTCTATGTCAAAGCCTTTCAAGAACGCAACGGAGGGATCTGCGATAAAGGTTAGCAAGTTCATAAGTAGACAGCGTTGTTAAGTTATAATTAAAATAATATTTCGGTCTTTTATGTTCTATGAAGAAAGTAATGCTTAGATAAAACGAATTAAGTGTATCTGTTACTTTAAGGGATATAAGTATCCAAAGTTAAGCCCCGTGATATAAGTTAGCTCAGTTTCGAACTTCATTTAAATCCCCGTAGTTTTTACGTGATGCTCTAACAGACAGACAAAAATTCTAAAAATTGTTGTTGTCAGTCCGAATTAGCCCCCTGATTTTTTTTCACATATTTAAACGCATTGTACAAACTCGAACCATTTACAGATTTATAGTAGATATATAGATTCCAGTTAGTTTTTTTAAATAGCTTCAATGCACAGCCACGATATATTTAGAATTTTATAATATAATATAGTTATAATAATAAAAATCGGCAGACAAACACACATATTTTGTAAGTGTACTAAATTGAGCAATTTACACTTGTGTTATGGGTAATTGCAATACACTGGGGCCGATCTCGGACACCCAGACCATAAATAACGGAGAAAATACATTTCCGAAATTTACTATACCAGGAAACGAACCCGGAGCCTCTGCGATGCAGTGAGGTAGGCCGGCAAAGGCTTAGCCCGCTCAACCACAGATGCCGTCAAATAATATATATACAAACATACATAACTTCACGCCAGGTCCCTTGCGGGGTAGGCACGAACACCTCACTTGCTTCTTTGACATTCATAGCTCTCGTCATGCACGCTCGTCTGTTCTTAAGGCTCCTGACATCACCTTCTGCTAGTACACGATCAATTTGATCATGGAAAGTTATCTAAGACATTTAAACATCATTAGATAGTGCGAGTCATTGCAAAAAATCATGTTTATAACGTAGGAAAATGATCTTGGGGAAAACAATGTATAACTAAGTATTTTATTCTATATGGGGCGTTTACAAAATCTACAAGCCGGCGACCGTTTATAAGTTGAAGTGTCTCGGGTGATTTGAAAATCATTTATTACCACCACTTCATTCATAAAATTGTTCTCCTGTTGAAGACAAATTCGTTCGTGCCAAGTTGCTTGACCTAGTTAACGCCTCGAATTGGGTTCGTCTTTGATAAAGTGTGTTAAACAAACTCGAAGCAACTTATGGTTTTGTTTCAAGAATTTTCCAGCAGTATCTTTCACACTGAATTTTTGTTTTCTTTATGTTGCTATTCTTAGGTAAATGGTTCATTTCCTACCGTGTATTTAAATTTTTATGTATCTTTTATTTGAGTTATAAAAATTAAATAAAACTGTCAATATGAGCAATCTTAAATAATTACCGAATACCGGATAGGGCATTTGACATGATATAAACGGAGGTGCTTCTTATCAACTTTAAAATCCCGAAGCCATCTAGATTTTGAACCGGCATTGGCAAGTAGTACAAAGGCAGACAAAGGAATCATAGTCCATACAGCCAACTCTGATGTTTATTAGGTGTTCGTATTTTAGCGCAGTTGTATTGCAGGCTACAACCGACGCCATTCAAAGGAGTTCTTGTGAAAACTCGTCGAAAGGCCACGTCTGACAATACAATACATATCACATTGCTCACAAAAACACATAATGGCTACTCAAAAACTATCAATATCGTAAAACTATTGTTCATTTTAGAGCAATTTTACACATTTTTAGTAAAATGAAACTGCACAGCACAGTGTCTCCTATCAGTTCCCGCCAGAAAATCCGCATTGCAAATTATGACATTCTTTGTAGGAACGGGTGAAAAAGCATTTTATTTATAGTTTAAACAGTAATTTAATAAAATTATTTCTATTTCGTATTTTAAAGTTATAATAATGATATGGTAGCTGAACTCGCTCTTTTATATGAACATCATATTAGAATTTATTGTGATGTAGGGTTTTCTTCCGTTTTCTACCCACCATTAATATTTTTTTGCTTTTAACTCAATTATATTAAATTTTGAACTTACTAAATTAAATATAATAGATTGGGCTGTGTCAACTACCTACCCTATTGTGGAAATGTGACATTTTAGTTGCCACATGAACTCAGATGCTGGGTGTAAATCTATCTATCCACCATGTCATACCCATATAAGCCTAGGTCTAGGGTATTAAATCTAAGCTTGTGGGAGTTATAATGGTCATATGACGCCTATTTGTTTAAAAACTATTCTAAAATTTTAAAAAGTGTTTATTTACGCTTGACTCTGACAAGATACACAATTCGAGCGAAGCCATATTTAAAAAAAGAAAACTTTTATTTATATCTGCATTTCGGCATGTGACAAATTTCAAAAGTATTCGTTTTTTCATAATACGAATTTTTGGCATCGAAAGTGGAAACATAAATGTGTAAATCGCAAAGGCCACCCATGCTGTATTCTCGGAAAATGAACTATAAAAATAACTTTGTGTTTAAAATTCCGTTGTCCGGCGCGCATCCAACGCAATGCTAACTCAATTATGCGATAGTAATAATATTTTATTTATGTTGTTGCACACATGTCAATTTAAGGAATAACCACATTTTATTGCAAATCCCAGTACAAATATGTACCTATGTATGAAGGTACTATAAAGCGTTTAATTACATATACCTAAGATTAATGGAAAAATACACGTAATAAATAAAAATAGTAGGTCGTATTGCGATACTTTTTCACTTTTTTTACTTTTTTCTTCAGATAAATACTGTTTGTGTTGTTGTTTAAAACACAGAGTGTTGTTTATAAAATATACTTATACATTGTAACTCTGATCAATACAATGCCACGAAGCTCTTGTTGCAACTTCCAACGTCACATTACGTACTGTTACTGTTGAGATTTTCATACACACAAAGAGATTTTGTTTAATAGTAATAACGATTCTATAAATATTGTTCATTCCTAGCTAGATATCTGCGTATTTTGAAAATGTACGTAACAATAAAATGCCCACGTTATATAAGTGTGAAAACTCCTATAGTCCGGCCGCGCTAAGAATGTCTTCTGATTTCGTGAACATATGGTTAGATAACATTGCAACGACGAACATTTTACGATAAGATTTTATTGTTCCTATATTTATTACTTGATTCAAGATAGTCATATCACCACGACAATTGATTATAAACTAAATTAGTTAAGTAACAACACAAACGCATTCTTAGAACGGCCGGACTATAGTAATTGTTTATCAAAAGTGTGGAGAGCTCTAATTTTATTTTATTCACGATGATAAAATTAATAAAAAAACATACTACTCGTATCAGAATTTTATCCTTATTTAATACTTAAGGAGAGCATAGGTATAATAAGCGATGTTATAGTTAATAGCCATTGCTTCCAATCAACCTTTAGAATGATAAATACACAAACATGGAAGTTCAGTGTGTGTTACGAAAATAAATATAAAATTCAAAATTTAATAATTTTTAAATAAGTTCTCTACTGGAGAACACTTTTTGAAAGTCATACATATAAGTTAAAATTTAATTTTACTTGCTATTCTATGGAGATACACCGCTTTGCAACGTATTATTGCTGTTAAGGAAAGGCGGTAAGAAACACCCAGCAACACGTCTGCCGATGCACAAATAGTGCATCCACGTAACATAGAAAGTTAAATGAGTAGGTGCATTATCTATAAACAAGAAAGTTTAATAAATTTTATCATCATTACGGAGAAGTTAATATGGTCCCTAAATTGGAATATCTACATACCTATACAGTAATATGTACCACCATGCGAAATGAATTTACGATACGATAATCGATGAATTAGGTGAATATGCGATATTAAAATATTATAACCTAATTAATTCAAAAATTGAATTCAGTGTCTAACAGAAACGTAATTCTCGTTCACTATATTTTTTTAATGCAGATGCTATAAGTTATGTCTAAATATTACAATGTAAAACTTTTTTAAGGTTCCGAAGCAGTTTAGGTAAAGACGCAATCCGTGTGAAATCGTCATTTTCGAACGTTCGTCTGTCTTTGAATGTTAGTTTCGAATTTCAAATTTGTCTCGAAGATTACCTACTAAAGTTATATCTATAAAAATGGTTAAAAGGTATATTTACTATAAGCCACACACAATGTTGCAGTGACATTACAACAAAAACAAACACGTTTTATTTTGTCAAACATTTAAGTAATTGGAGATATGTTGTAGGATGAATTTTCATTACATCATGTCATTGTCATTATTACGAAGCTAATAATATTTTTATGTTTCCTCTTATACTATATATAACATATCTCTGTGTCAAATGTCATCCAGGTTCAGCTATTCTGGACTGATTGAGTAACAAACATCCATCCAAAATTTCGCATTTACAATATATAGGATATACCTACATATTAATAGAACATAATTAGCCCTGCTGTTTCCTTTGACTAAGTGAAGGACTATATGAATGTTTATTTATTTAGTACAACTTTATATTATTTATTTATTATATTAAATTAGTAAATAGTATAAGTATGTTTAAACAGTTCTGTCTTATCCACTATATATAGTAGCTGTTTTATGTCAGCCTGAACTTATTTAATTGCATCATTGATTTATAATATTAATAGGTAGAGATTACTGTACTAAGTATGTAATGTATTAATAAATTTATTAAATTTGAGCAACCAAATATGCGTAAACACCTTTCATCGTGTACCTACTTCTTCAATCATCGTTAGCCGCGTTCAATAACCTCACCCATTCATACCTGTTTTTTTTCTTAATGAGACATGACCTCATCCATTGCGCAACTGGTTTGAATATCATAACTATGATAGCAAAAAATGGCCGCGAGTTTTGTGAATTAAACCATCCAAGGAGTGCCTTTTATTAAAGGTAAATTCTAAGAGGCATAAAAAGCAAACAGATTTTATTAATATTAAACATAAAAATAACTACCTATTTATTTACTTATACAGCAAATCCTATATATTAGGATGTCGTACCGTGTGATGTGAAGCCTAAAAGCAATACAAAAACGATAAGCAAATTATGCTTTACGAGTATTTATGTAGATTATCTACATCTTGCTGTCATTCGTTTTTTATTTCATTATTCTTCTTCTGCGACAGAAGCTAGTTAGGGTATTCCTTTCGTTTATTCGTGGCCAGTTTCTATATCTTACCCACCGTTTATTTACTACTTACTATTAAATTGTTATAAGCTCAAGTATGTCAAAATGTTGATTAGGTGTATGGAGTTTAATGTCAAAAATTAGTCAATAGTAAGCTAAAAGTATCTGATGCACCTGTTCCATCTGCTTTAATGTTAATATTATTGACTGTGACCAAATGCCACTTATCTATAGAGTTAAAATGATAACGCCTTAACGATTAACTAAATTATTGAATATGCAACAGTGAGTTATCTGTCAATGTTTAATGTCATTAACAACGTTGCATACCAAAGTATGCATTAAGCCCTTGGCTACATCTGCATACCACAATCACTAACATTTACATTATTCAAGGTGTATTAGGGACATAATGTAGGTATAGAAACCCGATATCTGACTACTTTATTACAGTAGTGAAAAATAGAATCGGATGAATATGCGGCGGAAAATTGGAAATTAATTTAGAATACTTACGCAAAACGCCTACAGATAAAATTTCTACCTACTTCAGTTTTGCCCATTCTTTATTGAATTATTTTGATCATATAAAGGTGCCCTTACACGAGCAACTAAAATAATTCAATCCCGGTCATTTCTCGTCAAACATGACATCACGACTACAACAGTAATTTAGGGCGATATGTAGCTAGGCTGTTGCTGAGATACGGCTACACAATACCATGCAATATGGAACAACTTAAAGAATTAGGCACCCCCGCTTCCGCCGACGGCCTGTTCCTCTCGCGAAAACGAGACCTACTTAGTTATACGTACAAGCGATATAGAAATAAAATTGCCTAAAAAATTCCAAACCGGTTGGATATTCGGCAACTCATATGGTGACGATGAGAAATGTGGAATATGAGGAGCAATTAGAAGCAATATTCCCGAAGCAATTGGCGCATTTTATTGCTCTTGTTCTCGATTGTTCATTTCTGTTGCCAAGCAATAATTACTTTAAAAATACCCGTGTAAGCGCACCTTATAACCGTTGCAGATTACAAATCTATTTAGAAATAATTAATTAGGTTATTTACTAGATTTTATATTTTTTTATTGTCTTGTAAGTAACCAATTAGATATTTTTCCGTTCAATATATTTGTATTGCTTTCAAATAAAATATTAATTCAGATATATTAACATACCTATTATTTTATTTCATGATATCTTAATTTTGTTACTATATGTTTCTGGTCTCTTCTTGTCAGAATTATTACCAAAATTCTTTATGGACGTACTATTTACTGTCAACAGCAGTTAAAGTCTATTTCAAATAGAACGGTATGAAAAAACAAAGTAAACAGAAAAGAAGTAACATCGTGATTCTAAGTATAACAAACATTATTATTAGGTATTAAATGGTAACAGGATGAAATATATTATATTTTCTCAAGTTGGACAAGGATGAATTATATTTTTTTTAAATCAATATTTACTTCGTAGGAAAGTTTACGATAATGCTGTTATGTTTTATGGCTATGTCAGCCATTCCGTCCTGTTTGAAATATTTTAACACAATAACCACCTCTTTTTTAAACACTTGTAAAACATTGATCTTTAAATTAGTGTATACTACTCGTTAAGAGATGGCGCTTGTAATTTAAACATCATAAGGTATTTTAGAAAGAAGCTTTAAAATACAATATTTATATTAGGCCAGAACTATTAGGATTCTTTCTTCTTTATCCTGTTTGCAGAACGTTTATTTATAGTAATAATAAAAACATACTAGACCCACCATTATAGTTCTTGAAATTGAATTATATTGCTTTACATGATGGCAACGCTGCCATGCCAGCCTTTTGGACACACTTCCTTTGACAGCGATTTGTTACATTTTTTTTTGTAATTTTTTGTTTTATTTTCGTTTATTGTTATTTTAATGAAATGAATATCAATGAACCCCCTCATTAGTTGAAATAAATTTATGTTCGTGAAACAAGTGGACTGTCCATCCACAATTATCCTCGACTCTGTAGTAATAAAAAACACCTCGAGTAAATTCGATACGCTTAATAAGACTTGTTAGGTTTTCTGTGTTATGCTTAGTTTAAATAATATTAATTAATTTTATTGTAAATAATATACAATAGCATGTTAAAAATGTATTAGTTGTTAAGTGTTAATTTAAATCTGCATTTTCCAGTGGTTTGGCCTTAACCACTTACCTACCTACACATAACTTCGTAAATCACATGAAAAGCCATTTGCCATTGTATTCTCCAAAAAAAGATAACTTATTGTTATCATCGTAATACTTAATATAATTAACTAGGACGTCTTGAGAATGTCTGTAGTAAGTAGGTAGATACAACAGTTCATGCCAATTATATTAGCATTGCGCAATAATAACAAAACTACATTTAACGGTTTTAAACGCGGTAATTTATTTGATTTTGGTAATTTTGGCCGTGGTCACGGACGAGTGTGAGTGAAGAAACGTCGGAATAACAAAATCAAATAAATTACCGCGCTCAAAACCGTTAAAACGTAGTTTTATTATGTAAGTATACAAGTCGCGAAAACTTAAGAAAATATTATTGTGCAAAAATGTTTGTGTTTTACTAACTTAGAACTTTAACTCAACTCAACTTTTTCTAGAAATCTGTCTTTACGAGCTTCCATGTAATTCTGGATTAGTGTCTGAAACACTTGATTTGGCTGACACACTTCTGATGCATCATAGGTGCTTGCTTAAACATGCCTTTAAAACTTGAATATTTGTGAATATCTATTTGTCACTGACTGGATATTTACAAAGTTTAAAATGAATAAAGACCAATGACTGAACGTCTAGAAGTAAATGAGTTTCTACTAACAATCGATATTATAAATGCTTTAGTTACTTTTCCAGTCAGAAAATCCATAAACTGTACAAAATATGGAACCCATCGTGACTCTAAATAGGATTGCGCTTATACATAGATATATAGATAGATATCCTAGTGAAACTTTCAAATTTTCCGCAATAGAAAGAACAATCGAAGTTTATAATAAAATCAATTCAAATTAACTTTTATATTTAAGTAAAAAACTGAAAGTATAAAAAAAAACACTTTCATAATATGTAAGAACCTATCTATAATATTAGAAACAATTTAAAAATGTGTCTGTACATTGAAACTGTTAAAAAACACGACTGAAATACACTAGTATATAAATTATGGAGAACACGATGCTTTTTTAGATTTCTTGTCTGTTTGTCTGTTCGTTTGGGATCACGTAATAATTATTGGGCTAATTTCGATACAGTTTTCGCTGATCGATAACAAACTCTTTAAACGCTACTTTATCCTGGGAATCCCGTAGGAATTTTCCTGGGCGCGGTTTGTAGTGGTTCGGGTGCACAAAAATTACATTATTCCGACCCTGTTTTCACTACAATAGTTGGGGATTTTGGCCCCAAAATCCCGCGGGAATTTCAAGTTACGCGTGGAACAATTCGCCGACATATCCAGTAGCTTTAATATAACTATTAATATAGAAAATAAAAGTCGTAATTTTTTGAGCATAAGCCAAAATAAAGATAACGGCAAAAATTATACCATATATAAATTTAACCGTTGTTTGAAATATAACAATATATTTAAAAATAATGACAGGCAGACGAAAATTAATTAAGTAAAATTATGATTTAATTTTAAATGCCAACGGATGTTATCAATCATCATATTTTACATTTAAAATATTCCGTGAATCACATTAGCTAAATATAAATTGTAATACGATTGTATAATTTTTGTAAAACTGACAATAAAAATATGAGAAACAATATAATTAAATTACAAAGAACACATAAACTAATATTATTGTATATCAACTATTAAATTACAATTCCTAATTTAAAATAATTAGAAGCATTCTCTAATTTATTTATTGCGAAACAAAAGCAAAAAACTATAAAAATGATATAATTTAAATACTTAGTATAAGTTGATAATCTAATTATCTTTTTACCCTGCTACACTCATTGATATATAAAAAAATTACACTCGAGATAATTACCCATTGACAAATAACGTAGGGCGTGCCTAAATCGTACTTGCTCTTAAATCGTAACCTATCATTATTTCTGAACAAAAAACAGAAGTGTCAAGAAATTGAACTAATACCTACCATATTACTTAAGCCTAGTGACAACGTTTTTCTTATTATCAAGATACATCAAAAAGCAAGTAATTCTGTAGATTTCATGTAATTTTTTGTCTGACTTTACAAACATTTTTCTCAAGTGTTGTTTGTGAGTAATTGAACATTACTAACTGCACATTTATTTATAACTTGATTGAACTGTCTACTTTGTTGAAGCTACTTTTCTAAGTACTTTATTCACGTTTAAGGTTAAATGACCCACTGTTGTTGATTGCTCACTTATTAAAAATTCTACAACTTTAAAGTCTATATTTATTTATTGTTTTTTTTTTACTAAAATTATCAGCTTCTGTTCTTGTACAATCCTATACGAATAAGGCAAGTTTCCCTTACGTTTTTCGTTGGAAAAGCATAATCTATTTTAGTCTATGTTTTGAATACCATTTACAAGGATTGAAAAGAAATTTCGCATACAATCCTAATTTTAAAATTAGGATACGTAAGCATCAGAGAGTTAAGTAAAACAAAAACTGTTTTACAAATTCTATTTAAGTTTCTAATAAATTTATGCATAATAAAGTGAATTTGTAAGTTTAATTTCGGTGAAACGGTGTAAAATTCATACCCAGCTTGGACCTACCTTTTATGGATTAAAGAATAAGTTACGTTTTAACTGTGTAGTTTATGGTTTACATATCGTTTACAATTATACTATATTACAATTGTTTTTACTAATTATTGTTTATTGGTGGATTTTAATCTAGTCATAGGTATTTGTTAAAAATTCTGAAAAATAGGCATGGATCCGAATCGGGTAGGTACCTAAGTGTGGATTGATTCTACTTTTAATAATTCTGGTTTTTTGTCTCAGCTTTTACTGAATCTAAGTTATATTTATTTTGAACTCTGTTGTTCCTAATCCGTAATCCTCACAAGCACACGTTAAATGGTAAAGGTGTTTTTTCGTACTGAAAAATTGTTGGTGTATTATGTATAAAAATAAAAGCAGAGATCTTGCTTGCGAGCCGTGTGTGGCGCGTTCGGTGGAGACAACGGATGGGCTGATGAGTATGTAGCAATGGAGGGCCAACTGTGGCGCGAGCACAAAAGATGTAGCGAGAACGTAACGAGCTCAATTGATGAACGAACGGAAACGCGTCCAATTAGAAGGAGGAGGCGGCAGCGGGAGCGGCCGCGCGGTGTGCGCACCGCATTAACCAGATTAGCGGGGAACGGACGGCGGACGGCGTGGCGGGGCACGCGGGGCGCGGTACGGCGCGCGAGGTGTGGCGGTGGCGGACACCTCGCCCGCGACGAAAAAACAACGCGCTGCGTGGCGCCGCGGCCCCGCCCGCCGCTCTGAGGACGCGCGCGCGGGGCGCCGCTCGGCGCGCCATTGGGCGGCGCGCGGCGGGAGGGGTGTCGAGCCGGCGCCGCCGGCGGCCAGTCGTTTGACGCCTGCCGTGCGAGCGGGTGTCGTCACGGGAAGAGCAAGTGTTGTGAGCGAGCCGCCGGCCGGCGCGTTATGGACGTTGCATGAGCGGGCGCGAGCGCGACCGCTGGAGCCGACGGGCACGCCGGTCGTGGAGCGCGCGCCGTGGGCCCCGGGCGGCGCGGGCATGCGCTTCGAGGGCGCGGAGCGGCGCGACGCCGTCGCGTTCCACCCGTTGCTGGCGCCGCGACCGAGCGACTTCTCGGTGTCGGCGCTGCTGACGGCGGGTGCGCTGCCGCCGCCACCGTACCTGCCAGCCGCACTGGCTGCCGCGCTTTCCGCGCCTTGCCCGCTGCTGAAACCGCCGCCGCCGCCGTACGCGCCTCTGCCGCCTGACGACGACGGTGTCGTCGACGATCCTAAGGTCACCCTCGAAGGCAAGGACCTCTGGGAGAAATTCCACAAGCTGGGCACCGAAATGGTGATCACCAAGAGTGGCAGGTCAGTAAGGCCCCGTGTCGCACACCATCGTTGCTCCCAATCCATAACTGTGCTCGTGATAGCTATAAGCCGTGTTGCTCAGTGTTGTGTGTGAAACTTGGCGCTTCTAAAGTTATTGCGCCTCGCACTTGGTAAGTCAGAATACATGAAACACAAAAGGGAATACAAACTCGGTCCTCTAATCGCGTTACAAAATAGTTAAAGCTTATCACATGTAGGTGCTATATACAAAAACAAAACAACACGAAGGACCAAAACTTCTAATGAATTCGTACACAATTTTCAAAATACTACTTGTCTACTATGAAGAATTAATTTTCTTTGCCTTCCCGTCGTATAGAGGTTTCTTGTTAAACTAAAATATATGGTTAATTCACAACTGAACATAAAAAAATGAATTCATAAAATTATAAACTGCAATTTTTACGACAGGTGTTAAAAATATTTCTTGCCTATATATTCACATTTGTTAAAAAAAATTAAAGTACCTAGAGAATTTACTTTATCAAACAAATATCATCACTGAGAAATTAAACAAGTTTATCTAAAAAGAAAGCCTATAGCGCAGTTTCGTCGCATAGGCGTATTTTTTCACAAAAAACAACGCTCCCGTCGGAACATGAGCCGCATTAATCACCGTTGTTACAGAAAAATATAACGAAATACTCTTTTTCCAATTTAAGCACGTGTTAACGTAATAAAGGAGCGTAAGATATATTTTTTATATATATAGTATAGTATTATCAGTGGATATAATAAAAAGTAGATTGCATCAAATATTCTTGAATACAACGTGTTCAATTTAATCTTTCCACGTTTGACAGGCTATTTGAATATAATATTTATCATTTGTTTTATCTTTTAGAGAAGTTTAAGATACTGAAACCTGATTTTCCATACTTGATTATTTATTAATACGACACGAAAAAATTCAAATTAAACACTTGACAACACTTCAATGTCAATGTCAACTTTGCATCGAATTATGTTTTGTATTCTTTATTGCTAGTTACGGCAGGTCATAATTTTATGAAAATTGACAAACTTTCAAATAGGTACAGTATAGTAATGTATGTATGTATTTAAGACAATCGTAACGAAATATTGATTAAAATTGTAAGTTATACATATTTTATCGTTCGTCCATTTACGAGTAGTACTTTGATACTTAAAGGGTTTTATGTTCTTGTAGGTGCTTCACAATTTAGAAACGTAACATGCAATAAACTCATATGATACAGCAACGAATGTCGCTTTGATGAATTTATGAGACATGGTAAAGCAAAAACGACACAAAAATGATCTTCATTACTTTAACTGTATTTAATTTTTAAAGAATTTCTATTTACCTATGCTATAAGTTGTGTAGTATTTGCATTTAATGTATTTATTGTGGCACCCCTACCCACCCAAACCTACCTACTTCAATTATTTCATCGAAATCTAATAGTCTATATTCTTGTTATATTTGGTTTTGTGCGGTTTATATATTTTGCCAGTGTATTAAAATGGTAATGTTATTAAAATGAACCTCAAGAAAAACGATAATATAGTAAGCCTATATTATCTCTGTCTATTACATAGACAATTAAATGTTCTAAGGTTATTATTATTATAGTATTATACAAACGAGAATATTGCATTATTTGTGTGTTTTGGAAACTATCACATCCATACGTTACACTCGTAAGCCAAAGTTAGTAAGTTTTCGCAGTGGATATTTAATTGGGAAAATTCTATCAATCTATGGTATTTTATACCGCGCTCATTATCTATTCACTTTGCCTCTCCGACACAATAAGGAAAGTGTTTGTGAATCTTTATCTCGTCAATACAGTAAAAGTGACATCTTCCGCGACATTTGCAACCATTGTCCATTGTTGGGCAATCTCAAGTCTTTTGCTTAAATTCATATAACGTAGTGTAGATAACAAAATCTTTAAAAAATATACCCCTATTCTATTTGAAAATCAAAATGTATATTTCTAATAGGACGGTATGGCTGGCACTTGGCTGATTCATAAAACGTGCGCTATTGTAAACTTTCCTACAAAATAAATATTTATTTTAATTATATGGCCAATATATATAATCCTGTTACTATTAAATAATAATTTTATGCATAGAATCATGATGTTAAATTTATCTACGTAATGTGTCCCATACCAAGATCCTATACTTTAAATAAGTATAGTATAATATAATAATGATACTGGGAATTATTGACAGAAACCGAAGAGTGATGTTTGGTTCTTCAAATTTATAATTTAAAATTTATTTGTATTGGTTAGAATTGGGCTTATGTGTAGGGTAATGAATATTATACTCAGGATTTGCGTATTTATATTGAAAATTTCAATTATTTACTAAAAAGTTTTTTTTTTTAGTTGCCTCGTGAATATCCAGTATGTCAGTCAAAAATCTATAAATTGACTGAGATTTTTATGACAGTTATTCATGGATAATTTACTAAAGTTGTAGGTAAACTGTATTTTTTCTGCGTTAGATTGTTATGATTTTTTTAAATTATCTACTTATGTTCACCTGTATCTACGTATGTATATGTTGTAGCATCCGCGCTACAAAAATGTCCTACAGACGCAGCGCTTCAATCGCTGTACTTATCCTGTCAGAGTTTACTAATTACCATGAATCGAAATAGGTAAATAATGAATAGAAAATATTAAATTAAATTATTTAAAGCCCTATAATAACAAGACAATTGGAAAACAAACACACATTGTATATCCCGAAATTAACTTACGCTTGGGTTTTGTGTAATAAATAACAGTCTACTTTGAGGCCAATCCCAGACACCCAAACCATAGTAAATAACAGAAAATATATTTCTGAAATTAAGTTGTAGGGAGGTAGGCCGGCAAAGGCAGGGCCCGCTCTACCACAGAAAACCCTATTTTAGAACAACAGTTTTGGAACTTACGCTTGAGTTGATTGATAACCAATCCAGATGAAAATGTATTTTGGCTCTATGTCGTTTTACTATTTCGAGAATATTTTTGAATTGATGGATTATCAAAAACGTCTGCATTTAACTGTTCTAGGAATCTAAGATTATTTTTAGTGCTCGAACTAGATTAGACTTTGTTACTTGATAAATTCAACACAAAGTAGTGTTGCCAAGCTTAGCTTAGCTCATGTCATTAGGTCTATCATGTCAAGATATAAAATGAATGAGGTCGATGTAGACCAATGTTTACATAGTATAGGAGATGACGTATTATTATTAAAGCAAAGAACTTGGCAGCATGCGATAGTTTTTTTATAATTTATTTATCAATACATCAAGAAAGTCCATGTATAATTGATCGATTTATACATATGTAGTATAGAAATAATATAAATATTCTAGTTGATGTTGTATTTAACTATTTGAAATTGCTTAAGATTGTAAACTTCTAAATCTTCTAATAAACTTTTACTTTCTAATGGGGTAATTGACACATATCTTAATGAAATAATATTCAAATAAAAGAGCGGGCGTTCAAAAACTATGTCATCATCATAACTTGAAAATGTCATAGAAATAATTTCAATTACTATTTAACTTAACTAATACGCTATTTGATTCATTCTATACATTACGCCATAATTTACAGCACATTACAAAATCAAGGTGGCTTCGGCATTTTGTCATATGATTTTTTTCCGCCTTCGTCCGCTAGGATTCAGGGCAGAGCTCATTTTTTATCTTTTATTTTTATTTGTTCTATTTTTTATATACTAAACGAGGGGTAAATACATGTGGTCGACGGTAGTTTATTTCTTTTTTATGTTTTTGCTCTTTTATCGTTTTTCTATATCTAATACATTTATAGTCTATGATATCTTATTTGCTATTTATATCTATTACTTGATATCTAACCTATTATACTATTTCTCTTTTCCTATCTTTTGTTTACAATTTGTAAGATGATTAAAAGTATATCAGTTGATTAGACTGTAAACTACTCTATTCCCAAAATGCATCTAGACGAAATGTATATATAATACGTGAAGCAAAAACTTTGTACCCTTTTTACGAAAATTGCGCAGACGAGGAGTACGAAATTTAGGACACTTATAGTTTATATAGAGAAGAAGCAACAAATGCTTATATTTTTTATTAATTATGCATAAATCAATAAAAAAAAACATTACACACACTACCATGTATTGATACACACACGCATAAACTCGTATAGTCTTTTGTTTATTGTTCAAGTCAAATTAACAGTGTAGCTTGGCGAAATCTGTGATTATAGAAGTATAGTCATTGACATAATTATTATGGTCGAATACAGACCACGGGCGACCACTAATATTAAAAAAAAACAATAATGTAACACACATTATTTTAATCTAATTATAAAAAAATACAATTTACCGCACCTAATATCGTTGACCAGATTCTAATATTTAGCACTATGATTTAAGCCTTATAATGAACACGTTAATTGCTTTTATGTTATCATATAATTATGTTAGAAGTGATTGTTTGGGAATTTTTAACATTCATTACAATTATAATGAGTGTTAAATTTAAAGAAAGATCAGATAAAAATTCGGTTTTCGACACTTTAAGTAGCACAATCTTTTGATTTCGAAGTTTTATCAAATTACGCAATATATAATAATTATAACAATGGGTTTATCTATATCTAATGTAATAAATCTGTAAATAATTCGAGTTTATACAAATGCGTTTAAAAATGTGAAAAATATCAGGGGGGCTAAATCAGAATAGTTTCTGCAATGCAGTTTATAGAATCTTTGTCTGTCTGTTTATCAGAGCTTCACCTTAAAACTACTGAACGGATTTAAATTAAATTCGGAACAGAGCTAACTTATAGGGGGCGTAACTTCGGATACTTTTATCCCGATAAATGACGTTGTTTCCGTGGTATAGACAAAATAGTCAAAAGGCGAAAAAAATGGCTGCGATCGCATCTTTTTGGAAATTACTGAACGTATATCAATGAAACTTATCGTAGGTAATGTTGGCTTATAACCCGAATCAACACTTATACATTTTATCTATTTTATGAGCGCAATAATTGCGTTTTACAATTCACTAATAAATACCTATGTAGCAAAACAACATGTCATTCATTACATTACTTCAAATTCAGGTTGGCTTCGACTCTCTGTATGTTTTGTTGAGCAGTTGTGCAGAATACATTAGTGTCTTTGTTATTGTAGTTAATTTAATAAGAAATAGTAAAGTTTTATTTAGAATAATAATATCCCATCAGAAATCATTATTCATATTTCATAAGTATGTTTTTAATTTATCATGTCTAGTACTATGGTATTTAGTTCTTTTACCTGTTACTAAACATTCTTTAAAACAAAAATGACAGTTTAGTTTACGAGCTTTTAGCTTAAGCCACTTTTTCTTCTGAGATAATGTTATAGTTATTGACTGTTACACGCAGATGTAGCGATTAGCTTAATTTGTTAAATGTGAAGTGATATTGTTATTATTTGATGACGCTAAACATGAACAGATAAGGTAGCTATGATTTTAAGCAATTTTGTAATTATATAATTTTCTTACTTTTTATTTATGGCTTGGCAGCTAGACCTTTAAGGCAGATCTTAGTTTACAATGTAGTTTCTTCATTTTCTGAAGTCTATGTGTAGCACAGCTGAACTGTAGGTTATCAGCTGGTGCGATTCAACCGAGTTCTTGTGACAACTCAAAAGGCCTCATTTGACTATACCTACAGTTCACATTTCTCGCAAAACACATATTTACTACTCAGAGTAATTTTACACATTTTAAGAAGATAAAACTGCACAGCACAACATCTCCTTTCTGTTCCCGCCAAAAACTCATACATTTCTTACTTTTCAGACTGAGCCACAGTAAAGCATGGCCAGCATTGTAAATCTCACGCGGTTGTATTATCGTTCATACATTTGAAAATAATATATCGCTTTAATTTTCTCGTAAAATTGTTGCATCCATTATTTATAATATTATAATAGATTTCGTATAAATCATGTCTACCTAATTATTATCAACACAAAACCGTATTTTTCTAATGGCATCCCAAGTAATGTTACAATTTCGATGCGATTTGCTTTTAGTGATTAATTAAAACATTACTGCGTACAACGGGTTACATTTAAATGATAAAATTTCAAATTCAATAGAGCTAAAGGAAGGGGTAAAAGTTTATCATTTTTATGAACTCTAAAGAGGTTTTCAGTAAGGGTCTTCTGTAGACGCCTCGTTCAAAGGGACAATTTGGCACTTTCCCTCCGAAATTTCTTTTACTTTTTTCAACACAACTTCGCAGCGTTTGATATTTTGAATATTTAACCTGAACTTGTTTAACTTTTGTTACGTATTGTTTTGTTATATTGCGTACTTTGTAAAAAGCTATGTTTCTTATGTAACTTTTATCAGCTTCAAAGTTGAAATTATGATATTATATTTCACTTATTTATTAGACTTTATAATACTGTAATTAAGTTTGAGTAGAGTGACACTGGCTTCTCCATTTTATACCGGCGTATATGTGGTATGTACATATAGGTAGCCTATTCCTTTTGCTTAGAACATCAAGTTCATACACACTGTTTTTGCAATTAATTACACTATTCAATGATGTTTAAATGTCTTAGCTAACTTAAGAAACATCTAAAGTTAGATATTAAAATAGAAATCATTTTAAATTAACTACTTTAACTAAAATTTAAATAAAAGCTGTATCTCGTAAGGAAAAACAAATTATAGAATATACCTTGTTGCATGATGCATGGAAATGAAGAATTCACAAAGTTACAATTTTCATTAAAAATTATCTCCCCATTTTGAATTACATGTTTAATTCACAAATAATAACGTAATTGAATAGAAAAATAGAGCAAAACCGTGTATTAAATATTACGTTCGCTATATATATTTACAAAAAGTGTGGTCGTCAATTCTTCAAGTTTCTTTTATGACTTTGGCGGGAATGGAAACGGGATTTGTGCTGTGCAGTTTAATTTCCTAAAATGTGTAAAATTACAATAAACAATAGTTGTAGGTTATCAATAATTATAGGTTTTGAATCGTAATTATGCGTTTTTGTGAGAAATATGAACTGTATAGTCAAATGGGCCTTTCGAGTTTTCACAAGAATTCCACTGAATGAGTTTTAGACTACAATTCAGCTACCTATACGCAGACTTATAGAATCGGCTGTATAGACTAATACTCCCTTGCCTGCCTTTGTAACAAATTCTACTACATCTTATGTTTCTTTATGTCATAGAGTTTACCTTCCAATTTGCTAAACGCTACACCTATTTGCTTAGAAATTGCATTAAAATGTCCATAGTAATTTTCTTCAACTCATATTGGCCAACAAATTAAAGGCTATTTGCAGTAACTACACGTGTGTACACATAGTGAAATTATTAGTTTGTAATAACCATGTCTTATACGTATTAATAACACGGACAGTCCATTTGCTTTTGATAAAATTGGCTCTTCTACCTTTTTCAAATAAAACACTTTTTATAAATTATTATGTCCGGGCTCTACATGCATTAGTGTTAGGCTGATTTGACATAGATCAAACTATTGACTTCGGAAGTGGACTGACAACGGAGTATTGAAGTCAGTGAGACTTGGTAGCGCTGTTGTGACTTAATATCAATTTACACGATGCCAGTATGAAGTTAGCACTGACTTCCTTCGAATTGAAAGTCATTGGGTGGATCAGTGTAAATCAGCTTCAATGCCCCCACACAGTGTTGGTGACAGTATCACGCCGATGTAGTCAAGAGTTTAATGCTTTATTTGAGATGTGGCATTGTTAATGACGTTAACTTTAACGGGTAACTTATGTACATAGATGTTCCCAACACTAGCATTTAAATTGAATATTTTGTGATTTCATATTATTAATTAACACATTTTTAAATTTAGTCAATCTAACATAATAATATTCGTTTGTGCTGTCTCTCAGATTTTTGTAATAAAGATTACAGACCATCAAAATTTCTTCAATATTTAAACACTAGCTAAAATAGCATACATTTATTATCATCGGTCTCTTTTACCGCGACATTGGCAAAGTCAATGCCAAAGGCGTTGGAGCCAACACCAGCAAGAATAGAATATAACTAAAAAAATTACAACAAATAAAAGTATTCCCTTCCTTCTTAAGTTTATGATAAAATATCTTACTAACAAAATCGCCTTATTAAAAGTAAAAAACATTAACAGAGTTATGTAGAAGAATCTAATTGATAATATATACCTTAATGGAATATTATGAGTTACCTGATAAATGTAGAAACACTACGTTCTGTTTTGGAGATGCTGTCAATCATCAAGTCTCCTTGTAATTAAATGTTATTGATAACACATTTTGTAGTAATTAAACTGATTATGATATTAACGTATAATCCATATGACACTAGTCGAATACACAAACCGTGGTAAGTCAAAAATTGAATAGAAGTAAAACCGTACCAACTTCCATATTGATTGAAAGTGGGTCTTTTTAGCGGGAACTGAGACATGATATTTATATATGTATTCTGTGCAGCTATATTTACTAAAAATAATAGAACATTAAAACGTACAATTATTGTAGGACATTGATAGTTTTGGAGTAACACATAATGTGTGTATAACACCTTAGAATATGCTGCATAGACTAAGTTTCTTTGCCTGCCGTTGTGTCAAATACTACTACACTACTGTATAGCTTTATTTTTTAATAGTAGTCCTAGCGAAATTATATAAGATTTTGTTACCATAATTCTTGGTAATAAATAGTATGAGTATATTATTATATTATTATAGATACAAAATATTTCCGTGTTATCAGACAGGGTATAAATTCATTTAACATCTGTCTTAATGTACTTCCATAAACATGGAACAGAGTGTATAGTTAAATGTTTTATCAACTTGAGCAAACATTGATATTATCTACACTGAATACTGAGTAGCAGTATGCAATGTAGTCTATGTTGCTATTAAAAATATTTACAATTATGTTAAGAATTTTATTTTTTCTTCAAATGAGTTTTAAACAGGGGTAACTTTTTCGGTTAAATTAATTCTATTTTACGAACATAAAATACATATCTAACGTTTTTAAAATAAAATAAAAAATGCATTTTATATTATGGACGTATTTAAAGAGCAATGGTTTTGACATACATACAGACATGACGACAATGGGGTTTTGTAAGGATTTCGTGTTTGACATAATAGCTACAGAACACTACACTTACCATATCTATCTCAAAAACAAAAAAGTTTTTTTGGCCCACCCTAATAAATATTAATTTAAACATCTAACATGCAAGACGAATCGACGTTTGACTTCAAATCGACTAGACAAAGCCCGAAACAGATTATTTTACTTTCGACGTTTGACTAAAGAGTTGTTACTTCTAGATTTGACTAAAAATACTTTAGCCAAAGGCCGAAATTGGAAATAATTTCGCGTTTTGTCGAAAGCCCGTGGTCTAAACCTAGGATAAACCAGTTATTCCAGGAATAAACTGCATATCGACCTTTGACCACAACATCTACACCAATCTTCGAGCGACGAGGCGCTCTAGTCTACGCCATCATTTCACAGTGGAAATACCACCAGTATGAAATGTCTTGCCTCCACGTTTCTTCTGCTTGCGGCAAGGCTATGGAATGCAGTACTAGAATATAGGAACGGAGAAAGAATACAATTTACTGTGGATGGCGGCCTGTCGCAAGAGGCTACAAACAACCCACAGCGTGGTGGTAGAATAGACCATGCTGCTATAATAACCTTGAGCTATGCATCGGTATTAGTGACCAGGTTCCAGTCTCCCTTCAGACAGCGGCGTACATTAATAGCATCTGTTACAAATGATCATAGGCGGCGGCAACCGCTTTCCATCAGGGTGGCCGTCTGTCTGTCTGTCTGCTATAATAAAACAATAAAAAAGTGTTTTTTGATAAGTTCAATCCCGGTTTTTCTAATCTCTTTGAATCTATAAATAGGTACTTTCTAGGTAAGCGTGCTTCATCGTCGACCGCCTCATCTTCGAACATTAGGCGTGAACGGGTAAAATGCGAACCGTTTGTCATAAGAAATGAGCGCTATATATGTATAGTAAAATTACTTCAGTCGGCATACTCGCGTGACACACAGCTTTGGGTTATGAGATAATGAGCTATAATTAACAAGCCCGATAAAAAGATATCATACCACAAGTAGTTTAGTAGAAAATTTATGTTAGTTATGTTTAATGCGTGATGTAGTTGACTTTCATTTACCAAAATATATAAATACCATACCATAATAAAAAATATTATTAAATCCGGAAGCTGTGGAGTAATATATTAGAGATATTGATGTTTAGTCGTTTGATATACTTTCAATTATTGCTTATAATTAATATAATTATAGATAAGCCTAATTATCAACTATATCGAGACCTTTCAATGCAATTGAAATAAGTCACGCTTGACCAAATGACTGGCCTATATTTCGGGCAACGCATCAGTGTCGTTACCATACAATGTGAAAAGGCAGCCAGTATTTAGGGAACGCTTTTCACAGACTGAGATCGGGATTATAGTTTTTACCTGAAAATTTTTCTTATTTTTTTATATTTTATAGTAGTAGGTATTTCTGTTTTACTTAAAATATTTCAAATTGAATAAATAATAATGTATTATTGTACGCCTAAAGCATACCTGCCTTTTGGTAGATATTTTTTAGACGTTTAGGCTATAAAGTTGCACTGGTACGCTCAGATCCACTGTCTTCAAAGTAATCGACGGTTATTCGAAACAGGTGGATTTCACACATCAGTTCTCTCGATGTGTAGATTTCATACAGATGTTAGTCTTCACCGTTAGCATGTGGTAATTATAGCATCAGGCACAGTACATTAAGTAAGAAAACTGCCCTTTGAGTTAGGGACGCGAGTGCGCTAATTACAAAAAATAAATATAATTAGTTTACTGCACTAATATTATGCTAATGGCAACTCTTTCCTTGTACTTGCAGAATAATTTTCAATTATAATCAGATCCAGAGGTGTCCATTACATTATAATATGTAGAAATGCCTCTATAAACTCTGTAAAATATGCCCGGATAATTTTAGTATAGGCAGTAAACGTCACGCGCTACAAAATATGCGTTTCTTTATCGCTAAGTTGTTTGTAACGAGATTAATTATTGTATTGTTTTATTAATAGGACAAAGCAGGTATATAATTTTATTATTCAACATCGCTAATTTTATATGATTAACGTTCCAGAACTATCGTTTTACACCAAGAAATTTGGTTCAGGTTCTAACCAATTTACAAATTTTATGTTTGTTCCGGCACGTTTTGAGTGTTTGTTGTATGAAAACGTATGTCTTTATTTTTTGTATCTTATTTTTACCTATGTAAAGAAGTGGTATTATGCATAATTAAACTATCGCCGTGATAGTTCTTTAAAGACATTTTTCGATATGTTAATGGTTTTTACTATTACAAAAATGTACTATTTAAATATATGTTTTTGAATCTTAAATAGTACATTTTATTTACAATTATTGTAAGCATGACACTATTAACTAAAACAATAATTCTTTTAACTTAGAATAGAATAGTTATGTTGTCTTCTACCCGTAGTCCCTTAACACCTAGGCTCAGTGTTCTACTGAGATTTTTAGGTTGTGGGCTGGCAGAGTAAAACAAGTTTTCTTTCGTAATGCACAGTGGATATTTATTAGCGGTTTTATACTTACTATTGGAAACAGTTTTTGACATGGATATAGCGAGACAGCGGTAACTTCACAAGAATGGACATAGATAAAACATAGACCGACCATTGACACTGTCTTTTACAGTTAATTTATGGCATGGTTGCCAGATTAATATCTAACAATACTGTAATACTGTAATACTGAGCCTAGATCACCGCCTTTATGGGTAAGGCGCCCAGAAGGTGGGCTACGTTTCGTCGCTGGATCGCCATACACATCCGTTATCCTAGGCAGGCACCAGCCCTCTGATTACCTGAAGAGTCAATGAGTCAATATTCAATTGAAAAAATCTATCTTCTTTGTTTCGCATTATAGGTACAAAAATTTCAACATTGATTATGCTTAAAGAAAAAAGAAGACGCTGTATATTGTATACAGAAGTCACATAAAGGGTATTTTGACGTTGACATTGACAGTTCTGAATGTGTATAGAATTGGCACCTCTGTGCAACGGTCAAATATATTTTATAGGCTTAATTGCCTCTTCAATCGAAACATAATTGTTTAATCTGCAATTAGTTTTCCACAGCAGCATTATGGGACTACGGGTTAATTCTATTAGTAATTTTGGAACCGTCCTTCATCCAATTATTTTAGAAAATCTAAAAAACCATCTGTAGTACTGTTTACAGTTATGAATAATGGAAGGCCTAAATATAAATAACTGTTAATAAGAAACTGATTTGACCTAGCAGGAAATATATTCATTTAACATGATAGATTTAATTATTACTTTAAAATATTTTTAGTCAATGGAATATTTATTTGATCATTCGAATCTGTTACTGTAACACCTAATGGTGTTAGAACTCGCATTAGCCTACATAGGGTTGCTTAAAGCCTATTGCAATAAGAATTCTATAATACTTTGCACTTATAAGGAAATACATTTGCCACACCAACAAGTTCTTTAAGTGCTTAAAATTAGGGTTAAGTTTATTTTTGCTAATTCTCTTGATACATGAATAAAAAATCTGTTAGTCTTAAATCTTCTGGATTGTAGTACAATTAACTCATGCTTGAGACGACGTTTGAGATTGGGGGATCTTGAAGAGTAATTTTGATTTGCAGTGTTATTTCCAGACAATATGTAATATTTGATAAAATTAACAACAGTAGTTGTAAAGTAGGTGTCATTTTTTCTGAATAAGAATAGAGATGCAGACACATGCTACGCTGAATTCTAGTTTTCTATATATGGGTAAAAGAAAAGGCGTAACATGTAAACTAAGAACTAAACTAACTAAAGCTAAAATTAAGAACCATAAACAAGCGTTCAAACCTTTTTTTTTTGGCCTGGGGAAATCCGTTTGAGGACTAAGCCGCGACAGGCACAGAAGCCTGGGGGATGCTGGCGACCCGGTGAGAGTGTGGGATTCACCAGATTGGGGGTGGCACTAGCGTGCCCGGTCAGAACCGGAGCCACGCTATTGCCACTCCCCAGTTAGGGATACCCACTAAAACCCCTGGGTGTTCCGTCCTGCGCCTTATGCCAGGGCTACGGGTGTAGGCTATCCGTCTCCGCGTGCCCTGGCAGCGTGGGCCCGCTCACTGGGCCTCTTCCAATGCCGGGGAAGCTACTCCCCCGGCCCTACTCGGTCTATTCCAGGCGTGGGGCGGTCTGTAACGCGCCCCACGGGAAGAGATGTGAGCGCGCGCGGAACACTCGCGCTCTCACCTCGACGGCATGTGCGGGTGAGTGAGAACCTCTATACCCCTAGAAGCCCCACCCGCGCCGCCCGCTTACGGTGGCCGAAGGTCTAGGCCAGACTGGCGTCGGCACGTCCTCCTTTGTCGGGAGCGAAGCAAAGACGTGCGCTCACGCTCCCGTTCCGCCTCCTCCTTCGCAAACATGACGTGCTCGCAGAAGGGGGAGACGGCGTCCCATCCGGTGCGGCTCCCGACCATGATGCGAACCACGGCCGGGAGCGAAAGGTCGAATCCGGCAAAGGTGACGAGCTCTCGGCGCTGCTCCGTCCATGCAGGACATTCCTGTAGGGTATGCAGCGCCGTATCCTCGTCGCCTGTGTCGACACCCTGACGTAGCCTCGTGGCCAAGGCGACACAGGTACCTCCCGAAGCAGCCGTGCCCCGAGAGGACCTGCGTCAGCCGAAACGTCAGGGTGCCGTAGTCACGTTCAATCCATGCTTGCAGAACGGGCCTCACCGCCTCAATGGTGGCGGGGCCCGCGCTAGGGCGTCTGAGGCGATCTTCCCAGACTCCCACGGCGACCTGGCGGAGCTCCGACCTGCACGCCTCGATTTCGCGAGGAGCGGGTCTGGTGCCCTGGCCAGGCTTCTTTGCGCCATACATACAGTGACGCCAGCACCCTGGCCTCCAGTCCCATGGGACGGATCCGGCGACTAGAGAGGCCGCTTCGAAGGACACCATACGGTATCCTCTTATCGCCCTGACGGCCATTATACGCTGGGCCGACGCAACAGTGGAGCGGTTTTGGCTGTCAGGCGATCTGCCCATACAGGGGCCCCGTAGAGGGCCATCGACCGTATGATGCCTTCGAAGAGTAAGCGTTCAAACCTACTCTAACTCTCTATGAATAAGACGGTTAATTTTAAGACATGATAGAATAACTTTATTGCTTTTTGAACAATAATTTCCTACCTAATGTGTCATTTGACTCCTTTTACTTCTAACTAATTATGACGTTGTAAGCAGATACGCGTGTACAAAACTCATAAGGTTGCATCGTTTTCTAACATGATGAAAAGTGTCTCAGTTGATTTGACTGGCCGCTCCCCTATTGTGTTTGTGTTGAGGATCTAAACTGTTTAGACAAATCTCTTTCTCGGTTCTTACAAGCAGTGCAATTTGGCGAAGGCTTTGCTTGAAACTATTTCAATACTTCTATGTAAGAACATGGCTATCTATCACTGGCTAGATACACAAATAGTTGCAAAGCCATATTTAAGAGAACAAGGTTAAGAAAGATACATTATAAGATTCCTGTAGACAAGATCAGAGATGCGTGTCGTGAATCAATTCATAAACAATTAATCTATGGACAGTGATTTTATTGCACATACATGTAACATTCCGCTATACGGCTAAACTGCAGCGATAAGTATGCTTTTTATTATGGAGTTAGTTACACGCATGGTAATCGGCGCTTTTGAAACAAGTAGTTTCCGTGTAACGTGATTATTAATTTCAATTCAGGATTCTGCCTACATGGTGGAAGTATAACCCCTAGAGTTTCATCTGTATGTGTAAGTAATGGTCTACTAATACTATTGTTACCTACGCAAGTCACTATCAGAAAAATGTTGAAACCGTTTTTCTTACTACATGCATTTTAAGGTGTCTATAATGGAGGCCCGAGCCCAGCAGTGGGAAATTTATGGGCTGTTATTAAATAATTACTATTTATCAATAAAATATATCTTGTAAGTATGAACGTATATATTTATCATAAATTTAAATATATATGTAAAAAATAACCATAAACATCTGAATCTATGGACCACCTATATCGACAGTATGGCATAGAGTATCCAAAAGTTAGGTGGCCTGGAAGAGATTTTCTCTTTACATCCATTGGTAAAAAACGTTGGAAATTATTTCCCACTTAAAAATCAATTCATAATTGTGTTGAAAGTAAGTATTTGAAAGCATATCCGTTTGGTTTCAATTTAAATTATCCAGAGTTTCCAGCTAAAATATTGTTACGACCTGAACGCCGACAAAAGAACAAATTTACACCTGCATACCTGTAGATATTTATTGCATTGGACTTCTTTTGTTTACTTTGTGTTTAAAATTTATGATTATAAAAACAGCCCATTGTGTATTATCTTTTATGGTAATCATTAGCCAGGTGTGATTCTAGGAAATTCAGTCCACTAGGCCAAGCAGACATATTGCATTTGTACAGAATAAAGTAATTCCCCAATTGAGAGATGTGGCAGTCCAGCGATTACCAGCCACGAGGCAAGACTTGTGTACATTCGGTAATCTATTTAGTGACGGACTTCGCACGTGTTATTGAATCGAGTATTACGTTTGGACTGGTTGTACACAGTTTTATTTGTACCTGTGTTATACGTGTTTGTATAGTTCTAATAAATTCTATAATAATTCTAACGGCATTTTAATTCGAGTCTTGCAACTTGTAACAATATAATAAATGCATTTATAACTTTATTTTTGCAATAAAAAAATTCATGCATAGCAAATTCAGTTTCCTGTTCCTAATTAGCGGCCACAGACTTCGGCCACACAATCATAATTATATTAAATTTTAGTAAAAAAAAAAGTGATAAATCACAAGTAAATTCCACAAAATAAATATTTAATTTGTAATTCATTCTGTAATTATTTTCATAGATATTTGACTTCGTAATTATTCTCGCGATAATAAAATTCAAGGAAATCAGCGACTTTACCCACTAAATATACGATACGTTAACCCACTAACTGTGATGGCTTGAGCAGATCGTCACGCCCCTGGCCTCAGCGGGTGTTCTAAGATATATTGCTGTTTGTTATACGCTCACTTTTAACAAAATAAGAGGTATTAGACCTCGAAAATATGGATATTTGCCACAGAGCTCTTCATTGTTTCCATAAATAGAGACAATTTATTAGCTGGATATTATTAATTATTTATGATTCACAGCGTATTAATTACTCAAAATATTTTATTCAACAATTAGACAAGCTAAATAATAAGTGTCTACCAAATTCAAATTTAAGTTCACAATGAGTTCCACTAAGGAACGCTTTTTGAAGGTCAAACATATAAGTTAAAATTTAAATTTACTTCCTGCTCTATGTACCTACACCGCTTCGCAATGCGTTATTAGAGGCAAGAAACTCCCCACCAAGTTAGCGGGGAGTTTCTTTTGTTCTTAGCTGTTAAACTGTTTTTAGCTCGACGCTTTGCTGGTGCCAACACGTCTAACTAACAACTGTTTTTCTTCTTATTTATCTATCTCCAGCTCTTATTTAAAAAAAAATCATATGTGTCACAATTACTTTTCGGACCATTATCTAATGGAGCTGTAGCAAACAGTGCATGCTCAATAAGACAAAGGCATAATAGGAGGAAAGAAAATATAATTACGGCCGTAATAATGACAATGACAGGACATACTGAAAACTCATTGGAACATATCTCCATAAATCCCTTACATGCTTGGCAAAATAAAAACCTTATACAAAAGATATTATCCAAATCACAACAAACGATATCATCACCAAAAGTATATCTAATAACAAGTGTGTTTAACTTTTTGACGGAGGCTGACGGTCACCTAAATGCGTTTTTGGAGGCGGTCAACGATGATACGCTCGAAGAGCTTGCCGACTTCGTCCAGCAACATAATGGGCCGGTAGGCGGACGGTAAGTCCGCAGGGCGCCCTTCCTTACGCAGCAGGACCAGTTTTCCGGTCTTCCACCGTTGCGGGAACTGACCGTGCTCCAGACATGCGCCGACAAGCCTTATCAGTCGGAGCTCCAGGGCGTCAAGGACAGAACCCACGCACGCCCTAGTATGCCGTCAAGGCCATACTGTGCGTGCCTGACGGTACGGTCAGCGGCGACCATGCCGTCCGATCATACCCGCTTACGGTTTCACGCACACACATACATGTGTACTATAAGTAAAACCTGCTCATAATCATGAATTGCAAAAACAATAACTGTTATAGCATAATTCATCTTGAGATTTAAAATTTGCGCTTACACTTGACAGCCACGGGAAATTTAAAACACAAATAATTTACTACTTGACATTAGTCTACAATCTACATAAATGCACAAAGCGTGCAAAGTCATATATAGTTTAAAAAATAGAAGACCAAGAAGTAAAATTTAATTTGAATAATTATTTTACCGTTAAGCAAATTAACGTACCTATATGCCTAATATATATCAAATTATTAAAACTTTTATAGATAAGTGTGTGCATGTGAATTTTTAATATTCCCATATAAAGCATTGCCAATTCAACAAGAACAGTGTATCAAAAAGTGATTAGTATAACTGACTGATCTTCACTGTACTCTCATATTCACTCCGTTGAATGGCACTAGCTGATTACCGACCTACAGTTCAGCTGTGCTACACTAAGTCTTAAGAAAATGAAGAAACTATATTATAAACTAAGGTCTGGCTTAAATACCTAGTTGCCAAGCCATAAATCACAATAACAACTGTCATATTCTGAAGTCATATCGCACGATACTTTCACAATTTTGGAGTTTAGTTAAACGCTTATTACATTGCGTACTAAAGACTCGGACGCTTTTACTCATTACACTACCCTAATTTAGAGTAATGGTCCCAAAATTAGAATAGAATATTAATGTAATTACCCTTTTTAAACTTTAATATGCACGGAGACGCTTATTTTATTTAAGTTGACGGTAAAATACTGACTAATCTTGACATTCCGTATAACTTAAAACCTCACAAAATCTTTTTAACACTAATTGCTAATTTATTAAAATTTAATTAAAATGATAAAAATTACCTCTAATTTAATCAAAATTACTTTTAATTTAATTGAAATCAAATTAAAACAATATTATACATACGTACATAACATGGAAATATATTCTATGTATCTTTCCAAGCTTGTTTTACAAATCTGTATAGTTGACATCATTGTTTAAGTTCCTAAGAACTAAAGAAATATTTTATTGTTAAGAACATTTATTTATATCTATACATACAATAAAATTGTAGAGGGCGAATTTCTGAACAATTAAAAAAAATGCTAAAAACCGAGTCAGGGGGATGTAAGAAGTGAAATAGAACTAATTTAGATGTTTTAAATTTTTTTGTTTCTCTGTTTGTCTGTCTGTTTGTACCGGCTAATCTCCGAAACAACTGGATCGATTTAAATGAAATTTTGCATGGTGGTAGCTTATATCCCTGGTCAAGATATAGGATACTTTTGATCCCGAGGTGTAGTTAAAAAACCGCACCACGCGGACGAAGACGCGGGAAGGGGCTAGTTAATGAATAAAAGTGGTTATAGAACATTTTCCGAAATTCCGCTTCATGTGGGAACCCTATTTAAAAAGTATGTTCCTAGTCAAGGGGAATAGGTAAGCAGGCGCGACAGGCTTGTGGGAATTGCCGACACCTTTAGATGTCACTAGTGCTTTTAAGAGCATAGTTTTGAATATGCCGCTGAACTAGCACTATTTTCTTATTTTCACCCAACTCTGGAAAAACCAAAACGAAGAGCTGTCAATCACAGTCTATATTCCACCATAGTGCTAAGTACCTTATCCTATTTTAATGCGTAAATCGATTGATTATTATATTCCGGCTGATACAGGCTACTTTTAAATTATTATTGTACATTAAACTATGGCAAAGTTAAAGACACATAATCTTTTGTTTCATTGCTATTTTTCCTCATTACTTGTTTTTTATTGATTTAATAATTAAGTTTATATATAAATGATGTAATGTTTTGTGATTATCATTACTTTCCGTGTTCCGGTTACCGTTTTCGATTGTTTTTTTATCTTGTTGAATCTCATACTTACTTATATTTCTTCACTGTACGTATGTATGGGGATTTTTTTATTTATTGAAAAACACCAACAGCGCATATCAGTAAACAACCAGCTTTTATTGTATTTTTGTTGTTTAGATTAGCCATAAAAAATTTCGCGCAAATATTATTCACTTCAAGATCACAATAGAACACTCGACCGCGTGGACTGAATTTTCCAAGAAATCGTAATCTGCACACCTGCGGCCTGTAACAATAGAATGTTTTTCTAATTACAAAATTTATACCCAAATAAACAAAAGAAGTCCAAATCCGGGAAGGTAATAAACTGCAGGTGTGCATTCACTTTGTCGGCGTGTAACAATATTATAGAATTATAGATTAATTCTCTTGTCTGATTATAGGTTAGTGGTCAAATTTTAATCCATAGTAAGGTCAATGAACGGTTAATAAGATATGTCTAACGGCCATTAGTCACAAAGCTACTTCGTCTTCTTTTTGCTAGATAAATATTAATTAACACTGACTACTGATATCCATAAATAATTTGCGCTAAGTTTCAACGCAATTATAATTGTTTTTAATTTTAATTATTGATATACCTAACAGTCATTTTAATTATAACGGTTGAAAGAACATAGTTTAAAAACACTACTCTCCTTTTTTGGCGGACGTGTTAAATTAACTTGATTTATTTCTTTAAAACAATAATTTAATTTAATTATTAATTATATTTACATTATAGCGATCTACGTATGTTTTTTGTTCCTTACAGCCACAGATAAAAAAGACATGAGAATGACTTTTAAAGTGAGACTTCTTTAGAATCGTTGTGATTTGAAACTCGATGAAACGAAAAAGCGACACTACAAAGCGATAAACTCATAAAACTATAGTACTAAGCCTGTGAGGAGAGATTAAGATAAAATACATTATACTTAATCATTTAAACACTATGTTCGTACAGATAAAGTTGGAAATGTTTTGAAGACTTCAAACTTCGTATTTTAATGCTTTAATACGTTATAACGACATAATTAATGAAATGTGATGTCACGAAATTAGGAATACCTCCCACCCCTTGTTACATTTCGTTTCACTTTTACTGCGTGTGAATGCATGCGCGCGCGCACACACACGCACACACACATACAAACACACACATACACACACACAGCGAGAGAGACACACGCACATTTTTTTATACTTGTGTAATTGTTTGTTTAATCTTCATGGCTTTGGGAATGAAATGATTAACATAAAAATGCATATGTAGCATCTATTTCCCAGGATAGGGATGATGATGGGATACCTTTTTAACCGACTTTAACAAAGAGAGGTTTCTGTGTTTGTCAATTCAGGACCGATTTAAGAAAAATATTTGAAAGAGGGCTCTTGAGGTAGTTGCATTGTTACCAATCCAAACATAAAATGATAACAATAAATATGCAAATTATAGTAATTTTTATGTTATTCTTTGCATCGACTTCAAGATACGGTTGTAGAATATATTTGTATTTTGCTCTTTGGTTACTTTTGAAGTCAATTTTGCTTTTGGTAAATATCCCAAAAAGAAATTGCTACCCTGCGTGATAACCATCCAATATTATGGCGAGTGTAGTCACGTGGAATCAGTGGTTTCTTATGTTCAAGTATTATTGCTAAACGAAGTTAATGATACGAAAATCCGAAAGTTATGTAAAGCTTAATTATATCGACAAAAACACTAATTAGATATATTTTAGGTACGTAAATATCTGATATATGTAGTGTAACAGACCTCCTGTGAAGACACAACAAAAAGACGTTCTCCGCAGGATGTTAAGATTGACCTTCGAAAATAATACACATATTCTAATAACTCAAATTGCATTATAGGTATGTATAAGGCATACGGGTTCTTATAGTGCTTTCTTAGTGACTAAGCCCACAAACGTCCCACTGCTGGTCTCGGGCCTTACACTTATAGTATACCCGCCACGCTATTATTATTTTCCGTCAAGGAATGACAAAAGCACAACACTAAGGTGCTACTAATGCGTTGTTCTCTTAAAGAAGACTAAAGCATGACTACTAATGCAGGAACACAACTCAAGATTGTTATAGCGGAATACTGTAGACCGGGGGTGGTAGCCATCCAGACGGGTAAATACTCTACCTACTCTACGGCTGTGGCTGGTTTTGTCGCTGCTTACGGCAGGCCGCCCGGCTGCAGGAACTTTTATTCTATCTCCGTTTCTGGACGGATATGTATTTCAAATATCAAACACTGTAATAGTAACTTACCATCAATTTCTACCCATTTACTTACCTTATCATACCGAAGACCCTTCACTTCACAAGAATCTTCAAAGTTGCTACTTAGTAGTCTACCTGGTACTACTATAAAATTATCCAATAATAATTAATAGCGTGTAAAATTACAATAATAATAGCTTTCAACAACACTTACGTGCACAAAATATTAAAACAGAAAGTTTACTCAGAACAACGTTAAAAATGAATAAGAATCTTGCAATAAACATGCATATACATGCTGCAATAAATTCTCATATTTTTACATATAAAGGAAAAACATTAGAATAATATGTTATCATCGAAAAATGAATATATCATAATTAATTATTTTATAATAAATAACGAATACACATTGTATATTACCAAATTAGGCAAGTTACGCTTGTGATCCCGGACACCCAGACCATAGTAATAACGGATAAAATTTTGTTTCTGACATTTATCATGTCAAGAAGTGAACAAAAATATTTAAAATTATATTACACACAATTAAGGCATTGTTTGACTCCTTTTTCATGTACCTTCCTGTGACGTCATAATTAGATATGCCTATACAAAATCTATAAGACAGCGACATTCTGTAACTTAATAAAATCAGTTGATCTGACTGACCGCTCCTCTATAGACGAAAGTTAGTGTGCTTTAGTTGTGGTTGAACTTATAGGCACAGATGCACATTGCGATCAATTGCGAGCGTGCCATCTAATCATGCCCGCTTTTGGTACCGCCCACACACACACAGTTACGTGTTTACCACAATCAAAAACCTTTACGAATTACACGAACTATAACATACAGCCAGTTGCCACATAAAAGGACATTAGGTTTTTTACCTGATGGAAAGTGTTTATCGTCGCCCATCGACGTTTGTAACTTCAGGAATATTGCAGACGGATTACGTGCCTCTAAAATGTGCCTTTAGTAAATTCCATATATAGCGTAAATGGAAAACCACGGCGAGTAGTTCCCTCCAGAGAGTTGATACTGATTAAGATACTTTATTCTTTTAAATATTCTCTAATATTGGTTACATTTCAAATATTTTTCTTAATATTTATAATAGTTACAAAAATGGGTCGTTACAGAATCCAAGTCAAATAACTCAGCAAATTTATTTCAACGAAACCAACTTACATTTTCATTTATGTTCTTGTTCAACACATGTCACTGAACTTTCTGTACCTGTATATTCTGTGCCAGAAGCACCATACAATGGTGCAAGACAAAAAAGGTTAAAACAACAGTTAATTATTGCAACGATTTTCTAAGAACTATTAACATTAAACAGCTATTGTTGCTAATAGGGTTAGCAGCTTTCGACGCCAACTATAAAAATTATGACCAGAAAAAGCTGAACTCATATTTCCTTCTATGTTATATGTTATGTAGATCAATTGTTTATGGTTAATATAGAAATGTTAGACGACTTAATATGGCATCCCCTCTGAATCTAGAAAGATGTCCTTAAATGGCTGAGTATGTATTTTAATATTACATATTATTTACATTCACAAGTGCCAGTCATGTTTGATAAAAAAAACTAAATAACCGACTATAATTGTTGTTTCATACAACTAGCAATAAATGGTTTATATTATTTAATAGCCTTTTGTTGTAATGTATATGTATGTATATTAGCATATTTATATCCGGCTGTTTTTAAAGTTTAAATTATATGTTACTAATTATGACATCCTTACTTTTAAGTTGAATGTTTAAAGGTGTTATGCAAAATAGTAAGAATCATATGCATAAAATATTTAATCGCAATAGTTTAGTGGTTAAAGCGCCGACGTCTCTTACCAGGGACGTGGGTGCAAAGCCTAGTTAGGCAAGTGAATAAATAGTAAGATATAGGAACTGGACATTAATACATACTATAAAATATAGGAGTGTTTTAGGGTTACCTTTTACTGAATGATTATCAGTCTAAGCATCCTCCGTTCAGTGTTTACCTCATTTGCGAAACGCATATACTTGTAAAAAGTTTTGTCGTCATAATTTTGATCATTAAAATTGGGTAGTGGACTGCTAAATTAGAGACAAAGAAAGACCTTGGCGCTCCAACCTTATTCCACCGTCAGTATAAGGGGTAGTGTTTTGATGAGCTATTTGATGTCTACGTCGCCATTCTTCCATTGTACCATGTTGGCAACACCAACATAAAATATTTTTTATTTTTGAACTTGTAACATTGTGGTTGCATTTTCGTTCTTCTTCAGTTTGGGTTGTAGCCGAAGGCAGACGCCTTCGTATGTAGTGGTATTATTATAAGTTTTCACCAACTAAGACAGTTTTATCTTCCACTACTACATCGACCTGGGTATCCCAGGCCCACCACCATCAGCGTGTGCAATCAATATTTATTATATGTGCGACGAGGTGCGCACACACCACACACTGGCGATTGAAAGTTCATCCACACTTTCTCTACACCTAGAAGTCGTATACTGCCGTGGGGCCCGCCCCTTTATGCCATATTTGAGCAAGCTATGGAATGAACTCCCTCTCGCGGTTTTCCCAGAGTGCTACAATACAACATGGGGCTCTTTAAAAAAGACAAAAACAGATACTTCAATTCTCCGTTTCCATTCCATAGGCCAATAACCACTTGCCAGCAATTGGAACCGTTTTCTAGCTTGTCTACAAACAAACGCAGACAAAAAAATAACTGAGATACTTCTTATTGTCTTACAAAACGTAGAGATAGATTTTGTATGAGTATATGAACTTATAATTTCAATTTTGTAAAAGTAAAAGTAGTCAAATAGAGCTTTCCGTACAGGAACGGAGAAAGAATACAATTTCCTGCGGCCAGGCGGCCTGTCGTTAGAGGCGACACAACAGCCCACAGCTAGGTGGTAGGGCATTTGCCCGACTGTATGGCTACCACCCCTGGTCTAAAGTATGTCGTCATAACAACTTGAGTTGTGTTAAAGAGAGCAGCACCGCATTTTTAGCACCTTTGGTGTTACAAATGCCCATAGGCGATGGTAACCGCTTTCCATCTAGTGGGCCGTCTGCCTGTCTGCTGAGCTCCTGCTATAAAAAAAAATGATTGAACAGTAATTAAAATGATTTCTATTATAATAAATATTTTAAAAGCAAAACGATAGGATATTATTTTAACACCTGTTCCTTTATTTAAATAGGTTATGTTATTTATTGTAACATGTGTCTATAATACTTCCATGCATTCTATTATCATTGTTATATATCCTAGTATTATATTTCCACCTATTTCATTATAACACTATGATCGTAATGAATCAAAAAAATAATAATCGTTTCAGAATATGAACAACATTATTAAAGGAACAAAAAATTATAGTTCCATTGAATTAATAATTCAATAGGTGTATTACAAAAAGTGTTTACTAGAATTTTCGCACTTCATAAAGCAGCGTTGTGTTGCCAAGATTAATAATTACAATTCTATTTATTTTTTATGGCTGTTTACTTCACTATTTATGATAATACAATAGCTGACGGTACGGCCTGATGATTGTAGTAGTGGTCGTATATATGGGCTAGAGTAGTATTTTCTTGCTTTGTACATAAAGAACAGGCAAAGATCCATAGATCTTACAGATGTTGACGCTAAATACCGGAAGTATTGTGGCCATTAAAAATAGGCATATTTTCCTAAACAATATAACCAATTATCGTTGAAAGTATTTTGTAGGGCTGCCACCTTGACTTTTTTATGACAGACCGAAAGATAGACGACATAATGCTTTTGATGGTTCCGTTTTAGCCAAAGTAGTTAGAAAACACAATCGACAGCCTCTGTGGTTGAGCGGGCTAAGCCTTTGCCAGCCTACCTCACTGCAACTCAGAGGCTCCGGGTTCGATTCCTTGTGTTGTTAATATTGAACTATTTTTTCCCATTATTAATTATGGTTTGGGTGTTTAGGGTCGGTCCCAGAGTAATCCATTGCATATTACCCCTAACACAAGCGTATCTGGCTTAATTTTGGGATATGCAACATGTGTGTTTATCTGCAGATTATTATTAGAACTTAAAAAACTATAATAGAGCGGGTCTATTATCCAAAGTGCTTGTTTTTTTTACTACTCGATGACGTTCAAGTTAATGCAATTTTGTATGACAAGATTTGTGTTTCCCTTCACGCTCACGTGAGAGAGCAAGTAATTCGTATACCAAATAGCGTTAACTTGAATGTGTTCTAGTAGTAAAACACCTAGCACTAAGCTCTAAAATGTGGGTAGGAAAAAATATATTTTTTAATCTTATTAGATGGAATAAATTGTACACCATTTATCTCTGAAACTTGCGGTGAGTTGCGCCCTTTTCTCTCGGGGAAACCTTAATTAGGGCGGAGTGATAACCCCTTTTCATTAATTACGCGTGTAATCGTCGTAAATGTACTGATATTTCAACTAAAGATTTTATTTAATTATAATATTATTATGAAACTAGCATTTACCCGCAGCTACGCTCGCGTTAAAAAAAATATGTTTTATTCTTAGAAGTAATGTCAAATTTGATTTTTAATTTAAAGTACTTAATGATAAAAACTTCAATGTCATATAGCGAAGGTGGAACTAACCATATAAGCAACACATTAAAGTTATATTGCCATTATCGTTGCTATGATGATGTATTTGTTAACAAATGTAACCATCCATCTTTTCAGCTATACCTACCTATTTTTCAAGAAAATACTTTTTTATGTTTTTCTATGTTATTTTTTATACCCTCCATGAGAACGTGTGTGCTAAATTTCGTATAAAATTGCTAGAATTAGGATGATATTTATACATATAGTAAAATTGTAGAGGTCAAATTTCTGGACAATGAAAAAAAATTGCTAAAAACTGTGTCAGGGGATGTAAGAAGTGATGATGAGTTTGTGTGTTTGACTGTCTGTTTTTACCGGCTAATTTTCGAAACGACTGGACCGATTTACATGAAATTTTGTATAATGGTAGCTTATATCCCTGGTCAACAAGGATCAATGTAGGATACTTTTGATCCCGAAAAATTAAAGAGTTCCCGTGGGATAGATAAAATACCGCACTACGCGGACGAAGTCCTGGGCAGAAGCTAGTTAATTAATATAATTTTAATTACACCTCCATCATCTCATCTAATTTTAGATCTAGTATGCGTTCAGAGGGTCCGCTTTTCTTCGTTTTCTTATTCATTTCACGCTGTCTTTGGCATCTATTGTAATGGACATAGTTGTTACACATGTCATCCTTCATAAAATCAAGCCAGCATTTTTAGGCCTTGGTCAGTCGTTTCCCCACATAACAAGCCAGTTTCCGTAAAATCAATCAATATTAAAACATAATATTCCGTAAAACATCAATATTTGTCTATATGTCCTTTAAAGAATCATAACTATACATTTGATCATGTGATGATCTTTAGCAAAGTTGTTACGCATGAGCCAGAGGTTTCCGAGTCCAATTCGATTCCGGGTCCAATTGTGAATCACACAGTTGGATCCGGTGGGTGGCGCTGCTGTCGACATATCGATTGAAGCTTTCCCGAGCAGGACGACGTCTGCCGGAGAGCTAGAGATATATAATAATGACAACCCCGGTAGCAAAAGTATTTTATATGTATTAGCATTTATAATTGAAAAATTATATTAAATAGGAAAGGGTTTCGGGCTCCGAAGATATCGCTGCGACGACAATGGTCAACTATACATATAATGACGACTCTAAAAAAGTCAAAAAATTAATTAATACAAAATCTGGTTGGTTCAACTTCATTTTCTCAGAAACTTTTATAGTGTCCATAAATTGTAATATTAAACGATTTTAATTAACACCAAAGTGGAGTGGATAACTAAAACCTCCAAAACATAAAAATACTCGCTTATCACCAACATTGGATGCAACGAAATAATGATGAATTCGTCATTTTTACCCTTCACATTGTGCAGATCGTAATTCTTCAATCTGCATAAATGACAATTCATTTAACCTTCAAACACCGTTCGATGACATCTTTGCGAACGTTGAAATTGTGCGACAAACGCCATTTGGTCATATGACCATATATTGAGTCCCCAAGCCCACGTCTGATCTTTTCAGATGTATATTGAAAACGTAGATGTGGTATTTATTTATTATTATTATTTAAGTGGGAAAATAAGTTGTATGTATATCTTTTTGTCCTGCCAGAGCACGCGGAGTCGGGAATCCCAATTACCCGTAGCCCTGGCATAAGGCGCAGGATGAACTACCCAGGGATTTTGTGGGTATCGGTAACTAGGGAACGGCAATAGCGTGAGACCAGTTCTAATTGGGCGCGTTAGTGCCACCGCCAGTCTGGCGAATCCCACACACGGGTCGCGAATTATCTCCCCAGGCTTCTGCGCCTATCGCAGTCCTGAAACGGATTTCTCTTGGCCAAAAAAAAATACGGTACGGTGACTTTTTAATTTAATGGGCCTGGCCGCCATTTTGGTGACGTAACCGTAGCCGAACACTCAGTACTGTTAGCATCACTGGCCGGGGTGTACGTGTACATATCTAGTTGCGGATGTCGTCACGTGAATGTTAATTTGACAAGGTTCCAGCGCATTACCAATTTGCGGGGATAATACTTTAAAAATGCTTTAATACAGAGAGAGAGAGGTCAATATCTTGCATTTTAGAAATTTGCTACTCCGAATAAGTCTTTTGGTTTTTTCTGTTTTTCAATTATTTTGAGATATAGACCCTATGTATACAACAAATTTATTATGCCTATTATAGATAGATGCCTGTCCGAAAACACGAATAAACATAGGACGCATTTGAAATGCATTGAAGACCCACAATTAAAATTTCATATAGCCTACATATTAAAGCTTAAAACAGAAAGAAACATACAGTTGAACGACAGACTGGTCTATACTTCAAGTAAGGTGTAAGAGTTACAATACAACCTGGTAATGCGGACACCTATTTGGCAACTTTGCCGAATACAGACTACATACTTGGGACTCATTTTTAATCGATAATTTCTGTTCTCTTTAATGTTGATTATATATGTGTATGAAAATGTACTGCCTGACCTTTGTCGGTAGGGAACGTCCCGAAGGCTGGCCACATTGCTACTTTGAATGGCAATCCTAAAGCGTTTCCTGAAACATAAAGTAACTATTTATCCGTGCAGGAAACAGAGAAAGAATACAATTTGCGGCGGCCAAGCGGCCTGTCGTAAGAGGCGACAAAACAACCCACAGTCAGGTAGGGTATTTGTCTGATTGGATGGCTACCACCTTATCTAGAGTATGCAGCTATAACAACCTTAAGTTGTGTTCCGGCATTAGTGACCAGTTTCCAGTCTTCCTTAAGAGAGCAGCAGCGCATTTGTAGCACCTTTGGTGTTGCAAATGTCAATAGGCGATGGTAACCGATTTCCATTAAGTCGGCTGTCTGCCTGTGTGCTGAACTCATGCAATAAAAATAAAAAGTATATATAAACTAGCCTTTTAGTTGCGTGAGACATCTGCCTGACTTTTGTCTAAGTCTCAATAAAGTTTGTGCGCTCATATGGTCTCGACTTCAAAAGACTATGTAGCCATTTCCGATGGCTGATTATTTATAAGATTTAGGGCCTTCTGTTGTGCAATGTGCTGCACCTGTGCTATTTATTTTTACTTATCGTTACCTCCATTATATGGTAAGATAAACTGTTTTTTTACTATTTATATCCTTTTTTCATATTGTAGTTCTATTAGGGGAATGTGTTTTAAAGCTTATTTATTTATAAGGTAGTTTAAATCAGCTCTATAAATTGCGCTATCGTTAATGCTCAAATTACCGCATTGGAAGCACACGTTGTTTCATAACTCTAGTGAGAGTACGACGCGGCAATAACTCAGCATTTGCCCTTAGCATTGATTGACGAGCCCTAGTGTTTTACGAGAGCCTTAATTAGCCCGACACGACTGAGTGTCTCCATAAAACCTGATACGCGTATTGCTAATGGACCTTAGCGAATTTGCTGTGACATTCTAAAAGGATGGATTTTATGGTGATGACGCTTTCAGACTTTTGGCAAGTGTCGGCAAATGATTCCCAGACGCTTTGATCTTTGTTCTCATCATTATAAGATATTAAAATACACTTTATGCTCGGACTCCATCTGGGATAATATTATACATTTGGTCACATGGGTTTTGTTCATAGTATTAGAACAAATGCCGTTAACAAATAGCTACATTAGTATATATAAATATATATACGTCATTTGTCTATGTTTACGTCACTAACAATTAATAACATACCGCATCACAAATTAATAATTAAATTAAACCCATCCTATGCTAAATCTGCGTGAAAAGTTTATTATAACATTATCCCAGATGAAGCAGTGTCATTCCATAAATGAATGGAAACACTTTGTTGTTCTTAAAAACTAGGTACATTTTTTTTTGTATTATGTATAAAACGGGGAAAACATTTGTATTAGTTGTTTATACCAGAGGATGAAAATTTGCTAATTAATATTCTTTTTACTCGTAAGTGTTCGCATCTAGTGCCTACACATAATACTAAATGATAACTATACATATTGTATACATATAATATTTTTTCGAGGAATCTTTCTTTGTTATTATGATGATACTTTGTGTCCGGTCTTTGAACCCGGGCCAATTTCCGAACGATATGACGATTTACATTAAATTTTTATGATGGTAATGGCTGATAGTCATATCCCTTGCAACACACCAAAGGTGCTACAAATGCGCTGCTGCTCTCTTAAGGAAGACTGGAACCTGGTCACTTATGCCGGAATACAACTTCAAGTTGTTATGGCGGCAGACTCTAGGGGGTCAGGGTAGAAGCGATCCAATCGGGCAAATACCCGCCTAAAACCTGAATTATTCCTTTCATTTTCATCACAGTAACAAAAATGATTCCCAAGTTTAATAAAGTTGGTGTTTTAAATTATTTGATACCCTTATTTAGGAATCAAGGAAAAAAGTACTCAAAGACCAAGGGAGGGGAAACGAAGCGTGCTCTAGGGCGACTGCCGAAAATTCGGCCACTTTAAAACGCAATGGCAGGGGTTGAACAGGTGATTGACTTCCAGGAGGCCTCTTAAATATGACAATAATTACTGTTTTTACGGTTTTGAATAACAATGAAGTTTTTTTGTTGGGATTCAAGGTTGTCGGATTGATTGTAAGATTTGACCTTACGCAATTTTACTCTTTTCCCCTCATATAGTTTAGAAGTTGTAAAACTTTAAAATACTTTCATTGAAATTTTTTGTGAGTTACGTTGAAGTTTCCGAGCTATGAAGTTGGTTCTCTTGCTTAGGTATACATACCTATGCTTAGGTTTTGACGACTGATTCAAATGAATTTTTAAATTATCTATAACTAGCGGCCCCGTCAGACGTTGTGCTGCTCTGAAAAAGTAAAATCTAGGACCCGATCCCAGCGCCACCTACCGGTTCCAATTGTAGGTTTAAACTATCCGATGCGCGGGGACCCACTCAAACACATAAAACAAAATCACTAAAATCGGTCCAGGTGATTAGGAGGATTCTAGAAACCGATCTCACGCCACCTGTCGGTTCCAACGGGATAACAGTATTCCATGTCCGTCTCCTGGTTCTAAGCTACCTCCCTACCAATTTTCAACCATTTCGGTACAGCCGTTCTTGAGTTATAAATAATGTAACTAACACGACTTTCTTTTATATATATAGGTAGATAAATTATTATGCAACAAAGAAAAAGGAAAAAGATATAGATATATATGTAAGATATAGGAACCGGTCATAAACCAAAAAAGAATTCGATATAAAGTATACATTTGTGTAGTTATATGTACAGGCTCTTTCATAATTAGACAATTTTCAAATAGACAAGGCGCCATGATGATGAAATCGCAATAATAAGAACAGACGATTCGCTCAAACATATAAATTGATATAAGGACCATTAAAATTATCTTCCTACCTCGGGTGATTAGAGATATAATGGCGGTCTATCATTAAAGATGTTACAACCAATGGGTCCTCTATATTATCCTATCTCACGACCCGAAAGGTCACCAAGAAAGCGTCCTTTCATGATTCAGCCAAACAATCCTTGTACTCTAATCAGTAAAGATAATGACCACTTAAAAACTACTCAAATCATATGATTTATAACAGAGATAACTTGTTTTAGTTAATACGTATATGGGGTCACAACCCTTGCCGCTTTTAGAGATAATCGCACCGCGCGTTTTGTCGACAAGTATTGTGTTGTATACTAGCTAGATTTTTTGTTGTTGTTGCTGAAGTCAGCAGACAAGCTCATTGCCCAACTGTGATGGAAAGTGGGTGTCGTCGCCTATGGACATTAGCAATACGAGACGTGCTGCCAATATGCTGCCTGCCTTGAAGGAGAATTACGCGTACTATACATATCGAGGGCTTCATAACAAATGGACGTATTATCCCCTCAAATTACTAATGCGCTGGAACCTTGTCAAATTAACATTCACGTGGCGTCATCAGAAACTCGATATGTACCCGTACTCGCCGGCAAGTGATGCTAACAGTACTGAGTGTTCGGCTACGGTTACGTCACCAAAATGGCAAAAATGACATTTGTTTATTGATTACTAAAACCTATGCATGTTACAATTTAGAAATTCTTGAGTATGCAAGTGTACCTAAATAGAAATGTCAGCCTAATACAATCAACTAATTTTGTTTTATACACAATTTTGTTCTCAGCGTAAAACTGCACTAATGTCTGTACGCCCATTTGTTATGAAGCCCTCGATATATACCTAATAAATCGTTATCGATGCATAGTACCGTTTTCGCAGCATGTATGTTTTTTTTTTCAATAAGAAAATTATATTAATAATAACAAAGAAAAAAATTCTATGTTACCTGTAATGTCTGTTACTTGAAAATGTCATCTTGAAATTCAGTATTATTGACATTGACTAGATATAAAATTGTGTTAAACATTTGTTGTTAAACAATTGTGTTAAACAGTTGTGATAAACATTTCTGTTTTCATTATACAGATGGGGAGTTTCAAATTGAGCATTGATTCTAGATATCCCATAGATAGGTAGATCAAAAACTACTTGGTGGATATTGCTCAAACCAAATATAATTAGGTTTTTAATATTTTAAGGGAGTTTGAATTATATTACCACGATTTTAGGAGCTGTTTCGTCATCTATTGACTTCGTTAAAATTAATTAAAGACATCCTTGTTCTTTTTCAAAATCAGATTAACAATGTTTTGTAAATTTTAATGCATACTAACCCAGCAGGGTTTTCGAGGAAAATAAATAAATAATAATTATATGTAAATAAAGAGAGGCGGACGTACGGACATATGTTTTCATGAGGGTTTCAGTTTTTCTAAATCCCTAAAAAAAGAAGAATACTGTACTTGTTACCAAACGACAATTCTTGCTTTTCATAAGGATTTGATCTTCAGTTCAAATATTTTTAAAACATAAAACGCCAAAATTCTGCCAAATAGTCTTTAGCTGATTGTTTTATGATTACTCCACCTTAACATGTTGGTTTTATTGTAGGTTCTGAGAAGTCAAAACAATATTAGGTATCTTCATTAAGGTCTGATGTTTTGCTTTGCGATCTCTTATTTGTTTAAACAATTTAGAATTCAATTTTACGCCCATGTTACGAGGGCCCTTTGCTAATAATTCTTTTTGTATTCGTTTTGGTACTTAAGTTTTTAATTTATGAGTAGCTGCGGCCACCACTTTGTTTGCGCGGGATTTTGACTTGATGTTGATGTCTTCTCAAAATAGCAAGAGATTGAAACGACACATATAGTTTTATTTTTTAAGTTGAACGAATGAAAACACTTTATAAGAACCAAAATAAAAACTACCTTCTTTCAACATTTTTTTCAAAATGTTGAACAAAGGGCGGATTTATCGCTTAAAGCGATCTCTTCCAGGCAACCCCGAAAACTAAGGAAAATATTAAAACACGACAGTGGCGGTGTAGACAATAAATAAGATAAAAGATTTAAATCATATTAAATAAATAAGTATAAGTCTTTAATATAGGCTATATAAACCCAGTATATATCATAATACATACAGAATAAGCAGCACTATTATACCTGAGGGGTCAAAAATAGTTAAAAACGATGAATTTAAAGATACTGACTGATAAGTTGTGTGCAATAAATATAATATATATAATAAATAAAATGACAGCTGCCTATCCCATGGTAATAATATAGGTCAATGTACGAAAAAACCCTGTTATAAGCGTGCTATTTTTTCACTTTTAAATATCATAAACTTCTTACGAATATTTGCAATAGCGCAAACTTTGAAACTGAACTTAAGAGGCAGCGCCTTAATAAGATTTCCTTTGACATAAACTTCCCAGGGCTTCTCAACCTTGGGCACTTTTGGTAATTCTCAGAATATACGTAATTAAATACGAATATTTCTGATATTTTGCTTAACGAATTCACGTGGGATTGTATACAAAGTTTAAGTTTATATGCAATGGTAAATACGTGATCTGGGTTGCAATTGGTGATGTACAAATATGGCCTGGGACCAAAATCCTTTATTAGGGTTGCTGCATTACATAAACTAAATAAGTGTGCTGGAAGATGTTAAACGATACTATACCATACAACATCCTCACTATTTGAGTACTCTACCTAAATAATATCATCCTTAATCATACCCACATTGGGCTACATTTCAAGCAACGAAATGTTTGCGATTTTGTCGATACGCAGGTTTCATGGCTATGTTTTTTTTACTTTACTACCTGGTATTAGGTTATTAATCGGTACTATTATTATATAATTAATATTTTATTAAGTTTTGGCGACTAGTCCACATAATAAAACTACATTTTAATAGTTTTAAGCGCGGTATTTTATTCTATTTTTGATTATAAATATTAAGGCTACAAGGGCCCTAATGTCGGATTAAAAATCAAATAAAATACCGCGCTTAAAATCGTAAACATTTTATTCATAAATAATTATATTAACTCAAGGTTAATCGTATAATATAATTTTGTAAATAAGATAATATTAGACTTGTCAAAATTTACCATAGTTGTCAACCCTAAACAGGACATGCTTACATTGTAACTTTTTTGCAACTTTGCCCACCAGCATTTAATTCTTTTTTAATTTTCGTGTTGATTACGTAACATATAAAATGTTTAACCTTCCAAGAGTGTCCGGTATGAGATATCTGTTGGATTACTGTGTCGATTGAAGTGAAAATAATTTAATAATGAGAATTTTCTTATGCTTTCCATTTCTGTTTTCTATGTACACAAGAATGTTATGTTTATTAAGCGGCATATAGAATAGAGTTTCCATGTAATCATCATAACTACGCAGTCCTGCTACACAATAGATAGTTTTAACTTTCTATGTAATCATCAATATAGCCTAGTAGTATGAACATCTAATGTAGTTTATTTATATCATAAAATGCCATTAGTAATAATATCAGTGGCGCGGGGTAAAATTCGGCTAGGGTAAGTCGGTTTAAAAACCATACCGTATGATTCAGGACCCGACTACACGACTGTTGTAAAAACGTCTAGCTAGCGATATATTTCCCTAATTTAGTAAAAAAAAGCTGGTTACATGCATGTACATGTTAAAAGCCGTCGAGAGAAAGTGATAGTAATACTGTAATGTTACGAGTTTAGCGAGATTCGAATTAAAATGCCGTTGGAATTATCATAGAGTTTATTAGAACTATACAAACACGTATAACACAGGTACAAATAAAACAAAAATCAACGTATGCAGAAGTCGATGACAAACTGCAAGTATATGATCGATCACAGAATGTAATTGCTATGTTAATAATGTTTTATGCATGTCGTAGTCGACTATGTAACTTATAGCAAGCTAAAAAAAAAAAAAAAAAAAAAAAAAAAAAAAAAAAAAAAAAAAAAATAAAAAATGTTGTATTTTTGTAATGTAATAATAAAGAAAAAAAATAAAAATGTAAACTTTTCGTCGCTAGTCGCTAGTTGCTTGTAGGTAGGCTACGGGGAATCGAGTTGTATGAAGTGCACGCCACTGGCACACATACAATAAACGGACGAATATGATGAACGTTTTATAAATGTTCTTTTTAAAACGAGGCACGCTCGAAAATTACATATTTTTTTATTTATTGCAGGAGGAGTACAGCATATAGGCAGATGGCCCACTTGATGGAAAGCAGTTAACATCGCCTTTGGACATTTGCAACACCAAAGGTGCTACAAATGCGCTGCTGCTCTTAACGTACAAAAATCTAGTTACTGGTGTCAGTAAAGGAACTTTATTTCTTAGTTGTGTAATGTCAACGAAACTTTATCCGCTGTTGCTATAACGACCGGGCGCCGTACTTATTAGTGAGTGAACTAGCTGCGCCCGCAACTTCGTCCGCGTGGAATTTTCTTTCGCGGAACCCTTAAAAAGTAGCCTAATTTACTCCTTATAACATCAGTTATCTGCCAGTGAAAGTCCAGTCCAAATCGGTCTAGCCGTTTCAGAAGTTAGATGGAACATATGGTTTTCATGGTTTTTCGCGAAACCCTAAAAAATGTACCTAAGTAACTTCTCGTCAGCTACTTGCCTCTAAGTTGATTAAGCCGTTTTAGAGATAAGAACATCCAGAGAGAACAGAATTCTAAAAATTTTCGAAATCTCTTGTTCGAATTATGCCCACTTGAATTTTTCAAAATTTTAAACGTATTGTTCAAACTCGAATCCTTCATATATTTATATTATAGACTTAAGAAATACAATTTACTATACAAATAATCTATACTAATATTATAAAGAGGAAAGATTTGTTTGTTTGTTTACATTGAATATGCGCCGAAACTACTGAATCGTTTTAAAAAATATTTCACTATTGGCAACTTCACTATGCCCGGGTGACATAGACTATATTATATTATTATTTTGATTTTTTTATTAAATACCCGTGTAGAGCCGGGGCGAGCTGCTGCTAGTTCTATATAAAATAATCAGGCAATTAAGCAAGGTTACAATAAAATCTAGATGAAATTATTAGGCTAAATAAAGAACAACTAAATGCAATTTTTCTCACAATAATAATCCTACACCAATTCACATAACATTAGCAAAAAACAATGACTAAGAATTAGACATTAAGCAGCATCCGTGTGACTAACCTCGGCTCGTAACGTACTCGCGTACATCACCAAAATGTAGACAGACAGTCTCCTAGAACTAATAACAATTGCAAATTAACACTAGGAAGCCTTCTATATAACTAGCGTTTGACCGTCGTTCTGCGTGACCTGAATTCCAATTGATATAATGACGCGACCTTGAAGTGTATGAAAGCGAATATTGCAGTGATTTTGAACTGCTGCTTTGTTTTATTTTTCTATTGAGGATGCAGTTATAGATGTTTTCAGAAGTTTTCACACAGTTTTTTACGGTGGGGGGGGGGGGGGTTGCTTCATCTGGCTGTGGCCGAATGAGTCTTATTTAAGGCGTAAAAAAATTACTCCGTTAACGCTTAACTACATTAGTGTTTTACACACGTTATCTGTCAATATTTAAAGTCATTAACAATATTGCATCTTAAGTAACGCATTAAACCTCTCGCCATATCTAGTGAAAGGGCCTGTGGCTGTAACATTATCACACAATAAATCGGATTCTATACGTTTTCTGTGTGAAGTCAGTCAAGTATCCACCAATATTAGTCTTCTACAAGCAAAACCTTAGCCAAATTGTATGTCTTTGGCGTCCGGAGAATGCACATTTCAGGCAACGTGAAACGGTTAATATTGAGGTAATCATGTTTTACGATGAGTGAGAGTTCTGATGCCCTACTTTAACTTTTTTACCACAGGGAAAGTTGTTTCCCAGGGATGAAAAGTAATGTTTCCTATCCCTGTGTCAGGCAATTCCAAGCGTATTTTCCAAAAAAAAATGAAAAATAGTAATTAGGTGTGTGATTTTTGCTATCTGTACACGTTTACAAAATGCTAGAATACGGTAAAAATTAAGAATTCTTCAGCCGTACAAGCAGCTCGTTACCGATTAGACGGTGTCCAAAATAGTAGTAAGACGTACGAGGCGTCAATACTCGAACATTTCGGAGTTCGTGTGAGGAATTACTTTTAGAGCAATTGTGCCGACGGTACCCGGATGTTTGGTGATGGATGGCGCTATACATGACTCGTTTGATGTCAATGTCCAGGGCAAGCACTGTTTCTTTATACACACTAAGAAGTAGGCCTTGTTTTTAGGGATATTTTGGGTGCTGTAATATATTTAGCAAAAACTGTACCCTGAATAAAACAACATTTTAGCGGTTTTAAATTTAGTAATTTATTTGATTTTTGTTACTTCGACGTTTCGGACACTTCTTAAAGCCGTGATCACGGAAGATAAAGTATTACAGGAGTATACTAGTCGCGAAAACTTAACTACCCTACTCATGTCTTTTCTATTTAAGTACGTCACAAACATTGCCTCACAAACTACCGTCAATATGGAGATTTTTTTAAACTTTCCTCTCCTGACCTTGTTAACGTCACGTTCTAATTAAATCTAATACAGTTATAGGTACTTTGCTACTTATTTTTATGCTCACATGTTTCTATAAACAGACAAGAAAACAAGTAAATTAATGTAAAATATACACTTTAGGTATATATTTTACATTAAATTACTTGTTTTCTTTAACAATTGATATTCAGAGCGTGTCCCTAAGTACTACTGCTTTGTTTTTACTTTTGCTAATCTAATGAATGTGACACAATGTGCATAGTCTTGAATAATCGTTTCTTGTCTTGAAAAATAACGTTTGCTAATGATCTTTTATTGTATTGATCTATCGATAAGATGGAATATCATATTCATACTTCAAACTATGTCACATTCGATAGATAGCTTATTTTCATTAACATTAAAACGTGAAACCGGGATCGCCAGGCGTTTTCTCTCTTAAAATGAGGTAAACAATAAGAACTATTTTTTATAAAAAAAAACATTATTCAGTCGAATTCTTCATTATGTTTCACAGGAAACGTAACCAGTGGTAAAATTCGGGCTTTTATCATTGCCAGTGTTCATGAAAAATGAGGGTAGCTAAAAAGTCACGACAAAAGTTGTTGCAATATTCTAGGTTTTTAAGTTAGTGCTACAATGTATCCAACTTGCCCTGTACTTTTTATTTTATTAATCTAAGAAAAAAAATATTTGATATTTTTAAGTTTGATTGAAGTGCATAGTTACTTGTTTTGTTATGAACATAATATAGGTACGTTCAATCCTCAGGTTGCAAGTCAACAAATCATTTCATTTGCGTGCACTTAAACGGCTTGCGAATAATCGACGCCAATCGTACCTGCCAATACTCTGTTCGATTCGATATCACTTTTAACGTATTGAAATCTTACTTTGTTTATGTTTATTTGTTTGAATTTGTTTCACCGGGCTTAACACGATTTTCTGTTGTTTATTTTTCTGGCTTTCGATTGTTTGATTACTTGTTGTCTTGTTATGTAGGTACTTGTCTTTATTAGCTTTATAGACATAACTCATTTTGACAATGACTTAATAAGCTGAAGGCTAATTTTGACGATTTGGTATTCTTATTATACATACGTGTTCAGTTTATGTTACTGAATGAAGTCGTACCAACGACCTCATGGTCCTTGAGTCTTAGGCCGGCTTATGTCTGTCTTGTAATTAGAATGAATGGACCAAATGTTGAATATAACATAGATTTGAATCATTCATTGAATAACGTCGTGACCTTTCAATTCTCTACGTTTCAATCAAATTAATTAATTTGGTTGAACTGTCTAATATCATTATTTTACTTTTTTAATTAAGTTTTATTACGTAATAAAACTATTTAAGTCTAAAAAAATCTATTTTAAAACTTAAACCGTCAAAATTGAATATCTTAATTTAATAAATTATTCCAAGTATTTATTCGAAATAAGTTCCACTGGAGAAAAATTTTTGGAGGTCACATATAAGTTAAAATTAAAGTCGTTTTAATTTTTCGAATTATTTATATTGACACATAAATAGTAAATATATATATATATATATATATATATATATATATATATATATATGTGTGTGTGTTTTATAATAAAACTAAAATTATATTTTGAAATATTAAACATATAATGTAGGTACAAAACATTACAACGATTAGAACTCAGGTATTGATTTACAAGGTTATTAATTGAGTAGTAGAGCTTTTTAATTTTTAGTATCAAAGCATACCTACTAATTTTGTCTAGTGTTTTTTTTTTTTTTTTTTTTTTTTTTTTTTTTTTTTTTTTTTTTTTTTTTTTTTTTTTTTTTTTTTTGTTAACGCAGGGGAATACGTTTTCCCATGGACCTGGAAGCAGGGTCCTGGCGTCACTGTACGTGTGGCGCAAAGAAGCCCTGGCCAGGGCACCAGACCCGCGCCTCGCGAGATCGAGGCGTGCAAGTCGGAGCTCCGCCAGGTAGCGTGGGGTCTGGGAAGATCGCCTACGACGCCCAGCGCGGGCCCCGCCACCATTGAGGCGGTGCGGCCCGTCCTGCAAGATTGGCTTGAACGAAGTCACGGCACCCTGACCTTCAGGCTGACACAGGTCCTGACGGGGCATGGTTGCTTCGGAAGGTACCTGTGTCGCCTCGGCCGCGAGGCAACGTCAGGGTGCCATCACTGTGACACGGGCGACGAGGACACGGCGCTGCACACACTCCAGGAGTGTCCAGCGTGGACAGAGCAGCGCCGAGAACTCGTCGCCCATACCGGATTTGACACCTCGCTCCCGGCCGTGGTACGTACCATGGTCGGGAGCTCCACCGGATGGGACGCCGTCTCCTCCTTCTGCGAGCAAGTCATGTTTGCGAAGGAGGAGGCGGAACGGGAGCGTGAGCGTAATTCCCTGCTCCGCTCCCGACAAAGGAGGACGCGTCGGCGCCGGAGGTCTGATTTAGACCTTCGGCCACCGTAAGCGGGCGGCGCGGGTGGGGCCTCTAGGGGTATAGAGGTTCTCACTCACCCGCACATGCCGTCGAGATGAGAGCGCGAGTGTTCCGCGCGCGCTCATCTCTCTTCCCGTGGGGCGCGTTACAAACCGCCCACGCCGAAAAGACCCAGTCGTCGCCGGGGGAGTAGCTCCCGGGCATTGGAAGAGGCCCAGTGAGCGGGGCCCACGCCTGCCAGGGCAGCGGAGTTGGGAAACCGCATACACGTAGCCCTGGCATAAGGCGCAGGACGGAACACCAGGGGTTTTAGTGGGTATCCCTAAGTGGGGAGTGGCAATAGCGTGGCACCGGTTCTGACCGGGCACGCTAGTGCACCCCGATCTGGCGAATCCCACACTGTCTCACCGGGTCGCGAGCATCCCCAGGCTTCTGTGCCTGTCGCGGCTTAGTCCTCAATCGGATTTCCCTGGCCAAAAAAAAAAAAAAAAAAAAAAAAAGGGGAATACGTTTCGTACCATACTGAGGTCCCTTTTTATCTTCTCCCTATATATAAAAATGAATGTTTGTCTGCGTGTCCTGTATAGAATCGTAAACCATACATTTGATCATGGGATGATTAGCAAAGTTGTTGTGCATGAGCCAGCAACGGTTTCTGAGTTGGTTCATAATTGGACCCGGTAGGTGGCGCTGCTGTCGGTATATCGATTGAAGCTTTTCCGGGCAAGACGACGTCTGTCGAGATAGCTAGTAATTTATACAAGCGCCGCGCAGTGTTTGCCAAGAATCTTGCACAGATGTTCCCAACTACTCCGCTAAGCCTAAACCTACGTCCCTCACCCGCGCTTGTGTGGAAGAACATGAGGTCATGAGTGAAGCATAGTTCACCCCGGGAAGCATGGTGACCCACTTCCCAAACAGAGGTTACACCCGTCGTATCCACAACAATCTAGACCAACCTCGGTGCAACATCAACTGCTTTGTAAGATTTTTCTTTTTTTCTCACACTACCTGGTTAATTAGTATTCTAGACATCAAAGGCTAGTTTCCCATCTAGAAGCTTTACGTGGAATGATTCCTTACGCAATTTAAAGTAGCGGAACTTGGGTTTTTTAACCAAATTTAAAGAAACTGATGACTGCTCTCAAGGTCTTCTCGTAACGACGATGTACTGATTTAATTGATTTTTTTAAAGTGAATTTATTGTCTTGCTATTAACACCAGGTTTGAATACAAATGAGTTAAGCCGTTCTTTGTATATAATTTATTTGGTTATATTTGAACAGAGTGCAGTATGACAATTATTACAATGCATAGAAATTTGCTTTGTAGTTAGGACAGACGGTAATTAAAAGTGAGACTTCCCAATATTGGAACTATCCAATCCCAAATGTTTCTTATAAAAGTATTTTAAGTATATTTAAATTCCTTTATTACATCTAGATATACATTAAATTATAAACTAATACAATGGATAAATCAACCTGATATAAATATATGAAATAGATAGGTAATTAATGCCTATTAGTCATGAGTATATTTTTAATTAGAATACTGAGTCTAGATCATCGTCATCCACGAGTAAAGCGCCCAAAAAGGGTAGGCTTTCGTACCTCGCTGATTCGTCACACTGATTTGATGCACAAAATACGCACCAGCTTTCTGACCACCTGAAAAGTCAATTATGCTTTTGAATAGCTGTTTTTTTCTCTCTTTTATTTTAATTCCGTCTCTGTGGTGGAGTGGGCTAAGCCTTTGCCAGGCAACCTCACTAAGACGCAGAGAGTTAACTAGGACTAGTTCCGGCATTAGTAACCAGGTTCCAGTCTCCCTTGAGAGAGCATAAGTGCATTTGTAGCACCTTTGGTGTTGCAAATTGCCCTAGCCGATAGTAACCGCTTTCCATAAAGTGGGCCGTCTGCCCGTCAGCTGAGCTCATACAATAAAAAAAAAGTCCTAAGTATAAGTTACTAAAAGGTTGAACGCTTGCTTGCGTGGTTATTAAAGGTTCAAATCCTGATAACTAACAATTTGCTGAATAAAATAAAATCCGCAAAAATATTGCTTATAAAACCACTTGCTAATTGATATTCTTATTTCAACACGGAATTATATAAAATTGCAAATGTTTAAATATAATCGCGTTGTTCATCGACATTGTGTTGTTTTAATTAACATTCATATTAATTAAATAATTCGCAAGGATTTTTTTACACGTACGAAAATTAGCGGCCAGTGTTAGTGTATCTATTAATTACTTCATTACAAATAAATAAATTATCAGCAGACAAACACATATATTGTATTTCTTCAATATATAGATATCCAATATATGCAAATTAAGACTATGCCCATATGCCATATGCTATGGCCATAACAACGTTCAAACTCAAGGTCGTTATGACAGTACACTCTAGCTCAGGGTGATAGCTACTCAGGCAGGCAAATACCATGCCACCTGGCTATGGTTGTTTAGTCGCCTCTTACGGACAGACAGGCAGCCCGACCGCAGGTAATTGTATTCTTTTTTCCGTTACTGCATGGACTCATTATCTGTGCTGAAACGAAGAAAGAGTACAATTTCCTGCGGCCGGGCGGCCTGTCATAAGAGGCGATGAAACAATCCACAGCAGGTGGTAGGGAATTTGCCCGACTGGATGACTACCACCCCTGGTCTAAAGTATGTTGCCATAACAACATTCAGTTGTGTTCAATAATAAAAAAACAAATGGACAAAATTCTTAATTGCGAAGCTGGTAAACATGCAGACGGGCCGTCTGAAGGAAAGTGGTTACAATCACCAATAATCGTTTGTAACACTAGCGGCGAAGCTAACGCATTTCTAACCTTTAAGATGAGAATAGAGAAGAATGGAGGAGTTTCAAATATTTTACCACTTACCAAACCCTGCATAGCCATTGCAAGACAAATTATTATTCATGCCAGTTTTATTGAAAAATAATTTTCGAAAATCATATAATATAACTTAAAATGATTCCTACTTATCATCATCATCATCCGAGCGTTAAATCCCGGTTGCGTTCGGAGCGATCACTTCGACGCCCAGGGTCCGCTTTCTTACTTTTTCTTCTCTAAAATGATTTCTACTTACCATTCTACGCTAACCAATTTGCAACGTATTAAGGAAAAGAGGAAAGAAACTCCCCAACACGTAAGTATAACATGAATGGTCTTAAACGACAAAAGTTTAGCCACACAACGCAAAAGCTTTAACACTTAAGATTCCATACAAATGTAGTCTTCAAAACCCTTTTTGGTGTCTGGCTAATTTTCGTTCGTCTCGCGTTTACACAAAAACCGGACTGTAACTCATAAGTTGATGTCGCGACGAATTCTTTTAAGTCCTGTCAAATCGTACCATCTGATTGATATAGGCTGATTCTTTCTAATCTCGTGTCGTGCAAGTAGAATATGATTTTAGATTTTATTAATATGATTATGATACATACATACATAACTTCACGCCAGGTCCCTTGCGGGGCAGGCACGCACAACAGAGCGCCATTTAGGCTTATTCTTACACACCTCACTTGCTTCTTTGACATTCATAGTTGTTGTCATGCACGCTCGTCTGTTCTTAAGGCTCCTGACATCACCTTCTGCTAGTACACGATCAATTTGATCATGGAAGTTGTGTCGTGGCCTTCCGCGACTTCTGCATCCATCCACTTTTGCATTGTATATCTGTTTAGTCATTCTTTCATCTTACATTCTTTCCACATGCCCGAACCACCGGAGGATGCCTTTCCTTACCTTCACCCCGACACTCTCTTTCAGACAAACTCTCTTATTGACAATTCACAACCAACGACATGATTATGATGATGATTTTATTATTACTAAAGGTCGCCCGTAGCCGAAATTCGACCATAATAATTATTTCCAAAGACAATACTGCTATAATCACAGATTTCGTCAAGGCCACACTGTTTTTTTTATTTATTTTTTTATTGCAGGAGATCAGCAGACAGGCAGACGGCCCACTTGATGGACAGCGGTTACCATCGCCTATGGACATTTGCAACACCAAAGGTGCTACGAATGCGCTGCTGCTCTCTTTAGGGAGCCTGGAACCTGGTCACTAATGCCGGAACACAACACAAGGTTGTTATGGCGGCATACTCTAGACCAGGGGTGGTCGCCATCCAGTCGGGCAAATGCCCTACCACCTGGCTGTGGGTTGTTTTTGTCGCCTCTTACGACAGGCCGCCCGGCCGCAGGAAATTGTATTCTTTCTCCGTTCCTGCACGGATAATGTTAATTTAGCTTGAACAATAAACAAAAAGTATATATGCGTGTGAGTGTATTGGACACTTACACGCATATATACTCTTTGTTTATTATGGTAGTATGTGTAATTTTTTGTAATGATTTAATGTATATGTCACGCATAATGTTAAAAAATATTAGGATTCATCTCTTCTTCTCTATATAAACTATATGTGTGCGAAATTTCATGCTCCTCCGTCCGCGCAATTTTCCTATAAAGGCGTACCAAGTTTTTGCTTCACGTATTAATATATAGATGTTATCTTACTGCCAGGGAGTTGATTAAGCTTTTTATCCTGAAACTTACATCTATGTGTAAAGAAAAAACAGTGTTGGATACTCTCAATTTCCACTCGTGAGTTTTTCACCACCTATAACCGTTATCACCACTTTCAAAGAATGTATATAGAATAATTACTTTTAATAAATAATCGGTAAAATTTAATTTAGAAACTTAACAGTAGGTAAAAAAGCCATCCCTGATTAATTAAAAAGACCTGCAGCAAGAATTATGATAAAGAGCGTGAAATCATGAAAAAGTGTATGCAAATATGATTTTTTTTTTTGTATAAGCCGCGCGCAGGTTTTCCGATGATTACTACTATTATTGTATATACTTATGTAAAGTATATACAATAATAAATTTATTTAAACAACTATTTATGTAACTTTTTTTGTCAACCGTTACTGACTATCGACGCATGGCATCATGAGGCTATCGGCAAATCTTCTACGCACGTGTAGTATTATAAAACATCAATCATGTGGAATCGACCCTAGCTATCTTAAAAAAAGGTTCTATCGACTGGGTTCATAGGAAACTTTTATCGATCGCGTAAAGTACTTGCTAGAAAGCGCAACTTCTTAATTTGGAGATTTAATTATACTTTTAAACTTTAAATACGTAAATCTACAGACCTAAGCTAGGCTTGCATTTACCTCAATTTGTGTGCGTCCAGGAAATTGTACCAACCTGTAGGTATCTCCCGTTTGGTCTCGGTGGCGCCGACCACGAATTCCCTTACGGCCGCGATCCCGCGATAGCAGCCTAACATGTATTATGTATAACAAATGGGATACATCCAAAATAAAGCAGAAGTCCCCTTTACATTCGGCCATGAATACACCGCCGTCCCACGTGGACACATTCCCCGCATTTCGAGGCCCGCTCCCCGGCTTGTGCGCCTGTTTCTTATTTTTATTATTCCCCTCTTGGCAAATCGCATAGAATATTCTTTATCGCATAGGTTTTACGTAATTTACGGGTTGACACGTTACATTTTCAGACACTTAATACTTTTATGCAATCTATCTATTTCACTCGCACGCTAGTTTATTACAGTTGCTCTCGTTCGTTCTATTTGTGAACGCGAGGGCGATATAAATAGTCGGGTGCGTGTGAAAGAGATAATTAATAAAGCATAGAATTTTTTTTACTAAGACAACAATCTCCTAGTAAAATGGAACTCTTAACACAATCTGCGTGAGATTAGGCGACATCTAACCAGTCCGTTGTTTTTAAATAAAATCTCAACACTTTCAATTAAGATATAAAAACATATTTGCTAACTTAAATCAGTCTTAATGATATGGATAGATTGTGTAAAGGATGATATGATGATTTGTGATGTGACAGAGTATGTTGTCAGAATAGTAGAGTGTGGAAGAAAAAAAATTTTTGCCGACACCACGAAGGAAAGAGATGAAAGTCTAATTAGTTCCTTCTAAATTGTGTAAATTTCATAAAATTAAAAAGAAGCTAATAGGACTATTATAATTTAGGACTACTTTTATGTTTAACAAATGTATATAAAAGGAATAAGTTTCAGTTGAGATTTTCCATAAAAAATAGCAGTCTGGTGGCAGCAACTGGTTTTTTTTTGGTTTTTTTTCATGCAATAAATTTAACAGACAGCCCACCTTTTTTAATTGCAGGAGCTCAGCAGAAGCAGACCGGCCCACTTGATGGAATGCGATTACCATCGCCTATGGACATTTGTAACACCAAAAATGCTATAAATGCGCTGCTGCTCTCTTAAGGGAGACTGGAACCTGGTCACTAATGCCGGAACACAACTCAAGGTTGTTATGGCGACATACTTCAGACCAGGGGTGGTAGCCATCCAGTCGGGCAAATGTCCTACCACCTGGCTGTGGGCTGTTTTGTCGTCTCTTACGACAGGCCGCCCGGCCGCAGGAAATTGTATTCTTTCTCCGTTCCTGTACGGATAAAACCACCTTGTTGAAACGGTTACCATCGCCTATGGACATTTGTAACACCAAAGGTGCTACCAACGTGCTGCTCCTCTCTAAAAGGAGACTGGAACCTAGCCACTAACACAGGAACACAGCTCAAGGTTGTTATGGTGGCATACCTACTCCAGACCAGAGGTGGTAGCCATCTAGACGGTGAGTCCTCATCCATTGTAGAATGTGTTACGTGTTACATTTTTTACTTGCCGATTGTCATCCCTTACATTTCTTCCATAATAACGGTATTAACTTAATAGGGATGCGGACACATCTTACAATAATTACAAGAAATTCTAATTTATTTACGTATATAAAAAACAGCGTTACAATTACATTTTATCATCTTACTTTTTAAAATATCATAACAGAAATTTTAATTAATTTTCAAACAATAATTAATGCGCTATTTGACTCATTTTACTCTACGTAATTATGAGAGCTTAAGTAGGTACACTCGTACAAAATCTATAAAGCTGCGACGTTCTGTAAGTTTATAAAAAGTATCTCAGTTGATTTGACTGACCGCTATTTTCCTTATTATATTTCAGTCGAAGTATAATTAGTTGAGCTTCTCTTCAAATTATTGCTATGTTCATTTACATAATTGATGTAATAAAACAGTAGACAGTAATATTATGTTCGCTTCACTGTCGTTACAACACCTATATAATTAATATGAACATAATTTAAAATCAGATGTAACTAGTTTGTGTTATTTATTTTAACGGAACGTAGACGAAGAACGAAGGGATTTGTCTCCACGATGAGTATGTTCAGCAAAGCTGGAGAACATCGTACTAGCCTGGAGTACTTCAAGTGTCATCTGACGTTAGAACTTATTTAAAAATAACAAGCTGACCATAATCGACACACACACACTTCTTGCCTTGCTTGTGCTTGCATGTTATAGCTTGAGTGCAAATCTCTCCATTGGGGCATTGGTTTGCACATTTGTGCACAGTTACAATATGTCTCTCGGCCGCGCAGACTGAATTTCTTAGAATCACACCTGGCTAATGACTATCATAAAAGATTACAATACACAATGGGCTATATTTCTAATTACATTTTTTTTAACACAAAGTACACAAAAGAAGTCCAAATGCTGAAAAGGTAATAAACTAGAGGTGTGAATTGGTATTTGTCGGTCGTAAGAATATAAACAAACTTGAATCATTCAATATCTTTGAATAAAGTCGTGCCCTTTTCAATTCCGTGCTTTTCAACCAAATTGATTTTGATTATTCTTCCAAGGGTCGACTTTTTAGTCACCAGATAAAAGTTATTCATAGTATAAAGTATAACATGAAAAAGTTAAAAATGTCAGTTGCATGAATAAAACAGTTGAATAGTTTCACTTTTGATTTCAGTCAGATTGTAATTTATTCCACTGATAACTTTAATCTGATGATTGAATAAAGGGCCCTAATAGTAGCTTTATAAAAGTTAAGCTGTTCTACATAGACATTTAAAAAAATCGCTGTTTAGCCATATATTTTTAGTACTGGTGTGCATAGACTTTAACCATCGATTAAATCTATGCCCACAAGCCTAAAATTCCAAAACAAAACAAGTGGTTTACTTACATCCTTCTTGTGACACATAAATAAATTTAAATCCTGCAACGCGACTTTAAACGACTATCCATCTTCATGAGACATCATCGTATTTTGCTGCGTAGTAAATTTATTTTTGTTGTACCATAGTAAAACACTAAACCGTAGATTATGTGTGTAGAACAGATAAGTCGCTTATAGTCATAGAATAGTAAGCTTTTAGAAATTTGAGAAGTTCAGGACGATGACACAATTTAATATTTTAGACTTAATAAATATATTGTATATATAAATACAGACAGAAATATACAAAATTAATAAAATAATATTTTAGACAGGCAGAAGTCCTAAATTCGATCCCATATATGATACACTATATATAAGTTGATTTCTTATGTGTCTCTCGAATCTCGAATACAACCTGTTTACTATCTATTCTAGTGGGGTATATAGTATCATTATCTATGGTGTGGGTATTACTTAATTAAATTAAGAACGTTCTATGTTACCCATAAAACAATGAAAACAACTTGGTTAGGATAATATATAAACATGTATAATAAAAAGTATGTTTTAAAGATTTAAGCGTCGCATTTGATTTGATTTTTATTTCGACGTTTACGACAAATATAAATACCGCGCTTAAAACCGTTAAAAAACTTAGTTTTGTTTATGTACATGTTATAGTCAAAGGTCGATATGCAGTTTATTCTAGGTTTGGCCGAGGCATTTGGACAAAATCTAAAATAAATTCCTATTTCGGTCTTTGATTATTAGTCAATCTTAGAATTCTAATTAGTCAATATAATTGTCTTAGATCTTAGAACTAAGATCATAATGTCAATTCGTAGTGCACTTGTTTTATGTTTAATGACTATAAGTAGGTACTCTCCTAGGTTAAACAAAAATTCGTTAGTCTTTGGACTTTAATTAAAACTTAATGCCAGACCTGAGGTTTGACTAGTCAAACCTAGGAGCGCCAGAGCTGCGATGTTTGACTATATATGTACTAGTCGCGACAACTTGAAAAAATACTATAAAGATGTATGTTTGTCTGGCGATTTATTTAAGTACTAGACCTTGTGCGATTATGTAAATACCCGCTTATTATAAAATACTTATAGATATTTGAAAAATACAAGTCAAACATCGCTGTTTATATGAAGCGAACTATCTGCTCAGCTGTCTAATCTATGACCAAACTCTAAAAATGTCACACGCCAAAACGTCTAGGATCCTATTCTAAAACCCGTCACGTAAACCTATATTAAATCTACACTATGTGCAACCAGCTCACGTATATAGATCGGTTCTGTTCACGAAATTGTAGTTTGGCTAATTGTTAGCTTTCGACTCGTAATTAATCGTCGTTGCTTAATTGGCCCCCTTTAGAGATTTTGTGACGTGATGCGCGTTGGGAATCGATTATCAGTTTAGAAATCTGGTGCAACCCTATTTGTAACTGTTTATTCAACTATTTGAGATTTGTATGTAAACGATAGCTGTCGATTTGAATGTGAGATTTGTTGTAAGAAATACATGAATAGTCATGTGCAATGTCGGGCAATCTTGATGTGTTGGTGAAGTATAATGAAATAGCTGTACACAAATGAAACGCGGTGAATTGTGAAATCACAACACATTCATTATTACATTTTACATTACTGGAAAAGACAAATCTTGCATAGTGGTCCAATACCGTGTATTCTAGTTTAGTTAAATGCATTGAATGCCGGACTTTATTTTGTAAAATAATATAAACTACACAAAAATTTAGAAATCACTTTCCAATTGAATTCTTCATTATATTTCACAGGAAACGTAACCAGTGGCAGACTTTGAGATTTTACCATAATCCCACGGTAGCACGCAACATGAGGGTAGCTAAAAAGTTCTCGACACAAACTGTTGCGTCGCTGACATTACAGGTTTTAATAGCCCGTGGGTAAGATTACCCGTTTAAACATTACAATAATTCGTTACAAACATACAAATCTCTCCTCTTTATAATATTAGTATAGATTATAGAGTTATAGACTAATTCACACCTTCCATGATCAAATTGATCATGTACTAGCAGAAGGTGATGTCAGGAACCTTAAGAACAGACGAGCGTGCACCACAAGAGCTATGAATGTCAAAGAAGCAGGTGAGGTGTGCAAGAAAAAGCCTAAATGGCGCTCTGTTTTTCGTGCCTACTCCGCAAGGGACCTGGCGTGAAGTTATGTATGTATGTATAGACTAATTCACGACTGTATACGCATCCCTTTCCAAACAGTTTCAGCCCAATAAGTGTAAATAGTTCAGATGTACGTAATTTGTAGCTATTATAATAAAGTGACTATAACTTAGTATTATTCTTTCCTATACCTACAACCTTGACGTTTTCAAGTCCCGTATAATAAGTACTTTTTAATTAAGTGTACTCCATCTTAGACCATACCTCCGCTCCACAGGCGAGATCATGTTTTTTCCAATAGAAGTATAGAACAAACAACATTCTGGGTGCTAAACAAGCTCCCAGAGAATATCCTTCACTAAAACATCTGTGGCATCCGATAAGTGATGTGGAACACAGTTGAATGTATTCGAATAATTATTCATTCTTTATCACTCGCATCTATCTGAAAACGCCTCCGAGAGGCCGGAGCGACGTGCGACATGACATCGACAACGTGTTCCTGTCGACTTTTTGTCGCGGCAACTCTAATCGACACTTGTTCATGCGTCAAACCATTGCCCGATCAAACGGCCCGCGGTTTTTCAGAATCGATGATTTTTTTTGTACGCACAAAAAGTCTAGTGACTGATCACGTGTTTGTTTTGATGGATCATTGTGATTTTGTATGTGTCCACAATTTATTTGCAAGTAACTGTTATTAATTTAATAGTGTTACATACCGACAAAGAACGCACACTTGGCTGTCGTAAAACGCAGTTTATTGCCTTTCCTGCATTCAGAGTTCTTGTGCATTACATTGGGACTTATTGCGTCCAGTTATATTTGTACCTGTGTTATACGTGTTGGTATAGTTTTAATAAATTCTATAGTAATTCCAACGGCATTTCAATTGTGATCCTGTAACTCCTAACAATATTGTTGTTCTATTACTGTCGAGATATTCTGAAAATATTATCTTATCGACAATGTGTCCGTCGACTTATGTCGCGGAAACTCTAATAGACACTCGTTTATATTGTGTCAAACTACTACCCAGTCTTACGACTCGCGGTTTTTCGGAATCGATGTTTTTGTACGCATAAAAAGTCTTGTGGCTGATCATGTGTTTGTTTCGATGGATCATTGTGAATTTGTATGTGTCCACAATTAATTTGCAAGTAACTGTTGTTAATATAATATTTCTGTTCTAGTAAGTACTGTCGAGATATTCGGAAAAAAATATTTTATCGACAGCGTGTTCCCGTCGATTTTTGTCGCGTCTACTCTAATAGACACTTTTTCATATTGTGTCAAACAACTACCCAGTGTAACGACTCGTGGTTTTTCGGAATCGATGTTTTTGTACGCATAAAAAGTCTTGTGGCTGATCATGTGTTTGTTTTGATGGATCATTGTGTATTTGTACATACATGTCCACCGTTTATTTGCATGTAACTGTTGTTAATTTTATTTTATTACTCTGCCCGGGGCTATAGGTATTCATTCATAAAATGTAATCGTATCGCAACTTGCATCGTAATATTCTTTAACCATGGGGTATAAACCTTGACAACTTAGCGACACAAATGGCTATCGATGTCGAACTAGTTTGTTTCTACATCTTTATTGGGTACTTTCATCACTACTTTCTTATAGAGTGTTGGTGGGAACGCTAAATAATTTTATCGATACCTAGTTATAAGTCCGGTGGTCATCCGTAATTAATTTTTTTGCGATTTCTCTGCACTATTGTTCTGCCCTTCTTATAGCAAACGCAGTACTTGCAAATAACGGTTACGATAAAAACGCGAACATTTCCAGTTATGTAACTTTTTAGTGTATCGAAAAACAATTTAAAAAATCAAGCTTTATGTATAGATTAGCGCCTTGTGATATCATTTCAGCAAAAAATTAAAAACCCTTCTATTACTACAAGTTCAATTAGTAGGGCAGTGTTGTATAATAAATAGCATATTAAATACTATTATACAACACTGTTCCTATCGATTTTCTCTATATAGATCTATTATTCCAATATTAGGCGGGTTTTTTCTGTCTTTAAATTTGGATAAATAAACCAAAGTTATCCATATAAACATAATTTTGAATAATTCAATATCATTGAATACCATCGTGTTCCAGTTGGTAGCATTTTAACGAATTGATCCAATTTAGTTGTTCAGTTTAATATCAGATTTATTTTCCTCAGAATGTAATTTCTGAGGAAAATACAAACTGATAGACGGATGGAGATGATGATTGTAAGTGCATGGTCCCTGGTAAAGGATTCGATCCCACGTTGCTACATTGAGAAGCGGGTGCTTGACCACTTTATTACCTGGCCTAAAGGCTTTGTTACGTCAACCAAAATCCTCCAATCACTTTCACTTAAAATGAAAAGCGCTCTATTTTAAACGTCATTTAATATAATTTAAGGTTAATTTTAATATATATAAAAAACACGCGGCAGGTGGAGGTATACGGACCGATGTATCCAGCTCACTCGGCGCCACTCGCCGGGTCGTAGTTTGTGGAATTAATTACAAGTCATAATTAACAGCCCAGCTTTCGTCGCCGGTTTGGTTCCACTGTGTTCACTTTTTTTCGATTAAACTATTTGAATTTTTCTGAGGTGAAATGATAATAATATTAAGTCATATAAAGTACTTCATATCGGTCATAGATTTAAAATTGTTAGTATTATAAATTAGCTGTACTCGCCACTTTGTTCACCTACGGGTATATTATATTTTATAACAATCTGTAATTCCATACAATGATATTGAATATTTACTATAATCAATCTTTAGAATTGGTTCCGAATTTTATGGTATACAATAATGGCATTTAAAAATGTAAAAAGGTCGAGGGGTCGGGTGGTAAGGAAAGGAATCTCCGGGTTCCATGGAAAGAATGTATGATGTACTAAAGAATATCATATGGATCAGTCCAAGCTACGACACACTTCATGATCAATTGATCGTTAAAGTGATTCAACTGACAGACATGCATAAAGTATGAATTAAAAAGTGATTGTAAATAATGTATCTCTGTTCTTAAAGGTGTGAATTTTATGTATTTAATATAACTAATCTGGTGGTTAGTTTTTATTAGGTTATAATTATTATTATAAACTGTACTGATAATGGAATTCACAATATAAAGTACGTACGTATACATTTTTGTTGTTTATTTGTAATGTGCTTATGCCTATGAGTTACGGCTTTAAACCATTAACAGAAAGATGAAATCTCGGGCTCTCAAAATGAAGCCGGTTAAAGCATGCCGTTCTAGGATAGGATGCCGATCGCGCCGCAGTGTGTTGCTAGAACTCAATGTTAAATGTAATTAAATCAATAGAAGTCGTGGTAGCGTAATGGTTAGCGCACGCGCCCCTAATGGGAGGCCCGAGCCCAGCAGTGGGACATCTATGGGCTGACATTTTATTTATTTTATATATTATATAAATTAATGGAATTAGTACGGATAGAGGTGAATAATGGTTTCCAGCGTGTACCTATTAGATAAGTTTCCGTGTACAAGTTTAAAAAAAATGAAAAGTCAATTCCTGTTTTAATTCTTTAGGTCGTTTTAAAACCTGTTCAAGAAAACTTTCAAAAGGACTAACTAACAAAACACTTAAAACCAATAATATAATTTATAAATGAGCCTGGCCTGAGCCTTAAAATATAGTAGTTCCAGTTTATGAGCCTACACCTTTCTTCCGTACAATATAAACTTGACATTTCTACCAGCTTTATTTTTTTTGTGATAGAAATAATTACATATTTTTTATATTTAAAGTGCCATTAGCTGATTCTGAGTCCGATGTTACTACTATCGCTATGATTATAGTTCATTGTTCTTTGGTGTCGGACGATGTCACGAACAGGCCACCCTTAAGGAGGCGCCGGGTGAAAAACGCATTACATCACGTCGTACTTATCTATATATCCTTGTTAGAAAAATCACGGAGTAGCTATTGAGAATTTTTGGCTGAACTTTTATAAACATGGAAGACGAAATAGTATAAAATAACCTTTGTGGTTGGTACAGAGATATTGTGGTTTTTATTTAGAAATATCCTGGTTTTTGCATTATTTATAAGTGTAGAGGTAATAAGCAAAATAATGGATAACTAGAACCTGTTTTTCCGTCAATAATTTTCAGTGCACAAAAAAGTTTGACAGAAAAATAATTCATATTCAAAATATCAATCTATCAGTAAATAGGTTTTTAAATTAACTGAACTGCAACAATTACAATAGCAAAAAAAATATCCCAGTAAAAACATAACACGTATATTTCTCAAAATTGAAAAGGAGCTGCTTAAGAGTTTTAATTTATGGCTGTTTTATTTTGACATTGAAATAATAAGAGAAGTGAAAGGTCAATTAAAATTTTAGTTGAGATTTTCTATGCAAACAAGAATGATTTGGCAGCGACAACTGTTACTGGAGCACGTATTACGACTTACGTTTCTGCTGGACAATTGTCATTTCCATGATAATGCTACTTCTACGGTATATAAAATAAAATTGTATGTCTGTGTATGTTTAAAATAATAAAATAAGTCGTGGTATAAAAAAAAAAAAAATGTTTGAATAACTAAAAAAATCGCAAATTTCATTCTTCTCTCGCACGCTTTTTTTAAATTTAAAACATTTTTTCAAACGCAGCAATAAAAAAATAAAAATGATTTAATAAAATCCTGTTTAACCGAATTGTTTAGTCTTCTTTCATAAATGCCAGGTGGAAGGATATTTGCCGGCTGGATAGCTACCATCCCTGGTCTGAAGTATATCACCATAACAACCTTGAGTTGTGATCCGGCATTAGTGACCAGTTTCCATTAAGAGAGCAGCAGCGCATTTGTAGGACCTTTAGTGTTGCAAATGTCCATAGGCGATGGTAACCGCTTTCCACCAAGCGGGCCGTCTGCCTGTCTGCTGAACTCCTGCAAAAAAAAAAAATTAGGAATTCCTTACATAAGGCCATGAACAAGACTCGCAGTTTAACATAGAAGGCTACTCCATGTTTTCCTGTCCTAAATGGGGCTACCGTCGCAGGCCAAAGCCTCGATAAGGGGCTCGAGATGGTGCCGCTTTTTGTTAATCGTTATTTATACCAGTTTTTATTTCATCTCGACTCTTTAAAACGCCGACCTTTGTCTTAAATCACATTAGGAATAAACGGCGGCAGTGTTTTTAATTTTTAGGGTTGCCTGGTTAAATTAAAAATTTACATAAAGAATATATTAACTTGAGGAATTATTAGGTAGAAGACGACCTATGCAAATATAGGACTTATGGGATCTGATGATATATGATTTTGTAATGTTGAACCATGTTGTGTTATGAATAAAGAGTAATCTTGCTTAGAATACGGTAGTTGAAAATTTTTGAGAAACAGGTTTATTTTGGTCTATTTTAGCTAAAATATTAACATTTCAGCAAAAAACAACATTAACATATTTAATTTAACAATTTTATAAATATTTTGACTTATCGTCACAAAAACGCGTCAAACTGTCATGTCGTCTCGCATGACGTCACAGTGTGCAAAACAAACATCTGTTTCATTGAACTGTTCTCTGAGAAGTCATTGATAACTTGTTGTGTTTTGCACACTATGACGTCACGCGCTCTGATCAGCATTCATTGTCACGTGGCTAATGGCTGCAATATAACAATTTTATTTCTCAAAAATATCAACTAATATTTAATATTTTAGTTAAAGCAATTTATTTTTGTCATATTTAGATCTATATTTAGATGTATGATCTTTGATTGCTTCACTTCAGGTATAGGTATTTTGCTTATGACAAAGTAAATCGCAAATGACATTTTTTCAGGTATTACTTCAAGTTTATAACTAATGAAGGGCTATTTATAAAATTTTGAATTAATTTTGTCGATTACGCCACTGGTTTGCGCATTAGATTCGTCTTCATATCTTCACACTTGTTTCCTTTTCATAATATCTGTGAAACGAGTGTCATCCCAGCAACGCAATATACACCGCGGAAATGGAAACGTGTATGACCTTCGCTAAATTTAAGTAAAATTTCGGTTTTATAAATAGTTAGGTTACAGTAGTGGCCTTGCTAATAAATACTATAGGACTATAGGTTAAAATTTGACATAAACTATAGTGTTTCTCATGTCTTTCATCTTACTGCAATCCTTTAGGGTTGGTCGTCATAACATGTATTTTCCTTCAATTTTTCCTCTACTTTGCCTACATCCTCTGTCACACAACAAACCATCATGTCATCCCTCACATAATCCCTGTTCCTTTCTTGGTCTATCTTTACACTTCTCCATTGATCTTGCAATTTAACATTTTTTATCACATCAATTATTGTCACTACAATTTCATGAGGCCATATCATAGACTATGGGTTTGTAATATAGACAAGCAATCTCAATTTTCTCCTAAAGGTAATGTTAAGATGGATAAGATGGATAGTAAAATGTAGAACTCAGTCTTACTTTGTTACATTCAAACCGGAATATTTGTATGAGTTACAATCAGTTTGTGTGATTGTACTTTGTCTTCCTCATATTTGTATATTCAAACCTCTATAATACAATACACTTACAAGTTGTCTTTATTATCTGATCTAATAAAACAACGTGTAAATTACTGTCAGTTTTGCTATAGTTTTTGCACGACAACGCTTCCCGCTCATCGAGCAGGTTACGCTCAACACAATCCGCTGTGCTGCCTTCAATATTCTTGACCAGCCACCAAATTCTTCGGACTTAGCCCCAGGTGATTTTCACTTATTCCCAAAATTAAACGAGGAAATTCGTGTAAACTAAATTTCATGTTTTTCGAGACTCGACCTTTTTTTTCGCAAGAAATAAGGAAGTTAAAAACGCGTTATTCTAAATTCATTGCAATGGAGAAATGTTAAGTTGTTTAAATTTTTGCTTTTTGATTCCACGAACTTTTTGACTCACCCTCGTATAATAGCATGATCCTACGTCTTACCAACCGTTCATTTGCCTTACTATTGTTTAAAATTTGACTTAAGTTCCCGTGATTTCAGAATTTAACCGATGGTAAGGTATGAGAATGAATAGCAAGATAGAGAATCCTGCCATTAGTCGTAGTAGCTTATAGGCTAACATACCCGCGTTTCATGTGAATGAACTGAGTTTAAATCCTGGCCGGGAAACTTGCGCCACATACCTAATGTTTCTAGTTACCCACCACATAGCTGTGACTTCTTTTTTCAATTATATTGTGCTATCTGCACATCAATATATAATTGATTTGCAAAACCTGCCAATTCGTCTAGGACATGCAGACGAGTATACAATCCATGAAGTCTCAAAATGGGGAAGTTCAAGACCCAGTGGGAGGTTTTGTGGGCTAATGTTTTTATACGGGCCCCGCTGAAATTAATATCAATCTTTCTTAGCCGTTTTTATTGTACAATATGGTGATTGGGGTCCATTTTGTAGACGTTTACTCGGTTGGGGGCAGTTTTACAATGTCCACTGATGTATGACTTACCTGTTAAGATAAGCCTTGGCGGAATTTTTAATTTGATGAAATTTTCTATTTATTGGCACGATATCGCTGATTAATAGTTTCGGGCTGTTATATTTTCTTTTGTTTTAATTTAAAACCCGGTTAATAGGGTGAATAAATTGTATTTAAGCTATCAAAACCAACGTTTTCAAATAAGTATCAAAGCATTTTTAGAAAATTATTTTTAAATATTTTATTGATTTACCTGTTTTTTTTCATTCATTCTCTTATTGTTTTATCAAATACAATTTTGCTCACCCTATGTTATTATTGTTATCGTTGTAGATTGGATAATTAAATCACTATAAGCACAAACAATATACGCGTTGCTTTCGTACTTAATATTATTAACTTCTTTCCATACGCGACGATAACCACTTTCCATGAGCTAGGCCGTCTTCCTATTTGCCAGTTTCGCAATAAAAAAGTATAAAATTTAAGAGTTACTCAGAGTTACGTTTTTTAATGGGTTATTGTGAATTTAAAATTCTTCTTCCAGTATCACCCAAGTCCCGGTTGCTTCTGAAACGTGCACTTGTATTCTTATTCCATGTGCATAGTAAGTACAATAATTTTTTCATACGTTCTTTCTACCGTATGAGCATTAATAACGGCAATAAAGACCCTAATCTCAAAATAATCTCTAAACTTTAACATACAAAACACAACGTTTTCTATTTAATTAATTCAAACCTTGGAAATAACCTAGACGTAATTAAAATTTTAAATTAAAACAACACATTCAAGTTAGTAAACATAAAATTAACAATCGTAAAAATTACAAATTAAATTTTGGTTAATTTTCCAGAGGCTAATAGCCATCAGTCATATTTTTTAGTTCTCTAACGGTCTGGTTACGACCTTGACGCTGTGAGCGACAGCTAAGCGCGACGCGATGAGCGACAGAAATAAAAGTAATAAGATATATAAACCATGCCCACGAGATATCGCGCTCGACAGCGTCCATCGCGTTGCTGGTCGAGTGCCCCGTCGCGAAACCTTCGATCCGTGATGAAAGGGAGAAAGAATACAATTTCTTGCGGCCACGCGGCCATCTAAACAACAAACGGCACAGGTGATAGGGTACTTGCCCGTCTTGCTGGTTTCCACTCCTGGTCTAGAGTATGGCGCCATAACAGCCCTTAGTTGTGTTCCGGCATTAGTGGCTAGGTTCCAATATCCCTTTAGAAGGCGTTTTACAAATGTCCGTAAGCGACAGCAAACTGCTTCCCATCAAAAAAAGAACACAAAGACGTGATCGGGCCATAATATTTGAAACAAAAAAACACCATTTTTGTTGGTTCTCACAGATTGGTTGCTTTTCTGGTTTGCATGCATACATTATAATTTTATATTATATTTTTGTATAATTGTTTCTTTAATCTGGTTTCACTTGCAAACCGACTTCAAAATGTTATAGAAAATATTAATTTTTTGAAAAACCAAACTACCCAAAAGGGTTTAACCATTTCACAAATAAAAAAATATGAAATGTCAATTCTCTGTAGGCTATTCCAGTTATAAACCACAATATAAATTCAGGTTCTATTCCACTTTTGCTTAAAAAGGTGACCTAATTATTGTCTTTGGACGCAATTTGGACGTCATGCGGGCACATCCGACGTGCCACTGACGTAATATAGTGCCCTGATCGACTATAAAGATAGTACAAATTCCGCTACCGAACAACGATGATCTAATTAATAAAATAATTACTACGTAATTCGAACTTAAAAAGTATAACGTGCCGCAACTTGAAGTTTTTATAGATTTTTTAAACAAGTTTTGTTTTGAAACACATATTGGGACTTGTGGATAAAATATTAGTGATGCTTATTTTAACACATTACATACAATATATCACTCTTAGACTGGTAAACAAGTGCCTTTTGGACCAACTTTTTTCAGCAGTCTCCGAAAATTATAAATGAGGTGTCATTCGATTCGGAATGGCATCTAGATGATTTTTGAAAAAAATGAAGTTCCGCTTGCAAAAATTGTAAAAGTTATTAACAATTAACTAAAAAAAGGGGTGGGGGGTTAGTTTTTTGCAAATATCTCAAAAAGTAATAAAGATTTTTCAAATTGAAAAATGATTCGAAAAGAGGAGGAAATTTCCTAAAAATAGTCTTGACTCCCGAAACTGTAAGATCAATATTTATAATTTTCCAGAGGGATGAAAATACTGCCGAAAACGGGTACTCTGGCTTACACAAACAAGCCACACCCACATCGGCCCTTTAATGAATAAATATTATTTAAACATACTAAATATGAAAAAAAATTGTAAAAATTCAGGCACTAACTGAATAGATGAATGAACAATAATCTGCTTGAAAAAAATTTTTATTACAATTTTTCATTTAGTAATTCAATTAATTAATAAAACAAATTTGCTTGAACATGAACATTGCAAGTGTGATAATTGTTAAACTGTAAATTTAAGATATTTTTCCTTTCTTGGAGAAATTCTTGAAAGGCTTTAGAATAGAACCCCGTTGGAAAAATTAGAAAATGTTTATTTTCATTTTTTATTAATAATTTTCGTTGTTTTAAACTTTTAATTTGTACGTTCTCTAATTCTAAAGATTTCTTTGCATTAGTATAGAAAATATACTTCTTTATTAATTGTGAATTTATAAATATTATTTATGTGAGACCTAATAAGTAAGACTCGATCGTACTTAAAAATAGGTGCATCACTAGGTGTTTAGTATTAACGGAACCCGCATATTGTGTTCAGCCCTATGTACAGGCACACACCAATGTGTTATTCTTTATTTTACCTTTTTATTTAATGGTAGATTCTTGGATTTTTCAATGCCAGTAAATTAAGAATCTTCGTTGTAGAAATTAGGTAATAGTTGTAAATAGGATGATAACAATTTCAAATGGTCTCACAGTATTTGACCTACATTATAGTCATACAAAAAACCACATTATTTAGATGCATTTTAAAAGTTCACCTACAGCATGATCCGCCAAATTTTTTTGTCATCAGTCTCCTAGAAATAACAGCATGTCATGACATGTCCAATAGAAAATAGCATGCAGGTTATTGTTAAATTCTATAATTAGCGTAGTGTGCTTCATCTTATGCTAATATATAAAGCTGAAGAGTTTGTTTGCTTGAACGCGCTAATCTCAGGAACTACTGGTCTGATTTCAAAAATTCTTACAATGTTACAGTGCCCATATATCGAGTAAGGCTATAGGCTATATATCATCACAATAAAACCAATAGGAGCGGAACACCAATGAAGAATGTTTCAAAATTAGGTTTTTTTAACTTACTTTTTTTTTACTATTCCACGCGGACGCGCGGGAGAAGCAAAATTCAAAACCAATAAAAAGTATTAATGCATATTTTTTTTGAAAATTATAAGTTTTGTACAAGACTGTACTCGTTACGGTGTGTATGCTTAGCGCGGTGTCGACTGATTCTCATGAAAGACGAGCTGAGGAAACGGGCGGCCAGTTGCGTCAATAAACATACGTAAGTTAAACTTCTAGTTAAAGTAATAATATATCTTAACCGTTGACTTAGCAATAGGTGATTCCTAATAATTAATTATTATTTTAAAGATAAACCTTATCTTACCAAAAATAGGAAATATTTTCGTAAGTATTTACTTCTGGTTTGTATAGTAGTGGTGATACATTTTTAGTTTTGAAGTTTATATCTATCCATGTCCCATATATTAAATATTGTCTTCAAAACATTACTTACTTTTCTCCCAACTTAGATATATTTTCATAGTCTCATTAACCCTCAACCGTTATGAAAGGTTAACGTATAATTTCTAGTGTTGCTCCTAGATTTGAGGTTGTAGGTATATCGCGGTAAACAACAGGAAAAAAACACATAATATCCATAGGCGACGGTAATCACTTTCTATATCGTCGTCAACCTTTCTGCTATAGTCCAGCAATTAACGTTATTCCAACCATTTCCATTCACTCCTATCTATCTACTTAAAAACAATTAAGATAAATAAGCCTTCTGAAGGCGTCGGTGTAACTTTGAGAAACTGTTGAAGAAGCGAAATATTTAATATTCCTGAAACGAGTCAAAGTAAAACTTTTTTCTTTCATTTTGCAATGACGACACCCAGTCATTTTAGAAAACCATTGATTAAAGCTTAATCTAAACAGAAGTTTAACAAAGTTCAGTGCAACCAGCCAGCACTCGAGCGAAGCCGCAAGAATGCGTCAACGTCGAGCAGATGCGCTGTAACCCCCACCCCCTGCGCCAGTACTAAGCGAATTTCCATGACCCCCCTTCACACGTCGAATATATGACGTTAATTGAACAGAGGGGAGTTAATTAATGATTTTTAATAGCGATTTTTATAACTGACATATACCTAGCGGGAATATTTTATTTTGATGTCTCTTTGTGTCTGGAACTTGGATTTCTCACACTGTTTTGAATTCGATACTTTACTAAAAGTTTTAGGATGAAACTAACACAACAAACACGTTTCTAGTGGGCCGGGTTAGACATTATCATCATCATTATCATCATCATCCGAGCGTTAAAAGCCGGTTGCATTCGGAGCGTTCACTCCGACGCCCAGGGTCCGCTTTCCTACTTTTTCTACTCCACTTCGTGCGGTCTTCAGCATCCCGCGTTTCTTGAATATTGGTACGCATGTCATCCTTCACAACGTCAAGCCAACATTTTTTGGGCCTTCCCCTTCAACCGTGACCTGGTGGATGCCAGACATTTGTTCCCCACATAATTAGCCGATCTCCTTGAAACGTAGCCGTATCAGCGTAAGCTACTCTCTGGCAGTTTATCTGTGATCTCACGGACATGAAGACTGCCGCGAATGCAAGAATTCCTGACACGGTGTTTCCACATCACTCCATACATCCATCGCAGCATATTCATCTATGTGACACGCAATTCTTGCTTGTGTCGCTAAAGTATAGGCCACGCTTTACTACGGGTTAGACATTGTCCTGCCTTGGTAAATATAGAACCCGGTTGCAGCGCCACCTAGCGGGTCGAACTGTGTTTCTAAGCTATTCTCGAATCTGCTTGCACACAAAAAACTCATCAATATTAGTCCAACCATCTAGGAAGAGATCAATGACATATGTACATGACACACGAACGAAAGAATACCTATCTATAGATATGTAACATTTCAGTCGTGTGACTTAAGAATCATCAATTTTTAATTTCACGAAAATCTTCTTAACTTCAATACTATAAGATGGGACAGTCTTAATCCCACTTTTACGGTTCTGTGGCCATTTTGATAAAAACGAAACCCTTGTAGAATCTTCAATCGTCTATTAGTTCAGTGACGCTCTACTGCCAAAGCTTATATTATTACCCATAACTGAAATGTGATTTTTTATTTTTTATATAAAATGTATTTCTAGTAAATGAATAAACAGATTATTCTAAAATAACTATTTACAAAAGAGTAAATCAACGTAATCAGAAAGTCTGAACTTAATTAAAGCAACACTGTTCTCTTATCACACTTAATTTTTCCCAAGAATTACACTATTGCCAACAGAGACGAGTCTGTTAATGTACAAACGGTTTATTGTTTCATAGCAATAAACAATCATAAATAATATTAATTGTCGTTTATTCACAGTTTTTCACAGAATATAATTAACATTAAGCGATGAGCACATACTTAGACTTTGTTTACAATTTTAATCCTATACGATTAATGTCTGGGTTCTGCCTATATATCTTATTATCTATTCGTCTTGCTACTAGTTAAAATTTGACATGAGTTCCGTACAAGTAATATTAAATATCTACCAGTGGTAAAAGAAGTAAATGAATAATAAGTTTTTTTTTGAGGCGGGGGAAATGCATTTTGCATACTACCGGGTCCTTTACTAGGGATTAGACCAAAGTGACGAGAGGTGACACCACGAATGGGCACCAGAATCAAATCGCCGGCTTGTGTGGAGACTGGAAAACTCAACACTCCACTAAAACAACCCTCCTCCCATGTGCCCTGTGCTGATGGCAGGAAGGGTGTCAGACTTAGAACGTAGTTCCGCCCTCATGGCATGGCCTTTCCGGGAAAGGCAAACACTTCGTCAACAGGGGTAAAGACTCCTCTGCTCCCTAGATGCTAGAGGGACCTGCAGCGGTATTACGGGAAATAAATAATAAGATACAGGAACCGGCAATAAGTCTGTCTAAACAATAAAAGGACATATTCACTAACGATTTATCTAATGCAAATGTAAAATGTATGCCATACGGTATTGTGTTACTCGAAGGCGACATTGTGTGGTTTGCAAAGTGAGAATGTTTGTACATGATTAGCACATGCTATTCATTGACTTAATAATTTAATCAAGATTTAGAATAAAATCGAATATTCTTTATACAATGAAGTTGGGAAGCGATTCTTCCTGCTGCCCAAATTTTCATAAAACTGCGAACCATAGATAATATATGCGAGTCATGTCCCAACTAATTTACAGTCACTGTTAAATCACGGCATAAATTGTTATAAATAAAAATTATAATAACATGTCGTACTTATAAATTACTTTTCATTAAATTATTATTTAATTTACATAACTTTGAGCTAAAATGTTTTATTATTAATGACATAAAAAATACTGCTGGTAGAATGCCACAGAAAGAAATACTTGATGTTTCATACGTGACGTATGTGATGACGGTTCATGAGATTTAGATATGGATTTAAAGCCCGATGTTGTTAGAAAAATAGTTGTTTATTTAACTAATCAGTTTTTATTTACTTTCCTCATATTCGAATTGCAAAGCCGAGTGTCAACCTCGGGTGAAAGACATATTTCGACACTCGCATTATTAGCGACCTCGCTAGGCTCGTGTCTAAATGTCACTTTCACCTCTCATGTATTTACCTACTACTTATGAGGATATTATAAAAGTAAGATGATAATATTATTATGGTAATTTGGCGCTCTAAGTTTGTTCAGAAATTACCCCAATCCGACGAATTGAATCGAGAAAATTCGGCTACTCATACTTTAGATGGATTTCACAAGGTCCGTTTTTGCTAAAATACATACTTATATGTTATCACGCCTCCTTCCTATAGGGGTAGGCAGAGACATCGAATTTCCATTTGCTACGATCTTCACATATTTTATTACATATTTTGATTATCTACATTCATTAATCTCTTCATAAATACACGTTTATACGTACGGTAATTTAGGAAGTATCTTCGTTGATTTGACAACTACCATACTAATTTATACACTCTCTTGTTATTTCTTAAAACGATAAGGTGTGCATGGTTTCCAAAAAAAATCTCAAGACTTGGCGGTTTATTCACCTGTCATAAAAGTTTTATAATTCGCATTAAAGATGTAAATCCATAAATAATTCGAAGTTTTATTGCCGCCTATTTAGCGTAGGCGATCGTAAATCTCGGTTGCCTAATGGATATCATTTAACACTTCGATATAAAACTTAAATTAGCAAAAAAGTTAATTAATTATTGCTGAAGGTCATATTAATTTGGGACTTGATTTGATCTTATAAAACTCGTGATTATATTTTTTTAACACGATTTTATTAACTTGACATGTATGTCTATCATGTATCAATGTAACGAAATCCTTTAACCTAATTTGCACCGACTTCTAGACGTCTGATTGATTTAAACATTTGTTAAGAATCGCGCACAGCAGTTATTCTGTAAAATATCTGGTTCAGCAGTGGTTTAGTGATTGGGAATAAAATGAGCAATATTTTTTTTATGGCACGAGTTCAGCAAACAGGCAGACGGCCCACTTGATGGAAAGCGGCTACCATCGCCTATGGACATTTGCAACACCAAAGGTGCTACAAATGCGCTGCTGCTCTCTTAAGGGAGACTGGAACCTGGTCACTAATGCCGGAATAAAACTCAAGGTTTTATGGCGACATACTTTCGACCAGGGGTGGTAGCCATCCAGTCGGCAAATGCCCTGCCACCTGGCTGTGGGTTGTTTTGTCGCCTCTTACGACAGGCCGCCCGGCCGCAGGAAATTGTATTCTTTCTCCGTTCCTGCACGGATAAGATAAAAGGTATAAGGGCTTATTAAATTAAATATAATACACGATTGTTTAGGCATACAGAAATAAGCGCCATTTACTATGGTCTTGTATATTACTCATAACACAAGCGTAACTTGCTTAATTTGGGGATATACAATATGTGTGTTTGTCTGCCGATTGTTATTTTAATTATTGAAGGGGATCTCATAGAGGTAAATACGAAACTGACTTGCATAACTGCACTTAAATTAAGAAACAAGGAAACTAAGCAGCTTATGTGCAAACAGTTTTTAGTATTCCATACATATTCTGACACGGCACGACATACATCAGGTTGACGGCAAATCGCTCCGTGTGTACATCACGTAATTGCAATAAATAACAAGCCTAATGAGGGTTAGAGTTGGTGCACACGAGGAGATGGCAGCGATTTTGTTTATCTTCGTATAATGAGTTTGTTCTATGGGTGACTTTGAGACTGTACATATACTTGTATGGTAGCGATATGGATCATAACTTAATACCTGAGAAGCATTTTATTACTGTAACTCTAAAATGTGCATTTTGAAATTGATATATGAAATTGTTATATATTTTCATTCAACATTCAATTTTAGCAACCTATAAGGTAGAGGCATACATTTATCTTATAGGTTGATATAAAATTACCTAATAATAATAATAATTCGCGCTCCTGCAAAAGACACATCATGGAGTTGTAAAATGCTTGTCAAGTAGAAGGTATATAGGGTGAAGTTTTCAAGTGGGTGAGCCTTCAGGACCAATCCAAAACTACGTATTAGCAAAAATACTCAAAGGAATCACAAGACCGATTTTGATAAAGCAATAAGGTTAATTTTGATCAAAATGTTCTATTTCCTTACATTAATTAAACCTTAAATTTCGCTGGTCATTTGACTGTCAACTTCAATATAAACACAATAGAGAGGCAGGACAGAGTATGAGTATGTAATTATTGTACAAAATCAAAAAAACTCAGAAGAATATTCGCTCAAAAATTTCATTGAAATAATTACCAATTTGCATACATACATAACTTCACGCCAGGTCCCTTGCGGGGTAGGCACGAACAACAGAGCGCCATTTAGGCTTATTCTTACACACCTCACTAGATTATTTGACATTCATAGCTCTTGACATGCACGCTCGTCTGTTCGTTCTAAAGGCTCCTGACATCACCTTCTGCTAATACACGATCAATTTGATCAAGGAGGGAGTGTCGTGGCCTTTCGCGACTTGGCCTATATCTAGGTACTATTTACCGAACATACTTCCACTAGTCTTCCTTAAGATAGCAGCAGCGCATTTGTAGCACCTTTGGTGTTACAAATTTCCATAGGCGATGGTAACCACTTTCCATCAAATGGGCTGTCTGTCTGTCTGCTGAACTTATGCAAAAAAATATATAAATATACTCGTATTCGGTAAATTCTGCATATATAACAACTATATGAAAAACGTCATACAACGATCCAAAAGAAAGTAAATTCAATACGCATGAAACGGTAATCCAAGACATTATAATTAGTAAAGATGTTTTGTATTCGACCAAAAAGTGAAGGTTACGTTTTCGAAAATATAATAAAGGCATTTAATACCCGTAAATATAGTATCTAAATTTTAATAAAACTCACCGTATACCGTTGACCCTAACAACATAATTATAATTATATTACAATTTAATCAAGATAAGCCCAGAAACTTGTTTGTAACAAGCAATGTGCAAGGAATCTAAAACAAAGACAAATCACTTACGTGTTTTTCCTAAGAATCGTTGTGTTACTTCTATACGATATGTTTATAGACTTTTAGTGTCTCTTATACGACTATTTAGTCTAAAATATGTGGTGTAAAGGCTAATTTTAAGTTAGACTTTAGACAGTTATTCGTGAAGAAAGCTTTTGTTTTCTTTTGATTGGGAGCAACGATGATTTTATTGTATTGTTGTTATGTTTGGTATTTATATTAAGTACTTTAAGGTGAGGATATAACAATAAAATAATAGAAATATATGTGTAACTAGGATATGCCCGCGACTTCCTCCACGCTTGAATTTAAACTCCCAGGATTTCCGGGACAAAAAGTACCGCAGTACAGTAAGTATATAATCTATCGATTATATACTTTTTGATACTGCGGTACTTTTTGTCCCGAAAAACTAAAAATAGCTCCCGGGAAAATTCCCGTGGAAAAACCATACATTTTATTATACCAAATTTGCTATCAATCAGTGAAAAATTGCATTGGAATACCATTTTTTTCAATCTGATCATTTTAAATCATTTCCAGAAAAATTCTCACCGGATTCTCGGGATATATAGTAGCGCAGTGAAGTCTACGAATTTGCTGTCGATCTCGCTGATCTAAATCGGCCCAGAGTAGTTTTACGTGAATCCCGAACAAACCGATAAACATGCAAGAAATCTAAAGAAATTGAATCTAGTTCTTCATCGTTTATAGTGTATTCCAGTAGTTATTTAAATAGTTTCAATGTACAGACAAGGCATGTTTATAATTTTATAATGTTTATAGATAGAATAGATTAAGATGGTTTACCTTGTGACGCGATGTATAAATAAATCTACGGCTTCAATCCCCATTTGGAACAGAATATTTCTACCACCTGCAAATATATTGTCGTCGGTATTTTGTGATGGCTTACAAACAAAAACTCTTATAAAAAAGCAAGAACTTTATATACTTATTTTTATTAACTAGTGAATAGAATTGAACGTTGCCATTAAAATAACTTTTTTTATCTGGGGGATATAGATAACATAGTAAATTCCTATTTGCAGACAAATGTTCCCACAAATGAAGTTTCGCGTCTCTGGTTTAGACGCGAAGGCCAAATACATCCTCCTGTTGGACATCGTCGCGGCCGACGACTACAGATATAAGTTCCACAACAGGTAGACGAAATACATTGCGTACTGGAACACAAACGCCATCGATCTCTACACTTTAACCTGTCAATGTATAACAACCGAGAATTTAGCGTTGCGCCTGACGCCAGATTGTCGGTCCATCATTAATAGATATCACCGTTGATTGGAGATGCTCATTCCGTTTTAACTGCGTTCCGTTACACGCTTGTTTTCATTTAGCTTGTGATTCTCCCCACGCAATGCACTAGTTCCCATCACTAAAACAATTATAAAGCGTTCCTTAATTGCGTCTAAGCAATTTGTACGAAACACGCTTAATTTAAGGGCAACGACATCGGACGACAAGTGAACACCGCGTGGAATCGTCAGCCGATTAAGAATTCAGCTCGCATCCGATGGGTAATATCATTAAAATATCTTTGTCTCAAAAGCCGCAGCGGTAATGTAAAAAGCTCCGCCGACACCAGAGGTGAGAAATACCAACGCGACTCATACTGTTCTACCGAATTAACCTAAATTAGAATTAAACTCGAGGCGACAATCTCGTCGCGTGATCTCGTTCGAGAGAATAATAAACAAGTCTTCCGGGTTCGGTTGTCGTCAGCTACATCCCTCGGGGACTTTTATCGGTGGCAATCATCGTATTTGATCTTGTACATTGTTTGATTCGTGATGACACGGCAGATAACATTCGTTCCTTTATTCCGCTTGTCGATTATCAAAACCGCCGACGCGCAGGTTTGGCAATATCGAGATGCAGCCGATAAACTTCGATTTAATATCCGTTAATTAATACGACCCGAGCATTCCGGTCGAAAATGCGACTGTGACTCAGCCGTAAACCGATACAAACGCCGACAAAGGCTCCTCCATCTAGCGCCGTTAATATGGTAATTAATTATTACAAATCATCCGTACATAAATTACTTTCCAATTATTCGTTCTTAACTCGATCATGTCTTTTTTGGTCCAGCATTTCGAAACGATGTTTTCGGAGTGCGTTCGTGTTAAACGTTCTTGTAACATGACATTTGATCACGTACATTGATCACGATGTATCGCGAAGTCAAATCGCACAATGGACATTCGCATTGCCGCTTTTGGTAGTCTGTAGCAGAAACATGGAGTTTTTATGTGTTGCAAATATTTAATCACACCTCGTCGGTAACATTGATTAGACTCGAAGATGCCCCAAACACCAAATCTGACCGAGACGTCGTGATTTATTTTTTTGGATTCAGTCGTTAAACTCCATTCTCGGTTACTAGTTCAACCGGGCGTATAAAATAAATAAAAATCTAATTAATGCGATGTAAGATCACAAGCTAAAACGATCGGTTTCTCGGTAGCGCACGGAACGGACGTAAAAAGTGAAACTAGTCCAACGGCATGTCTCGACAATCGACGTGATGTCAAATCGTTGTCGCAAAGAACTAGTCCCAATCCATGTTTTTCTCTCGTGTTGCTTGCAGACGCATGTTTCCTGCCTACAAAGTTCGCGTTTCTGGTCTTGATAAAAAAGCAAAGTACATTTTGCTAATGGACATCGTAGCTGCCGACGATTGCAGATACAAATTCCACAACAGGTATAAATCATACGGAATCGAAATGGAATTAAATTATAATAACAACATAGACGTACGGGTAGACATTTAGACGGTACTTAATTTATTGTAATTCGTGATATTGATCAAATTAAGAGGCAAGAAGCATGCGTTATTTGTGCTTATAATAGGGTGGTCTGCGTGCGTATATTTAGTTGTTTTTAAGTGTGTTCCAATACTACTACATTATTTATTATTTCTAGCTAAGACACAGTTAAGCTATCATACAATTATGCATCGAAGAAAGCAGGAGATAATATTTCTTTATATAATTCTACACTTTACATTATTGTAAAAATGTATCCTCCGAAGCATTGCATAAAGATGTTAATTGATTGTATGATAGCTTAGCTGTGATATTTTATGAGGTATTAGGTAAGTTGCATATATCTTTCCTACCTTTAATATTAGTTTGTTTCATAAACGCTTATTTCGGGCATGACAACAAAAATTCCGTTAGCTGGTTGGCTACTAGTTTTTCTACAAAAAATATTTATTTATTTCCTATTGCTAAACTGTTCCTAATATCCATTTCCTAAATTATAAATAACGAAGAACAATCTATCAGTTTTTATACATTGAAGTCAAGGTTATAGTCACATAATAGCTCTTTAAACAGTAACAAATAGTTTCCGTTCTACTTCATCTCCTAAGGCTGTATCGCGTTGGTTATTAGGAAGATAACGGTTACATTACTTTGTATAATTGTAATTAGTAGACTTGATAACTATTACCAATGTGTCAGTAAATTATCATTACTCATTACGTCAGTTGTTTATTAAGTTTTTTGAGCGCAGCTGATATAGCTTACATTTACTACATGAGATTGAACTTTGCACAAATTCTGTAAATATCCTTACGATATTGATTGATTGATCAAACCGCATGTACATTTTATAAATAGTACTTGAGATACCCGATATTTCTCGCCTTATAACGCTTTATACCTCCTATTATCTGCACGCAGTCTTAGCTCGAATGTTTTGTACCCTGTCATTTGTACAACATTGTTGGTACTGCGCAGAAATAAAATATTGGAACTAACTTTGTCATGTATGCTTTTTAGTCACTTTGATGCTCTACCTTTAAATTGTCGATGAATACATAAATACATTGATATAAATACACTGATCTAAGTGTTTATGTATTAGCTTGAAATTATGCTTATTTTTAGTATTAAATGTGATTGTTTAGTCATTATTTATTTTTCTATACATAATTATATGAATTTTATTATTTAACACATTAAAAGTAATATCAAGCTTTTATTAACAAATTATTGAGTATGATGCTATCTAAGTATACTGTAGGTAAGTTTATTCAAATTTTCGCCAGATTATTCAGACTAATTGATTTATTCCGTTTTCTCACACAAATATGCATTTAAATACAATTTCAAATCTGCTAATAAATATCTTGCCACAACTGACAGTGCACAATTTCTTATAATAAAATCAATCCAAAGACATCCTATTACCCAGACCTATCTTACCACCAGCCACGCTTGGTCATTCTGCAAATGTCCATACTAAATTGACAACTCTTGTTTATGGCCTTACCTTACTATTAAATATTAGTAACAAGTAGCTGCATGTAGCTTTTTTATTAACCAACTCAATGGGATAATGGGAATTCTGATAGGTTATTGATTTAGCATTATGAGAAGTAGTAGCAAAAAATGGTATAATAGACCTATAGTGTTACAAATTGATATTAAAAGACCCGTCTACATGTGTAACAGGTGATTTTATAGCTGTTTAATGCTTGTTAGTTATTGCATGTTGGTAATATTTTACATCTTTAATACTACTAGGAATATGGTTTGTTAATTATTATGTAATAATTTGAGATTAAAAGAAAGTGCTAATTATCGTAACAAATAGCATTAACAAAAAAATCTTTGTTAATTGTAATAATATGAAAGTTTGTTTGTTTATTCCTGTACTTTGGAAGTATATAACTATAGTGGAACTATATAGTGACACTCAGACCAGATAAATATCAAAAATGTTATTTTTGAGATTTGATTGATTAAGAATATTAGTAATGATATTTGCCCAATGAAAACGTAACTTTGAAAATAGGCTTAGATAAGAACTAGAAGGATGATATTTTTTGCCCCCAAAATTATTCTAGTCTGATCATGGTTTGATCTAACGTCATCGTGGTCAAACGCGAACCTATTTATAATAAATAAACAATAAGTTTTACTTTCTTTTTAATTTTTGACTGCATTACCTTTACTTGTAAAAACCATGGTCAAAAGTGTTATTGACAATCTTTCAACCCTCAAAATTCAGGAGTTTAAAGAGTTCCATTTTTCCTGGACGATTTCAATTCTAATGTTCTTTGTAACCCATGTATATACGTATTCAATAATTACATAGATGATTTTTTTTCGGAGCCGATGGATGGTCGCTGGCAAAGCAGACCCTGAGATGCCGAAGAGGATGTACATCCACCCAGACTCACCCTCAACAGGGGAGCAGTGGATGCAGAAGGTAGTCTCCTTCCACAAACTGAAATTGACGAACAACATCAGCGATAAACACGGTTTCGTGAGTACTGATTCTTTTTATTGTTTGGAGTTTATGAAGATTGTATTGATTTTTTTCTTGGCGGGAACTTGGGGAGTGATGTTTTGCTGTGTAGTTTTAATTAATATATATAATATTGTTTAAAAAAGGGGGCAAATCTTCCTTGTTAGTCAAAGGTTTAAAATTTGGTAGAGGCTTTTCTTGTAGATTATAAAACTTGAATATCAATGAAACTTGACACCGACTAGATACTCAAATTGTGCAGAACCATAGGTATTTAAAAAAGAAAAAAAAATGTTTTCGACCTGCCATATTTGGATGACATAAAAAGTTACCTGTAAAATACCTATAATTAATCGTACCATCTAAAATCAATTCAAACCTTCACTAACCCCAAACTTGTGCTTTATTTGTTTTGTGAATGTCCATTTAAAAATGTATCTAACAAATCATCTCTTGTAAAAAAATGTATCATTTTAACCTCACAAAAAAAATCTGCCACAGACTAAAAAGTAGCTGCTTCAAAAACACAAAAGTTTCCGTTACCTTTTTTTGTTGAACGAAAGGTTTTTAAGGTCTGATATTATAATTATAAAAGGTTGGACCCCTGTCGTCAGGCAGTGGGTGTGCTTTGTGCCGTTTACGCTTATTACGGCTATTTACATTACCTTTACATGATCTTACGCTCTTTAGTGGTTCATAATAGATAATCTCAAACATTTGATGTGTATAATATGTACTCGTTTTAATACAGTTTATAAACAAATTTTACTCAGGTGACAAGAGGCGTATATAATCTGTGGCTCTAAGTTTGACATTCGAATTTTAAATAACGAACTTGAACTACAAGACGTTCCAATTTTAAATAAAGACTAAAGTTTGCCCCGCGGCTGCACTGCGTTTCAAACCCGAGTCAGTAGCTTTATTTTACTTACACAAAATCTTAATTCGGTTTTTTACATATAATAATAATAAAGAAAGTATGTCCACGTAGTGTACACAATAGCCTAGTAAAACATAGAGACGAGTCGAAGCCAACCTGATTTGAAGTAATACAATGACTAACATATTGTTTATGTCAACGTAGGCATTTGTTAACGAATTGAAACAACGCGAATGGAGCCGCAATTATTTTGCTAATCCGTCTATAATTTAAGAAAACGACGTCCTTTATAGGGATTAAATGCATCCTAAGTGTTATATAGTACTTTCATATACGTTCAGTAGTTTCCAAAAAAGATGCGATTGCACTGGTATCTTTTTCGTTATTTCCGTCTATCCCAAGAAAACGACGTCATCTATCGAGATAAAAAGTGTCCCAAGTTACGCCCCGGGATATAGCTAGCTTTATATCGATTTAATTTAAATCCGTTCAGTAGTTTTGACGTAATGCTCAAAGAGACACACAAAAAAATTAAAAATGTCATTTTCGGAATTTCCGAATTAGACCCCCTGATATTTTCACATCTTTAATCGCATTGTACAAACTCGAGCCATTTCCAGATTTATTATAGTATAGATAGATAACCTTTTTGGTAAATTATTGTTTTAAATATCTGTGAATTTGTAAGTGTCTGAGACAGTTTAGGTTATGAAATTGCAATATTTGTTTATTTCTGTTACAAACAATTATCTAAATGTCCTATTTGTCTAACAACGATAGTTTCACATTAAATATACTGAAATGCATTTCTTGTAAAACCACCCAGAATACTCATTACAATACAGATAAACTAAGAAGTTAAAAAATACGCTACCGAAAACGAAAGCGGGTGTCTTTTAAAGGAACATAATACACTTGAGCGAGTTTACACGACCGCGATCCAATCATAGATAAGACGATTGTTTTTTTTATAATTCACTCGATGAGTGTTTGTTTTTTTTTGTCAATACTTTTTTGTCTGTCCGTGTCAGGTCTTTTGTCTTTGACGAGGGACTTGGGTAATTGAAATAACGACGTTCCCACCTCGGTATGCTTAGAATTTTGGGAACAGCTGACTTTTATACAGCGTGATGTTTGTCATTTACATTTGACTTTTTTGGACAATAATATTAATAAATCTAGTGTAACTATAACGGAAAATAACTTTAATGAATAAATCGAACATTATAAAATTTTGTATAGTTGGTAGTGTACTTTTGATAAAGAGATGAATTAAAGATACTTTTTATCCCATAGAATTGCATAGTTTTTAGCACAAACGTTGAACAAAACGATTATCATGCAAGATGGTATACAACTGCATCTGTACTTTGGTAAAGGAAGTGGACATATTATGTTACCTTTTACTCCAGAACAGGAGAGAGTTGCTCCGGGATTCGGGAATGTTAGTAATGAATAAAAAAATATCATAGTTGGTTAAAAAAACTAAGTGTATTTGTTTGTTGTTGTTGCATACTCGAAGTTTTTGATGGCGAAATATTATGTTATAAAGAATAGTCCGGTGCTAATTGAATAGGTTTGCTTAATTTCTAGACATTCTCATAGCCCCATTGTAAAACAGAAATATTTATTTCATCACCGTATATTTATAACCGTGATTCATTCTTGAAAATTAGAAAACGTGTTAAATTCTTCTATGATTGCTTAATTATCCAAATGAATGAAACAGTCCGGTGTAATGTTGCCAGTTTAAAAAATACTCAAGAAATACAGATTTACTTTCCTTTATTCATTTATTTAAAACTTTACCTTCAATATGATAACTTGGATATATTATGGTAAGACAGTTTAATAGATATCTTTTCTATTTCCTTGAAACAAAAAACATATTTTATATCTGCTTAAAATTTACACACTACGTAAAGTTTACTACTTAATATATCTAGTTTTCAAAAATTCACCCAGAAAGATTAATGGGCCACTAACTGAAATATTAATAAAAATTAAAACTAATATGAATAGAAACATTGCCAAGATCCAATAATGATGTACAAAGTAGATTTTTTACAATTAATTAATTTACACCAAATATAAATATAGTAGGAAAACTATATATAGATACTATCTCTAATAAATAATATTAAGGAACATTTATGCTGCGCGATTTCAAAATTACTGCGGTTACTGCAAAGGCGCTTGTTTCAACTGGCAACACAAATCCTAACTAGACGTTTTACAATATAACGATTTGAGGCAATAAACATAGAATATATTTTTATTTTCCATTCCAAGTGTGTAATTCTCAATTTCAATGTATTCGTACAAATTTAAGTTGTACAAAAAACCTAGAAACAAAAATCATTGGCGCCTCGTCAGCCATTATTTTGAAACTTTGCGCCTTTATAACGGAGTTTTTTATTCGTGTATCTATAAAAAGTTAACTACGTATCATTTAACCGTGTGATCACAATATCTACTACAATATTGCAGATACTATTTTAAGATTTTTTGGTTGTATTTTTTATGGAACGCGCAAAAAATTTGGATTTGTTTGTTTCTGTATTAAGCTTTTTATGGTTCCTTAGCACTTTTGGCAACAACGGAACCTTTATGAAATCTTCATGTTCATCCATCCGTTGTCTCTTTGTGCGATGAGAGAGCTCCGGTGCCCTATTTCCCTCTCTTCCTATCCCCTATTCCAATCTCATCTCATTTCTCTTGTATGAACCCTCTATCTCATCCCGATATCCCACTCTAAAAGCTGACATGTGTGGCTTCACAAAGAATTGGGTCATTTTGATCTCACGCCAAAAGAAGGTTGCACTGAAGATCAATGCTGTGTCTCATATTTTTCCAGTACAGAAATACTGTCGGTAGCCAGAGTTCACTGCTGGACGTAACTTCCCCAAGTTGGCGCCACTCATCACGGCCTTCACTTTCCTCATCCACCGCCTACCGGGGACCTTACGCAGGTCGTCATTCCATTGGGCTGGAGGGTGTTCAACGCTATGCTTTCCGAGATTGATCTTCTCTCCAGGTCTCATCAGCTTCCTCAGCCATCGGTCTTGCGAAAGATATGACCGGCCTGCTGCCACTTCAACTTGCAAATATTGCGAGTTATGTTGGTTACCTTAGATCTCTTACAAATATCCTTATTATATAATTACTTATTATAATTATAGCTTGGGCCCGTAGGTCAGGACGGGGAGGACGCACTGCTCGAAGACTTTCGTCTCCAGGCATTGCATGTCGAAATGTGAGAAAAATCATGAAAAAAATAAAAACTAGGCGTGTTTGCCGTAACATGTAACTAAGAAGTTGGATTTTTTTTTTACCTGTTTATGAATTCGTGGAGTAGTTAGATCTTGAAAAAACGTGACGATGTTCACTAAAGAATTTTTATTTAAGTCAATAGATGGCGAGGTATTAGCACCTAAAGTCGTGAATATTGTGCCAATGGCCCAGCTCTTAAAAAGTTATTACCATCGCCTATAGACGCCTGAAACACCAATGGCGAAGCCAACACATTGTTAGCTTTTAGGAGGGGATAAAGAGGGGTAGGAGGACGACATAGAGTGATCAAACAGGAGGATGCCATCAGACCCTTACTCCTCGCACGAAACTGTAAGAGCGTGTATCAAACCGATCGAGCCGGCCCTAGAGCTGTGATCAAGATAACGATTCCAGCTTGGCTTCATCACGTCATCATCATCATCATCCGAGCGTTATATCCCGGTTGCGTTCGGAGCGATCACTTCAACGCCCAGGGTCCGCTTTCCTACTTTTTCTTCTCCACTTCGCGCGATCTTCGGCATCCCTTATGTTAAGACCGTTGGTACACATGTCATCCCTCACAAGCCAGCCTTTCTTGGGCCTACCCTTTCGACCGGGACCTGGCGGAGGCGGCATGGCTAGAAATTTCTACCCCACTTGGCTTTATCACGTATATAGGTATTGTTAACTCATCACAGTAATCACAATATCCTAAAAATATAATATAATATATTTTTTAAGTATTTAATATCAACCTGTATTTTCACGCGAAAAGTCAACGCATAAATTTATTTATTTACCTAACCTATCTTCAACTTCGTAAAAAAAAGAGTTCCACACTTAACCATGTCGTCAATCAAACAGCCAGTCCATCGGATATATTGACCGCTATTCGGTTTTATTTACAACACCCTTAAGTTGGACCGGTCGCGGCACTTTTATAGCACTGTTAACTGCGCCGGGGTTTGTCTCGACAATTATAATGACATCTAAAATGTTGAATCGCAAAAAACGTATCATATCATTTTATTAGACCTATATTAACGCTTGCTGCAAATTTTATTTTTAATGTTGTTTATTATGCTAGTTGGCTATTGTAACATGGGAAAAGGCAACCAACCCACTTAATGGAAAACGGTTACCGTCGCCTATAGTGGTTTGCAACACTAGAGACGAAGCCAACGCGTTACCAGCCTTTAGGAAAGGATAGAAGGGATAAGATAGGAGACAGGACGAATGGGATACAACGGTTGGTATAGTGCAATTAAATAAGGGATAGGTAGAGGGAAGTGGTCATCGGAACTCTATTTATATGAGGTCTGAATTATTATTATTACAACCTAGGCGGCGACAAAGACAAATTCCACGTACAGATTTTATAAGCACATTTATTATGCGTCGACATTTGAACTGCTTAATTGTAATTCTTTTGTTTACTTATTGATTGGTATACGTTTCTAAAGAAAAGCCCATTGTTTTATGTATTAGCCAGGTGCGGCGGATTAAGTCGACTACGATTCATTGCATTTGTGCAGTATAAAATGATTGCCGGATGAGGGAGGCCGGATCGGAAATGAGTAGTGACAGACTTTTGCGCGTTTTATTGAATTACGACCTTCTGCATTACGTTTGGACTTGTGTTCGGTTATATGTGTACCTTGTATCAATGTGTTATACCTGTTTGTATAGATCTAATAAACTCTATAATACATTTTAAGGCCTTTTAATTCGAGTCTCACCAACTCGTAACATTGTTTTTATTGTTTAAATCAAACGAAATACGTAGACTCTTATAAGATCATTCACATAAAGCCGCAGGCACAAAATCGAAAAAGCATACAAGGTTTGTCCGACCATTCTGCGGTGTTTCCGACAATCACTTGGCGTGGCGTTAATATTAAAGGAATAGAATCGTTCGACGAAATATCTACATAGAGCCATTGGTCTACGTTGGACCTGTCTGTACCAGACATAACATGTAACCTATCAGTCACACGTATCAGTCCTTGGAATCTATTGGACGGACAATAATAGGTAATACTTGGTACCTACATATACAGAGATAACGAACCCAATCAATTGCAATAGTGTCCTTTTTATTTATGCGAACCATAGAGGAGTAGAACTTTTTGTCAGAATCCCGGTAGTGTATTTACCCATGCTTACAATCTGAGTGTCTTCATGTCCTGTGTGAATAAGAACTATTTAAGTAAGCGTAATTCATATTAGACCGTATTTATCATCTTCGCTTGATACCAATGTATTGTAATGTTATAATAATATACATCCTATATACGTCTCATTAATGAATTCTAGCCACTATATGTCAAATAAATATACACGCTACGATTATCCAAGAACTTTCCTCACAATATTCTACTTTATTGTCAGTTTGTAGTACTTTCAGCTATACATACCCACCAATGTTGTCCACAATGTAAAAAGACGCAAAATGATGATAACCCGTGGTATTAACAAAGTTATACACTTTAATAATAAACACGTCCACTGACAGGTCCTGACAAAACAGGATTTTATAACAATTTGTTCCACATTAAAAATTAAAAATAAACAGGGTGTAACAAACAGACAAGCATGAAAGCCGTCCTAATCGTTGTTCCCTGTGCAGCGATACATCTTTGGGTAGTGTTGCTGTCATTGTCCGAGTCGCATAGAACGTACCGAATTTTAAAATTTATAAAACCATTTATATGTTCTACCATTGATCGAAATAGTTAGTAACAATTTGACTAAAGTTGGAGGAATAATATTAGAGTTGTTAAAAACTACTTTTGTGTACTTTTTTACCTAGCCTGTATCACATCTCTCTAATCTCGGTCATTCGTTATTCGTAAAGAATGTTACTAGGACGAGTTTGTACTAGATTATGAATTTAGGTAATGTAAGTAGGTCAGAAAATGCTTAACTTAAGATCCGCCATCTACCAATTACCTAATTTCTTAGACATTTATAAATATTATATCTCATAAATAAAAATCAATGTTTGTACGTTTGTCCCGATGTGCTCCTAACCATTGATCAGATTGTGATTAAACTTTGATAAAGTGTAATGTTCTCGGGCTTAAAACATCTATGTATCTATAAAATTTTAAAGAAAAATTATATATAAAATTCGTTCATGTGTATGTCACTGAACTCTTCCTAAACGATTGAACCGATTTTGATAATTTTTTGTGTGTATGCAAGTGGGTCCTGGGAAAGTTAAAATTCACTACTAGACCTGATAGTTGGCGCTGCAATCGGGTTCCAGGATTTAGGTGAAATTGTGTTTTGTGTGTGTTCAAGTGGGTCGCGGGATGGTTAAGATCCACGATTGGACCCGGTAGGTGGCTCTGTTAAACTCCTAAATGCTGGGACCAATTTTAGTGTCATTTTTTGTATTTCTTCAAATGGATTCAAGGATGGTTTAGATTAACAATTGGTCTCAGCAGAAGACGCTGCAATCTGGTTCTAGATTTTTATTTTTTAAGGGCAGGACAGCGTCTGCCGGGTACACCTAGTAATATCCAAATGTAATATTATTTGACTGTCCATACTTATATCTCGTGTTTTTTTACTCGTTCCCGATTTTTATACGTGAAACCTGACAACACTATATTGAGTACAAAAGACGCGTGGGTGTATTCTGAGGTGATGTTAATACGAATTTGAAATGCGTCTTTACTTATCCATAATACAAAATCTTTCGGGCGAATAATTTCAAGTAGCATTGTTGGTAACGCGCTTTTTGCGTTCACAGCTGCTAGGACTTTACGATGTTTATAATCTTTTATGTGAAGTATGATTATTTACGAACTGTTCAGTTTTTAAGAGATTTTCTAAATATAAAACATATTTATTTTATTGTGATACTACAGCGGATCACCTGATGGAAAGTGGTTAGCATCGTCTATGGACATTTGGCCTTGAATGAGGGACTGGTATTGGTCACTAATGCCAGAACACAACTCAAGATTCCTATGGCAGTATACTCTGGACCAGGGTGGTAGCTATCCAGACGGGCAAATGCCCGTTAATCTGACTGACGTTTGTTTTATCGCTTCTTACGACATGCCGCCTGGTCGCAAGAATTAATATTCTTTCTCCGTCCCTGCACGGATGATAATATCCATATCTCGTAATGTGATATACGATAAAAAAAATGATGAAATTCACTAAAATTGTCGGAAGAATCATTTTAAACCAATATTTCGCCACACAGGCACATGCCTGTGATATTAGGTACATACCCATTATTATATTGGGTACATATCCAATGACTATGTTAGATTTGGTATCAAGTTCAGAATGTTAATTTATTTTATTACGCAAAAGTTGATGACATGCCATTACATCAAGGCCCAATTCTGCTATTACAGTATCGTCAGAATTGTCAACCACTGTCATTATAATGGTTGTTTCTTTTTGAATCTCTTCAAACTATGTGAAAGGGCTTTGGCAGTTTTTTCTGTTAATGCTGAAAGAAGAACTGACAATGCAACTTCGCCGAGTGTGAGATACTACAATTCGTTTCTTTAAGAAGGAGACCGAAGCTGAAGCTTACAAAAGTCTATGGATTTTAAATTGTATTCCAGCTTCCAGTTAAATTCGCAAGTAATAAAATTATTCACGTCAATATGCAAACTTCGCAATACACTTCATTAAAAACTTTAATTGCTGTTTTACTTCTTTCAGTTACTCATCGATACTGACGCAATATCGGTATAAGAAAAGTAGCTTATTCGGCTTCACTAGCAACTCTCGAACTCTTTCGTATTTGCCAAATGTCCTTACGCAAGACGAGGCGAAGTTTCGCACGGGTTCGTCGATAAATAAACACAAATAGGAGGAGATACAAAGGCCAGCAAACCGGTGCGCTTGCTTGAGCAGGAAAAGGCATATGCTCCGTAATTTATATACAGTTATTGATCAAAAGGTGATGTCCTTTGGGAGGCATCGAACCGTCCTGTCGATCGGTGGGCCCCCAGCGAATTGTTCTCTATTAGGCAGCCAGGGGTGATAAAATCTTGTTCGTAAGTGGGCGAACGGTTTACGTCTTACGTATCGATAGGGTTGTAATTTATCGCGGTTTCGAGAATAGGGGTGCGGCAAGTGATATACGCAGATGTGATTTTGATATTTAATTATTATTATCAGATGTTATTACTTTGTATTATACATAGATTAAAAGAGAAACAATGCTATATTTTGCGGACCATAAAAGTCGGGATCTTGTAGTGTATGTATAATAATAAATGTTTCACTAGGATGAAGAGTGTTTTTGATGTATTCTTACTAGGTCTATCTTGCGTCTTGTCTTCTGGTTACCAGAAATGAACGCGAGTTATCCTTTTACACTAAAACGTGACGTGATACATGAACACTTTCAACAAAAGTTTTATTGTTTAAAATTAAGGTAAATTATACCATTGCTGGCATAGCAAATGATTAGCATGTTTCTAATATACCCAAAACAGTAAAGTATCTATTTATTTTGTAGTTATATAATAAAACTATTGTTATTACTATATGGTTACAAAAGAAAAAATATAAAAAAATTCAAATATCTTGCATGTATTGACAGGGTGACAATAACTTAGTGAGCCAACAAAGGTGTATATAGTTTCCCCTATTAGACTAAATAATTCAAACATTTAAAAGAAATATCTTATAAATTTTGTATAGTCGTTACCTTCTTGAATTATTTTCTTTCATGTGGCTGTAATTTGTGCAAAAATAAACAATTTTATATTTAATCATTATCATCACACATTTAGAGTCAATATAAAAAAAAACTAAGTATAATCTATACCTACAAATACGATTAATATTAAAAGAAAGTTTGCCCGAGATCGTTGTAATGAGGGAACGTTCCCATAAGACTGGCCGTGTTTCCTCGTTGAATGGCAACGTTTATGTTACCTGAGGTTAAATCCCGTAAGAATAAATTTAAAGAAAATATTAAACTGAAAAATTGTTAGGAAATGCGTAATTAATTTGTGTTGCAAGCAATTTGTTAAGACCTTTGCGTGTGTGAACTTACTAATTAAAATACTTACTAATAATTGAAATTACATTATAACTTTAATATAATAAATTTCACAGAATTCCTTCTACTGTATTGGAAATTTTTACCTAGTTAGAAATTATTGACCGTCTATGTGCTCTAGTGGTCTTAACTTTGGCCTGCCTGTTTAAGTGGGATTCAGAGGCCAGGGTTCGATTTCAAAGTTGAATTTTATAACGAATACGAATATTTCATTTTTGACTCTGGTATGGGTATCTAGGATCATCTAGAGTTGTCTGTTGTATATTAGCTATATATAACATAAATGTAACTTTTAGTTGTGTGTCTTGCTGACTACAAAACAGGTATCTAAATCTTATATATATAAAAATCTTGTATCACGATGTATGTTGCCAGTAAACTCCAAAACTACTGAAACGATTTCAATCAAATTTGCACACCGTGTGCAGTTTGATCCAACTTAAAAGATAGGACAGCTTACATCTCAATGGACCCTGTAGATGGCGCTGCAATCGGGTTCTAAATTTTATTTCTTCAGGGGAGGACAACGTCTGCCGGGACAGCTAGTACATTATAATTTCTTACGGTCTTATTCATATTGAGTCACTTTGTAGGTTACTTTAAGGTTCGTAAAGAAGCCTAAAAACATTCGCTAACTCAATATGAATATAGACCGATAGTATTTATGGAAATCAATTGAAATGTAGAAAGTTAATATTCCAATCTCGGGGTCATCTAGTCACGAGTGAATAGGTATCTTCTAGGTAATTCTTTCTTTCTTGTAAGTTTTCTCCATCCTAGACCGCGTCATCACTCTACATGAGGTGAGACAACGATTAAACACGAACCTACACAGACATAAAAAATGTCTAACTGCGTAAAATTTGTACGTAGGTTACGGTAAATTCGGCTAAATTTTGAAACATTGGAATACTTTTTCTGATTTTCATGTAGTCAAAGTTCCTAATGATATCGTTTGTTTAAAACTAACATTGTACATGGTGTGTAGATAGATACATGACGATTGGTTAGGTCTCTAAATCTTTGCACCCCCGGATAGATATGGCCCTTACATATACATTCTTAAAAGCATCTTAGAGATTGCAATTTAATCCATTCATCATAAAAACTAACAAACCCTCTCAGTTACTTAGTTAGGCCCGCGGGCACGTAACAATGACTTTTTTCTGGTCTAAAAATGCTACTTATCCAGCGACTTGAGGTGTAAATTTTAATCCCCTTTACGTGCTTTGAAGTTGTATTTTTTGCTAAATTCTTAATTGCGTATTGGCGCCGGCTGGTTTACTGTCAATTATTCTATTTAGAGACGTTTGGTAGAATTATGAACGTCCTATCGTTTAAGGATTGGTTTTTTCCATTAGATATGGGTATGGAAAAAGAACGCTAGGTATATCAATTTAAAATCTAGTATGTCCGCGACAGGACCGTTTCTGTCATGAACTTTTGAGTGCCCATTGTTGGGCAGAGGTCAAATCCCAATTTATGCCTACTAAAGTGATTTTTGAAGTGACACTTCCTTAGTATCGGTGTGACTTGAAACTCGATGAAAAGAAAAAGCAACACTAAAAAGAGATAAACACATAAATCTCTATGAGTGAGCCTGTAAGAAAATGAGATAGAATACTCTAATCTATACATATAAATAAAATTGGAGTGTCTGTTTGTAATATTAAAATAACCGCTTTTTACTACATGCATATGAATATATGTATATACGGTACATACACCAAAATAACATTTTTTTACAATTTTTGTCTGTCTGTCCGTTTGTTCCGGCTAATCTCTGAAATGGCTGGACCGATTTTGACAGGACTTTTATTGGCAGGTAGCTGATTTAATAAGGAGTAACGTAGGCTACTTTTATTTAATTATGACGCAATGAATTATGACGATTTTCAATCACCACGCGGGAGAGACTGCGGGGCGCAGCTAGTATTTAATCATTTAAACAGATAGAGTTGGAAATGTTTGAAGTTTTTCGTTATAACTTTAAGGGCCGCTTGCATCTCCATCGATCTCCTTTAAATAAAATTAGTTAATCATTTTAAACTGCCTAAATAGGTTTTACACAAAACGTATTGACAGTTCTTTTAACATAGTTTGTGGCAAATTTAGCGTTGTGAAAGACGTTAATTGTATTTAACGGTGTTTAATACGTTTTGGGTTTCTTAAATAAATTAAGCAACCATATTATGCAAGAGGCCCTTAATGTCGTGTTTTACGATATAATATACGAAATGTGACGTCACGAAATTTAGAATCCCTCTCATACCTTGTCACACTTTGTTTCACTTCTACTGCATGTGAACTGCAAACAATATTAAAAAAAATATTTTTTATTGTTTATCTTATTTTACGAAAAAAAATGACAGTCCGGGCGTTTAATGAGTGCCTTAAAAATGACCGATTCCTATATGGATGGATATGGATAATATGGATAGTATCTAAAACTATATATTTATTTGTCTTACAGTTACGTTGCTTTGTATACAAAAGTATGCAATTTTTAGAATTTAAGTCAGTCTGTCTGTATTTCTATATCGACTCGACATAGTGCTGGCTTATATCCTGAATTAACACTTAGGATACTTTTTATTCCGATAAATGGTGTCGTTTCCATAGATTAACGTTTGGAACGAATTCCTTACCGCGTGTTGCGAAAGGGGGCTAGACGGAAAAAATTAAGACCAAAATTGTAACAACACTTTTTGCTATAGTTGTAAGCCGTGTAGGGTTTGACACGCGAGGTAAACTCTAGTTACTAATAACGTTATGATTATGTACTTGTCTGATTAGTGCGAATAAAGTAAGAAAAATCTAGATATTTGATATATAAAAATAGAATATATATAAAAATAAATAAATTTGCAATTAAAAATAGTATAATTGTATATTTTTATATACGGCAATCTTCAATTGCAGTACGGGAACTACTTATACGTGTAACTACATTATCTTACATACAAATTTTCGTTAATTATTTAAAAACAAGTTAGTATAATTGTTTTAATTGCAATTATATTAATTAAAATTATTGTTTTGCAAAGTAGATAATCTCACGAATTAACATTTTATATTCAGTAAGTTTTAGTATACTTCGTAGTATCGAGTTATTAAAAATAAAAAGACGCCATAAAGGTATAATAAAACTATAGAAAACACACTGTATTAAATTTAACAAGCATTTAATTATAACTTTCAAACATTATATGTAAATATTGTATGAAGAAACAAGTTGTTGCGTAGTTCTAAATGAGGCAAGTTTTATAACAAACGGAGTATAATAATTCTATCTACCAAATAGAGATCTATTTTGTCAAATTTGTCATGAGACAATACCAGAAATGAGTAAAAGTGAGACAACGTGTAATCTGCCGCCTGTGTTACGAGGAGTGTTTGATTTGGTGTCTTGCAAGCGCGTATCCCTCCGTATTAAAAAGCTTTTGTTTCCTAAAGTTAATGAACGTTATATTTTTTATTAGGCTTCGGAAACGCAAGAAAGTATTTGATTGAAAGACCTTTTAAAAACCATAAATTTAAACAGCTCGTTATTAAATATGTTTTTTATAATAGTTCCGTTTTCCAAATTGACCATGGAATCTTAAAATTGTCTTACAAGGACGGTAGTGCAAATAAGTACTTATCAGAACTAACTAAAGTATAACAAAAAAAACTTTAGTAACTACTTAGGTAGGTAATACTATTTCTTAAGTTAGTTTATTAAAACTAAACATCATTTTGAGCAAAATTTCTATGATAGGTAAGCACGTATAGCGCAAGCCTGTAACAAAAATTAGGGCTTCCACGCAGAAATCGATATTAGGCTTACTAATCCCCATGGAATAGAAAACTGCGGTTACTACACACGTAGGCTAGGGTTGTCAAAGTGTCACAGACTGTATCACAGATTACATACGAACAGAAAAGACATAATCAACAGATCAATATCAAATTCACTTTACGAAGTTTTTACTGGACAGTTTTGTTAAAAAAAGTTATAAATCAGGTCAATAATGTAAAAAAGTTCCGTTGTTTGATGGCAAACAAAGAATCACAATCTGAATTACGCTAAGCAGATAGATTATGTGGTCCCAATCTGTGTTGGTGTTTGTTTAAAGATTTATATAAAACTTGAATATTTATGAATACCTGACTAGATCAATAAAATCTGTGAAGCCATATTTGAAAAAGAGGGAAATCAGATGACGCTGTCGACGTCATTCTAATTCGCTCAAACATTCCCGCGCATTTTTTAATGTGTATTTAAAATGGAACTAGTGAATTGAGTACTACCAATTAATTGTGATATTTTATTTGCCAATTTCTGTAAGCATTTGTATCAAGACCTCTTTTCATCAAACTAATTATATTGGGTACTGAATTTATAATTGAATATTTATGATGAGTTGTCAACCTGACCCATTTAATTGTAAATTAAAACGCGTGTTTTTCTAATGAATTATATAAAGTACCGTCACACAGCTGTTATTGTTTTGGGCTATGATAAATCGATCTCAAACTAGTATTCTGGGATATGTATAACTATGTAGTGAAGTTCCAAATTGAATATCTAATCAGGGAACATACCGTAGAACCCTTTCTCTGGCATTCAAATAATTCTTACCCTTTAATGTAAATCTAACCGTAGCACACATCTAGTAGCTATAAATATCAGTAGAAAATAATGGTTTGGTTTTAAAGTATTTTAATCCAAACCATTATTTTCTGAAGTAAACATGTTGAGACATATACACAATATTAATGTTTCAGTTCAAAATATGTAACGAGTTGTCAAGACTGGAAACTTTATTTGACCTAAATTCAATCTCATCTTATACATTTTTACATCGATATCATTAAACGTGTCTAACGGTACAAGTTTTTAAGGAGAGAACAATACCCGTATGCCGGATGCATCCCTTTCCCATGGGATGCGAAACTTATATAAATATTTGCACCGGATCAAGTCCACACCGTGTTGTAGCATTTCACTAATGCTTAATCCAAATCTCTACTATGGGTATTCATAAAATAATCACGTTATTTTTTCAAAAATAAGTTTTTAAATATAGGTGAAGTAGCGTTCACATGGCGAAAGTACGCTTTGATTGACTGCAGTTGCATGGAATAACTTTAAACAAGTGTCCTCAAAAAATGGTTTACAATCATACTATCTTAATTGTTTATATGTATTCTAAAAGATTTAAAAGTAAAAATTGGTTGGTTAGTACATATTTGTCCTGACAGAGGTTGTCCTGTTCAAATTTCTATAAAGTTTGTGATCTTGGCCTAATCGCAAGTCAACATAAAAGGAATGGAATTTTTAATTTATTCTATTTCAATTCAGTTTGGAATGTAAGTATTTCTCCTTTCTCTGCAAATTTACGGGAGCACAAGATCAATGCAAAAAATATGTTTCCCTTTCAGTATGTGCATAAGAAAAAAACAACTTTGAACTTTGTAAAACAAAAGTATTTCATCAAAAAATATATCGTACGTAACGTTTCTTAGGATTTATTTGCTGGTCTTATTTAAACGAACGAGACATTCGCTTACATTTCTCGACTCACAACAAACTCACAATTTTCAAACCACTCTCGAGAATGTTTAGTAGAGTAATAACTAATCTATTTGCAGGGCCGTATTTGCACTGCCCCCTAGTGTCAGTGAAAAAGTGTCAAATGATACACTTATACTGTATACACTTTGGAGTGCAGTTTGTTGGCCGGTCAATATTTGAGTTCACTTGATGTCGTGTTTGATCCCCAATGATTATTAGCCGAACACTCCTTACGTTGGTAGCTTTGATTTGTTAGGAATTTGTATCCTAGAATCAATTGATTTATGCAATAAATATGCCTAGGGGACAATTGGTTTCTATTCCACTTTGCGCAGATTTCAGCATGCGTCAACAATCTCAAAGTATTGGCAAACACATATCACTTCTTATGGCGTCAAGTCAGTATTGCTTGAACCTACTTCCTCTATGGGGACTTGAAGAAAGTGGCATCAGTAGACATTTGTTTCCTACACAACTTGTTTCCGTTAAACGTATACGTACCAACGTAGGCGACTCTTCCGACGTTGGTCAGATATTTGAAAGATATTGCGGACAGTCCTTCTGAGTCTACTTATATAAAAGAAAAGAAAGAAAGAATGAATTTATTTGAAGAAATAGCGAAGTACTACATTACTAACATGTATTTAAAATAACATATATTGAGAATTTGCACCCCCTTATATAAATCCGATTCATCATATTTCATCTCTGTGATACGTAGCTCTTTCTTATGTCTGAAATCCTATAGGAGTGTATCGATGTAGATATCAGTTGTCTCTTTATTCGAGTATTGGGCAGTTTTATAAACAAGTTTGCTTAAATTTTCACAGCCCTAATCCTTCCGTTTAGAAGGGGAGAACGTGCCTAAAATCATTATTGTATTTTATGTGTGGCAAAACAAGCTGTTATCAGCTACATTTACCGTCAAATCGATGGACGATTACCTCGGACAGAGATGCTAACAATTTTTACGAGCAACGCCACTCTTGTTTATAGAAAAAATATAAATTATTCAAAGAAAACTTCAGGTACGTACATATTGGGTTGATCGCGTGCGGACGCGTGCGTGCCGCGGCGTGCCTGAGCGTCGGCCATTTTGGTGGGCTAAGAATTGGCGGCAAAATTGAGAAAACGACACTTCTACTCGGAACCACCAACTCGCGTCATAAACTCACAAGAAATTTATGCAAACGACCAAACGCAACGTAAACTACGCCCCTGGCGGAAGTATTAAAAAATAAAACAACAAAATTATTCCAAAGTATTTGGAGTATTTCGAACTTGTGAGCTCTGCAGGCGAGGAGCTCTTGAGTTTGGCTTTAATGATGAAGTTTTTATTGCAGCGTCAAAGAAGTTTTAGTTTGACGTGTCTATTAAATTCTCCACCGTGCCGTGGTAGCTCAATGACTATAATGCTGATATAGACTGATCAACCAAATTGAATAGTTCTGGTTGAAAGGCACAGAATGGAAAGAACAATACACTATTTAATGATATTGAATGATTCAAGGTTGTTTATAGATCACTTTGGTTGATTTATCCGAATTGAAAGACAGACATGAAACATATTACGAGTATATCTTAACGCATTATGTTTTGAATCCTGACTGGGAAGTAAGCACCGCTTAGGCAGTTTTCTCACCTAATGTGCATATTACCACAATTACTTTAATGCTTTAATATAAGCTTCCCCATTTAAATAAAGGTCAGTAGGTATACCCATCAAATCTTCCTAAGGCGTATTGGCCGATTTTACACACACGTATGTTGTTATACGAATTTTAGAATTTAATTTAAAAAAACATGATTCTTCCAGTAAATGTTCTTGAAATCAGTTCAACAACAGCTCAGTTTCTTTGTAAATTTCGTTTTTGTAAGTGAATCATAAGCATTGTGTATCAAATATCTTCAAAATAAAAAAAAAACAGTAAAAACATTTAATTTAACCAAAAATAGCAACAAGTCTTAAAATTAAAGATATAATTAATTAAAAGTTAACTTAGACTATTAATTATTCCTTTTAATTAGTGCTTTTCTTGTTCAGAGTTTAAAATATAATTACTTTTATTACTTAGCAACTAAAATTATTTAAATAAGAATACATTTTATTACATTGCATGGTAATCGTATCTCTTAAATAAGGCCCCGTCCATCCAATGAATGCCTGAAAAATAATGCTTTACAACAACAATAAGGCCGCTCTTTATATTATACTACACTAGTGTTTAAAATGAGGAACTTTTCAATGTAAATATAGGTGCTTTCAGGGACGTCTTTACAAGGTACACGGGGGGTGTTCACACCCGGGCAATAAAAAGTCATTGAAAGTATAGTAATAGTTTATCAAGATCTGACGAACCACACTCCACAAGACTTTGTATACATCTACATTTAAAAAAAATCAACTCAGTTAAATGTACTACAATAGGGGGCAGCACCACATCCGTGCACGAACGGAGAAAGAATACGGTTTCCAGCGGCCGAGCGGCCTGTCGTAAGAGGCGACAAAACACCCACAGCCGGGTGGTAGGGCATTTGCCCGACTGGATGGCTACCACCCACAGATCATAGAAACACATACAAACACACATAGTGTTTCTATGATCTGTGCTACCACCCCTGGTCTAAAGTATGTCGCCATAACAACCTTGAGTTGTGTTCCGGCATTAGTGACCAGGTTCCAGTCTCCCTTAAGAAAGCAGCAGCGCATTTGTAGCACCTTTGGTGTTGCAAATGTCCATACGCGATGGTAACCACTTTCCATCAAGTGGGCCGTCTGCCTGTCTGCTGATCTCCTGCAATAAAAAAAAATACTGGATTGATCATTGTCTCGAAATTGATTTCTGAATAGTGATCCTCTTGCTGTAATCATCAGTCCTTGAAACCCATAAAGCAGGACGCAACTGAACTTTAAATTGTTGTGCGTCGAATTTGCTCATTGTGCAATAATTGTATGTACGTGCGCTTGCAACACTGGCTTAAAGCCGACTGATCGCACGCAGCTGCCATACTGCCCTCCGCTGTGGTCTGCCGCTTCTGAGCAGCACGATTGTCGCGCTGCAAACAGCTGCGCTGCTTGCGACTTAATGTGAAGGGGCTCTAAGACAGCCCTGGTTATCTCGGGTACAAATAGACTGGTGTTAAAAAATCATAGCTAAGTCCCTAAAAAACTTTTTTTATTAAATCAATAGACGACGACTTATTCGCTACTAAAGTCGTATATAAAAAGTAAGAGATACTGTAGTCATTATGTTATGTTATAGGCTAGTTTAGAAAGTCTTTGTCAATTACCTTCCTGAAAAACAAACAAAAATAGTAATATAAATCAAAACTACTGCCACTAAATGTCAAGATATAAAACTTTATCTCCTCGACTATTGTTCTTGAACACTTATAAGCAGTAAATATAAAATTGTGGCCTCATACTTTCTATTACATCTTCACTAAAACTTTTACCCGATAATATAAAACCGCAGAACTTAGAAACACTCCAAATTCATTTTTATTTCGCTTTTAGTGTCAATAAAAACGTCAGGGAGAACATACTTCCTAAAATTCCGAGGTTCACAACTCACGGCAAAGCACGAGCGTGTGACAATAAAACGGACAAAACAAGTGGCATTAGTATGAAACCTCCTGGATGGGCTGGAGGCACGCATCTAGGCGAAATCACCAAAAAAACCTGACCTGCCACACCCATTCAACTTACAAAGATTGCACAGAAAATGTTAAAGCATTTCTTAGGTTGAGAGCTCAAGTTACGTTGGCACGTACAACCCTGCCTATATAGGGAGGAAAATCGCCTATTATTAAGGGGGGTGCCAAACTAACGATATCACGTGTTGTTCCTTTTTATGTGTTCCATTTGAATATCACCCTTGATGGTGTAATTTAGGTGTAAGCTTGTGTGAAGTTTATTTACTTCGTGCACCTCAAAAATGTTTGTTTATTGGCTTAAATAGCAACACCTATTCCGTTAACGTATTTGGTCGTTAAAAGCGTTTCATTATAGTTATCGTGAGAATAAAAGGGAATTCAAGTATTTTTCAGGAAGTTAAACGAGTGATGTTTTAGGATTCATTCAGGTTTATCTCCAAAAATCTCAAATTTTTAAGCGTCCATAACATTAAGGCTTCATAAATAGTAAATTTTGGTGATTGTTACGAGGTAATTTTGAAAAAATCAGGGTAATAGCTCTAGCTTAAAAACTTTCAAAAAATGTTTGTGCTTACGACAAAATGAACCCTACCACCACTTACGACACTTGAAATTCTCAATATAAATATTATTATTATTATTTTACGTGGTAAACTTAACTTATATTTTGGATGCTTTTCGATATTCATATCTGAAATCCTAATATATTATAATTTGAATAGGTACTAGTCTTATAATCATTGATAAAATTGAATATCCTGTACTAGAAATGAGACATTAATATTTGGACAAACGCTGACATCGAAAATTAATTTTAAAAGGTGGAAAGTTAAAATAATTTGACATATTTATTCAACTAAGTGGTTAACCAACTAGCCGATAACGCGTAGATAAAATATGTGATAAATGCACGCCGAAAGGAGTAGGGCTGTCCTATTCATTTGTTTACCACGAACTAAACAAATTCGCTGAACGAATCACAATCGCCCAGTAAAAAAATATGGCAAGTACTTAGGCTATCACACAATTAAAGGGTTGCATAGATATTATAATTTGACATTTGGCTATAGAAATATAAAACAATATAAAACATCAAAATTTTGATCAAGACCAATTTTTCTTGAAAGTGGCTTAAACTTGACCTAGACTAACCTAGACTATTTTTCCACAGTATTTTTCAAAAGTAAAAGGGTGGGTATATGACTTCGAAAGAATGTATCGTCCCAATATTAATTTAAATAAAAACGTCAATATTAATTAGATGGTTTTGAGAATAAAAGCTTATTTACACTGATTACTTTTTACCAAATATATTTATTTTATTAGAATGTCGTACATTAAAAATTTATTAAGCCTTATTAGTATTTACAATATGATTATTTATAATTCGATTATAATACACTCAATAGACAATACCAAGCGCCTTGCCAAACAGCAACGGTGTTCTAGCGAGTTTATATTTTGAAAAATGTTAGATGGATCATTTGTGTTTTACAATATGGATAAATTAACCAAAGTGATCCACATAAACTTAAATTGAATTCAATTTCCTTGAATACAGTTGTGTCCTCTCAGCTTTATGTCTTTCAAATTGATTCAATTGAGGTGATCCGTCTACCAGCATAACGAGCTACCACGTCCATGTACTACTTGGACACATACACTATCAGAATACAATTCCTGCGGCTGGGCGGCCTGTCGTAAAAGGCAACACAACAACCCACCTGGCGGTACTGTATTTGCCCTTCTGGATGTTTACCAAGACCTAGTCTAGAGTATACCGCCATAATCACCTCGAGTTGTATTCCGGAATTAGTGGCTAGGTTCCAGTCTCCCTTGGAAAGCTGCAGCACATTGGTAGCAACTTTATGTTACAAATGTCCGATGATGACTGCTTTCCATTAGGTGAACCGTCTGCCGTCTATTATATTCATGCGATAAAAAAACACTGACATAATTTCATATATAATATGACAGAGATGACTCTCAGTCATATTATATATGAGGACCAACAATACATTTTAGTTTTTGCGGTTTCACTACACTATTGTGTAGCGGTATTATGTAGAACATTCCTATTAAATTCCTTACGTAACCCTATGGTTTAAAAAAAATGACAGCGGCGTACAACGACAGATAGACAGACATGACGAATGTACAATCCGGGTGTCTTTAAGACTCGTGTGAATAAGTATTTTCTAGGTAAGCATGCTCCATCTTCGACCGCAACATCGTCTAATACTAGGTGTGATCGTGATCAAACGTCTTATTAAACTTATTTATCCTAAAACTGACAATTAAAGGAAAAAAGGAAGGAAATAGAACTGAAAATCTATAAAACGGCTAAGTAACTCTTAAAAAATCTGTGATTGAAACAAAACCAAATTGTACACTGCAGCAGTTGCGCGTCAGTAACAACCCTAGAAAGAGGTTTTTAATTCCGATGTTTATCGTTCCAACTTACGACAGATAACTAATTTCTTAAAGATGCAATACTTAACTCAACTAGAACGTTTAAATTTGTTTCAAACTAATGAAATATATTACAGTTCTGTCGGTGACATAATCTATTTGGGTGATGTGTTTAAAACTCCACTTTAATTTAATAGGGATACTGAAGTTTTTACTGATAACTTTTTAATACTATGTTGCATTTTAGATGCCTTGCCCTTGGGAGAGAAGAGATTTAGTTTTATTTATTAGGGTTCCGTGGTAAGGGAGTCGGCGTCCGATGACCGAAAGGAGGACAAGTTGATAAATGGAAAAAGTATGATTCTAGTCAAGTCAGAAACACATAAAGCTTTAAAAAACCAGCTAATTAGCAGTTGTTCACAAAATAGCCACGTTGTTGGCTAAGATATCAACAACTTTCCAACTGGTTGTCGAATGAAATCCGTGCAGGAACGGAGGAAGAATATAATTTCTTCGTCAGCCTACCTTTTTTTTTTTTTGTCAACTGGGAATGCGTTTTACATATCCTTAGGGGGATGTCACTAAGGTTATGTGGACTGTTGGTGCATGCACCGACCGCCCACTAAACCTTCCAGCGTCCTCCCATAAGAGGTGCACGGGACAAAAAAATCCATAGCTAGGTGGTAGGACAAATACGTTATTTTGTTGATTGTTTTGTTGCCATCTGACCGGCAAATGCTTGTCTGGATGGCTACCACCCCTAGTTTAGAGTATGAGTATGAGGATTCTTGAATGTTTTATTCGCGATAGAAAAATTCAGAGAAAACACTAAATGACAAAACGAGAGGTAGTAAATGACAAAAATAATGTTAAACTGAAATGTGACGGGTTAAAAGGTAAAAGTAGGCGAGAAAAGTTGGATGGATTATGTGAAGGATGACATGATGATTTGTGATGTGACAAAGGAAGTCTTAAGCCTTTGTCAGAATAGAGGAGAGTATGGAAGGAAAGTCATATTGTGCCGACCTCAAATAATTGGGATTGTTCACTTTTTTTCAATCTAGCTATTTGAAAAACCATTTCGAGAATAGTGTCCCTAATCATTTCTGTCTAGAAAAACGTACGATCTTCTTGTATTTTGTAAGAAATGTGTTTGACCTTTATTTGACCTTACTAAATCCAATCAGCTGGGCCGTCTGCCTGTTTGCCTGCGTCAGGTGTAAAAAAAATCTAGATGTTCTGTAACATTTTCCCTAAAGACCACTTTAAAAAAATTAACGATAACTATAGAAAACAATAATGGTTGAACACGAAAAATTATAAGCCTAGCGACAAAATACACTAAAATGATCACGATACGTAATGAGTAATGACAGTGTCATTTAAATAGTAGCACAGATTACTATGATTATATATGGATAAAATTCACTTTTATTATTTTTGTTTTCTAGGCAAAGAAATCAATGTAAACTTGTCCCTTATGACGTCATCGGAGAAATAATTTTAAAATCGAATTATAAAAAAACTAACGCTTAAAATACAAAAATATTCAAATTAGTATCTTAAAATACCCTATTTTACGTAATAAAAATATAAAATCAGAGGGTAATTTTTTGTGAACAATCCCCATTGGGATAAGGTGAAAGAGAGTAGACAGAGAGCGAGAGTCCTTAAAAGTTACTGATAATTTTAAGTCTTTCTTTATATAAAATATGTTTTAAATAAAAAAAGCTAGCAACAAAACACAGTTACCTATGGCGCCTCAAGTTAGGTAAGGTTAAGGGAGTTTTCAGTGTATATTCAGATCTTCATATATAGTAATTCATGCGTCTTGCTTTTCACGATTTAAACCCAAGTCATTGCCACAAACCGCTAGTATATTGGATACTGAGCTATTATGACTTGCATAATCACAAAATCATATATACATTTTGGTGTAGGCATGAGACAAAATTTCTAGTAACAAATATTGTTACCTCGAAGTTTGAAATTTAAGGCGTCACCTCATCCATTTCGGCACTTGATTTGCATAGGAAAATCGTAAATAATGTCACAGTTGACACTATTCTACGTGACACGAACGCATCAAGGTGACAGTATGACACAGCCCTTTGGTTTTTTGTAACATTTAAATAGATAAATGCATGCTTAGGGCTTTAGGGAATACAAGTTAATTTTTTAAATGACACTAGTAGCCGGTTTAATGATTAATTTGGGAATAGTGCTGTACTTACATTACGTACGCCGATGATAGATATGCTATTTAAATGTAGTAAGAGTATATTTTTTTTATTATTGCTTGAATCAGCAGACAGGCAGATGGCCCACTTGATGGAAAGTGGTTACCATCGCCTATGGGCATTTGCAACACCAAAAATGCTACAAATGCGCTGCTGTTCTCTTAAAGGAGACTGGAACCTGTCCCACTAATGCCGGAACACAACTCAAGGTTGTTATGGCGACATACTTTAGACCAGGGGTAGTAGCCATCCAGTCGGGCAAATGCTCTAACCACCTGGCTGTGTGTGGGTTGTTTAGTCGCATCTCTTACGACAGACAGCCCGAACGCAGGAATTAGTATTCTTTCTCCGTTCCTGCACGTATAAAAGGGCTACCATCAAATACATAAATCGACTCAAACACGCAATTCTGTCGTGATAGATGCCATGCTGGAATCATTATCTCTTAGAACCGGCTCAATCTGTTATCCTTACAATTTATCACTAAAACTAATAATTTCTTTGTTATATTTGCATATATATATATATATATATATATATATATATATATTAATATATATACGGGGTGCGCCAGAGAAACTTACTTATTTGAAAAAATTCCGCGCGGTGAGTTGGGCGGGTAGAGGGGCAAGAGGGGCGCATCTGGAGGGGAAGTTCCCAAGTTTGTTTCTCCCTCCAGTCAGTTGCCATCATGCTCTGGTCTAGAGAGCAGCGGGCCTTCGCAGTTGAGAGCTTCTTTTCTAACGGTCGCTCACTTGTTGCTACGCAACGTGCCTTCCGCGCTCACTTTGAAATTCCTCCTCACAGACTCGTTCCTGGCCGTAATTCGATTCTGTCGTGGGTTAACTCATTTCGGGAGTGTGGGAGTGTCGCTAAACCCAGAAATGGACTTCAACGGACCATCAGAACTCCGGAAAATATCGAAAGAGTGAGGCAGTCAGTTGTGCGTTCTCCCCGGCGTTGAACATGATCGAGGAATTTTTTCTTCCAAGACTCGAAGAAATGAACGATAGGAACGTGTGGTTTCAGCAAGATGGAGCCACAGCACACACAGCACGAGACTCAATGAATTTGTTGCAACAACATTTCCCCAACCGCCTCATCTCTCTCAGAGGCGATCTCCAATGGCCGGCACGCTCTCCAGATTTGACTCCATGCGATTTCTTTTTATGGGGTTATTTGAAATCCCTGGTTTATGTCGATCGACCACGGACCATAGCACACCTCAAGAACAACATTCGCGACGCCATTGCCAACATACCGATTGATATGCTGCGAAGAGTGGATACGAATTTCAAAAATCGACTTCATCATGTATGCGCAATGGGGTCGCATTTATGTATTTTAAGACTGCATAAAAAAAAATTGATATTGTATTCTCAATAAAAAAATTTAAAAAATAAGTATTTTTTTTTATTGACCTTTCAAATAAGTAAGTTTCTCTGGCGCACCCTGTATATATATTTATTAGTAAGCGTACAATAATTATGTATACAACCATCGCCACTCCTAATCAGAATATTTTTGCCACGGGTTGTCTGGAAGAGATCGCTTTTTAGCGATAGACCTCCCTTTGTACCCAACTAGAATAACACTAGTTCGTAAGTTTTTCCATAATGGTATACTATAAAGCGTTATTTATCTATCTATCTATCTAACATTATTTACATAATTTTGTTTTCAAAAATATAACTTTAATTGTGATGTGTCAGCACGCTTGGATTCCTAGACTTAATTAATTTCCAAACTATATTATGTTAGTAATTTATTGATTGTTATCTGTAGTGTTGTCTAAATCTAAAAATTCCGTGAAACGTAAAGCCTTGAGCTAATCGTGTTTTGTACGTCGATTGAAAGTTCAGATAGCTCATTTTTCCATCTTCTCTATCCTATCTTCCTTATTCCATTGTCTCTGTCCTCTCTCCTATTCCAATTCTCTATAATCTATTCTTGCTTTCTGATCCCTATATTCTGTCTCCTATTATCCCTACTCTTTATTTTATACCTTAAGACAAAGCCATTATTAAATATAAAGCACAAATAATTATATTTTAAGGCTTAATTTTTAATACAATTAAATTAAAGCGAAAATGTAAGTCCTAAATATTTCGTTCGCCTTTCGAGTCGACGCGATGGAAATAAATATTGCATTATATTGTTTCTCATGACGTTTTTGACGCCCGTATCGTGCACGTGAAGTATTCCAATTTTAAATTCGTCACCACTTCACAAATCATAGAAGAATTTCAATACTTTTTCTTTTTCGAATATTTATTAACAGGGCTTTTGAGGATAAATGTGTGCGATTCCGCGTATGCTTTTTATGGGTATTTTAGGTTTGTGATTTCTTTTTTAATTTGCTATTGTTAATTTATTTATATTACTTTATATCTTCTATAATCTTCTAGTTATGTATTTTTGCCAAAATTTATTTATTTGGTTTACCAACAATTGCATTGATACTAAGGATGTACATGACAAAATCAGTATTTACTTACAGGTAAATACTACATGCAATTTAAACCTATAATATTATAAAATTCTAAATATGCCGTACATTGAAACTATTAAAAAAACAACTGGAATAAACTTAACTATATAAACGATGGGGAACAAAATGCAATTTTTTAGATTTCTTGTTTGTTTGTCTGTTTCTTCGGGATCTCGCGTAAAAGTAGTAGCATATGTCAGGAGAGATCAGCATCGAAGGCCAAGACATATTGTACCGTCCCCATAACATAGAGAACAAATGAAAGAAAAGACAGAATTCGTGTAACTCAGTACGTATACTGAGTACTGACATATAACCAAAAAGATAAAACATCAAAAATGCTAGAAACGTAACATAATGTATTCTGAATATTATTTCTTCAAACGACAAACAACACGTCGCAAGGCGTCATACATGGAATTCCATTATATTTTTGCTGCGATATTTTTATTATACCTTCGTATCTGTGGAGCCCTCACACCTGCCCCTTCGCTCGTGAAAACGACAATTTTGAATTTTCCGCATACTACACCAACAAACGTATTTGATATTCCTCTTGTTTTATTGTCAGGGTTGCCGGTTTCTTTCATACAATTATTAGTTTTTTTATTTATTTTTATTATTCGCAGAGTGTTATTTTCTTTTGTGATTTATTATTTACTACATGATCAACATCTAAATACTTTTTACTTATACTTTCTAGAAAGATATTTGATGTTTGAATTTTTTGCAAGTAAATAACTCAACGAATAAATCGATAATAGAACTACGTTTTAGCAGTTTTAAGCGCGGTAATTCATTTTTTGAGTGTTTCTTTTTTTATGTTACCTTCCACTCATTTTCATTTTGATGTTATATAAATGATTGGAGCAAGGCATGTTGCTGAAGAGTTTCTTGCGCCGCTTCTTCTCTTCAAGCCACAACATGTTACGAAGCGGTGATAAATTAGATTAGGCTCCCATAGAGTAAATAATAACCACAAACAATTAAAACTAAATTATTAAAATGAACAAGTTGGTGGTAGACTAAATAAAACTTTAACAATGCTCATTGACAGTTGACGTCTTTGTCTTCTGTGATCACGGCTACTAAAAAGTCGGCTGAAACGTCGGAATCATTAAAATCAACGTGATTTTATCATATGTACTTGTCGCTAAAACTTAGAAAATACTCAATGAGTGGATTATCTAGATAATTATTTTAAATTGCGAGGAGCGTTGCGTACTATAATGTTGATATGTTTTTTCCGAGGTAAAAATACATCACAAGCATACCATTACTTGGCGATGAGCAGTAGGATAGGATGGGATATTGCAACTGCAAACAGAACTAGACTGAAACCAAACCATTCCAGTTGGATGGCAACCCTGTCTACTTTCATCTTGAATGTTAAAGGAAACACTTTGACACGAGGACAAAAATTACCGGTTACTCTATAAAGCAAGTGGGAATTTTTCGCTACTAGTTAAGAAAATACTTTTCTTTTTAGAAAATGCTCTGGCTCTAAATGGGTTCGAAGTTTATCATCATTTAGATACACCTATGATCTTATTCATATTGTGTAAGAGTAACTTTGTAGGTTTGTTTAAAGTTCTTAAAGAAACCCGCAAACTTATTCAATATTAATAAGACCGCTTGTGTCAAAAGTCTCTAATAATGAATAATAACAGTAGTAGAATAGTAACAGGTGCTTGCAACAATTTAACCTGTGTGAAAATTATACAAATTGTTTGAGTCAGGTAGTATGGTTATCATGATAACCGCTAGTGACTCAAACAGGACGATATATGTCTACTTATGACATTTGCTGGTTATCTTAACTACGGATTCATTTGATTTACTACTGTTTTAAATTTACCTTAATTTCTGCACAAGTCATTTTGCTTACAATTGCAAAACAATTGATAGTAAGCTATAAAAATTATCGGTATTTAGCTTTACTAAATCTGAAAAAAGAGCGTTGTTCATCTTATAAGCAGCATTTTGTTATCCGTATCTATCCATGTCATAAGAGGCGACAAAACAACCTCCAGCCAGATGGTAGGGTATTTGCTTATCAAGATGGCTACCACCCCTGGTCTAGAATATGCCGCTATAACAACCTCGAGTTGTATTCTGGCATTAGTTGCCAAGTTACAGTCTCTGTTTTGAGAGCGGCAGCACATTGGTAGCACTTTCGGTGTTACAAATGGCCATTGGCGATGGTAACCGCTTTCCATCAGGTGGGCCATCTGCCTACTGAACTCATGCAATAAAAAAAAATGCTTAATTGCAGCTTCCCCTGATTGACTTTAGAAGTTTATTGAATGAATTATGCCAGGACTCGTCATTATTAGACACATTTTAGTGCTTCGCTCGAATTGTTACATCCCAGCGACGAAATTTTATATTTACCCCAAATGTTTATGAACCCACACAATTTTTTTTGGGATACTATTGCCCAATCTAGAGGACCTGCTGGATTGTACAACTAGCATTTTTGTATGAGAATCAAATATTTTTCACAATAAGAATAATGAAATAATGACACTCTGGCTTCAATCGATTTCGTTACACACTTGTGTTTTTCTTGATACGACGGGTTTTTGTTAATGGTGGGTCTTTAGCGGGAACTTGAAAGTGATATTTTGCTATGGAGTTTTATTCACAAGAGTAATATTAATTTTCACATTAATAAACAATAGTTGTAGGTTAATCATGGTTTTAAAATATATCAAGTCATTGTTGGTTTTATTGCGTGTAAAGTTTAAAATATTTAGTAAAATAAGATTTCTTTTTTCTTTTAGCGTTGGTTAAAAACTGACGAGTTATTGGATCTGAGTAAAGAGGAGTATTATTTATCTTCGGCTCTTGATTAATACCTATTTATTTGTTTTAAAAATTAATTAATACTTAAATATTAATAAGTAACTAAAGTATAAACGGTGAGAATCTATTATTAAGTTAAAGAACTCTTTATATTATGTTGCGTACACATGGAGCCAGGAATGTCCGCCGGCCGTTGGTCTTCGGAAAAACGTTCATCCTGAGCCAACGAGCCCTCTCGGCCCAATGTGGACGCGGCGTCACGATAGATACAGATTAGGCACTTCTCAGTTCGCAGCGTATTCATTACTAATGATAACAGTTCTTGCATCGTTATAACTATTATAAAACAAATTAATTTAAATCACCGTGATATTGTATTCTTGTATAATTACATACTAAAAAGCTTTCACCAAAATACCTCTAGTTATGTCGTTAATTATAAAGGCAAAGTAAGACCACCTATGAATAACCATATTGAGTATCAATACATTTTATAATAAAGTGTCGAAACACGGAATGTCACTTCACTTTGATACGAACTGCATCTCTTAGGGATTTCAATATTACCACTTATAACGCGTTATCTTAACCGGATTACGGGCTACCGGTCTTTGGCATAATATAAAACGTAAAGTAGCCGATTGGTGTGATACGTGGGCGAGTGTTGATGGACTCTTCGATTTGATGTTATTGATCGATACAAAGGTTAATTTTTTGTTGATATTAAACTTTTCATTTCTGTTTTTCAAGTTGGATGAGCAACCAAAGTGAGCCATGTATACATTAACTTGCAACCGTTAAATTTCATTGACGATAGTCTACACAAGTAGTAAATCCTTCCGATAAACATGCGCAGTAGACCAATTTGCATCTGACAATAAGTACTGTGTAAGCAGAATAGAGATAAGCAAAGCAAGCTCAACAACAACGCTCTAGCATTTCCGCTTGCGGATAAAGTCCAGTACAGATTACATGTCAGAAACTGATACCAAATTACTATGTATGAACTTGGACATTAAGGGCCTTACTTATAATCGTTTCTTAAATTTAAAGAAACTGCTCAGCAACTGATTAGTGAAAATACTACCCGTAAACTCTTCTTTAGTCTAATATTTTGGGTACAACCTACGTTTATCTGTGCTCTTCTTAGGTAAACAACAGGCAATACACGTTACACATCGAGAGGTAGTTTAAGTGACTCCTAAGAGGCAAGATGGCAAGTTTTATTTGACACAGCCATTGATAAGGGGCTTAAGAGTCTCTCATTTAAGAGATGGCTAATCCTTTCTTAACGAGATTATTATAAGTAAGGCCCTTAATGTTTAATTGTCTCAGGCTAGTGTGCATGAACATTTAACCATCGGTGAAATTTCTACGCACACCAGCCTTACACAAATTTAGCCACATCTGATGTTTATATTAAAGTAGAAAATATTGTATATTAAACACCTATAGACACAATTTAACTAAATCTTTATCCAAAAATTTATCGAGTAAGAGAAATCAAGGAATATATAAACAAATTATTCTGCTTTACTGCGTTTTTTAACATAATCTCCATACAATTAATGTTAATAAAAGAACGGATAGGAATAGAACCCCTGTATGTATAATGTTATCATCACAAACTTTTGTTTTAATGAGATATTACAGTAAATAATTAAGATTTTTGCATAAAGATTAAAAAGGGACACTACTAAATTATATCGGTAATAAAATAATCATTCAGCAAAGTATTTAATCCCTAAAATGATATCAGATCGGCTGGTCAAAGTTTTGAGGGAATTTTCTGAATACTCAATCGTGCATTTATTTCCTTAACACTTCATAGCATAAAGTATAACTTGAATCTTAGAATTATTAAAATATGGTCTAAAATAAAATGTCACAAAAATTAATTAATTATATCACATGCAACTCAAAGAACTAGTTTCAAATTGTATCTCTAAAAGATAGAGTTCAAAATTCAATGTCACGGTAAAATTTTCAAGCCAAAATAAATTTACGGTTTTAATATTTAATTAAAAACCTTATTTTGTAAGTAATAAGGTGCAAAAAGCAGTCCATTAGTCCTTTCATAGTTGCTTATGCTAATTTATGTTCTGATGGTTATAGTTGTAATGCACGACTTGTATTAAACAGCTGTCAAGTGTGATCATTTCGTGTACGGAACCATTTTTAAATTCGTGCTTTTAGAGCACTTATCTAATTTCATTGCAAGAGTTTAGCAGACAAGAGACGGCCCTCAAGATGGAAGCCGTTACTACCGCTCATGGTAAGTTACAATACAATTACCAAAGGTGTTGCCAGTATACGCTCTCTAAAGGGAAACTGGAACCTGGCCACTAATGGCGGAATAAAACTCGAGGATGTTATGACGGCATACCCTAGACCACGGTGGCAACTATCCAGACGGGCTAATATTCTACCACTTAAAAATTGTATTATTTCTCCGTTCCTGCACAGATTGGAAATAAAATCTAATTTAAGGCAAAATATATCTTAAACCTAAAAACCTAGACAAGGTTTAAGTTATGGTGAACAAAAAAGGGTGTTCATTCATTCATATATCAGCCGGGAGGGTTTGTTTACACAGCGTAGTTACCAAATTTTTATAGTAGGTATAATGGTTTTACAAAAAGAAAAGAAGAACCATAAATCATTTATTTTATATTGTAATCTGTAATAGCAAAATCTTTATACAATTACGGCCTTCTTCATATTGAACTAGATTAAGTTTGTAGGCTTGCTAGGCTTTGCTTTAAGAACGTTAAAGAAGTAATAAATGTATTTATGTATGTAATTACTAACTCAATATGCATTATCCATTCGTGTAGGAACGGAGAAAGAATACAATTTCCTGCAGCCGGCGGCCTGTCGTAAGAGGCGACAAAATAACACACAGGCAGGTGGGAGGGCATTTGCCCGCCTGGATGGCTACCACACCTGATCTAAAGTATGTCGCCATAACAACCTTGAGTTGTGTTCCGGCATTAGTGACCAGGTTCTAGTCTCCCTTAAGAGAGCAACAGCGCATTTGTAGCTGCAGCACACTAAGCATCTTTGGTGGTGCAAATGTCGATATGCAACTGTAACCGCATTCCATCAAGTGATCCGTCTGCCTATCTACTAAACTCCTGCAATAATAAAATAATAAAAACTTGGGATTTAAACATTTTTCTAGCGAACCTTGAAGTGGAGTAGTTTGTACGTGTGTGAGTGAGTGAGCTTTAAGTCGTTGATAAGATTCAATAAAAAGTGGGATTTAAACACCTTATCGCTGTATCGCCGCAACTAGTGGTGGTCGCGGAGGCTCTATAACAAAAAACATTGGAGTCGAATTTTTGATTACATCAGTTCAGCATACAGGCAGACGGCCGACAAGCGGTGGCCATCGCATTTTTTGCAACACCAAAGGCGTTACAAATAGGCTGCTGCTCTCTTACGGGAGACTCGAATCTAGCCACTAATTCCGGAACACAACTCAAAATTTTTAATGGCGACATACTTTAGACCAGGGGTGGTAATCATCCAGACACCAAATACCCTACCACCTGACTGTGGGTTGTTTAGTCCCTCTCAGGACAAGCCGCCCGGAGGCAGGAAATTATATTCTTTCTCCGTTCCTGTACGGATAAAAGGATGTTTAAATTTTCGACTTTGTTTTCCCAAAAATATGTTGCGCCTGTAACCGATAATAACCGCTCTCTTTTAGGGAGCCGAAAGACTGATTGCTTTATACCATTATCAAAAATTTGTTTAATTTAGAAATGAAATTTAAGCATATTTTGCGCTATGGATATTTCCGTCCGACATTTTTCCCGCAAAATCTGTAACATGGTACGCCATAGAAGCGCGTCCGCGCCGGATTTAAATTCACACGCTACGCCTGGTGCGATTTTTCAATTTTTTCCGCAAAATCTGTTACAACCAATAAGTACGTACACTACAGAATTAATACCACACCAAATTACTTATGTATGTAGATTGCTACAGATTTGAAATGCGTTTTAGGTCTAATACCACTCCATGGGTCCTCTTTCCCCACCACAGTCAATAAACAATAAAATAATACAAATACCAATATAGATTACAATGAAAGCCTCTAATCTCAATGGGCGGCTACTGCGCGGGCGCCGCTCGCATCAAAGGCACCGACGCATGCCGTTACACTCATTTGTCCTGTCAACCGGCCACCGAGTAATGGAGCCCCGAGGCCGGTAATGATCAAGGCTCAGTCACAACTTTGTAACAGAGGATTCACACTGAATAAAGTGCTGTGACAGGTGTACACATGATATCCGTAACAATTTTGTGTTTGAAAGTGTCTCGATCCTAAAATTTCCAAATTTTAAATTGAAATCTGTTGAGCTATTTCGCAACGTCTTAAAAAATCAATTTTGTCATTTGTTTGGAAGTGACAGTCAGATTTCGTTTTTATTTATTGGTATACGTTAGTAACATAAAGGGACCTAAACCGGCCGTTTTCGAGACACGCTTAGTGAAATAGACACACACAATACCTACTAGTAAACAACAAAAGCTACCACTTTATTTTGGTACTTAATGTATTCGTAATACAAATCTGTGAAAGCGGCCGCTTTAGGCCCCGTGGCGTTGCGAACGTGCAGACAAGTTACCACTTTCCATCAAGTGGGTCGTTACCCTCTATGCTATACTCCACTACTTACTATAAAATCTAGACGGAACTTGTTGAAATATATATTCGTCGGTAATTATTTTTTGATTTCTAAGACCTTCATTTATTACGGAATTTTACAAATTACACTTTAAAAATTAAAAGTTGGGGAGACAATGAATGTTAATCACTTACGTAATCGAACAATAAAGTTTATTTTATTGTCGAGTTATGAAACATTTTATTGTTTCAAAATGTCAACAATTAAGCAACGTAACAACTCATTCAATATAAATGTAACTAGATGTGGCCGCGACTTTATTCGTGCGGGACTAACTTATTTTTCATATCTTTCAAGCCTGCACGTTACCGAATGTAACATTCACAAAAAAATAAAGACAAAATTCCTGTTATAATACCTAAAATATTCATTCAGAAAGAAAAGAAGAAAGAAAAAATCCGCTGAACTGTTTCAGTCTGTCTGAGACAAACCTTCAAACAAAATATCAGACAGAAATTCGAAAAACTGACATCTATTTATCTATCTGTCTTTCAATTTACGTAGAAATAAGAAAACATAATAAAAAACCAACTTAATTGTTAAAAAATTGGTTTTTCGTTTTCGTTATTTATTTGTTTCTTTATCATAAAAAGTTGCAAATTATTTTGTATTACTTAATTATACATTTATTTTATACTTTATGATGAAATTGTCCTTAAAAATACTCCATAATATAAGAAGCACCGTTACATTATTACAGTACCATTTGCCAGGTGGTAGGGTATTTGGCCGCCTGGATGGCTACCACCCCTGATGTACAGTATGCCGCTATAACAACCTTGAGTTGTGTTCCGGCATTAGTGGCCAGTTTCCAGTCTCCCTTTAGAAGCGGTGGCACATTGGAAGCGCCTTTAGTGTTACAAATGTCCATAGGCGATGGTAACCGCTTTCTGTCAGATGGGCCGACTGCTTATTTAATAAACTCATACATTAAGAAAAATAACAAGCAGATAATCAGTTAAATAGTCAGATATGAAAACTTTTTAAACAATTTTCGTTTATTTATTAAAGTTGACTATGCCTCCTATCTCTCAAAAATGAAAACCAGAAATAAATGATCTATTTACGTCAATACGACGCCTTATCATAAACGATCGTTTTTTGTGTTAAATTAGAATTGAATTGAATTTTGACATATATCACAGACACACACGTCAATTATATTTATTGGTATTATTAAACAAGAAAAAACTGAAACATAAAACACATTTAACGCGAGATAACAGTTTTTTATTATAAGTTTTGATGTAGCCATTCAAAATAATATAATGCTTCGATTAACATACGTTTATATGTTGTTAACTGGTATTTTAGCTAGTTTGAACTATTGTTAACAATTATATCTTATTTTGTCTTATCATTAACAAGACTAAATTACGCATAACGCTACATTACGCATTTATTGTTTTTTTTTGTAGGATGACTTCGCACTGTTTTTAGATTTCGCCAAGTATTTTTGTTATACGTGACCGGAAAGCAAGCGCTACTTAAGCAGTTTTTTTGCTTAACGTGCGTATAAGTTGTAATTACCACGTGCTAATTAATGGTGAAGGAAACCGTCGTGATGAAACTTGTACAGTCGTGATATGAAAAGGTTCGCCACTAGTCGCCAGTTTTCAAATTGATTAATTTACCGTTCCACGAACACATGTTACCCTTTTAAACTAAGTCACATTTATTTATTTAGGTTTATGGCTTGGCAGCTGGGCCTTTAAGCCAGAAGCCTATGTATAGATCAGCTGAACTTTAGGTTATCAACTGAAGCCATTTAACGGAGTTCTTATGACAACTCAAAAGGCCACATTTGACTATACAGGTCCCGTTTCTCACAAAAACACATAATTACTATTCAAAAACTATAATATCCTACAACTATTGTTCAATTTAGAGTAATTTTACATATTTTAGGAAATAAAACTGCACAGCACAACATCTACTTTCAGTTCCCAAAACTCCAAAACTAAGTGACAGAATAGAATGTTCAAAAAAAATATTTAAATCTTTCTAAAAAGATTTTTTTGGAGATGTATAATATTTTATTGGTTTTAATATTTATGTTAAGCGTAGTGATTATATCCTCTATGTTTTTGATGATTAAAACTCTTGTTATGTACCTAACTGACGGAAAGTGGCTACCATCACCTATGGACATTTTTAACACCAAAGGTTCTATTTAATACCGCTCTCTAAAGAGAGACTGGAATCTGACTACTTATGCGGAAACACAACTCAAGGTTGTTGTGGCGGCATACTGTAGACCACGGGTGCTAGCCATCCAGACGGGCAAATACCCTGCCACCTGGCTGTGGGTAGTTTTGTCGCGTTTACGACAGATCGTCCGGCCATACGAAACTGTATTCTTTCTCCGTTCCTGCACGAAATGTGCAAAAAAAATGGCTTGACGTCACTACTTTTAATTGGTAACACACGATGATTATTATGTTAATAAGTCTTTAATGCGCGTGTCTGAAGAAATGATATTCACGTAAACGTTTAACTTACATAAACTGTTACTTGGCATAAGTAATAAGAAGCGCAAAACCAGTCCGGCCGGTTTTTAATCTTGTAACACCATCCAAAGATGTGGATAAAAATTAAAAAGATCGCGTTAAACGTTCACAAAATGTCCTTTTTCCGCGGCGGTGCGTAAACTGCATAATTACATAAAAGACTGGCGAAACCTGACCGATCTCACCGTACATTGTGCATACCATTAATTGAATTGCAATAATAACTGGTGAATAAATTCGCATAAGACCCGATACAGCGGGCCCCAGGGCTCTTTATGCCAAACAAATCGGCCTCCTTTGAGAATATCAAACGCGCCGCCACAAAATAATCCACGTTTTATTTGTCGTTATCGCTGTCATTCAGTTGGAAGTTGGAAAGGAGTGTACACTCGGTTTTGAGCCGCTGCGATTGCTTCGCGATTTGTCTCAGAGAGACTCGTAAGGCCTAGGATCGTGTTTTTTTTAAACATTAGTAAGAACAAGCAGCGTTCTTGGCACGCTTACTTATTTATAACTTAGCTTATTTGGGGTATTTAATTTTATTTTTAAGTTATTTAAATTCTTCTAATAGAGTGGGTACACTCTATTAGTGAGATCTTAAATGTAAAATTTAAATATTAGATGACCTTGTGACATCAGGAATTCTAAAACCCGTATTCCAACCCATCAGAGAGACTTCGTCTCTCTGTATGTTCTACCGTCTATATAACGGATAGTGTTTCGAGGAAATGTTTGATGAATAATAAAAATATATTTATTTCAAAATGGAATCTTTTCGTTGTATTTATTATATGCCTCCTCCCACAAACGTTGCTTTACTAATTCATTTAAATTTGTTTATTGAAAGCGCTTGAAAGTTTTCTATGATTTTGTTGAAGATAATTATATTTTTCTCCACGCCACTATTGTAAACTTTATGGAGCCTACCTACATGTGGGAGTTTTTACTTTATTTTTGTTTTTAGTATTTTTTTGTTTGATCTAATGCCAATGCCTCATTTTTACAAGTGCACCGCTTGCCATCCACGGAATGTTCACCCCTGTTTCCTTGAGCTTCCACGCTCAACTACGCAACGGTTCTCTAGAACGTTTGTTTTGCCCAGGTTTTCCATCTGCGCATGACCTGGAGTTATTCAGTAAGGGCGTTACAAAATTACTTAGAGGCCCGAAACGCGTTGGCAACGTCCCTGGTTTTACGAACGTCCATACAATACACCTTCAAGTGTCCGGCTGCCTGTTTGCCTGCCATAGTCAATTATAAAAACAGGACCTCTACGCAACGCTTTCTTGTGCGCGGAGTGCCAATCTCTTACCCAATTTATTCTGTATTATGGAAGAAGAATACAATCTGTGCAGGAACGGAGAAAGAATACTAATTCCTGCTACTAAGCGGCCTGTCATAAAAGCGACAAAACAATCCACAGCCAGGTGGTAAGCGGTAGGTGGCGTAACACATTGCGAAGCGCTGTACATAGAATAGGAAGTAGTTTTAGATTCTGACTTACATGTATTACCTTCAAATAGTGTTCTCTAGTGGAACTTATTTTGAATAAAACTTTTGAATTTAGTGAACAGATTCCAGTGCCATCTACAAGTACAGCAGCACATTAGTGATACCTAGTGTTGCATATATGGTAAGATATATAACAAGCGCCGGTAACCACTTTCCATCACAGTTGGGCCCTCAGCCTGTCTGTTATACTCCAACAATAAAGAAAACGATACATGGTATTACACCCACCACCGCCTTAACAAGTATCCAAGATTTAATGCTGATTGATACTCGGTATAAAAGCGGTTTTAATCGATTTGTTGAGCGCCATGAGAAAATTCTTTGGTGAATTTCGCGATGTAGCCATCATATTAATTGATTTAATTGGATAATAATAGGTTATTTTTGTATTACTCCTCCGCATTGGTTTACTTACTCGCCCCCTTGATCCAAGGTTATAAGCTTATAAACAAGATGGCGCTGTTGTCATCAAATTCAAATATAATGTTTTAAAACATTTTAACGTTTCATAAATAAAAAAACATGTTTTCTGTATTGTCATTTCAATTTTTAAAATACCAGCATATTGAATTTTATCAAAATCGATTCATATCCCAGCACTGAAAAAGAAACTAATTGTTTGTAGGTATATTCATGTATGCATATTAGCTTTTGCCCACGGCTTGACATATAACATGGAGGAGAGGTCATCTATTTATTACTGTACTCTACTCTCGGCAAGTCTGGTTCAAATATACCCAAAGAGCTTACAATGCCCTACGAGTCCAATACAATAATTCCCTCAGGGTTGAGGCGACCGCGTTTCTGCAGCTCCTCGGCTATATTCGCCGAAACACACATAGATGGCTTTGATGCTTTGTGGCGTAAAAAAACAGCGTCGTTACTGAGCAGATTCCGTGGTAGCAATAACAGCATCCTGAATCGAATAGCGGATAAATTTGACGGCCCACTGATTTGGTCCTTCATTAAGAGGACTAAATCAGTGTTAGTCATTAATTACTAACATAAGGAACAAAATCTAATTACTAATAAAATTATTGTGTATATTGGTAATGAACTGTGTTGTCTGTAAATAAATAAATTATTATATATATATATATATATATATATGAATGAACTTCTCGAAACATGTTCACCAGTGGAACTTATATTGAATAAAAAACATGAATTTTGAAATTGGAATTTGAATAACACTACTAAACTTAGGTGTTGTTGACAATAAATTATTGACTAATAAATACCAACCTCTAAACAATCCAAAGGCAATGCCATCCCGTTTGTCGTGGGACCACCAGAAGCGTCGGTTTATCTATTTAATTGCCGGGCCGCGGACACGTTTTAAGTTAATTGAGGTGCTCCCGAACGCAAAGAGATTAGCCGCGGACGATACACGATTTACGGTCACACGGAGATAAGAAAGAGCTTCAGTACGGTTGTGTGGGCTACGGTCTTTAGTTCTTGAAATAACATAGCAATATGATGTAGAAACAATGAGTAAGCCCATGGAAGAACAAAAGCCTTTTAGCTGTGCCGCTATTTTTAATTGCACGAGTTCAACAGACAGACGGTCCACTTAATGGAAAGCTATTACCATCGCCTACGGACATCTGTAGCACCAAGGGTACTTACTATCAATGTGCTCCCCCTTCTGCTCTCTAAAAGGAGACTGGAACGTGGCCACTAATCCGAAATAGAGCTAAAGATTGTTATGGCGAGTTACTATAGACCAGGAGTGGTAGCCATCTAGACCGGCAAATACCTTAACACCCGGCTGTGGGTTGTTTTGTTGCCTCTTATGATAAGCCACCCAGCCGCAAGAATAGATATTCTTTTACTGTTCCTGCCCGGATAGTTTACAATGCTTAAAAAAGGAAATAATTGAGAGAAGAAAAACCAGAAAAGAAGCGTCAAAACAACTCACAATCTGATGGGACATTTGCCCTTCTGGATAGTGACCACCACCGTATGATGCTATAACAACCTTGAGTTATGTTATGTGTCCGATTATAGATATATGGAATTATTTCCTTGACAAATATAAAATGAGGCATAAAACAATTTTACTTGCATGTCTTTTTATTTTTATTGTCTTATTTTTTATTAAATTTTATATTTAAAAAACTACTAAGTAGCCGAAGTAGTCTAACAAATTTAGTGATTTTTAGTATATTTGTTGATATCTCTATCTACCTCTGTCAATACCTACGTTGCTTCTGCGTACGGCAGAGCTTTGGAATGCGCTGCTAGAGTCGGAGTTTCCCGAAAAGTGCAATCCGGGAGTCTTCAAGTCTTATGTGAATAAGTATTTACTAGGTAAGCGTGCTCCACTTCGACCTTATCATCATCTAATATTAGGCGTGATCGTGGTCAAACGCTAACCTGTTTATCATAAAAAACCTATAATATTGTAGGATTTGGGCGATATAACGTATCGTGTTGCAGCCATAATAACAAAAAAAATATTATTAGTAATAAGAGACAACGTAAGATATGTTTTCATTACAAAAAAAATATTGATGTAAATGATAGGTATAAGCGGTTGATGTCACTAATAAGATTAATACCATCTATGCCACCCGTTAAATATAAGAATCGTTAGTTTATAATAAATCTAGTCAGATTGGAAACTGTTTGATATATTGTGATCGGACAGTCAAATTTACAATTTAATCGGATACCTATTAATAATAAAGAAACTACAGGTAGGCATTACTTACTATTTAAAGAAAATATAATTTTTGTTGTACAATGTCAATAGTGATCGATATTCACGTGTTTAAACAAATAAATTCTTATTTTTATCAATGTTATTCATATTAATAATAAAATAACATCGGCCATCAAGGCGTGACGTAATAACTTAAGCTATCGTCCTCCATACAGTTTCGTCCTAATCCCATACAACCATTGTGTCACAACCCTACTCCAGTCACCCTAGTATTCAACAAACTTGCTTTTTGTCCTCAAATATATATACGAATTTAGACTTTAAAATAGATGAATAGAGGTGATAATTCAATGTTTCTGAAGTATTGGACAAGCATAGACATAGTTGGGGTTAGTCAGATCGAACTATTAATAATAACATTTTCCTGTATTGCTTGCGATAGTTTGTATTTTTTAAAGTGATCTATGAAGTTGGAAATGTGCCTTTCAAGGGATAATAATGGTGGTCTAAGGATGACAAAAATTTAATACAATATTTTCAAAGTTATTAATTTTTATTATTGACAAAAAAGAGCCCTTATGTAATCGTCATGTATTTGGTCCGTTTGTTTTGATACGTCTTAGGGCCGGTTCCTGTGTCATACTATTCAGCTACTTGACCTACCGTCGGTAAAATTTTGACAATATTTTTAAGGAACTTATAACAAATTTTAAATGCTAGTAAGGCACGGTCGGTAAGATATAGTTCTTCTCGGTAACGACTAGTTTATATATGGACCAAAGAAGTAAGTACAATTATATAATCTACGTTGAATAATATGTGTAATATGCGTTGTGTTTTCTTAATGGATGCATTTTTGGCCGCTGTACAATACTACAGCCATACTTCTACTGTTGTTATTATTTTGTGTAGGTATGTAGTTTAGTATGGTACCGTGAGTCATGTCCATTTTTTGACTTTATATACCTAAATTATGGTGGGGATATTATATTAATTCAAAATCTATATAACATGTGGCCTTTTTGTACTTAACTGGAAAATTCTGAAAATGTTTGTAACACAAACATTTTCAGAATTTGTTGCAAAAGTACATTTGAGATATTAAGTAACATTAAGTGATCTGAAAAAAGACTGGAAACACTTTTGTAATCGCCATTCTTTACCTTCGTCAAAACAAGACGTTACACTTTTGTTATCGCCAGTACAAAGTGAGGGTGACAATGAGATTAGGTTTGCAAGCCGCTATTGGTCCGGGGCTGTGACGTCACGGGCCCCCGGTCCCGCCCAGTGGCCTACGCTTTACCGGATTAGAATGTCCGGTATTGTCCAATGTATGACCTCACGCCTATTGGCTCTGTACAGTCTGTACTATGACTAGTTATGAGCGTAGGTGTCCAATAATTTGTCTTTGAAATTGTCATCATACAGACTGCATAATATTATACCATACCAACCATATATAATATTAAACCACAGTCCTTTGTCTTGCAGCCAGTTCCTATATCTTACTATTCATTCACTTGCCTTACCATCGGTTGATTTTTGACGTTACTTGTATGGAACGTTGTGTTAAATTTTAACCGTATAAAAGTAATCCGTAAACCGTAAAAGTATTTATGTCGATTTTCGGTGTTAAAACTACATTTAAACAAAATTACAGCACTCCTGGTAGTTTAACCGTGTAAGCTTAACAGATGGACATATTGAGTTACTATCACATTTTTTTACAGATGATTTTATTTTCTATAAACTTGAGAAATTATTGGTCTCCCATAAAAAGTATAATCCTCTATTTCAACCCGTTCTAGTTTTATTTATCCATCCCCCCCGTCTATCTATTTTAGCCATATTTCATTACAATACATTTCTGTGGCACAAAAGTCACTGTCTCCTTTCTTTGTGATAGAAAACGAAAGAAAATATATTTGGCTGAAAAGGGACATACGAATTGTATAGTTCAATTTTATAATACTGTACGCCGCAAATCTAAACAAAGCATCACTTTTATGATACCTATTCTTGTTATTGATAACCTCTATAGGCGATAAACAACACTTTCCAATAGGTTGACTGCTTGCTTATCGTCTTTAGGCAACTAAAAACGATAATATAAAGTTTACTAATCAGGACTGTCGCTTCTAAACCATAGTCTACCTATTAGCTGTTGGTAAAAGAATCAATTAACATGTTGTTCTTAAGACAAGCATTCACTACTCTTATTTTAAAATCCCTTAATGTTGTAAATAAATATATTAAATTTAAAAATTAAGATAGTGTTTCTTGCAATTTATTATATTTTTTACTAAACATAACATAAAAAATTGCGACGGACAAAGTACATTGATCTATGATGATCTAATGATTGATCTATGAAGCATTACGGAGAGAAGTGATCAACGCTCCCTGCTTTTATGATTTTGCTCAACAACTTTAATAAGCCTGTATTTCGGAATTAATTTACTATCTCAATATAATATATCTACCTACTACGGATGTTCTTTGTACTAATCTTCCTTGAATGTATTTTAGGATCTATCGCTTTAATTGTGTTCACAGAAGTTGTATATAAATTTTAAAAACGAATTATTCACGTTTACATTAAACCACCACATTATCACGTCATAAAGAATACAATATCTTTCTGCCAAACTTTATCCAACAAGACCTGGTAACTTCTTAGAAACATGTTGTGACACGGACGGGACTATTCGGTAATATTTCTATATTTACCAAGACGGTTACTCTCTTGTCTTGTCTTCCACCTTCGCCAAATTATTTGGTGTCGGCACAATATGTCTTTCCCTTCCATACTCCTCTTCTCTGGCATACCTACTCTATCACATCACAAATCATCATGTCATTCTTCGTAGAATCCACTCATCTCTATGGTTAATAATCCCTAAAAAGTCTTAGGAGACTCTTCCGTAAAAGTAAATAAATGAATCTAATTAATAACTAAATTAACTTACAGTCCTAATCTAAGTTCATATCCGCGTAAATATCTCCGAAACTATAAGTTAAAACATGCAACAAAGTTACAAAATGCCACTTTTTTATTGGACACCAAAACTTTTCTCTTTCGCTCATAGCAATGATAACTCAGACAGAAACACATAAAAGTCTAGCCAGGCAGATTTAGAGAACGCCTAGCGACGCATTCCTGGCATGTCGACGTGCGTCGAGATCGGCGGTTTAGGCCACTGTGGCCCGCGTAATTGGGGCTGGCGCCTGTCTGACCATTGTTTTACTCCTTTTTCGGTTCCAAACCGACGGTTGAAATGCGTCTTTGGACTTTTTTCGAGCCACGGCTTGTTGGTTTTTGGAATTAGCATGTCTTATTAGCATAACTGTCTGATAACACGTGATTGCTGTTTTAACAGCTCGCCGTTTCGGGAGAATGGGATGGGACATATTGGCTGCTTTAATGTGATTGCCAACATTCTTGTTGGAATGTAATCTGATTGGAATGTCAGTGGAAATTTTATGGGAATTTATTAATTTTAAACATTACTGTGAAATATGTATACATATTTACATACATATGAATTACTATACAAGCAGGTAGTAGACATGGTTGTGATAAATTTTCAGTACTGTAAATGATAAATGTTCCTAATATTTTAAGTAAAAATGTAAAGTATTAATTAGACTTCTTAAAACTGCCTACTCTATCTCGTCAAGTTCATGCAGAGCTATAAATCAGCAAAATATTCATCGATTCATATACAAAAGCCGCCTTTGCCAAAGGGACCATGGTCTCGATAATATATGCGTCTGCGGGCTCGGTCACCGAATCAGTAATATTGTTAACAGGGAGTAAAATAACTACACGGGAAACCAAAAGGAGAATTATGCATCATCTCGAGAATTTCTCAATAAGACGTGTTGTGCGCGTGGGGCCGACGCGGGCGCCGCCCCGCGGCGCACCGGTGGCGCCTCTATCGATTATGCGTGTGTCCTGCTCGCACGGGTGTGCGCGTCCCGCTCGCACGCGCGCGGGTGGCGGCCTGCGCGTCATCACCGGTCGCGCGGCCACCTCGCGCGCTCACCAGACGACCCCTGCCTACTCTAAGGACTTTCGTTTAAATACAGACCTCGCAGGCCATATCATTAATCTATTACGAGGATCGTAAGGTGGGCTCGTGTATGTGAGGAAATTTCTCGTTTTTTCCATCGTCGTCTCGGTTAGGATTTGTTGTCGGCCGGCGCGCGGTGAAAGGTAACGACGGTACGAGAACGATATTCGGTTTTATGGCGCTTAATTAGCGTTGATCTTTCGCTCTGTCGGCGTCTCGTCGCCGCGGAGGCCTAACCATATAAGTCCGCCATTCGCCTTTATCGGCCAATATCTTAGGGACTGGGTCGTAGATCTACTTCGACCAGATGTCACGCTGGGAGTCGTGCGACTTAAAAATGTTATATCATTGCAAGACTCATCGCGAGATGCGCTAATCATACCGTACATATTTGTTAACAAAGATTGCTTTTATAAAACGAATATAACATTGTAGGGTTCGCCCGCGGCGTGCGGCGCGTCCGTCACTTACGGGCTGCGCGGGCGCCGCGCCCGGCTCCATTCATATTTCCACAACTGGCCGCTAATTACAGCCTTCGAACGGGCCTCGGCTCTCGCACCGATCTACCTGATTAAGTTCTTGACATTATACACTTCATAATAACATGTTCTTGAAGATGTTATCTTGTCGAATTTGTCAACTAGTTTTCGTACAGATCCGAGAGAAAGGAACATTGCGGGGAGATAAATAACAGATTTTAAGTGGCCGGTGTGTTGTTAGACTAGACTACAGCCGGTAAGCATTCTATAACCAACGCGGCTGTAATTTTCTGTAAACACCACTCGCAAAGTTGTAAATTAAATTCTGATGTCGTAGTATTAACTTGTGAAGCGGCAGCTATGTGGTTTTATAATCATTTTCTTGTGGTGAAGCAGGAATTTTGAAACAATGACGTGTATTTTTATAAAACCACAAAATTCAAAGCATATTTATGTAAAAAAATGAGCTTAGTCACTAAAATGCCTTATCGTCGTCTTACGGTCTTATTCATATTATGTTAGAGTAAGTTTGTAGGCTTCTTTAAAACCCTAAAAACGTACTCTAACTCAATATGACTGATAATATACTGAATAGTGACCTCTATCTATATAGATATCTAATAAATAATGGGTATACAAAAGTACGGAGGTAGGTAAATTTATTTGCTTAATTATATAGTTACATATTTTCAAGTCTGTTTCCCATGGGGGAAGGCAGAGACTATGGCTTTTCACTTACTTTCTCTGCTAAATTATACCCACTTAGAAATATAGGCAGAATGATCAAAATCAGAATTTATAAAAAATAATACGACATCTCATGCAAGTTGCGAAGCCTGAAAAGGCTTCAATTCAAATAAGAGAACCAGTTATAATGATGAAAAATTTTCGTCTCCGCAAGCAGAGTATCTCTCTATCTATAATGTTTTAAATTTCTAATCCTGCAGTGTATGTACATTGCAGCGATTTAAAAAACAAGTGGAAGAAATCGCGGGCATATTCCAGTTAACATCTATGAGTATTCATTGTTATTATCATTCTTATTTTACATCTTTTCCTCTCTCCCTAATGCCCTAACAAACTTTTTAATAAACACTTAACTATTAATTTGTAACAACTAAAATAACAAATGAAGTTTCAATTAACTTTATCTATTGCTAAAATCTTAATAAAGTTTTAAATGTCGGTTCAATTAATCACTTTGGCGAGCTAGCGTCATCTTTTTACGTATTACAACAGAGACAGGTGCTGAAAAAATGATTAATTGCATTAATTTATAATTGAGACTCGATTTATGAACATAGACTCCGCCTGTCTTATTCATAGACGATGTAGAATAATTATTTAGTTAAAAAAAGGTTTTAAGCTTTTTAATAGGCATCGCGACTGTAACGTGGAACAGTAACTACGTTCTAATGATTTTAAACGCGATTTCACTTAACTTTTCATAGGTTTTCGCGACTATTACACATTATTGAAACTATGTTTTAACGATTTTAACGTTGCCGAATGAAAAACCAAATAAATGTAGCGATTAAAACCGTTCAAACGTATTTTATACCGTATCCAAGCATTTATTTTACTTTTGATATACGTCATAAGTATGAAGAATAATTAAAATTATTTATGTTATATTTTAAAAGTAAGTAAGTAATACTTACATTTATACAAATGTGACACTCCGACGTAGGCAGAACGCATTGCTTGAAACCTCGCTTCAAGCACTATGGAATGATCAACGAGACCAATATAGTTAACCTTTTCGATCTCGAAGCACTTTACTTTCGTACTCCTTCATTTCGTAGACTTCAGTATCTTTCATTGTGAGACCATTGGTATCCATATTTGAGTGATTTTTTTGAGCTCGTGCAATACTTACCAGAATACAGAAAAGGCTCTTATACTGAAACCCGACAATTAACTGACTAAACAGTTAATGTACACATGACCTGTCCCGTGAAAAGTGTCGTAGGTACAGTCGTTTACGATATACTAAACTGCTACCAACGAAAAATTATGCAAATATAGTTTTCGAAAATAAACCTTGAAAATTCAGAAATATTAAAGCTATTACGTATTCTCTGAGTTCGGGTGGTGCTCTGTCGAGTCTGTTTGTTTTGCAGGCGAGAAGTTTGCCCAACCTATAATTACGGTCTTGTTATACTTTTTAACGTCCAGTTGTTAAAAACATTTGGTTTACTTTTTATGTTTTTGCTTTGCATCCATTTTTATTGCACATTTAAACATTATAGTTTTAACAGTTTTCGGGTTAAAGAACTTTATTTACATCAAAGAACTTTTATAATTCACTCAAAATATGAGAACATTTATAAGTTGTTAAAAATAAGTATAAATTTGTATTTAGCATTTTAGGACAGTTGTTCATATTTGAACCTACTTAGTGAGAGATTTAGATAATTAATTCGATATTTTGATACTTTCAGTAGCGGCTTGAGTCTCTTATCTTAAGTCATGTAAAAAATAATAATTTAACACTTGTTTTCTTTTAACGTAATGAACTCACAGGATATTTAATACCTTTTAATTGATGTACTTAGAAAAGGAACTTGGCTATAAATAGAATGTAAAACAGTGGAAGTAGAAGAAGAAAACTATTGAGAATGAAATTATAATAGAATTCATAAAGGTATACATGTTGCCACATGTAACCGCCTAAAATATGGAGTATTATACCATAAACATCGTATAGATTTAAAATGGATGTGCGTATACGATATACCTCCTGTTAATGATCTATAATATATAAAGAAACATTATTTTCTTTAGCCTTAATTATCATTAATATTTTTTTAATAACAAACATAAATTTGCTTGCATTGAAAAAATATTTGAACGGGTTATTGTGACAAAAATGGAATATATTAATTTTATGCCTTATTTTTTAATAATAATACCAAATGTTGTCTACTTATGTAGACAACTTTAACTGCAAGATAGCCGGAGGTACGGGCGCAGGTCTCGTAAAACGTGTTGTTATTATTAATAAACTCGCTCATTCAACATCTACAGGCACCTACGAGAAACTCGGATATCGAGTAGTATTGCCAGGCATATTAAGTACAATTTTGGTAATCAAATACATTTGAAGTTTCTATGAGGTATGCGACACATCCAGTCTCTTATGGCCAGTTCCTAATCTTACTAAATGTTCATTTGCGTTACAATCGCGCGATTAAAATTAGTCATAAGCTCCATACGAGTAATCTTATATTTATAACGATAGTAAGGCTAGTGGATGAATTGTAAAATATAGGAGTCGACCACTAGTGATTAAAACCCGTAGGCGATGGTAACCACTTTCCATCGGCTACAGCGTCTGTCTGTTAGCCTTTTTAGCTCCTATTTTTGATATAAAAATATTATGTAAGTTTATTTTTTAAATGGCACCATGTATCATAACCTAATTTATTTTGTACACCACTCTGCGGCACGAATAAACCCATGAGGTTCTATGCAGAGTCGAATGTATTTTAATGTGTATGAATGTAAGGATATTGGACAATAAATTAAAAAAGTCTAGAAACAATATAAAAGTACACAAGCAAATTTAAATAAAATATAAATAACAAATAACATAGCTATAAATAAATTTAATACTTCGTATTACTTTATTTTAATTGGCATTACCCTACCACTGAAATTACCAGAGTTATAGAAGTAGGAACGCAATATAGCTTCAAAAACATCGATATAATAATAGCGATGTATTCATTGATAACATCGAGACGAATTATTTCATCTAAGCATATAGACCCAGTAGTTTCTGAAAAAAACGGCTAACATGCAGAAAATTTAAAATATTTTTTGGCCTTAATCTTATACAATAAAATAAATTAACATAGTATATGTAAGCACGCGCATTAAAACTATTAACATAGTTAGCACTAGTGGTCCCGGCAGACGTTGTCTGCCTTTTAAAAGAATTTAGAATTTAAATTAAATATTGCCTATGATACTCAGGGATAATGTAGCATTCCAATGGAGAAAGAATTTTTGAAATCGGTCCAGTAGTTTTTGTGTTTATTCGTTGCATACAACCATACAAAAATCTTTCCTCTTTATAATATTAGTATAGATAAGTTACCTTTTTCTATAGGTAAGGTGCAGAGAAGGTTTGGCAAAGTTACCTCGTCGGATTGTCATACCATTATCCGAGGTAGGACCAGCTCTTCGAACATCAATACTTTGTTTTGTTAATAATTGCAGAGCTGTTTTGTGAATCTAGGTACTAGAGAGAACGCGATTAAATAATTTTAGGTTTTTTTTAGATTTGTTAGCAGTCAGGCTTAAATAGCCCTTATTCATATATGACTAAAGTTCGTTTTCTCTCCTTCGTAGGAGCTCATCTATAGCCAAAGTCAACGGATGTTGTCTAAGTTGCTGTGGCCCAACCCGGCACCTAGTGCGCCAAGAGACCCCCACTCAGATCATTTGGTTAGTAGACATTTTTATTTTTTTTATTTTAAAAAACTTTTTAGTTGGGAAATACTTTGTGACTTCAAAATTTGCGATTTTCTAGGGTCTACATAAAAACATCTTTAGAAGTAGATATAAAAGAAAGCCTGCGATGGTAATATTCAGATTATGAGTGCCAAAAAAATGTAAAAAAATGCACAGTAAACTTTTTTATATCAATATGTTCGACATTTTAAAAAAATATTATTTCACTTCAACATCACTATTAGTTTAGTCTACCTATCTCAAATAGATTTGTGAAAATAAATAACATATGATTATATTACAGTATCATTGTGTACACTATATACTTTTTCACTTTAACTTAATAATAATCTGCGGCATATTTGTTGTGACCACATAAGTAAGCATGTGATCGCTTACAACGCCAAACCAACAGTTTTTGAACTTTCCTGCTTTTCCTTTAAAAAAAGGCAACTTTTCTTCATTTTAACACTTCATAAAATCCTCATATAGTATTTTGGAAAAACAAATATTAAAAAATAATCAACTAAAACATATTAATGATTAACTAAAACAGAGCAATCTGTCTAATAGATAGTTTTTACAAATTCATTAAGCAATAACCAATAAGGTGTTATTGGTTGTTATTGCTGAATTAAACCTGTTTACAAATTTACATTACACAAAAGGAAATTCAAAAATAACCGTCAAAACAGTGCCTTTCCGGCAACGCCCCGAAAACTAGAGTTCAATTTGTACTACAAGGATATAATGCCCTGTATACACAGTGATAATTTTATAAAATTTACCTCAATTTTCGAGCGTTGAATGTAGGACGATTGAAATAAACGAAAGAAATAAGAGTAATAATAAAGATCTTTAACTTCGGTGAACCTGCAGCCCACCTCTCTACACCCGTTAGCCACTCACACCCATGTTGCCTCTGTCTTTTATGGCATTCACCGTCTGCCCTTTTTTCCATGTTCCCTGAACATTGCGACGAGCAGACACCATAGTCCCCATATTCCCAGAGCCCTAGTACCATTAACAGTTCACCCCAATAGCCCGGTACTTTCTCTTCTCATTTCCCACAATAGTCCTACACTGGCCGGGGCTTGTCCTTGGGTGCATTATTATATGGTGTAGACAGGGATAATCGCCGGTCAGTGTCACGCCACATTTAGATTAAATTTGTCAACGGGCCTCTTCGTATTGGCCTCCCCATGGCCCCACGCAAGCCCTCCAAAAGTCCGGGCCATTTTTATGGCCCGTGGTCTTGAAAGGTCTTTAACTTTTATATCTTTAACAGTGTGACTGTCTTCAAGTTTAAAACAATTTCAACCATAAATCGACGCTAGAGTTAATATTATACGGCCAAAATAGAAAATCTATTCAATTGTGTTATGTGCCTAACAAGTAACGGAAGAATACAGTTTTATTCATTCTATGCTTAAATCTCCCTCAAGACTGAAAATAGATGTGCAACATGGACCCTACAATACTTGATTACCTATATAATCAATTTTATCTTCAACAATAATAACAAAAGTAATCTCATGTGATATAAATAACTAAATCCCTGACAGTGATGTTTCTCTTTTTTTTTAGAAATAAAGTAATATAGTTTTCCAAACAAAAACCAATATCAAGTGTAACCAAAGAAAAGATTTTATAATAAATTTAACTCAGTGCCATACAGACCTAAAGTTTTATACGGTAATGACATCTGTCATTATCAGTTTGCTACCGACTAGCTTCCCCGGGCGATCGATATATTGATGACTTGTCTAGTGTGTTTTAGGCATTATTGATTCCTAAAATTGATGGTCCAAATCATGAAGGCAGATGTTAATGATTCTATTATTTATGGTTGGGTTGGAACTATTATACTTTAGCTTTTTTTCACCTACTGAACGCGTTTGGATACGAGTCTATTCATCCGTGTAATTTCCTTGTTTTCGGGATAACGATGTCCAAATAGCGTTGTATTTTGTGGAGCTTGTTTAGAATAATGGTCTACGACCATGACTGATGGGAAGATTTTGTGTTTACGAGAATTCCGTCAGAGTTCATCATCACCCATCATACTAAGGAGGAACTTACCGCAGATAGAATGGGTATATACTACTCTATCAATACAATATACTTAATACAATCTTTAAAATTAGAATTTATATACTAGTTGTTCCTCGCGACTTCCTCCGCTTTTATTATTTATAATATTGTAAAATGCAACCTACACTTCCTGTGTCTGTACATTGGAGCTATTAAAAAAGACTGGAATAGACTATATAAACGAAGGTAACACGATGCATTTTCATTTGGCAGGAAATTCTTAGAGTTAAAATCTGCGCTACTTTTTATCCTGGGAATCCCTCAGGAAATTTCCCGGTAGTGGATTTTTAGTTTTTCGGGTGCATATAAATTAGCTTATTCTGGGACAGTTCTTGCCAAAACGATACCTTATAATCTTTTTAAAATGCTATGGTACTTTATGCCCCGAGAATTCGCGGGGAATTTCAGTTCAGGCGGGGATATAGTCGCGGGCACATCCTAGTTAAAAATAAAACTATAAAACGGAACATTTCTTACCAAAAGCCTAAATATAATAATAACAACTACGTTTTGATTATTATATTTAGGCGTTGTACACAGAATAGATAGTAGATTTAAATTTTGACTTACATGACTTTCAAACGGAGTTGAACTTCTACTGGAGAACACTTTTTGAAGATTTTCAAATTCAAAAGTTTTATACGTTTTGAATAAAAAGGTTTGAATTAAGATCACTTGTAGTTTATAAAAAAATATAAGTACATTAATAAAATAATATAAATAGAGAAAAAGTGTAACTTAGTCGTATAAAAAGTAAGAAAATTAACATGTCAATAAAACAATTAAAGTTTCAATAGCACAGTGTATTTGAATTAATCTCATGATACCTTTTAAAAAAAAGTCCATATCGCAGCGTTGTTGGAAAATTCTCGTAGGAGCTCATTCCCAATTTCTAGTACTTGGGGAATTTCTTGATGCTTGTACGTAAATTAACTATACAGAAATAGACTTACGGTCCTATTCATATTGAGTTAGAGTAAGACGGAAGGCTTCTTATAACAACAGCCCATAAATTACCCACTGCTGGGCTCGGGTCTCTCATTAACGGACAGTATAGCCTGGCATAGCATGGCCGCCTTGACACATCGGTTATCTCGATGTGCAGGTTGGATCACTATGTTTCTCGTTGTTAGCACGTGGTAATTATAACAATATGCACATTAGGTCAGAAAAGTGCCCAGTGGTGCATGCGTCCGCCCAGAATCGAACCCCACGCCCTTTGAGTCTGGGACGCGTGCGTTAGCCATTACGCTACCACAACTTGTGGCAGAAGTACTTGAAGGCTTCTTATAGAACCTTTATCTCATAGGTATCATAACTAAAACTGCTTTGAAATTCCATTATGCAATAAATACAATTATTTTCATATGTCCATGTAAGTAAAAGTTAAAGATATTCTTGGTCAGAACTTTTAAATTTGAAGCCAAAAAAACATGCCAAGCCCTAAGAAAAGCCTCTAAAACACGTAAAGTTTTCGTCTACAAAAGCAAAAGCCGTTTTTATTGATTTGTATCTGTAGCTTTCACGAGATACCTTGGCAAGTCCCGTGGGTTGTGTGGTATACGGCGCGGGGCTGCGGCCCATAATTGATTGCTCGAGTGATTGATAGCGGTGCCGACTTACCGTTCACCGGGAATCGTGTTAAACAAAGCGAGGACTAGATAACGAACGGTTTTGTGCCAAAATACGAAATGAGCGATGTTATTTTTAGTTAGGACGTGAACGTGCGACCACAACTGAAATATGTATACAGCAATTAGTTTGGCCACCTCTTTTGAGGAATATATCCTATTTTTTTGGGTACGTTTGGGAAAATTATGGGGATTTTTTTTATTCTATTGTTTTTGCCAGGTAGTAGGGTATTTGTCCGACTCGATGGCTACCACCTCTGGTCTAGACTATGCCACCATAACAACCATGAGTTGTGTTCGGGCATTAGTGACCAGGTTCCAGTCTCCCTTAAGACCTTTGGTGTTGCAAATGTGTAGTATAGGCGATTGTAACCGCTTTCCGTCAAGTGGGCTGTCTGCCTGCTTGCTGAACTCCTGCAATAAAAAATATTTCACCACTAAATTTTCCATTTGTAATGATTATTTTTTGTCGTAGTCAGCAAAGTTGTACTATTAAAAAACTACATAATAATAATCTGAATAAAAATCACTACAATTGAATTAGGGTGAAAATGTAATACATTTTCAGTATGTTATTTTTCTAAAATATATAGTACAATTGGCTAAAATATAGTAGTAAGTTGGGAACTCTAAAAGTAATCTATACAGGCAGTCTTTATTGTTGATTTACACTACATTTATAGTAACTTACCTACTATATGTTGTGATGGCCGTTCTGATACAATACAATAGTGACGTGAAATATACCATATATTACTTATACTAATATATAAAGCTGAAGAGTTTGTTTGTATGTTTGTTTGAACGCGCTTATCTTAGGAACTACTGGTCTTATTTGAAAAGTTCTTTCAGTGTTAGATAGCCCATTAATTGAGGAAGGCTATATATAGGCTTGACGGCCCACTTGATAGAAAGTGGTTAAGGGGCGCCTATAGATATTTGCAACACGTTAGGTATTATAAATGTACTGCGAGCCTCGAAGAATGGAATAGCCTAGCCATTGATACCAGAACACAACTCAAGGTTGCTATAGCGGCAGTCTCTAGACAAGGGATGGTGGCCACCACCTGACAAAAAGTTGTTTTATTCACAATACACGCAAGAGTTGATATAGAGAGGGTTACTCTCTATAGTCTATCCAGTTTCTTTGGAGTGTAAATTGTGACTTTTAAGTTCCCTGATAAAAGGAGTTACCCGAATTTATTCGACTACAACTCACCCAATTTACCCGATAACATAGCCATAAACCATCTGCCAGTTGTTTAAAAATAAAACAATATATTAGCTCATTTAAAAAAGGAACAGCTTGTTAGTTTTGTCAAAAACAAACCCCTAATCATAACGCAATTAAATACGTTTTTACGCTAATTTTTTGACTACACCCTTTTTTATAAGACATCTCGATAACGACTCTATTTGTTTATTTAAAATTTGACCTTGCATCTATAGTGCTAGAGTTCTTAATAGATTGGTGGTTATGTGAATAAATATTTAAGTTGAGAGTGTTCAATACATATAATTAGGCTGCAGACACCTCGGTGCTGGCGCCTCGGGCTGTTTCGGTTTAGGGTGGCCTTATTGCCCCTGATTATGTCAGGACAAATGAATAACCTGATTATAAAGGGACAATCGTCATAAAATGTATGGGCATAGTACTTAATAGCAGTAAAGCGTCCATGGACGCCGCCATGATTACTTTAAGGGAAGTGCATCTGCATCTACACATTACATTATTAACTAATATAAAATATAGAATTATAAATGTATATTATGTAGATAAATGTAAAGTTAAATTCAAATGGGATGGGAGACGCGAGGCTAGGCGGCCTGCGCAAACTCCGCGTTCACAGGAAAAGTGTAGAGAAAGATACTGAATTTATTGGCAAAGTGATTAACAAATTTGGACAGCAACTTAGACACCTTGAGTTTTTGTTCGGACAATAACTTATTTTTTTTTTTATGTGTGTTTGTCTGCAGTTCGCATTTGAAGTGAAACTTCAGAGAATACACTCACAGATACTTTGTCTCTAAGTTGCGTGTACTAGTGTACACACGTAAGAAGTAAAACTTCTTTATGACCTTATTTTTCGAAAAATGATCTACTAATCTACTATATGCAACTTTACAGAAATTGGTTAAATAAATAAAGTTCTGGTCGATTCAACCGTGGTAGGGGCAACAAAAAAATGGCCGTAACCGCAAAAAGTGACTGTAATTTTTTTTCCAACGCCGATAAAGAAGTTTCACTTCAAAAAATACAATTCGAAATTACACACTTACACTTTAAGTCACAAGCATAAAGTTCCAAATTCAATGTACTGATAGGCATAATTTCATTTGATTTACGTGTAAAAGAATATCTGCCTTAAATTTATACAGATAGAGCTAAAATCCATATAAAATCTTTGAAGTTTTGTATAAATTGAATATTAATAATAATTGGTAAAAATAAATGTGTTATTTCGAATCAAATAAGGTTAAATTTTATGTATTTATCTCTTTTTACTATCACTTTTTCGTTTCATCGATATTCAAGTCACAACGATTCTAAGGGTTTCACTTCAAAGACCTAGTTTTTGAAGTAAAACTTCAAACTCAAAAAAAGTTGTAAACCAAATCTTTTTTTTAAATTTCATTTTAATTGAAACCTTATCTGAACCCACCCTATATAAATGTGCAAACACATTAAAAGTGGGTAATAATTGGTATAATATCTTAAAATTTACAAAATGATTTAATTTTACAGGTTTTAAATTTAGAAGACTATATTTTTTTACTTTCCCATTTCGATTCGCTTGCGTAAACTTTGAAACTTAATTCAAAGGAAATAATTTATTTGCAGACGAAAAATTGTTGTATCCCAAGGTCCCAAATTATGTTCAACCTAGCCATTGAAAATGAAGAAACAAATATTCAAACAAAAACTTATACATTACAAATATGGACACATACAGTATTTTGATTTCTTACTTAACGACTTTTCTTATTAATATACAGTTTCAATACATGTATTTGTTGGCGGCATATTGTCTAAGATGTTTCGTTCATAAACTTTCACCTTAAAACTATTTTGTACAACAAAACAGCAGTTTCTAAATTAACTATGACTCCATCAATAATCGTCTGGCGATTGTCGATAACAATTAAAAACACTAGATAATCGACTAATCAATCAACTAAGTTATGTTGAACTAACGGAAAGTTAATATATCTAACACAGAGGCAATTATCACCTCTATTATCTTGAAAATAGAGTTGATATCAAATTGAAATTATTACTTTTTCGGTAATGAATATTCAATTTATATCGACTGTGTTATTACGACTATAAGGTTTGAAATCAAGTAGTTACTATTTTTAGGCGAAACACATATGCAATACTTTTAATTAATTTTTAAACTTTATAACGATTGGACCACTTCTTCGTATTTCAAAATACGAAGACAAAGACTTAGGTATAAAGTTTGTTATTGCTTTTTAATTATGCCTACGCAATGTTTGTACATATATCCAGACTAAATGTGTCTTGCTATTTTAACTTTGTAAAATAATTCAAGAATTAGTCGTAAGGACAAAGCCTCACGTGAACCCATATCCCATAATGTGTACGCTGGCTTTAACCAAACTGTAGATTTGATATTTAACTTCCACCAATTTTCTGAGACATTCCTTTATGTACACTGTGTAAATAAAACTATTTCAATTCTAAAACGTTGGCAACTATATTAACGCCAAACACGTCATCTTCGGTAATCGCTTACTCATTGGTCTGACATATGCGATCAATCTAAGGTTGCGCCGGCGCATATTCCAACGAAAGCAGGTGCCAATGATCCATTGATCATATAATTTTATAGAGGGTACGTTTATAAGCTAACATAAATAATTCACGTTTATTAGTATTTTGAGAGACATTTCGACTGTTTAAATAACTACTTAGTCGACATGTGGTGATTATTGACCGATCAAAACAAATAAAGACTGTATGATAAGTTTTGTGCTTTTGTAATTAGAAAAAGTAACACAAATCCGTATTAAACTTTTTTATTTTTAATGCGACATGAAAAGCAAAAGCATTAGATTTGCGCCCCCGCCACTTGTGTAACTTATTAAAACACTACTCGCGATATAAAAACACATTGAATAAATTATGCAAAACCTGTTAAATGCTGAATATCCAAAACAGACTTGCTTAAAGGTCTAGAAACCAAGCCATAAAATAAATAAAAAAGACACGAAAAGCGCTCTTTTACGTTCTATATTTTCAAACTTCAAACTGAGAACAATCCATTAACGCATATTGTCTATTCTTCTAGTGCATTTAAATGTAGAACAAAACCTCGTAGCCGTATACGACAGTGGCGCTACCATCAGCAATTACAATTATAACTTACATCAAAACTAATGACGGACTGAAGGAGACTGAGCTATCCTGTTGAAACAACGAATACGGAGTAACAGGTCTTGATACTCTGGTGCATTATAAAGCTTGAACGATTTAATACTTGACGCTAAGCACCAAGCAGCTTGGATAAAACGTTTTTATAGTTTTAAACTATCATCCGAGTGGTATGGCTTGTTTACGTAAAAGTAACAACGCATCAATAAAGGATGTATGCACTTTGCTTTACTTTTTGTAATGCTCTAAAGTCATTTCAATGGCATAATGTTTATATTTTCAATGAGTAAATAGCAATAAATAGAAGGCGATGTTTTACTGAGTAAGCTTTTTTCAAAAAAGTAAAAAAAACTTTTCACTTCATTTTCAACATTCTTAAATATCTTCAGTCAAATGAATCCTAGTTATAAGAATGTTAATAATTATTTTTTGCCAAAATTGTGAACCTTTGCGTGGAAGGTTACAATTATTAGTGAAAGTGACTTTCCGAGCTGATACAAGAGTGAGTACTTTGTTTTGCGTCATGTGGGAAGTTATGAATCCGTTTTTGTATCTAATTGCTTGAAATTATTTTAAAATTTAAACATTCATAAACACTTGGCTCTAGCTAGATGCACAAAACATGCGAAGCTGTATTTGAAGAATAATAACTATAACCACAGATATGGGACTGGAGACCAATTCTGCAAAATTTAATTAAATAATCAACGTCATTTGTATCTAATTCTTTACATTCAATTCGCACTATAAAATCTAAAATGTATTAGCTAACATTTACAAATAGATAGCTTTACGCGAAATTCCTTTAAACCCACGTAATTTAGATCGATCATTACGCTTTAATACTATGCACTATACTTGAAAGTCGGAATATCTTGGAAATTTGTATAGCTGTTGACAGACAATTTTGAGCGTGGGTGGCTGTTTTCTGGATTCAAAGACTTTCAGGCTAGACTTGTTTTGCCAGCCTGATAAAGTTGTTGACATGTTGTTTCTCACTTGAATACATTCTTTGACTTAATTGCATTTAAGATTTATTTTTTATTGGCGGCGACATTAATCGCGCAGGAGTGACACTTACTTATTATTATATTTTATTTATTTTATATGTTATTTTTACCAAGTTTAATCTTCGTGTTATATAGATGTACTTGTGAGCTAAGTTACTGTAACGTTTCATCAATTTATCAGTTAACCAACCCAAAGATGGATTAGGTGTTGAGATTTTGTCGTGTTCAACAAAATCCAACTGTAGGTATAATTTATCATCATATTTAATTGAATTATTTATCATAATTATTTTACAATTTTAAACTATACTAGAGTTATCCCCGTGGCTACGCCTCGTGAAAACCCTAGGTAGTAGCTGTATGTTACGTTCATAAAAAATGATTAACTATAAGTAGTAAGTAATTAAATATACATACACTTTCAATACTTTCGTTTCTTGCTCAATTCATTAAAATTACAAAGAAACCACAGACTACTAAAGACACTAAGTCAATATAGTGTAGACAACTGCACAGCAAAACATAAAGAGAAGTCGCAGCCAACCTGATTTGAAGTACCTATACTATACTTAATGAATGACAGGCAACCTGACAACGTATTTATTATTGAATTACAGCGATGGTTGTCGAACATCACAATTGGAGCACTATCTATTTCGCTGATCCGTCTATTTGACGAAAACGACGTCATTTGTCGAGAATAATATGTCTAATATATACATTAGTTATTAGTAAGTTTAATATATATATTAAACATAAAAAATAAGCATCTTTACTGAGAGAGACGAGCCACTTCTTGGTGTCACGAATTTTTTAAATAGATATTAGTTATTTTCCAATAAATGTCTTTTAATGGTTACATACCTAAATAACCAAAACAAGGTCTGTAACTCACCTTTGGAATGTAATTCGTCGAGCGCGGACTGCAAAGCACTTGCGTCTATTTCTTTTCTTCTAGACATTCACAATTGAAACCCCTTGTAGGCAGTGGTAAAATACAAGTAAACGCTTTCTGTCAGCACTCGGCAGGCGGCACCTATGTCGGTGGAGATGAAAGCGGCCAGCTTTGTGAGCAGGCGCTGCCGGCAAATATTTATTTTAATTTAGTGCTCGCCCGCCGAACGCTCGTTAATCGCTAATGGATTTGCTCCTGTACAATCGGCGCATGCGATTGTCCAATATGATGCGTATTTAAATGTCCAGTTATGATTTTAACATTTGCATCTTAATGTTTTCGATACCTTTGCGTCGTAAAGGATCTGTGTCAAGTGTCTTATATAAAGGTTGCTGCGTGCCGTCCGAATTGGAAGTGAAACAGGGCTTTATAGTGAAAGCTCAAATTGTGTTTTCTATTCATTCTTTTTGTACGGGATATGGAGGGTAAAGGTAAAGAGAACCATCTTTGTATATGAAGAAGTGTCCAACGAAATGCATTAAATTAGGGTGGCGCCACTTTGGAATCAGGGTGAATTTTAAAGAAAGCGCCAAAAGTTATTACAGTAGTATTATAGTGTTTTAGTTATATAAAATTAATTAAAATAAAATCACTAAGCGTATTAGGTATTCAAAATTCACGAAATAATATCACTATTCACGTTTTCACTTAACAATTCTTTGAGGTTATATAGAGTAAATTACTTTGTACTACGTAAATAGTTGATGTTTTATAACAGTGTACTGTCTGTCATCGACTACCAAATTTTTTTAACTCGACATACTTCGATTCGTCTACAACAGCTACATTCATACCATACCTTTTCTACATCAGCGACATTGTGGACGGTTTTTGAACTGTTATTTACAGCTTACAACTGATGTCCAGTTGTAAGCTGTAAATCAACAATCAAATCAATCAAAATTCAAATCAAACAATCATCAATCAAATTCATCAACTATTTTCCTATATGAAATGATTTTCCTTACTCCTCTACTCTCCATAGGACGGGGTAGCAACAGCCGTACATTACCTTGTCAACGTGTTACACGGACAAGTGCATTTATAACATAGAAATCAGTACTCGTCCTTCCACCACCGTACTCGTTCAGTCGGCAAACAGCCATTGATCCTTATCGATATCTTAAGCACAATCATTTGATTAATTAGCATAACTGTATCAATAAATAGCTTAAATCTAGAAACATCTATTATTAACACCCTATACCTACAGGAAAACTCAAATCATTTTCTAATTTAGCGGTTTTTCGCTAGAATCACTCCATATCTCCTAAATTGTTTAGCGTGTCTTCGTCAAACTTGTTTTCATTAAGTGGGAGTTGTTTTAGGTCTACGATGTTGAATTATTCAGGATTTTACACCAAAGCGTACAAAATTTAAAAAATTTCAGAGTGTATATCTTGCTATCTATAGACAAGACATCCTGTCTAGACTGACCTATCAGACACCGACCAACAGTCTTCTTAAATATCACTTATATAGATAGAACAGTGCAAGTGAAAACCATAACCCACGGTTCCAAGGTCAGCCTAGGAAAGGCTTTATTGTCACTGGTCTATGACTATTGCTCTTGTATACCGGAACAGTTTTCATTGGTTGATGGAGCTCGCATGCGAGGTGCTGAAGATCCCACCGCACATTTTACAATTACTTCGAAAAATTGCTACTGCAGACGTTGCTAACTTTGGCACACGGCAAGCTTGATACCGACGGATGAATTTCATTGTTATACCGCTTATAGAGACTAGTTGCAAGCCGAATTATTCACTTACGACTGTCTTTACTGTCAACTCTTTGGCGAGGAGTCCTTGCATGCTCGTATATTATTTTTATCCATGCAGAAACTGAGAAAGTCTGAAACGCAATTTTCTGCGGCCAGACGGCCTGTCGTAACTGGCGACAAAAACAACCCACAGCCAGGTGGTAGGGTATTTGCCCGACTGGATAACTACCACCACGGGTCTAAAGTATGCCACGATAACAACCTTGTGTTGTATTCCGGTATTAATGGCCAGGCTCTAGTCTCTCTCTAACGAGCAACAGCGCCTTTGGTATTGCAAATGTCCATAGGCGATGCTAATCGCTTTCCATCTCATGCAATAAAAAACCTTTTTCTTACTTAATTTTTCAATAAACACCGTTTCGAGCGATCGTGTACCTAAAACATACGTAGAGTGCGGTTACTTTCTAAATAGTCTCTCTGTTCTTTAGTGGTATCCCAAGAACGTTGCGAAGGTAAAGGCCTCCTAATACCAGCTTTAGAACATCTAATTTTGGAAAATCGCATTGAAAATTTCACACGGGTCCAAATGTAGGTAGGTAAATTGAAATGATATGATAAGCCCTCCACCTTATTTTGTCACTTGTCATACACGAATTTGCGAAATTATCTATTTTAACCCAACCTTGTTCCTAGTCGATATATACTGATTTAAAGCAAGTTTGATGATTAGATTATGTCACTAAACTACCGCGTCACATACGTCGGTGTCCTCGCGTGTTTTGCTCCAATATTTGCCCACGCTTTTTGTGGTAAAAAGGGCATTAGTGAACCCTTTTGTTGACATAAAGCTAAGACGGTTTGCGTGTCAACAGTTTGTACAAATATTGGTGCATCGGCGGCTTTTCTGTATAACGTAATCTGCCTGACTGTCGGCATCGTTGTGAGTACGCTGTATAAGTTTACACTACACACCGGCTAAGTGAGGTAGGTTGACGATTAACTTCCTCTCGCTACTTCAATGAGCATTTCAGTTTTCTTCTGTCGGAGGGCGACTTTATTAATTCTGAACTACAGCTGAACAACTGAGTGCCCACCAGATAGGAAGTGGTTACCGTCGTCTTTGAACATTTTCAACAACAGAATTGTTACTAACGTGCTGCCAGCTTCCAAAGGGAGACTGGAACCTGGCCGCTAATACTGAAAAAAACTAGAAGTTGTTATAGTAGCATACTCTAGCTGTGGGTGGGTGCCAACTGGCCATCCAGATGGGCAAATACCCTGCTAGGCCGCCCAGACCCAGGAATTAGTATATTCTTTCTCCGTTTCTGCAATGATATAATACTTTATATATATTATTTTCTTAATTTTTCGCGATTAGTGTACACTTCAAACGTCGCAAAAATAAAAATGATATATATTACCACATCTTGTATTATGGACTGTGTAGTCAATTCTCCGTGCAGGAAAGTAAAAACAATGCTAATTCCTGCGGCTACTTCAAGTTATGTTCCGGCCGGCATCAACCAGGCTCTAGTGTCTGCTTCAAGGGCGGCAGCACATTGGCAGGTCCTCTAGTATTACTAAGGTCATAGACTACGATAACCACTTTCCATCACAGTTGGGCTTTCAGCCTGTCTGCTGTGCTTCAGCAATTAAAAAATTGAAATGTGGTTTTCCGAGTTGTCATACGAATCCGTTAATTGGCGTCAGATAAGATCTATACGAAGACTCAATACATCAGAAGAGACAAGGCGGGCAAGACCAACTCCTGCCTGCCCCTGTGCTGAATTTTGCTTCTAAGATTATTACAATACTGATCTTAAAATCATAAATCTACAAAATTAGCCTTGGTTGAGTTATTGAAAATGCTTGTTTTTTAAGTAAAACTTTGTTGTGAACTAGGTTTAACATAGAAGATGGAAGCAGTCTAGTTTGCCAATAAACACAATCTGAATGGCAAAGTTATCAGTCGAGTTCTAACAAAAACAATTTGATTATTCAAGTGGCTATTTTCCAAGAAACTGTCGAGGTTTAGTTTTTATCTAGTTTCGACGCTGATATTGGAAGTGTTATTGCTCTTTCGGATAGCTGCCGATCTTGTAAATATTTGTAGAGTTGAAACTATTTGGTAAACTTTTCCAGGCGTGTACAATTTTCATGAAAATGTGCAAACAATGATACATTTTTTTAAATGAATGGTTTAAAGAACTATTTTCGTAGTCTTTTTACTTTTGCTATAAATAGATTAAATGTAGGTATTTATTCATTTTTCTAGAACCTATAACTTATGGCCAGTTCTTATATCTTAGGATTTATTTTCATGCCCTGCCATCGGTGGAACTTTGACATTACCTGTGTGGAGCGTATGTTAAATTTTAACAATAGCGCCAAGGCAAATGAACGGTTGGTACGATATAGAAACTCGCCTTTAGTGCCTAACGCACTCTTTCAAAGGCGTTGCTTCAAATCCTCTGGGCAACGTGCACTATCGAGACAGTTTTGTTTTTGTTTAGGTAATCTATTTAATGTTCATATTTTAGAGTTATCGTCTGCTGGTGGTGATGATAAAACCATTGTGATTATATGCATCGACATAATATCGATATCATAATGAGGAAACCTGAGCCCAGCAGTGCGACAGTTATGGATTGACATTATAAATTAGGCCCAACAGTGGGACGTTTATATATATTTGATATTACCAATATTGTAATTATGCATATCAACCGATTTCTACTGCATACAATTTTCTTTTACTAAATTGGTTCCTAGTCTTAGTTTTCTTAGACATGATTTTTTTTAATAACAAGCACATAGGAGTAGTGTTATTCTTTTACAATGAAATAAATTATTACATTAAATTGCGTTACAATAGAAATTTTAAAATGTCTTGCAGAATAAAACGGAGATTTCAAAAGTAGCAATTCTGGCTAGTGCGTCGTCCGATCCCAATGGATGGTGCACAACCGGCGATAACTTGCCGAAATCCCATCCTTGCTTCATCGAATTCCGAACGTGTGCAATAAAAAAGTTTCTATACACTCGAATCACGTTTCGATGCCGTTCTGCGAATTAAAATTACAAAAAGCCAAACCGAGACGGCCGTAAGCCGCGTACGCGAGAGCGAGCAACACAATATGCAACATCGTCGCATACACGCCCCTGTTCGAATAAAATTCAAAATAAGATTTCAAAGGAAGTAAAAGGAAAAACAAACAGGCGGCTCGGGTTTCTCTAGTTTGCTAGAGCGGGATAGATGTAGTTTAGTTGCAACCGCTTTAGTATTGGTTAGTTGATATGAGTTATGGCGTGTGTTTGCCGCGCGAATTAGCCATTTGGCGCGAACATGCGGGGCGACGCCTGGCGGGGGATCGCGTACCCGATGCCGACTACTGCAAGCCTACAAGATCTGATGCCCAAACAATATCATTATACTACATTGGGATAGGTTATATATAAAATAATATCATGTCGTGAATATTCCGATATTGGAAGGGAACATCAATATAATGGAAAATGGTATGAGTTTTGTTACCATTAAAAAATATTGCATTCCTTTATTTTAATTAAATGGTGAATAAGTATGTATAATTATATATGCAAATTAAGCATCATTTCACCGTTATTTTGCCTTTAAATTTGTATGTTTGTGACTAATTAGATATGAACCGAAAATAATGTTAAAGCATACAACGCCATCTAGTGGCGGATAGCAAAGTCTTTTCCTATCTTGAAAATTCTTAATACACTGATTGTAACTCGAATAAATTCAGTACATCGCCTTATTATATTTAAAATGATATATTAACAGTGCAACATTTTAATGAGCAATAAAATGTTATCCAGCTATTATTTATATATATATATATATATATATATATACATACATACATAACTTCACGCCAGGTCCCTTGCGGGTAGCACGAACATATATATATATATATATTAGGTGATCCAAAAAAAAAATATTTTTTATTCCAAACAGGCTCAAGAGTTTCTTTTGGGTGTAAAAAGATAGCATAATATTAATATTAAGATAGTCCTCATCGCATTTTTAAATTCCATAAGAATAAAACAGGAATTTTTTTTTGCTTTTCTGATTTTAGTACCGTTCAAACGACTGGTGACTGATAAATCGCTGTTCAATCTTTATAGAAATTGAATGCTCTACAAAAAAGGTCTGATAACATTTTTTGATTTCTATATATATATATATATATAAGGTTGTCTGGAAGAAATCGCCATGGGCGATAAGACGCGATTGTACTTTTATTTAATGTTCTTGAATTTATGTAGCATCTTTGTACAATAAAGTATATTCTATTCTATTCTATTCTATATATATATATATATATATATTATTGTATATATTGGTAAAATCTTTTATAAAACAATTGCAGTTGTTTTACCTCTAGCAACATGTTCCGATTTTTTACGGGAATCTCTGGGATTCAAGTATTTTCATACTAAAAAAATCCCATTACCATACTGAAAATATCCTTTGAATATTTTTTAGCAAATTAACTGCATTCTTTGTTAATTGTCCAACGCAGACAAAGGGCAAATGCTAGTGTTTCAATAAAAATATTTACAACAACTCTTAACATCGACATAATATAACTCACAAGCATGCAAGAAACATATTGGGAAAACTATCGTTCAAAATAAAAAGTTACCTACTGTGAAAAGTTTCTAAATTCCACGAGGCTTGGCGATTTTTTAATTATCTATATAGGTATAAAATATATACTTATTTAATTTATTAGATTGTCTGTCTGTGGGCCTTAACAATAATACGTGTAAATGTCGGGACAGGCCATTCTTTTATGTCTTTATGATATTTAATGTTTTTAGGACAAATCTGTTAACAATTAAAATTCCTAAAAAAAATCGCAGAATCTATGATTGTAAAGTTACCAAGAATATTAGCGACTTCCTACTTAGATGAAAACCTAACCTAACCTAACCATCGTGGCAACACTTTCAGGTAATATTAAAGTTAAGTGAAATTCCTTTTCTATGCCAAAAGCAAAAATATGCAAATGTAACGTTATTTCTAAAACTTTCATAGCTTCATTGAGAACATTAATTGCAAGTGAATAACTGCCACGAATTAGCGAAACCAATTACATTCAAAAACTTTCAATAACGTAACAATATAGACTTAGATCGTAGTTAATCAAAAAACGATGAAGCGGGCCATGATAATTCCTTTATGATCTACGACCGGATCGAAACGATTGCAACGGCACTGCTTGTGGCGCCATCTCGCACTTATTGAAGCAACCGCCATCTTTGATTAGGGAAGTACAAGACAATTACACTAATGCCGATATCGATATTTTTATTGCTTTATTTATAAAGTTATTAAATCTCTTGTTTTACAATGCCTATAATTTCAATGATCAAGTTTTGAACAATAATTAAATAAATATAGGTCTATAAAAATAAATATAGCTAAATTACAATCTGGTACTACGGACTTTCTAGGGTCTTTCTAGGGTGCAGGCTCGTATATATGTATAAACAAGGAGAAGTCATTGATAAACCTCCACATATGGCTGTCTGATGATATCTGTGTGATCTTAAGTTTACGATTATCAGAATTACTTAATTTTATTAAGATTTCATGATAATCCCTTCAATTCCAAGTCAGTCTGTCCAAAATAAAGAAATATACAAACAACCTTACTCTTATATTTATGAGTGAGTTTCACCGCGCAAATGTAAAATACATTTGTTGCAAACTGACAAGCAAAATTAAATTTATTTTTGGACTGAGATCATTATAAAATTCAAATTAATAAAGAATATTTAATAGAAAGTTTAAAATATAAATAAATTAACTACTGCGTACGTCATAAGTTTTACACTCCACAACTACAGTTCTCGTAAACTAAATACAAAACACTTAAATTAAAGTAATTAAGAGTATAAAGTTACAAAATCCTAATATATCTTGAAAGATAGTATCTTGACAACCACTTAAGTAATTGTTCCTATTTTAAAACTCTATTCTCGTTTTATTCTTAAATAATGGAGAAATCTGTCTGGGTTTTGTCTTAGATAGTGGTTACAATATGAACTATGATTTTGTATGTACTAAATAATATTAATATAATAAATGTATTTATAAGTAAATATTACTTTTTGTATGGGCTTCTTTTCATAGTGTTCACAATAATTTGATTTATATTCAATATCGACGATTGGGGGATAAACATAGGATAGTTTTTAAATCAATAAAAAGGATAGTTTCAGGAGGGTACGTATTTGGTATTTGTGCATCTTTAAGCAGCCGATCTTTAAGCAAACATAATTCGTACCTAGAAAAAGTAAACAATCGTGTTTACAAACATTACAATATGTTTATCTACAACACTTACAATACTTTTAACCCATCACTAGTCGTAAATGCATTTTTAAGGAAACAGATTTCTGGTACAAGACAATAGTTTACTGTTACGATAACAACGAAAATTGTAGAAGTATACATTCTGATTATTAACAATAATTTGTATGCAAACATATCTAGGTAAGAGTGGTCCAACAATTTTTAATCGACACGCGGCAAACATCGATACGGCGCCGGGACCACCGACAAACCCGATTTACATATAAATTTGTTGTCCAGCCGTAAAATAAAGAAATTGGATGGACGAATAAAAGGCCCGTAATTAAAGCCGACGCAACAAGATACAACTATAATTTCATTTTAATGTTATCGTTTTTGAAATGGGCCTTCCTTAGTCGGCCCGCTTCGTTAGTTGATACGAAAAAAGAACACTGCGTTTATGACGTCATTAAAGGATCATCACTCGTTGTTCACGTCAGCCTCGAGATTTCTGTGGTAGCCTTGAACTGGGACATTAAATATAACATGGCTTAATCCTTCGCGCGTCTATGTTTATATACATTTCTAAAGGCGCGTACTCATCTGCGAACTCTTACTGCAACCGAACGGATATAGTAATGTGTTCTAATGTGTACGCCAACATAATTTTTTTTAATTACAGCCATTATTAAATCACGGCATGTTGTAATAAAAAGTTTCAACAATTTTGTAACATCATGATTATACTTGAAAAAGAGTTTTCACTAAATTATTTACTAAAATTTGAGCTAAATATTTATTATTATTAATGACAAAAAAATACTGGCTGGTAGAGTGCCATAGGTACAATATTACTCGATGTTTCATATGCGAAGTACTTGATGACGTTTTATCAGATTTAGACATGGATTTAACGCCCAATTTTATTAGAAAAATTGTTGTTTGTCTTTCTTATCAGTGTTTATTTACTTTCCTCGTATTCGAAATAAAAAGTACAGTGTGAACCTCGGGTGAAAGGCTTGTTTAGGTATTCGAATTATTAGTGCCCTCGTTACGCTCGTGCACCAAACCATCTCGTGCCTAAATAGGTCACTTTCATCTCTCGTGTAACAATCTACTATATATAAAAATGAAATCCACGTATATGTCAAGAACGAGATAGACAGAATGATACCCATAGACTTGAAATTTACCATGGACCTTCTTTTCGCCAAGTAGAGTTCAGCTGAGAACGGATTTTGCGGCACTCGAAGCGGGCAGGTATCAGCTAGTAAAATATAAAATTATTCGACGATAGTTATAGAATAATATTACGTGTATGTAGAATATACTTATGTAACGGAATCTTTCATCGTAATTTTCAGCCACTTCCAGACGTCAGATTAATTTAAAATTTTGGACACGTAAATTAAACTAGAATTGTATATTTGTGTTGCCTTTCGAATTGTTATATTGTCATCTCTGTTGTTTGGCTTCAGTCAAAGACCCACAATTCACCAGTTTGTTGGCCAATAGGCCCATGGACTTGTATCCGGATAAACAATAATGATAGCTATGAGTGTAACGGAAAGGATGGATGTAATTTTTTTTTAATTGACAGCAATGAAATCCAAAGGACGTAACGCGGTTGTTGACTTGAACCTAAACTGTTGACGGGTTTTTGAACCCGTTTTATGATGCAAATTATTGATTGTACGTAATTACGGTGTTTAATTTGGCGGTTGTCAATAAATGGCAGTAATTTAATATTCATAAGTTCATTCATTTTCATTAGATTTTTTTACGTTTTATATTATTGTTGTAACGCCTCGATACATTTTTGGCGCGGTAGTAAATTTTGGATTTGCAATTTTCAATGTTTGTCATTAATATAAACTTAATTTTTGTATTATTACATGTATGTCTTTGATGACCACGGGCCATAAAAATGGCCCGGACATTTGGTGGGCTTGCGCGGGGCCATGGAAAGGCCAACACGTAGAGGCCCTTTGATAAATTTAATGAAAATGTGGCGTGACACTGACCGGCGATTATCCTTGTCTACACTATATACTTTTTTTTTTTTTTTTGAGGCGGGGAAAAATGACTAACTAACCGATTTACGCACTCTCTGGGCCGTCACTAGGAAACGGCACGAATCCACGGGGGGCGGTAACGCTAGCAATTGTATGCTCTACTTGCGCTCCGTCCGCTATGGACTACACAGAGGAGTGTGGAGACTCCGAGCGATGCCGCACGGGCGAGCAACCTCAATACCCACTAAAAAACCCCTCCTCCCTTCGCGGCCCTGCGCTTTGATGTGAAGGAAAGACTGAGATGTAGAACATAGTTACTCAGCAGTCGATCCAGCGCATAAAGTGCTGAAGTGTGCCCTGGGAGAACACACTCCACTACGAAAAGGGGGTAGTTGTTAAGTCCCTTGCTTTACCTAGTAGCTAAGGGCCCCCATCGTTCCGGATCCTACCTCAGGGAGGGAAGTAATGCGCGTACCTGCCTCTCCGGGTGCCGGCTGAAGGCCGGCGACCTCGAGAAGAGACCGTAGCACGCGCCCTAGGACTTCGCTCCCTATCCCTTTCTGCGGCCTCTTCAGACATAACTGCCTCACAGAACCGCAGCACCAGCGCGCCCCACATGGGACCAAGCCGGCCCCGGCCCAGCTGGCTAGGCAGGCACTACGTTGGTGGGGTCTACATATATATGAAGGACAAGGCCAGTGTAGGACTATTGTGGGAAATGAAGACAAAAGTACCGGACTATTGGGGTGAACTGCTAGTGGTACTAGGGGTCTGGGAATATGGGGACTATGGCGTCTGCCCGTCGCAATGTTCGGGGAACATGGAAAAATGGGCAGACGGTGACTCGCCACTCCCTGCATGGGCCCCAAAAAATGCCATAAAAGGCAGGGGCAACATGGGTGTGAGTGGCTAAGGGGTGTAGAGAGGTGGGCTGCAGGTTCTCCGAAGCTATTTCCGACGTTAGGCCATTTATTACTTCCACCCCTGGAGCTTGAGTCTTAGCTCTAGCGACCTCCACTCCGTGCCTGCTGGTTAAGGCAAGCACGGAGGCGGGGGCCTTGTTTTGGCCCCCGGAGTCAGGTACGAGGTGTCGCTACTCACCTAAGGCTTCGCCACAAAGTCCCCCTACGGGATTATTATCACTATTTTTTAAATTATTTCGTTTGCGGGTTTATTTAATGCTTTTTGAATATTAATAATAATTATATTATTCGACAGATCTAGATACACATTCCCAAACTCACGCAGACGCAACTTACTTAACCCAGACCATAGTAAATAACAGAAAGTTCGTTTCCGAATTTTTCCCGTGCCAGGAGTCGAACCCCGGAGCCTTTGCGTTCCAGCAAGTTCGGCCAGATAATAATAATAATCGGCAGACAAACACACACATTGTATATCCCCAAATTAAGCAAGTTACGCTTGTGTTATGGGTAATATACAACGGACCACTCTGGGGCCGATCCCAGACACCCAGAACATGGTAAATAACGGAGAAAATACGTTTCCGATATTTACTATACCAGGAATCGAACCCGGAGCCTTTGCGTTGCAATGAGGTAGGCTGGCAAAGGCTTAACCCGCTCAACCACCAAGGTCGTCTCTAGGAAAGAGGTGTATATGATTGGCGTATCTCGTCTAGGTACACATAAATATTTAAACTTATAATAATCGGCAAACAAAAAAGGCATTCACGAAATCTAGCCACAAAGTTTTTTTGCCTTTGTTTTTTTTGCTTTGCTTTGTGAGGTCCAAAAGGCAAATTTCTCGAAACAGCTAACATTTTTTAAAATAATTTTGCTTAAAACAATTATTATTCTACAACTACTTGTCAATTTAAATCATTTTTTCTTTTTAATTGTCCATAAATATTTTGTCAAAAACCTAACTTAGGTAATAAAATAAAAGAGGTAGGTAATAAAATAGATATTAACTAATACCTAAGTATTAGGTAATATCTATTTATCCGTCTGCTTTTCGTTCTGTCTACTTTCTTTATCACTATTCTCCAAAACTGGAAATTATTTATACTATGACCTTTATGAAGAAATATTGGCAGTAACATAAATTAAGTTATATGCTCTACAAGACATAATATTTGACCAAAAAAATAATAACTTGATAATTATAGTAACAAAATGAAAAAAAAATGCCTTTTGTTATGTCGATTTACAAATAAAATCGGCAAAAAAAATATATACCCGGATATGCTATTTTTATTTAATAAATAAAAAAATAACAATATTTCATACATAATTTATGTATGAAATATATTAAAATTCGACCTTCCGTGTAATTACTGAATTTCCTGACATATGTTAACTAACCCTCATAATGATCTATTGGTAATTAACACACAAAACAGCAGGACGAGCATCGTAAAATACGAATTATTGAGTAAACAAATTAACGTTCAGAAAATCTTTATTCATAAGTAAAACTAAAGAAAAAACACCTGTACACATATATTTTATTTTTAATTATCACACTAACAGATTGTTATCCAAAATTATAAAAACAAACTTTCATTTCTTGGGTGTTTTATACCTATTTCGATTAAATTTCTTTTGTTTATTATGAAAATTTTATAATACAATGTAAATAATCATTGGAAATTTTAATTGAATATTATGAAAAATTCAACATAGTATAAATATCAACACTCGGTTAATACACATGAACACAGGACGCTTTTTATCCCGGAAAAGAGATTTTTATTTATTTCCATATCCACAGATGTTGTGTGGATAATTGAAGCCGTATGGAAAGTCGCGCTTTATTTTTTCATTAAAAAATACAGACAAATCTAAAAGTGAACTCTTAAAATTCACACTAATATCATAAATGCGAAAGTAACTCTGTTATGCTTTCACGAAAACCACGATACGGATTTAACTTATTGCAATATATATAATTATAAAACTCTAAAAATGCCGTGTCTGTACATTGAATTGAAGCTATTAAAGAAACCAAATGGAATAGACGATATAAACGATGGAGAATACGATTTTTCAGATTATTCGTTTGGTAATATAAGTATGTGGTCAATACTGAGAATGGATACAGCACACGGATTATCCCGGAAAATGGGATAATTTCCGGGATATTTTTTATTAATGAGTTCAACAGACCTGATGGAAAACGGTTACCATCGCCTATGGACATTTGTAACACCAACAATGCTACCAATGTGCTGAGGGAGACCGGAACCTGACCACTAATGCCGGAATTCAAGATTACGTATTTGCGATTTAAGTTAATATTAAATTAGAAAATGTAATGCCAGACGGCTGTCAAGAGGGAGGGCAGTTCCTAAAAGACTGGCATCGTTGACTCGTAAGACAGCAATGCAAATGTCTTACCTTTTTCGTTAATTAAATAAAGAATAACACTCATAATTCGTCTGGGAACATTATCAACATTATGTTTCTTACACATGCCTGTTGTTAAATAAAATTTTATTGCCTAATTGGCGTCCCCCATGCCACTTGCGCTGACTTTATTAGTTTAAATTGCTTTTAATTTGATTTAATGAATTGATTATTCAGTTGGGACAGCTTCCGTTTAATGAAAAAGATTTATTGTATAAACATGAACCTCTTTTTTGTTACCATTTACTGTTTCGACGTTCCGCCCTGTTTCATCCGAAAAATATGTGCTCTTGGAGTAGTACTCTGAACCGAGGCTTACACTTGTATAGTAGAACAATCTAGAGGAAATCTTATCGCTTGATGTAATTTTATGATAGTCCCCGTTACCGAAGGTACACAATTTGAAGGGTGATTCACCAATAGGGGTACGGACAGTTAAATCAATTTAGATACTTTTAATAAATTTGCAGAATATAGCCGCCTCATAGATTTTTTACGAGTACCTATTTATGATATCGTAAGTAGGTACAAGAAGTCAAATAACGGGTTAATTATTGTTTCAAATGTAATTTAATTATTTCTATCATAATAATAGCAGCCTCTAAGGTGGAAGTGATAAATGGCATCATGTCAGAAGTACTTCGGTGAACCTGCAGCCCACCTCTCTACACCCCTTGGCCACTCACACCCATGTTGCCGCTGTCTTTCGTGGCATGTATTATCCCCGCAAATTGCTATTGCGCCTGGCCGCCATTTTGGTGACGTAACCGTAGCCGAACCCACAGTACTGTTAGCATCACTGGCCGGCGAGTACGCGTATATATCGAGTTGCGGATGACGTCACGTAATGTTAATTTGACAAGGTTCCAGCACATTAGCAATTTGCGACGATAATATTATACCTTCAGGATACTGGCGGCTGTTTACGTACTACTATAAGTGTAAAATACCTCGTAGTAAGTGAATAACGACAACCGGACAGTGTACCCACTGCGCTTGGCCAAGGCGACTTGGCAGGTTTGACACATCGGTATTCTCGATGTGTACGTTGCATCACAATGTTTTCCTTCACTGTTATTAACACATGGTAATTGTAATAATATGCATACTAGGTCAGAAAACTGCCTAAGTGGTGCATACGTTCCGGGCAGAATCGAACCCGCCCCCTTTAAGTTTGGGACGCGTGCGCTAGCCATTTCGCTACCACAAACACGACAAATATTTTTTAAATTTATAAATTAGGTACGTAACAATAATATATCCGAAAAGGTTTGGATGGGTAAGCCAGAGTAACAGAGGTACTATTAATTAAACTTATTTTTGCATTCATATAGGTATACGAGTAAGTATTTAGTAACGTATGTAAAGCAAGACGTGTCGGCCAATATATACCTATAAAATACCAAGGTAGGCATTTAAAGAGAAACCCTATCAACCAAGAGACGCATATAATTTAATTATTATGCATTTATGCAAACAAATCCCTAAGAAACGCGTTTAACATAGACTTAAATGCGGTGAAATATTTCGCATTGCGATCGCATACTATTGTCATCTAGATACGGCCGGCCATTGTGTCCTAGGGTTTGCATATTGTAAAAATATTTGTATGCAAAACTGTATTTAATATTCCTCACTTGCGTGCACTGATAAATCAATATTCATGACAGTGGGTTTATTACGAATTAAACACGTAGTAGGTGCTTTTGAGTCGCGGCTTGCTTTGTTCCTTTTCTTTATTCCAATATACAGCCGATTCCTGTTTTACTATCGGTGTAGTTTCTACTCTTACATGTCAACTGCACAATTTCAAAATCAAGTAATTACAAGAAATTTTTCACTGATCCCAAAAAACCCTGAATTTTAACAGTATAGAATAATAGAATTGAAAACACTTTATTGTTCAACAAAATAAACAATACAGAATTAATAATTTAACGTCAAAACAAAAGGCGGTATCGTTTAAAGCGATCTCTTCCAGGCGACCTGACTGAGAGGATACTTTTAACAACATATATCTAGTTATAATTAAGTTTAAAATAAATAAGGAAGAACAGTACAATGTGGGCAGTATACAGCAAAGGTTTCGTCCAGAAAACCTTAGAATGTATAAGTAAATTTTGTGTAACATATGGGTTTTGTAATAAATATGACCAAAATAAAATATATCTCTGATGATATTCTTTGCTTATAAATGTGCAGGTACTGAACTGACCACGTAAGGGAAAAAGTCGTCAATCTAATAAGTGCGCATACTAACTACTTTATCGTCCGCTCTAGGGCGGTTACATTTGAATACGAAATCATTATACTAAAGCCTAAAATAATGCGTATCGAGAGGTGAAAAGCTATTAGTTTCAAGCGAGATATATATATATACATAAATATTCAACTTTTTCAAATACAATCCATATTTGATTACTGAAGCGGTTTTTGGGTCATTTGAAATTTGAAATTCGTCTCCCAAAACTTTTCAAATAGCTTTGCACCTATCTACAGTCCTTAGCAGTACTTTTGATAAAAATTGGTCGAAACGAGTATTACTAACGTAGAGAAAATAAAAAGGAAAAGATAAAAAACACCTTAAACGTTAGTTTGGCCAACGAAATTACAGTTCGTGGGTTAGGAAGGGAGAGTTGAAATTAAACGGGTAATGCGACGTAATTTGGTAACTGTCGGTTAGGGTCACACCACCTTATCATTATGTGACGAAAAAACCGAAAAGCGTACGACCGAATTAGGGGTGGCAGGTCGAGTTTTCCAGGGGTTTTTGGTGTAATAAAATATACTACTTACAGACTTCCGTACTTACCTATAGATGTAATCACATTATTTCAATATAAAAACATTTTCAAACCATATAGGTATAGCTTGTCTATTTTTAGGGTAACAGTGTATACTTGCTAGGTTTATCCAACGTAGATTGACGGCTTTCATACATTGGTTATCTAGTTGTACAAATTCCATCACAATATTTTCTTTTAGCGTCAGCTTTTTTTATTGCAGGAGTTCAGCAGACAGGCAGACGATCCACTTGATAGAAAGCGGTTACCATCGCCTATGGACATTTGAAACACCAAAGGTGCTATAAATGCGCTGCTGCTCTCTTAAGGGACATTGGCACCTGGTCAATAATGCCGTAACACAAGGTTGTTTTGGCAACATACTTTAGACCAGGGGTGGTAGCCATCCAGTCGGGCAAATGCCCTTCCACCTGGCTGTGGCTTGTTTTGTCGCCTCTTACGACAGGCCGCACGGCCGCAGGAAATTGTATTCTTTCTCCGTCCCTGCACGGGTAAAACGGATAGGTCATCGTAAATGCAAGAAGATGCAGTAAATGGCCTACGTAGCGCATATTTCCTTACAGCCACATTTTTATAGTTAAATTGATAAGTATTTACTGACCAGCGTTGATAAATTATTAATGTTTACTTTCTATGAAACATTCGGCTAGCCTGTAATACAAGTATCTGGGTACAAAAATTAAATGACAACCCTATGAAATTCACCCACTTGTTAAGTAATATTTTAACGCATAATTCGGGGGTGTGCCTTATGTTTTATTACGCGTATTCTTTACAGTTCATTCGGCTTTATGTCTCTTGAATAATATATTTGACAGTTTTATAGAACCTATCGACAAAAGTCTGTGTCAAAGAATTGAATAAACTATATATTTTATAGGTATACAATCACATAAACTTTCAGAAATATTTACATACTTTAAAAGAACAAAGCGTTGTTTAGAAAAATGCAATTTTACTAAAAGCTTCTTTAATACTTTATGAAACTATTTATTTTTAAGGTCAAACCAGTCAAGTTTTAATCTCGTAAGATTTTTTTATCTCAGTCATATTGTAGGTATTTAATTGATGTTAAGTTATCGAACTCGTGAGGTAGCTCGAAAAGTCACATCTCAACAAACAATTGAGATTTTTCATACAAAATAAGAAAGTTTTAGTAACTTTGACAAATATTTTCGTGTACTTCTCTTTTTTATGAATCGCATCACTCGCCAGCGATTTAAAGTTCATCCACACTTCCTAGACACTTGGAAGTCCTCCATGGTACGTGGCGGACGCTCCTTCATGCCATGTGTCCAAGTTATCGAATGAACTCCCGAGGTTTCCCCAGAACGCTACAATATGGGGCTCTTCAAAAAGGGCATGAACAGATACCTTAAGTCTAACCAGGTAGATATCGCAATGGCTCCCTTAGTGTTGCAGATGTCCATGGGCGATGGCAGCCACCTACCACCAGGTGATCCGTCTGCTAGTTTGCCCAAAGCAAACATAAAAAAAAGAATATTTTGCCTCCCCTCATTAACTCATGCTTAAGAAAGATCAATCTTTTAAAACTATTCTCAAATTAAACGAGTGTATCTACCTACAATTATAACTATTTATAACGAAAATTATATGGCAAGGCAAAACATCATCTTTCAAGTTCCAGCGAAAAAGTCACTATTCAAATTATATTTAATATCATAGTTAATCACATCATAAGCACCTCGCATATTTCCTCCAATTTTCTTCGATAAAAATCGCTGGCTAATAACACCTGTACAACATTCATAGAAGGATTAACTATTCGTTCGTTGGGCAATTATTGTTGCTATTTAGATTTGAATTCCGTAACTTATATTGCTATCAAAATCGCTATCACTGTTGCCAACTACTAACCTTGAAATAACGTGAATTAGCGAAAAATATTCTGATATGTTGAATATAGGTCATGGGGTATTCGACACATAACGCAATAAATTCTATAACAATTTTCATATAAAAGAGCGGGCGTTCAAATACCATGTCATTATAATAATTTTAAAAGGCGATGATAGAAATTATTTTAATTAATACACTATGTGCCTCTTTAAAAATGACGTCACAATTTGCAACGTTCGTACAAAATCTAGTTGGCATCGATTGTATACAAAATTTAGGTGAAAACTGTTATACAATTCCTAAAAAGAAATACTTTATATTTTGTGCGTGTGCCAATTTACTTGAAAGTTTATGTCAAAAATATACAGTTACAATATTTAAAGTCAAAACCATAGGCTTAAAAATTTACATTACACAAGGTTGAATTTCGAAAATTGAGGAAAAAGCTTTTTTAAATATTTTTTTAAATACAAGCTTTTAAGATTCTGGTTATCACGTAGCAGCAGACTGCTAGCCAAGACAAGTAAAACGATCCCAGACACGACAGGTTTATCTTGTTTAGTACAGGAGTTTCTATGGCCACCTTCCGACTCCAGCATCAAATCAGCTCCATGTTACCATATTACTGCATTGTCACGCGATATACATATGCGTGTAAAATTTCAGCTCAATCGGAAACCCGTAAGTTGGTCAAATTTAACTTGCAAGATTCCAACCGAACTTACATACATACATTCATCCATTGTATGTTAAATAAAAACTTATAAAAAATTATAGCTAAGATAATCTTATAATATCCAGTATTATAAGTAATCAACAAATTGTCCACTCACGATTGCCTGGAATTAACTAAATAGCGAGAAATATTGGTAAACAGCAACTGATCGCGATCGTCTCATGTATCATTCAGCTATGTGCGTAATAATGTCCTTTAATCACATACAGGAACCTGGCGATTTCCAAGGAAGCACACCTTTATTTCTACACTTTTATATATACAACCTTCATGTTTTACGAAATATACTCGCATGTTACTTCGTGTTAAATAATAAACATCACCATCGTCTGAGCGTTGCGTTTGGAGCATTAATTTCGACGCCCAGAGTCCGCTTTCCTAGTTTTTCTTCGCGTGGTCTCTGACAGCCCTTGTCTTATATATAACATTCGTACCACAATGGTCTCAATCCATTGGTACGAATGTCATCCTCCACAAATTTACAATTTAGTATTGAATAGAGAACGTTTTAAGCAATCGTCCATAATACCCATTTTCCAAGTCATATAATAAAACTACGTTTTAACGGTTTTAAGTGCGGTAATTTATTTTATTTTTATTATTCTGAAGTTTCGGCAACTTGTCAGTAGCCGTAATCCCGGAAGACAAAGATGTCAAGTGCCAATGAGTATTGTTAAAATACTCAATATGTTTTAAAAATACTCATTGACACTTTTTGTTTTTAAGCTGCAAAACTATAATACTTTTGGTAAATTTAGGGAACAGTAGTACATATTTGTTTTGTATTATTTATTGTCTATTTTACTTAGTTCTATGTGTATTTATTACTGCTTTTTACCTTAGCCAGCAAATATCTATTATTTTTAAATAATTTTAAAAAGCTGAACAAAAATCGCAAGAATTGAATTGTCGATGAAAATATGGTACTTTTTGTACTATATTATTTTTCTGTAATATATATTACAAATTGGCTAAAAAATAGTTCAATACTATATATTATAGTATGGGTAGCAACTCTACTATATAAACTACTTTATTATAATTCCCGAAAGACGCATGTATCAGACCAAGTTCCTAAGCTGTTTAAAGTGTGTTACGCAGACGATCCTGAACTCAATGCACAAGTACCAGCCGAGGTTCCATCTGGTGCGGGCGAACGACATCCTGAAGCTGCCCTACTCCACCTTCAGGACGTACGTCTTCAAAGAGACAGAGTTCATCGCTGTTACGGCGTATCAGAACGAAAAGGTATGTAGGTTCTTATTTTGATACATCTTATATCTACACATAATAATGTTACTCCGGAAAGTCCGCTCCGCTACGTTTGTTCAACGCGGATTAGAGAGTTTCACACATCGGTTGTTTCTATATAATTTTATTTATAACGAAGTTTTTTCATCGTCAGCACTCGTAAATCGTAACAATATACAACATTGTATAAGTCAGAAAAACTAGTTATATGCTTTCATATCAGGATTCGAACTTACGTCATTTGAAACGTGAGTACAATCGTTTCGTCGCCTCGTTATCGTTTATGGCAGCGCTAATATGTAGCCTCAAATATGACAAATATCAAAGTAAAGTGGAACTTTATCCTATGTCTTACACGGCACACCTGCCAGTATTTCGAGCCTTTACAGCCATCATATCGTAAGCGACATTTGGACCTTAGATATAAAAATATTATTTTGTTTTAAGATCTTCAGTTTTCATCATTCAGCCTAATCTAACTTAAATAGAAATTTATAAAACAAAATAATAGTTTAAAATACATTTTAGTAACAAAAAATATACTTGGTACAGATGTCGCTTACGATAAAAGAGCGGCAAAAGGCTCGATACCTAGATACGTCGCATTTTAACTAAGCGATAACTATTATTACTGGACAGTAAGACATTTACATTGTTATTCAGATAACAGCATAGTATATTCGAGAAATTTAAAGAATTTAAAGTGCTAGAAAGATTTCTAAACATATTATTCGTTTCCAGATAACCCAATTGAAGATTGACAACAACCCCTTTGCGAAAGGTTTCCGGGACACCGGCGCCGGGAAACGGGAAAAGAAGTAAGTATTTAAAATTTGAAAACATCTATATCAGGGATTTCCAAAGTGGTCGATATCGACCTCCTGGAGTAGAACTCATAAACAAAAACTGATTTTCGGGTTTGACGAGGTCTCAAAATCAACCCCTATTTATTAACACAAGTTCTTATTTGACTTTCAAGATACTGTAAAGTTGTTACATGTACAAATGTGTGGTTTATTTTTATAGTTTCTACTTAAGTATATTTACGTAATTTTTATTAAAGATGATTATTTACACCTGATATTTACTGAATTTCATATCTGTTAATTTTGTTAAATTTTGGTGAGAAAATGATGTGAGGCTTACTCACTTAACCGACCCTAAAGTTTTTAAATTGGTAAGTATTTTCTATCAATACGATTAAAAACTAGAAATTGTATTAAAGTATTTGGCTATGGAGGTATCAGTTCATTTTGCACAAGGGTCTCTTGCCCAAAATAGTTTGGGAATTCCTGATATATATATGTACATATGTACACTAGTGTGTTTTTTTTCCCCCGGAACAAGAGCTTCATTTAAGAATAACAGAAACATATAGGAATGAAATTACTCGATAAACAGTAACTCCGATGGATCTTATTATTATTAACCCAAATAATATTAAAATCTATCTATGAAATTCTAGAAATGCCTTGTCTGTAAATTGAAGCAATCAAAAAAATAACTAGAGTAGACCATATAAACGATGGAGAACACGATGCATTTTTTTACATTTATTGTATGTTTATCTGGGTTTCAAGTAAAAACTATAAGGCCGATTTCGATGCGATTTTCGCTGATCGACAGAAAATTTTATATAAAAATGTGTGACTTTTTATCCGGCGGGTATTTTCCCAAGTGCGGTTTTAAATTGTTCGGGTGCATAAAAAATTTAGCTTATTCCGACACAGTTTCCACTAAAACGATAGCTGCGATATTTGTGTCCCGGAAATCCCGCGGGAATTGGCATGTCAAACATGGATGAACTCGCGGTCACATGCTAGTATCAAATAAATAAAATATAAAAAACACATTATTACTCACCAAATTTTTGTTTTTAAGTAAAGTAGAGCTAGCTACTTTTTTCTTAGGGTTTGACCGCGACTCGCTGCAGGGAAAATTCTAGCATTACTTTAATACGAACAATAGTTGTAGGATATTGATAGTTTTTGGAACGAAGTTCCTTATCGCGCGTTGCGGAAGGGGGCTAGACGGAAAAAATTAAGACCAAAAGTTGTTACGACACTTTTTGCTATAGTTGTAAGCCGTGCGGCGTGCGCGTGTTAATTAAGTTTATATTACATTATATTTTTAATAATAAAAATATATTATTATAACTTTAAAAAAAATTACAATTCCTTCACTAATTAATCGAAAGGAACTTCGTTCCATCCGGGTGTCCCTTGACACCTCTCAAGTTTTTTTTATAGATAGTTGCGCAAAGCGTGAACTTTGTAGAGAATAGCCTTTCAAGTTGTCACAGAAATCTGATGATTAGTCCAGTCAAAAGCCTATAATTTGGCTGATCTACATATTTTATATTAAGGACTTACACATCAGAAGGACTATATGGACTAAGTTCCTTTGCCTGGTATTGTAGAGAATATTACGGCCACCAATAATCAGACACTTAAGACTCGTAGCTCGTTTGAACATAATCGAGTACTTGCTCCTTTTACTGTCTTAACAATTATTTAGCAAGTAAACGTCAATTAAGAAACTAAACCAGATACCACGTAGTAGCGTGAGCATTGATAATTTAGACTTATCTTGTTTGCTTAACATTAAAAGCTGAGCAAGTTTACTCATAAGATCAAGTAATCTTTATTCGTACTTAATCCAAAATTTAAGTTTGTTTGGTTATAAACTTGTGTTATCTAGTCAGTTTAATTAATTAGATAAAATATTTGACATATTAAGTCGTTAATGTTTAAAAATTTCGAAAAACTTCTATCTATGAGCTCTCGAATTTGTTTCGTGTTATCTCAAAGTCGTATTAAAGCTACTAATGCTTGCTATAGATTAGTTAATAATTAGCCTACAGTCAACATACTCGCATACTTAACTTTAAAGCCTATAAATTCTTTATTAAATAGCCGGTGCACACATCACTTAAACAAAATTATCTACGATCATAAGGCGGTAAATAGTGAAATTCAATTAAGCAAGCGCGCGGTGGGTGGCGCCGCGCTAAAAGGCGAGCTGCAAGATTAATGAAGGCGAAAACTGCCGACTGTTTAACCAAAAGTTTAAAGCTAACTGAATTAGCGTGCTATCTGTGAATCTCTTTCCAAATTAATTAGGGCACGATGGCTGCCGAGCGCGCCCCGCGCCGTTCGAAATTCAAATTAAACCAATCCGGCGCCTCCTTATTCGTGTTTCGAGTTAAACATGGCGGGTAACGGCTCAAAATGGTGGAGTCATTCAACTTGGCGCTTTTTTCCAGCGTCTTTGGCGTGCGAGGGAGAAAATTGGATTTCCACGATAAAATCAGCTTTGGTATTTTTTTTCGCCGCATAATTTGCTAGCGCGAGCCGCCTGTGGGGATAGGCTGGCGTTCCGCTTACTTATTTGAAATTCTAAAGAACTCAATTAGTGGTTTGATATCAATCTGTTCATACCTTCGGATCGTTACCATCCGATTGTTAAGTGCCTGTTGAGTGTCGGTTTGATTTCTGTCTGCGTTGTTGAATATGTAAGTATCGGGTGCCTGATTCTCATTATTCAAATTTTTACAATTTTTTAATAGGTGTAAAAAATATATTTAAAATTTCGACAGAACTTAATGTTTTGATATGGCAGATTAATTTTCGAAAAATGTACAATATAATTTTTAAACAAGAATGGCTGTTTAATATGCTATTTGAACTACTCATCATCATCATGAAGAACTTTCCTCGTTTGACGCTAGTTAAAGAGTTGCGACATAGCCTGCGAAAAGTTTAACGGCAGAAGGATCGGTGCTAATCTGAAATCGGCAAAATTTCCGCTGATGTGTTATAGGTTACTTAAAAATATATTGCGAGCGTATATATTAAACTTTTTGCGCGGTACTTTCCGCAATTGTGTCCCTATACTTAGAATTTTTTGACCAAAGTTTTTGACTTCTGTAACGTAGCTGTCATCTGAAGCCTATTTATTTGATAATAATTATTTTAAACTTCTTAACACTAACATATTTGACACTTTATAGATACACAAATCATGAAAACCTATTCTTTAAAAAGTAGAAGAAGTACTTTTAAAAGCAACTACATTAAAATGTTATAGAAAATTCGGATATGATTGGGATTTAATATTAACACAAAGAAGATCATTGGTAATAACTTTAATCTACTTAAAACACCCTCGAGGCAAATACCGCGACACCTTAGAGGGCGGTAGTGAGCCGCGTCGCGTGGTTCAAATTTCGCCGACATCATCAGAAAGTGATTAACCTTTCCTACCGCAGGGGACTGTGGTGTGCTATTAGAGAAAATGTCAAACATTTTCACACCCTCGGAAATTTGTTTATATTCTCTTGTAGTCAAAAGGCAGAGAGACCACCTGATAGAAAATGGTCACCGTCGTCTTAATATGTTCCCAACACCGTGTAGTGCTGTGATGCAAACGTAGTAGGTCTGTGGTGCAAGGATATAATGGAAAAAATTCAAGTAATTCAAGTGATAGTTTCATAAAATCACTATTAGTTCACCTTAATACTCATTAGAACTTTTCGACCTTCTTTGTTAGCAATCGAATCACGGTTTCTAATTGTTCACCGTTCACGAACTACACAAAACTGTCAGATAGCTGATTGGCGTACTGAGTTCTGAACGAGTCATCTAATAGACTGATGACAAACCGAAACGTTTGTTTTAGTTCCGTGTAAGGACCTGGTTCTTAATAGTACATTGTTCATTAACCACACCAGACTATTAACCGTTGTACAGACCGGAGGACAAGAGAGCCAACATCGCTTCTAATACTGTTCGGATTTTGCCAATACTGTTCCTACTATTATAAACTTTTATATACCGAGTGCATTATATAAAAGTGACAGAATGACTTTGGCATTTATTTATAATATTATTATAGATTACAGATACATTAGATTTCTACATTAACATAAATTTTAAGAGTACAATTGACATTTGATACAGCAACATCTTCCTCTACGGACAATTTAAAAGCACCCTAAATTTAAACAAGGAAGCCGAGAGCGATGTCAATTATTTACCTTCAGCCACAGCTGTGGGTAAACAACTCTTTATCATTGCATTGTTTTAGGGAACCCCAAACGCGACACGGAACCCACGACCCTGATTATCGGGGTCCAAATTAAATTCATTTATTGACTCGTCTCATCGCCGCCTGATATAATTTAATTTGCACCACCCCTTAAAATATAGGGATGTCGAAATAATAAGAAATTAATCAAAAAATCATTGAGTGTATCGGCAAAAATAGTTTTAAATTCACATCAGGAATATAGAACCAAAATTTAAATACATATATTAGTAAATATTACATATAATTATTTCAGTTCTAATTCTAACTGCCCATCTAACGATTGCCTGGAAAAAATCGCTGTCAGCAATCAGTTATCCTATTGTGTTCATATTTTTGATAAATAAAAATATTATTATAATAAGGAACTTCGTTTTAACAAGATGTCTGAATAAAGTAATTCTATTCCTGGTACGACTGAACATTTTAAAAGTGTTTAGTAATAATAATTTGTTTTAATCAGACTATGTCTCTCTATGATATGTGTTGATATACAAACAACTTACCAACTACTTGTAGCATAGGTAAAACTAAAATCGAATCTAATTTTTCGAATTTACTTTGAATTTCTATAATGACAACCAGTTATATTCAAATTGGTGGTTCCTCTAACACCTCTTTTTACTATGGATTTGATTGAGGAACATCAGCCACCGTAGGAAAAATCACGGCTGGTATGTGAGATTCGCTAGGTCTGGATGGCACTAACACGTCTAGCCAGAACTAGAAGTGTTATTGCCACACCACAATTAGGGATACCTACTATAACCCTTCGGTAGTCCGCCCTTCGCCCTTAGAGCTAGGGCTACTGGTATATGGCCTAGCCCCTCCGCTGGCCAAACGGCCTTATCCACTACCGGGGAACTCGTTTTCCTCAAAACGTGACGGTGGCAGACTAACGTCGCTATTCTGGCTAAATACGACCAAAATGGTTTCCAGCAGAATGTTCGTACACTTACTGATGTAGTGCAGACATCTATCACATATGGGAAAGGTGCGTGGAGGTCGAACTCCGCAAAACTCACCAATATATTATTTTTAAAAAGCAACATTAAATTATTCGGTTAGTTTATTTATGTCAACCCTAAGTTAAACTGTTTCACATTAGGGTGTCCACGTTACAATGTAAACTGGCACTGACGTGGGGTGGTTGAAGCTTCGCCTTGTAATTTTGCCAAATTTTTATCCCGGGATCGCGCGGTTAGTTCGCCCTCGGTTAGGGAGCTTTTTTATTGTCAAACAAGACTTGGGTATTAAGTAGGTACTGATTTGTGGGTATTGTTTTTAAAGAAAGTAAGTTGAAACAGCATTAAGGTATTGTTAGTTGTGAAATATGCACCCAGATATTTAGATTTGTATTGTTTCAGCGTCGATGCAAAATAAGGATCCTTATGCAGCATTCTCCTTGTAAACTATTGTAATATTGTTATACATATTTACTTTTTTTATTTCCACCTACGGCATTCTTCACATTGAAACTATTGACAGAGATTTTTTAGGTCTATTTTTTACATACATGCGGCGATACGTCATAAATTCTCAGTATCTGTCAGTGTTTTATTTTATTCAGAAAACAAATAGTTTATAGCAAGTACGTACTACTAAACTATAACCATTTAATTGTTTCCACATATAGATATCTACAATGCTTGCTAGTAAATACTTTACAATCTATTAATTAAATTGAAAAGAGGAAATTAAAAAAAAAGGTTTGACTATTTAAGAGTGACCTATTAAACGCAACCCGTTAATATTCAGACCTGTTCCTTACCAAGACCGTCTTAACATTTTGTGAATTGGTGTTATAATAGCCCTATGTGTATATCGTGTGAAACAGCTAAAAGATTGTAGTTAAATGACACACGATTAAAATAAGAATTTGCCCTATAATTAGTAGATATCCGAGACACAAACAACTGTTGAATTGTAGATTCCGGAATAGTCTCGTTGGCACCTTTGAACATATTTTTGATAATAAATAAGTGTAATTATATTGATATATAAAAATGAATGTCTGTCTGTATGTCCTTTATAGAATCTTAAACTATATACTTGATCATGTGATGATCTTTAGCAAAGGTGTTGTGCATGAGCCAAAGGAGGTTTCTGAGTCGGTTCACAATTGGACCCGGTAGGTGGCGCTGCTATTCGCATATCGATTGAAGCTTTTCCGGGCAGGACGACGTCTCCGGGACAGCTAGTAGCTTATATAATTTATTAACCTTATAGCATACATACATAACTTCTCCCTTATAGCTTTTAGCGATAAGGCCGCCTTTTGTTTTACCAAGTAACTATAGTCTTGTTGTGCATTTTTTTGTTGGTGAACAATAAAGTGTTGTCTATGTCTACATTATGTTGTGTACAAAGGACCTTGATGTCGTGAAGTACGTGAAGAAGTCAAATCCAGTCCTGATGCCATAGCCGATAAATAATTATTATGAAGATGTTTTGATTTGTCCAGTAGTACTAGTCGTAGTAGGTTATATAAAACCACGACTGAAGTTAAAATAAGACCTCCCATGTTCAAAATACACGGTAGTCTTCAACCGACAATAGGTTTAGATTACTTTAGATAAAAGCTATCTATCGATGAATTTTAAAACGACATAAAAATGTAAAACTAAGCTATTTTGTTTGATCTTTCTTCACCGCCTTAACATGAACCTAATCTTAATGAGAATTGATGCACTGAACACCTGTTCGGTGATTGCATTCATCCTAAATAATTAAAAAAGTTTCTACGAAAAACAGATAACGTAATGTTTACATGGATAAGTCGTGTATAAATTCATAGTATTCATAGATACATACATACATAACTTCACGCCAGGTCCCTTGCGGGGTAGGCACGAACAACAGAGCGCCATTTAGGCTTATTCTTACACACCTCACTTGCTTCTTTGACATTCATAGTTCTTGTCATGCACGCTCGTCTATTCTTAAGGCTCCTGACATCACCTTCTGCTAGTACAGTAATAGTACAGTACAGAATATCTATTATACTCCCTTGTTTCGTCTTCGATGATAGTGGACAATTGTAGTATCGGCTGAAGTCTATGGCATCACATAAGTTTAAAAGTAAAAAAGTAGCATATCCTGTTCCGCCTGCGACGTGCATTTGTAATTAACTTCATTCGGTTTTTATGTCAAACGGCGTCACATTAGTTCTTTTCCCATTAAACGAATTAATTCAAGAATATTGTTTAAAAACTCATTTACCATGGGAAAAACATCAACAGAAGGAAAGAGAGAACGATTATATAAAAAACTCGAAAAGAAAATTCGAAGATTATCCAATTTTGAGTCCGACGAAGAAGGTACGTATTTCGACTGGATCGCCATTTTCTTTGTTTGTTATTTTATAACATTTAAAACTAACAAAAAGTATATAAATACTATGTGAAACTAAAGAACATGTGATATGTTTTTTCTTTAAAACTAAATATAGACCTATCGTTCTGTGGGATCGCATATGGTCATTATACATCCAAGGAAGTTCTGCGGGAACTTATACAGTTATGAAATTTTTAAAATACACCTTGGGCGTTCTATGCGAACGTACATAGTAAATTCCAAGTAATTAATATAACTTTATATAACTAAATATGGTTATAATTTTTTTTTTTTAAATGTACCTAGGGCGTTCTGTGGGAACGTACATGGTAAATTACAAGTACTTAATATATTACTTTATATAACCTAAATATGGTTATGAAATTTTAAAATGTACCCACGGCGTTCTGTGGGAACGTACATGGTAAATTACAAGTAATTAATATATTACTTTATATAACCTAAATATGGTTATGAAATTTTAAAAATATACCTAGGGCGTTCTGTGGGAACGTACATGGTAAATTACAAGTAATTAATATATTACTTTATATAACCTAAATATGGTTATGAAATTTTAAAATGTACCTAGGGCGTTCTGTGGGAACGTACATGGTAAATTACAAGTAATTAATATATTACTTTATATAACCTAAATATGGTTATGAAATTTTAAAAATATACCTAGGGCGTTCTGTGGGAACGTACATGGTAAATTACAAGTAATTAATATATTACTTTATATAACCTAAATATGGTTATGAAATTTTAAAAATATACCTAGGGCGTTCTGTGGGAACGTACATGGTAAAGTACAAGTAATTAATGTATTACTTTATATAACCTAAAGTGGTCATAACATATTTAATGACCAAAAATTCAGTGATTATAAATTATTCAAGTACTTAAACTAGGTACTTTTTTCCTTAATATAATATCACTAGAAGGTATGGGTTTTTACAGATCCAGGTGAGTCTGATCGATTGAAGATATGAAATCATAAAGTCTGCCTTATGAACAAATCGTTGAATTAGTTGATGGAAAACCTGAAAAAACAGGAAGATAACCCATTAACAAAAGAATTACATATAAAGTATCTCCCATTGGGTGTAGCCATACCACAAAAAGAAAAATGGTTTAAAGAAAACTGAGAAATAAGAAATATTTGAAAATAATGTACAAGTTGTTGATTATCCACCAATGTCAGCCCCAAAGTTAAATCTGGAGGTAAAGGCTGCCATAACTGATACCTCAAAGAAGAGGTACACAATAATTGAAAAACAAGTTATCTACTATTCTATCATACCTAGGCAATGCCCTACAGTTATGTTCAAAAGAACATTCTGATGAAAATAAACAAATGATCAAGAAGATAAATGACATTGCAGGCTGCTCTGTCACTTCTTGTTTATAGACACCCGTTGAAGATCTCTCATCTTATCAACTTGAAAAACAACCAAGAGAACTTTAAACTTGCGGGGCCCTCCTGATCCACGGACAGCAGGGGGCTGAACACCAACACAAAACATTCCTGAAACAAATGGAATACCCAACCTACAACGAGAAATAACTTGAGGTGAGCGTTGGCAGGTTATTAGTAGAGTATTTTACTCATCAATGGAAAAATATTACCAATACCATTTTGAAATGGGTTAAAGGTGTGTATATATATATATATATGGTATTTCATTGAAAACAAAACCACACCAAAGCTCAGTTTATTTGAATAATAAATTTCAAAAAGTGTTCTTAAACATATTTGTCTTGAAATTATAAATCTACTAGAGAAAATAGCTATAGAATTAAGCATACTAAAATTAAAGAATTTTGTTCACCTATATTTTTAGTTTAGAAAGTGAATGGTTCCTTTAGGTTTATATTAAACCTTAACTGACTGAATATGTTCACCGCCACTGAGCATTTCAAATTAGATGACCATAGAACAGTTATCTTGCTTCACTAGATTTAAAAGATGTTTAATACATTATATCAATCCATAAATAGAGTAGAAAGTACCTTAAGTTCCTTTTTGAAGGAAATTACTACCAATTTAATGTTCTACCTTTTGGGTTATGTACAGCACCATTCATTTTCACCAAGATCATGGAACCAGTGATAGCTCACCTTTATAAAAAAGGTATTGTTCAATAGTTTATTTAGATGGCTTTTGTTAATAGACAAAACATCTACAATGTGTTGCACACATATAAATACAATATTCACACTTTAATAATTTAAGTTTTTTGCTCATAAACAGAGACAAATGTGAATTTGTGTTCAAACAAAATTGTACATTTTTAGGATTAGTTTTCAATTCAATTGACAATATGACTGTTGGCATATCTTATCAAAAAAATAAATAAATAAATTTGGAAACTAAAACAATAAGATACATGTATATATTTAGCCAAAGTATAGGTAACCTTATTTCTGTTTGCCCAGCAATAAAATATGGAATTGTATACACTAAAAAAGTGGATCTTGGACCTTGTTAGAAAGTGAATTATATATAAGTTATTTGAAACTTAGCAGCATATTTTGGCTTAAAATGTTCATACAAAATAGCTTAGGGGTCATGAAATATTACTTAAAATTGACAACATCACCGCTATATCTTATTTTAATAGACAAGGAGGAGTACAATATCCACCAACATAAATAAAATTATTTGGCTATGGTGTGAAAATAGGAACTTCTGGGTTGTTACTAGATATATAAACATTAAATATAATGTTACTGCTAATTTTGAATTAAGAAAGCAGTTATATATTACAGAGTGGGAATTAGGATTCAAATATTTTCATATATTCTGACAACCCATGTATAGATTTATTTGTACCAAGAACAAATAGTGTTCAGTATGTGTCTTGGCGTTCAATTCCAAATGCAGCTTCAGTAGATGCATTAACCATATGCTGGATAGATATATTCCTTATATTTTTTTCTCTCTTCTGTGTGCTCCTTAAAGTATTTATTTAGATGTTGTCATAGCGCCATATTGGATAACGCAACCTTGGTTTCCAATTTACAGTAAACTTGTAACCACTGAAATTAAAAAATTGTAAACCAACAAAAGATTACAAATACAGAACTCGAGATTGTTACACCATCCTCATCGAAAGATATCATTGATGTCAGGAGTGTTAAGAAGGAAGCCTTGTTATATAGGTTCAGGAATCAACTTTGAAGAAGTTGTCATTTTGTTATCATCTTTTTCAATACATTAAAACAATACTTACAATATTGTTGAACAAAAGAAAAATATTACCATGTAAATAATTTAAGTATATATGCATCAAATATATCTCAAATTATTATATATTTTATCAAAATATTTAAAGGTTTTTTCATATGGTAGACTAAACATAATTAGGTCTGCATTATCATTATTTATCATCTCACACATAGGTAACAATGACAAAATTAAAAGGTTGTTTACAGGTTTTTAACAGACTTAAACCTACAACACTAAAATATAATAATATATGGGATCATTACTATGGAACTATATAGAAAATAATTATGTTAACACTAATAATTTAGACACTAACACAAAAAAGACTGTCATTATTAGCATTAGCCACAGGCCAAAGAGCTCAGACAATATCACTAATAGCAATTTTAAAATATCTATGTTAAAGATGACTGTATAGTATTAAAATATAAAAATATGTGAAAACATCAGCAGCTAATAGATGTCAACTTCTTCTAACATTACCATTTTTTAATAAACATGTAAATATTTGTCCTGCAAGAGCAGTGACTAAGTATATGAAAATTACTTAGGTAGAAAGAAAAAAAAAAAATATTATTGTTTATATCTACCAGAAAACTTCATAAGAATTTTAAAGCCAGTACATTAGTCGTTGGATAAAGAAAGTTATGGAAGAGAGTGATATAGATACAACTGTATTTACTGCACATAGCACCCGCCATGCATATGTTCAGTGGCTTTCAAGAGAAATGTTAACATAGATGACTGGTTGTACAGGTAATTCAAATATGTTTGCTACATTTTATAATAGACCTATTATTAATAATACAACATTTTCTCAAGCAGTATTTGAAAAAATTAATAGTGCTAAGTAAATATTAATTAAGTATAATGTTGTTTTTTAGTTCAATTGTTAATTATGTTAATTAATAAAGATGTACAAAATACTAAAAATACCAAGAATTATTTCAATAAGTTTATTAACATTTTTAGAATAATTGATAAAACAAAAAAAAAAAAAAAAACAAAAGTATTTTCCTTGTGTGATTATAAATAAGCTTAGGACATAAAAACATAATTTTGTACCAATATGTACATAATTGTGACAAATTAAAGAGCTGATTTTACAACTAGTCTTTGAACATCTACAATTGTCCACTATCATCGAAGACGAAACAAGGGAGTATAATTGAACAGTCAAACGAACTTACCTGTAAGTGAAGTTCGACTGCAATTATGCGACCCTTGTTTCGTCTGAAGATGATAGGGTCCCACCCTACCCTATATAAATAAATATATTATTATACCCAAATTGTAAAATCAGTTATCTACTGTAAAATAAATGAAGTTAATTACAAATGCACGTCGCAGGCGGAACAGGATATGCTACTTTTTTACTTTTAAACTTATGTGATGCCATAGACTTCAGCCGATACTACAATTGTCCACTATCATCTTCAGACGAAACAAGGGTCGCATAATTGCAGTCGAACTTCACTTACAGGTAAGTTCGTTTGACTGTTCAATAATATTGTTAAATTGTAAACACGTCCTGTCTGTATATTGAAGCTATTAAAAAAACTGGAATAGAATACATAACAGTAGAGAACACGATATAGTTGTCTGTTTGTTCGGAATCACGTAAGAGTATAGTAAATAACTGGGATGAATCAGGGTTATCCTGTTAAATGGGATAGAGTTTCCTCGGGATACGGTGGAAAATTGTAATAGTTTCATAATTGTTTCCACTAAAATAAAACTACGATTTAATGGTTTAAGCGCGGCGCTTCGTTTGATTTTATTTCGACGTTTCAGCCACTTTTCAGTAGCCGTGAGCACAGAAGACAATGTTAAGTGTCAATGAGTAATATTAAAGTTATAATTTAGCTTAGCGCCAACTTGTTCATTTTGATTATCACAGCTACTGGAAAGTGGCCGAAACGTCGAAATAAAATCAAATGTGGTGGGCTTAAAACAGTTAAAACGTAATTTTAATTACACGTTCCTGTTAAAGAAATTATATCATGACGTTCGTTGCCAACGAACTGCTCTGTCTTTTACGCCAACAATAATACTCGTCTTCGATAGCCAACCCCATTAACCGGTGGAAAGTGGGAGCGGGTTAGCGAATTATTACGGTCGGGGCATCGTCTTAATTAGCGCCAGAAGCGGGCACATAAAAGGATCTCGGTTCACAGAGCTATGAACAGTATCAAAGCGGACCTTCCCGATAGTAGGAAAAGGAATGCCGCAGGAATCCTCGACATAAGGCTACCTATATGGCTAGGGTTGGAACTGTTCTAGGCAATGAACTGGACTAATGTCTTTTAATGTTAATTGTAGCCAGTTTATTGAACAAATCACTTCGTGAGAGACATCTTGTTTTGGCCCTACTACACCTAGGTCTATGTTATTGTTAGGGACAGTGTCCAAATGCGACTTACTTATTGTGTTAAAAAATAACGCCGTTAATGATTAGCTTTTTTTATTGCATGAGTTCAGCAGATAGACAAACGGTCCACCTCATAGAAAGTCAATGGTATTATCAATGTGCTGCAGCTCTCTAAAGAGAGAATGGTAGCTAACCATACGGCCAATCTCATACCACTTAGATGTGGGTTGTTTTGTCGCCTCTTACGACAGGCTGTGCGGCCCCAGGAAATTGTATTCTTTCTCCGTTCTTCCACGGATAAAACGCTACATTAACGTATATACATGAGTTACCCGTTAATGTTTATTGTCATTAACAATGTCACATCTCAATCAACGCATTAAACCCCTGTCCACATCTGTGTGACGCAGTCACTAACGCTTACATTAGCGCAGATGCAGCAATGGCATTAAACTGATTTATATATTAATTGAACTTGCGACCTAATTCTGAACTTTGCCGTATATGTAAATCAAGGGTTAGTAGAATCGGTTTTAATCGTTTATAACCGGTTTAAGGCAAGTACTTCTTTCGGAGTATAAACCTTAAAAAACTTATTATATAAACGTGAACCGGTTTATTCCGCGAGAAAATGGAGTATCATTCTATCTCTGTCAACATTTGTCTTTTTGGGGCTGAAAACTGTATTGCTATTTAGTAACATTGTGTTGGTAAAACCCATTTAATTGACCTTAAACTGCGACCAACCTGAAAAGATCTTATGAACTTAGGCTATGTAACCGGTTCGTTGTTTTTATCGGGTTTCAAGCCTTGATCTAAATAAAACATCACGTAATTTTAAAATAAATTTCCTATTCTATCTTTACAATTTCTATTGAAATTCGTTGAGCTATATCAAACCCTATTAAAGAATATTTCAGATAAACAAGGTTAATTAAAAGGGTAATAATATAATTAGGCTCAGTATAAACAGCAGTTTATGGTTTAATAGTGACATTTATATAATTAGTTAAAGCAAAAGGAGAGATCTTTGCTTCTACAGTCATACAAAGTATATGTCGATTTCCCTCTTACTTTTGAACAATGAAGTGACAGTTCTAAAAAATCAAGTTGAAAAACTGTTTTTAACGGATCATCGTTATGTCATATTTGTCATATACGACTCAAATTTGTGAAGACATTTTCTCGTTCATTTAATTAATATCAACATTGGTTCAGCCCTAAGCCACAAAAGGGTACAGCTGAGCTGTGCTTGGCATGCGTGCCGGCATATCCCAGGCGCGGGCAGCAAGCGCGGCGTTTGTCAAAACACTCACGTTCCCCGCCTTTCCGGGCGGCCATGTTGCCAAGATGGACCGCAGCGTCCGGCGTTTCCGGCCACTGATGACGTCATGCTGAGATTTTCTTTCATTAAACGTATATTGTCGTAATATAACGCGATTCGTTTGCCTTAGATATAAGATCCATTTACGGTTTCACTAGTACAATGTTCTCTTCCGTATCCTGAAGTAATAACTACGTACTTATTTTAAGAGACAAAGTGTATTCAACCTAAATACATAGTTTGTGAATATAAAATATTAATATCAGTCAGGCTTTCCAACATAGAAGTAAGTAATACGCTTAGAACCCGAATAGTGGTAAATGAAAGCACTTTCAAGTAGGACTTAAAAGTCTCACCTTGCTTCCCGGCGCGTCGGTGGCAGGACCGCAAGACAGTTTCTGTATGACGAGCTGCAATAGTTCTAATTTCGTACTTTTTAGAAAGGCTCTATTTAATTGCAACATTATTTGTTGCCTGTGTGTGCGTGTCAGCAAAAATAATGACTTGACGCTCACACATCGATTGGTTTTGTGCTTCAACTCTGAATATAGTTTTTTAGGAAACTATCCCTCTAAGTATTATTACTCTAAGCTTTCCAGGGGACTATGCCCTTTATCTACAGATTTATATGTCGTCGACACTATCCCACTTCATAATAAAAACTCATCATCATCATCCGAGCGTTAAATCCCGGTTGCGTTCGGAGCGTTCACTCCAACGCCCAGGGTCCGCTTTCCTACTTTTTCTACTCCACTTCGCGCGGTCTTCAGCATCCCCCGTTTTGAGACCATTGGCACGCATGTCATCCTTCACGACGTCAAGCCAGCATTTCTTGGGCCTTCCCCTTCGACCGGGACCTGGCGGAGGTGGCATGGCTAGACATTTGTTCCCCACTTCATAATAAAAACTATTCTGTATTAATTCTATATATCGAAAGGGCGGTCACACATATGTACTTTTTTTGTATATAGCAATGCTAATTGAAAGACAGCTAAATATTCATACAAAAACACTGACAATTATTTATAGTACTATTATTTAATTTATTTATTGTACTATCATAGGTATGCAAAAATTAAGTAAGAACAATGTTTTCTAAGGATACTTGAGGTTGTTGTTGTGCCAAGCGCGCCAAAACACCCTGATATTGGGAGATCTGAACCCAGCATTGGGACTTTCGATGCGATGAACTGAATTGATTAATGTTTGAACATATTTGAACTCTACCGTTATGATGTCACATCTTGTATTGAATAATAAAGTAACTTAAATATTACAAACAATTTTCAAATGTCTATAATAATAACAGCCCATAAAAGTCGTAATTGTAACACGCACATTAGGTCAGAAAACTGTCCAGGTGGTGCATGCGTTCGAACCCGCGCCCTTTGAGTCCGGGATGCGTGCGATAGCCATTACGCTACCACGTCTATTCAACATTCAAGTACCTAATTGTGGTAATCTTAGGGTTTCTAACTTTTAAGAGGTAAATATTTTCTGGCGATGGTAACCCTGTGCGTCGAGTTATAGTGCATACACGAAAAGGTTTCTTGTTATTAACAGTTAGAGTGTACACATTGTTTTGTTTCACATAAAAGCAACATCCGGATGAGTCCCGGCCCATCCGGTGCGAAATGTTGCCTAAGCGCATTTGAAAGCGCCTTCCCGGCGGATGTAGCTTATTATTGTATAGCGGAAACATCTCGTAGCAACAACGTGAAATTTTTTGAAAATTATATTGTGTTTTTGGGGTTGCCTGGTCCTGAACAACACGTGAAGATACTATTATGAAATATTAGTCAAATTCCAAATTGTGACCTAATTTTTAAGTTTGTACACCTACCCTGTATCAGTCAGTGGACTGATGCAAGCTGGGTCAGGTACAATACTCTTCTTAGTGAGTTCACTTAGAAGAGTATTGTAATACTGTGTAATAATATATTGAATGCGCTAGACGGCCTAGGAAAGCGCGGCATTCCAATTTCATCAGTTCTATTTTTATAGTTTTCGCGCTGGTAAGGAATAAAACAAGACAAGTCCAGCATAATATCGGCGATTTAATTTTATTTGGCCTTGCTTAGAAATACTCCCTATGTTGAATACTTTTGTATTTCAGTCCCTAACTATTTTTAACTCAATTTTCAAAATTGCTCAACGCAAAATTGCGCAGCTATTCATATCTTTCATTCTTTCTTTATTTTTATCTTCAAAGAATTTCAAAAACTATTTTACTGTGTCCATGTTTAGCATCTAGTAATTGTGTTTGAACGCTATGTAACGCCTTTAAAGGTCAAGCAAAATTGACCCACCCGTATTTCTTCCAAAATTAAAGAAAACAATGTATAATTTGTAATTTATATATGAGAAATATTATTCCTTAAAATAGTATTTCAAAGATTAAAATGAAAACTAAAGAATTCAAATTTAATTCTGGCCACCATACGCTATTAAATAAACATTACATAATTATTATGATGGTTGTGTGTTTCAATTATCACGTGCTAATGGTGAAGGAAAACATCTTGATTAAACCTGTACATCGATATATCATATGTGTCAAACCCGTTAAGCCTCGTTCGTGGGCTATCATGTTATTATTATGATGATTGTATTGGCGCCATGATAACACGAGTAGTCTGTCTGTGTACCGCAGGCAGGCGTTGCTGACAGCGCGGTCGGACACGCGGGACGATGATGACGAGCGGCCCCTGGACGTCGGGGGACCTTCGAGCCCACCGCCGCCTTCCACCACCACGCAGCATAACACCAGTTGTAAGTATTCCTCATACACAGTTCGTGGTAAAGTCGTATTGGAGTTTAAATGCAACTGCACTTTTTTGACAAGGTGTAATTGTCAGAAACACCTTACCGCTCGGATCTACCAGCTAAACCACCCTGGTGTTCTTCTGATGGTGCTAGCTTATGAAGACTCAGCTCTAGCCGCCGCGTACTAACTTCGTTCTTGTAGAATTAGCTTATAAGATGAATGTAAAACTTTTAATTAAGTAAGGCCGTAAATATAAGTTCTTTCCAAAGCTATCTTCTCACAGAAACTACATTTGAAGTAGCAAAACAATATTAAACCAAATTTCTCGGCGATAATAGGCAAGAACTCAGCTCTGCAATTTTAAACCTGGTAACCGACATTATATTTTAAATGTTTGTGCAGTAATTGCTTTGCTAAGCATTTGCTTAGATTTGCTTTTAGAGAGCAACTAGACACTGGTGATACCTTTGTTGTTACAAGTGTTGATAGGCAACGGTAACCGCTTTCCATCAAGTGGGCTCTCTGCCTGTTTGTTGAACTTATGCAATAAAAAAAATCTTGGCAAGCACTTGGTATGTTTCGAATCTGCACAGCTGAAATATGAATGAAATCTGGAAATGTCCTTGAAGACACAAACATAAAGCACACGGAGAAAAGTATGGCCGTTATTGTATTTATCCATAGGTCGTTGGTTCAAATTCGGCTTGAAGGACCATGGAAAACTAGCACGTGCGGGTAGCCTATGGTGGGTAAACAAATATCAAATCTCGCCATGACTGGTGAGATAAATGAGTAACTATTCGTTTTGCATAAACTAGGCCATACTTAGAACAATGATTATTATCGTACTTGTCTTTTTATTGAATGCTTAAATAAAATTATTTTTTGTTGCAGCATGGTTCAGTTCGAGCGGCACAGGCGGTGGCGGGGACTCCGGCGCAGAAGAGGTCATCGATGCGAATTCCGACTCCTCATGCTCTGGTGGAGCCAGAGCATCCTCCCCTCCCCCGGGCCCGTCGCGCCCTTCCCCCGCACCCGACGTAAGTCTCGGCCCGCCCGTACAACCGCCATTACTTCCATATTTATACCCCCCCTCGTTGTATCCACCTCCATTCTTTCCCCCTCATCAAATGCCTCCAGGTCTATTGTTTAATTTGCATCCACTGCTGCAGCAGTACTCGTTGCCACCGCCCCCCGTGCATGCGCCCGCGCCGTCGTTAACGAAGGCGCACAGGTTTGCGCCGTACGCGTTGCCGGGTTTGGGTTCCGCGTTCGAGCAGGTCGCGCCTCGAGCGAGGAGTTTAAGCTCGTCGCCGGCGAGGGGGAGGGCGGGCTCCCCGCCTGCGAGGGCGGCGTCTGCGGACCCCCCGCCCGACGCGCCCAGCTCGACGACCCCGGCGACACCGCCGGCGTCGGACCTCAAGAGCATCGAGCGCATGGTGAACGGTCTCGACGTCGAGACCCAGGACTGACTCGAGCCCTAGCAATGTAAATAGCGTGTATTTATATCGCCCCCGCAAGTCACGGTTCTCAGGGAAGCGGTGGTCATTGTTTTTGTATCGTTCCTATTTTGTTTTGTTCTTTCGAGTTCTATTCGGGTCGTATACTGATTGTAAATAGTTAAGCTTGTGATAGGGGTTTATTCACAATGTAAGTAAAGCCCGATGGGGATATCATGTGACACAAAGATGATAACATATCTGAAGTGGACAGAAAATGGAAAAATATTTAAATTTCGAAAATTGTATGTGTAGCGACTTCATTATTAAAAAAACCACTTATATAATAAATTTATCAAAACTGTTTTATATGACAAAAATAATTGTTTATAAAATATTGTCAGCTAGACGACAACTCATATAAATGCTCAGTAAGACGCTGAATGTATTAGTTATTAAAATTGGTTTAAAATTTCTTAAGTAATCTATTTTTTATCTATGAAAATTAAAGAGTAAACGTCGTTTGATAGATTAAGGTGTGAATATAGTCGCGGTTGGCCACGTGAACCTTCCCATCGGGCTCACTAATCTTAGTAACATGACACATTAGTTTATCACATAGATAATGGTAATCCACTGCAATAGCCATAGGTTTAAACTGTACTTCGGTTATTGTTTGTTGTTTTGACGTTTATACCATACTAGAACTTAATTAGGTATATAGTCCGCATCGAACTTCTTTGTTGCTCTTTGGCATATAACTTCCATTCTACAGCTATATACTATATATACGCATTATACCTATTCCCCGTTCACCATAACTTGACGCGCGGAAAGCTAGAGTTACAAAACATTTAAAATCGATTTCTACTAGAAAATTCCAACAAAAATTAAGAATAATTTAGGTTTTGTATTCCTCTATTATAATGTCTTTTATAACATGATATTAAGTCATGTTAGTTTTTAGGATTTGCTAATCATGCGCGAACTTCACTCTCGTGAACGGGGTTTACGTTACACAATGGACTTTTTTTTAATATGCAATTGGATACAAATATTACACGCTACAATATCTTAGAATATTATTCAAATATCAAAAACAAACGTAAAACATAGTTTGTTTAGTTTTAAAGTTCACTATAGACATAATTTTGTATCTTGTTTAAGCAATAATTAATGCGCTATTTGACTCCTTTGAGTTGTACAAAATTATGATAGCATCATAATTTTGTACACTTCTAACAGAATCTTTAAGACCGCGCATTTAACTTAACTATAATCTACCCTATTGCATAGTCTTCTAAAACTAATCAAAAGAGGTGAACAATCAAGCTTGGAGCAGACTATATCAATTAATCTTTTTTTTATTGATCTGTCGCAATTTGATTTGCTATTGTTCTATTTTGTAAGTCGATATTGAGGAATATCTGTATTAGTTCAATTTAAAATAGATTTTTGTTAGAACGTAAGGTTATAGATTCTTGCAAAAACACAATTATATCGATTGTACGCAAGTTTACGAGGCAAACGTTGAATCTGTCTTAGTAAATCGATCTTTGATTATTATTACCTAGTAATATTGAGATGTTACGGGACCATATGGGACCATATTGGACAAGAGTCCCGGCAGACAGGCAACAATGGAAGCAGTTGGAGGAGGCCTATGTCAGGCGACACACCGAGCTAAGAGACATTTTATAAAGCATGAGATTAACAAAGAGAAACTAGCTCGGAACAAACGGCTTCATCATCATCATCATCATCATCAATATTGAGATGTCACTAGCCTCATGATTACACGTGTGTTAAATGGTACTTTTTAATTTTGTCGAATTATTACCTAAAACATTTGAGCTTGAGTATTTCTAATTAAACAGAATGAGTTTTACGACTGAATGTACAAAGTTTATGTAAATTGGTAACAATATCTAATATTATCAATTACTGATGTTGTCCTTTATCGACGCTAACTAATCGGTGGATTTTCGATCTGTCTGCTGTTTCTTGCACCTACAAAGGAATTTTCAATTTAACGTCAAAGCTGCAAACATTAAAATCGAAGGTGATTTTAAATTTATATAATTTACCCACTATAAACTCTCATAGTAATAAAATAATAATATCGCTTTATTTTGTAAATAAAATTTATAAGGTATATTTACGTGTTTACTAATTAAATAAATTTAATTAATTATAACATATTTTCAAAATATGTTTTGTCAATTGTGCTGTGAAGTGAGCTAGTGTTTGATTGTTGCTAACAAAACTGTCGTTGAGAAATTAGAAATTACATGCTTAGCGTTATTTTGCAGTAATCTTAAATTATTGTAAAATTAAGTCCATGTTAATTAGCTACTAGACATCGTTATGTATAGGTTTTTAAAATGCTTATGTGAAACCATCATAAAAAATACAACATAAAAAATTTAAATGGTATGAATAAAATTGTTGAATTGTTTTAGTGTAATATTCAGTTAAAAAGTAATCTTGATAATTGGAAAATCTCCCTTTAAAAATATTATTTATTTAAAATACATTGCTGGTTTTTAATGGGAACTAGAAGAGAGATGTTTTATTGTGCAGTGTTATTTTATAAAAATGCAGATATATTAGATTGATTGCAAATAAACAATACTCGTAAAATAGATTTTGTTTTTGATTAAGAATTGAGTGTTTGTATTGAAATTTTCAACTGTTCAGTAAAAGATGCCTTTTGAGCTGCCAAAAAACTCCCGCGCTCAACATCAATCAAAGAAGTACAATTTGGACAAATCAACTGTTTCACGAGTCTGGGTTTCACCCAATCCCTATTTACTTAGTTTATTGTAAAACTTGAATTCTCGTGTATATTTGACATTAGCAAAATAAACAAATGGTGCAAAACCATTTTAAGGGGGTACCTAAATGAGGTTCGCTATCTCGCTAGCGCATTACCACATCTTAGAAGATATAAATTGACAGGATTTAATTAATTACGACAAATATGTATTATACGAATTTCAACAACAATATTTAGAATGTTTCTTGAAATGAAATCAATGCGATTCTAAGTTTCATACATAAAAATAAAAAAACTTAATAGAAATGTATACGAAATCTAAATAAAATATCTGCGGAACATGTGTAATTTTATTATTAAGATTTGTGTTGTACAGATTTGTCGTATGTAAATTCTGTCAATTTATATCTTGAAAAATGTAGTAATGCGCGAGCGAGATAGCGAACCCTAAGGAGCCCCTTGAATAAGAATAATGATAGATACAGTGTTTATTCTCTTTTATACTCTTTGTTGTATAATTTTCATTTGCAACAATCAAACACTTGCGAATTATTAACGATTGATAAAAAAATCTAAATAATTTTAAGTTAAAAAATTGTAATATATAGTTGGTAAATATTGTAGTTAAAAATACAAAATATTATAAAATAATTATTATAAAATGAATATAATTTTCCATGGAATTCATTATACTTAAGAGCATTAAAAGTTAAATTTCAAAATAGCTATAAAAATATAGTTAAAAGACAATTTTCTATTCGTTTCTTATATCTATTTATGTATAAACGATAATTATTTTAATGTGAAGTGATTTGAATCGCAATAAGTATTTGTTATTTTGCTACTTTATTATTTTATATAACAAAATTCCATTGCTTTGTAAAATCGATGAGAGACTGTACATTTTGCAGCTGTAATTGAAAATTATTCATTAAAATATATAGATAAATCTATTGACAAAATATAGTTTGATTTCATTACCATTCAACCATGCAATGTTTCTAACATCTTGCAATTCTGAAGTTACAATTATTATATTTCCTTCTTGTCCGCCATTTACTATGGTCTGGGTGTCGGGAATCGGTCCCAGAGCAGTCTGTTGTATATTACCCATAACACAGACGAATTTGCTTAATTAAGGGATATACAAATGTGTTTGTGTACCTGTTATTAAAAAAAATAAAGGCTGTCTGGGAGAAATTGCTATTAGCGATAAGACCGCTGATTGTACTAGTTTCAATTGTGCAGTAAAGGTATTCCATTCTATATAAGTAGGTAGTATATTTTGATTTAATTGTGTAACAGATCCTATAGAATACTATACAAGAAGAATAAAAAAGAAACGGGAAAATTCCCTAAACTGGATGGCGAGAGGTTATCTGTATCTCGTTTGACTTCAGTTTTAAAAATCATTGTTCAAGTCTATAAATGCCCTGAGCTTAGTTCTCCTCGAATTACGGAAACTGACTTGACAACCGCCACGTTTGTTCAAGGAAAATTAGTGTGTTTCACACATCCGCAAATATCACAGCAATGTGATAGATAGAGTCGGTGCCGGCGAGACTGCGAGATACTCGCTATGATCAAGACGAAGATATTGCAAAGGAAGGTGAAGCAAAATGCACTTTACAAATTTGTATATATGAAGAAATTAATGATAGTAAACGAAGCAAAAGTATTTGTAGGGACGTCAACAGGTGAAAATCCATCTCTTTGCATACTTCAAAAGGACACAGGCCCATATGTACATAGAATGGAATAGAAAACGCTATCGTTCACAAGTTGGCTTTGTCTTTTCAGCTATGTTTGCATGGCCGACCGGTTGTCTCAAATATGCTTTCCTCACGCTGCGATCCTCTCCTATACTTTCTGCTCGACCGCGCCAGCGGAGGTAATGAGCTTTTATTTATCTTATTATGTTGGGCTCGGTCATGAGAGTCTCGATTTTGAGATCGAAGCTTCCAGCTACCATCCTTCCTCTTTATTAGATCCAAAATCTTACGTAAAACCTTCGTTTCTGCTACTAAGAGTTCTTTTCTTTGAGGATAGGCAAAATCAAAATGCTGCGGCCATAAAAACTGCCTATGTGGTTCGTACTCACGTCAATACAATGAAACGGGTCCATTGAAATATTTTATATTTAACTAAGTATTCTAAAAATGAGATCATGTGGTAAACTATTTAGGACACATTACTATTATTACCTACAGTACAAAAGGAACAGTTTGAAATCCATACAAGTTACAACTAGAACCGACAATCTCGCATCTTTAACTCGATATAGGCAGCTATAAAATGTTTTTGTACCAGAATTACAACGCAATCAGGTTCTAGTTTAATAATGTTGCCGGGAATTTGAACTTTAACGAAGGAAATACGTAATACAATAACATGTTCCTTATAATCCTTGGGATATTTTAACAAACTTTTTTGGGTGTTAACGTAGCATCAATAGTAGGTTTCGTACAAAATAAAAATAACTACGTCATATCATAACATTCACACGTAAATGCATTACTTTTAACTCATATAATAATGTAATTGTGTGTTATAGTTTTGTATTATTCCAAATAAAGACTTTATTTATAATTTTACTTCTAACAGAGAACAAATGATATTGTAACTTCTTTGACAGCAATTTTTCTAATATTCTTTTGTCCTCTGTCTGTCTTGTAATCATGTAACATATGTTTCTTTTATAGCCTTAATAAGCTCTTTTAAATATCTACAAAAGCCGGTCTGAATATTCTACAAATACACATTGTACCCTGGCAACACCAGTCATAACCTAACACGAGAATAATTGGAGACGCTCCCAACACTAGGCTGGGTACACACTGATGCGATCTCAACTTGCCTCGCGAGGTGTCACGTACGTAATTGCTGCGTGCGCTATCTGATCGCGTTTACTTAAGCTGAATTTACATGTGTATGAATAAAATTAAGTTATCTTAGTACTATACTGTTCTCTATATAGTCACAAATTTCACGAACTCAAGTTATCATCCAAAGATCTTAAGGAAGCCTACATATCGCAATTGTTGATATATTTCGATAGTTACCCTAAAAATGAGGAATATAAACCCAAAAGTGGGGATTTATAGTCCGAGTGTATAGTCAAAGAATCACACACTGGAGGGTGCTGTTGTCTTAACGTAGACCTTGAGGGGCGCTCGTTCGTGATGGAGTGAAATAAACCCCGCGCCTAAACTCCTCCAGTGACTGAATCTCTTTCCCAGGACCTCGTGTGCGACATGGTTGACGCTCTGTCACCTTCGAGGGTTGAATACTCGCCTCCCGTCATGGCTCCGTCAGATGCGGAGTTATCGGGGACTGAAACCCATATAAGTGTGTCTATAACGTTATATAAAATAATAAATCTGTTGAGTGTCGAGTTTGTACAATAAATTTAAAATCGAGTGGCTGATTCGGAAGAGCAAATTTCCAAAAAGCAATTTTTAGACATTTCTTCTCTATATGTTACAGCAACCCGTAAAAACTTCTTATAAGCTAGCTAGCTAGGAATCAACCATCTGATCATCTATAGAATCGATTACTGGTTTTGATTTTTTTTTGAGGTTCATGACATCAGGATCAGACATTTTGCGTAAACATATTTCGTTGAACGTAATATTTCATTATTTTTTTTTTACCTCTCATGGAGACTGGCAGATGGCCCACCTTATGGAAAGCCGTTACCATCGCCTATAAATATGTGTGACAATTTGTGACACCGCTCTCTAAAGGGAGGCTGGAACTTGACCACTAATGCCGGAACAAAACTTAAAGTTCTGGCGGCTTACTCTAGACCCAGTGGTCTAGAGTAAGCTGCTTTGTGCTGGTGGCTGTGTGCTGCCAGGTCAGGCCACCCAGCAGTAGGAAATTGTATTCTTTCTTCGTTTCTGCACGGATAAAATACATTGATACGATAGGCTTGAGAATAGGTATAGAAAACGTGGTTCGATAATTGTACAGCCAACTTTATTCGCCCACTCTTAAATTTGTATGCTAAACTAGTATTTATGATGAGTGGCCGATTCACAAACGATAAGTCTAGTGAATGAGGTGCAACGCGAAATGCTACAGATGTACTTATGATAAGCTTAAGCACCAGCGCCGTATGCGACGCGGTGTTAGTGTGATAAACGAGATAGATTATGAGCTGGTCTGTTCCATTCATATTCGGTGTGCTGCGATCATCTTGAGATAACTGAAGACAATGGTGAAATTACGTAAATTGTTTATGTAAGTATATTTTATTGGTCATCGCACCTACAAGTTTCAATAGTTGTCTCAAAAAATTGGGTAAGGGCTAGTCAGTGATGAATATCGGTCGAGAAGATGCAATTTAAAAATATTATCATGTGGCCATGTAAACCTAAAAATAATTTTATCGAAATTACCTTATATCTAACATAGTACTCGAGTTCAAACTAATTTTCGTTGAAATTAAAAAGTAAAACAAAACTTCCCATTTTATAGTTCAAAAGTTGCATGGTGGACACGTTTTTTATGACTTGAGAAGCAAACACCTCACCACTTATTGAATTAAATATAAATAAATCATAGTAACGTGCTTAATTTTGCGGGAAGATACAATATGTTTATTTATCTGCCGATTATAAATAATATCAGTAACAAAATAAAAAAAACGAGCCCAAACACGACGGGTCTATCCTGTTTAGTACAGGAGTTCCTATGGCCACCTTCCGACCCCATCTTCAGATCAGCTCCATGGTACTATTATTGCATTGTCACGCGATATACATAAGCGTGCAAAATTTCAGCTCAATTGGAAACCGGGAAGTTGATCAAATTTTACTTGCACGATTCCAGTAGAACTTACATACATACATAGGTACATCCATTGCAAGTTAAATAAAAGCTTCTAAAAATACCCACAGCGAATTGAGAACCTTCTCCTTTTGGGACTAAAAATAGTTTTCACCATTATATTATTATTTTATTGGAAATCTGTTGCCCTTTTTTACATATAACGATCTCTGCATGAAACGTACCACGAACCAATTGTACGATTGACACGAAGAAGAATTGAAATTTTAAAAGTTCCGGAAAAACTCCGGAATGTAACGGACTTCTGTAACAAAAGTACCTCTCAAATATATCAAGGGGACTCTCGTATGTTACGATTCCTTTCGTCCCAACTCCAATTGTCCACGGGAAAAAATATGACAGTTATTTGCCCTTTTTGGGCTACTGACTTTAAGGCTAATTCACACGGGTGCACGTAATATTTCGTAAAGAATTAATGTTGACATGATTTGAAGACATATAATTGTACTAATACCTATGTGATATACTAGCCATTTTTGCTCGTGCAGACAGTGTATGTAATAATACAAAAGTATGAACATCGTCGTTAATGGGAATTGTTCACAAAAAATTACCCTCTGATTTTATATTTTTATTACGTAAAATAGGGTATTTTAAGATACTAATTTGAATATTTTTGTATTTTAAGCGTCAGTTTTTTTATAATTCGATTTTAAAATTATTTCTCCGATGACGTCATAAGTGACAAGTTTACATTGATATCTTTGCCTAGAAAACAAAAATAATAAAAGTAAGTTTTATCTATATATATTCATAGTAATCTGTGCTACTATTTAAATGTCACTGTCATTATTCATTATATATCGTGATCATTTTAGTGTTTTTTGTCGCTAGGCTTATAATTTTTCGTGTTCAACAATTATTATTTTCTATAGTTATCGTTAATTTTTTTATAGGGAAAATCCATGTTATAGAACTTAAATAAAATAATGTACAGCTAGAATATTTTTGACACCTGAAGCAGGCAAACAGACAGACGGCCCACCTGATTGGATTTAGTAAGGTCAAATAAAGGTCAAACGCATTTCTTACAAAATACAAGAAGATCGTACGTTTTTTGGAATTTTAACTAGACAGAAATGATTAGGGACACTATTCCTCGAAATGGTTTTTCAAATAGCTAGATTGAAAAAAAGTGAACAATCCCAATGGCTTCTCAAATGACGTAGGTTCGAATGCTGGCCGGAAAGCATGTATCACTCAAGCACTTTTCTGATCTAATGTACCTACCTACTTTTACAATAATTACGTCCTCACAGTGAAGGTCATCACGATGAACCGGCCAAATCCTATTAGCCTCTCTGATTGGTTTTCTGTACATTCCTCTTCTACAAAAGTGGAGATGCCCAGCAGCGGACATTTATAAGCTGTTATTATTTATTTATTATAAGAATAACCATTTTAAATAGTTATATATTTACAGTAATTTAATATATTAGTAATAGAAATATAGATAAAGATCATTTGGAAATTACTAACATGATATACATTGAATAATCTGCTAAAATCATTATGGTATATAATTACGTTAATTTAATTTTATGCATATTTAACTAGGGATAATATTTTAAAAGTATTGATGGTTAATTGGAAGTTGTTAGTCATAACATATAATGGGATAGTTTACACATATTACAATGACTTATGAAACAATTATCATATAAAAGAGCAGCTGTCAAAAACCATGTCATCATCTTAACTTTAAAATAGCATCACAGAAATAGTTTTAATTACTGTTTAAACAATAATTAATACGCTGTTTGATTTGTACTAATAACCTTATGCATTGCATGGTAACGCATTAAAATAACAATATATATACCTACACCCCCCATCTCGTCCCACTACGTCATTGGGAGTAGATGGGCAAAGTGGTGCCTGAGACCTCTTCGTCGTCCGCGACAGACATTCACCAGTTCATCCTCCTTCAATCAATCAATCAACATCTTTATTTGCAGAAATGTAGTATCATCTATTTGTATCAACTAATAATAACGTCATAATTTGCAAATCTCGTACAAAGTCTAGATAGGCTCGGCGTTCTGTAAGTTGATAAAAAGTATTTCAGTTAATTTGACTGTTAACTACCCTATTATATGACAGTCAAACTATTGTGATGTGAAAGTCGCACATGTGACACCAGCCTTATTGCAAAAACATATGAATTTTGGACGTTTCGCCGCGGGCATATGTAAGCCACGGCTGAATTTTAACGAACGTTCATTGAGGGGCAGCTCCAATTGTTATTGTCGGTTTTTGTCATTTTCCACGAGATTTATTGCCGAAGTCTATTTCACTGGCGTCTAGTTGTGTTGTATTTTGCAACGTAAATTTTGAAATATCCCCAAATGTTGTACCTAATCTTTTTACTTTTGTGTTCATAGTTTTATTTGAGGTCCATGAACGAATAGGATATGCCTAACAATTAGTTAATAGGGATAATTTAAGCCCATAAACGTCACACTGAAAGAAAGTTTTCCTTTTATAGATAGAGAAGCGGATGGTACAACCATCGCGCTTGTTTAAGCCTGATTAGCAAGCAAAATCGCATTTGAGATGGGACATTGTTAGTAACGTTAATCATTAACCGAAAACTCATATAGGTAGTGCCCTCATGTAATTAATCGCTAACGCCTTACTTTTAATGATATAAATAAGACGCATTCACGTACGCAAATGCAGGAGGAGTTCGCCTGTCCCTATTAACAATGTAGGATATGCAATTTTCGCGATTTTGGTTTTATTTCACTAATGACCCTAAAAAAGCATTGTTTTTCAATAGCAGCAACAAAAAAGTAATTTTTCCTCATAGTTTTTAAAATAGCCACATTAACAATGTCGTATATGCCACCATTTCCCATTAACAATGACGAATGTTAACTCTCGACATTATTAGCGGGGCGCGAGGGGCGTATGCGCACGCGGATATGCCAGTACGGACTATGTTAGAGGAACATGCACTTGTCACGAGCTAGTTTGGCGCAAATATTATTGCGTAAAGGTTTTTTGTTATTATTATAATATAAATTAATTGATAATATATATTACATTTTCCGATTGATACTGTCGGATGTACCATATCCAACATTATTTACGGTCTTGTAGAATGTAAACTATGTCGGTAGTACCACATCCGACTTTCTTGTTGGTTGGAATATTTGACCAATTTGTCGTATGTGATACTTCCTACATTGTTAATTGCCATTTGTGGTGTTATGTATGACGGTAGTACCACAACCGGCTTTTTTGTTTGTTCCATAAAACATCTAATTTGTTGAAAGTGGTACTTCATACAATGTTCACAACTTTTTTGTTTTACTTTTTTGTGGGATATGGTACATGTTGCATTGTTGCACGATAGATAATATATTTTATGTGACGATTGTGGTATAAAAAAGGCTTAACTTAATAGTTCTGCATATTTAAACTTTGTATTAGCACTTCACTAACTATAATTTATTGCCTAATGTGACACTGGCTTGATTTTACTGTCATATTTTCATGCTAATTAACCAAAAAACTGTTACTTAATGACAGATTATATTTTGTTGTTTATTGCTTAAAGCTTATTTTTTTCTTTTTTTCCTAGTTAATAGAGAATCTCCAGCACCTAATAGTAATGAATTGATTCAGCTGCATGAGTTGCTTGGAGATGTACTTAATGAGAATGAGCTCTTCGATAACCACGAATTAATGAGCCTATTCCTTCCACCTCGTCTAATTCTGTTACGAAATCCCAAAATAATATTGCTTATGACTATGACATTATAGAAATAACTCCTATGCGATCACCTATGCATCAAACCTGCAATGAGGCTTTCTTAGTAACCCTTACTGAAAACAAAGACCCGCCAATCTTGACTAGTGATGACTTGTATGGAAACTTCCCTACACCTTCTATGACTTCTACCACAAGTGTTTTTACATCTACCTTCACGAAAAGTTTTCAAACTCGCCAGTCCAGATTTAAAACGGATAAAGGAAAGAAAAAACTTCAACATAAAGAGGATTGGGTGGTAACTAAGAGAAAATCTTTAAAGAATCAAGGAAAGGGTTTTACTAACCATAGAGGAAAACAAGTACAAGAAAAGCAGTTACAAGAAGTATGTTATGGAAAATGTCGTTTAAGATGTTCTACTAAATCCAGTGAAAGACAGCGCATGAACGTTTTTGAAAACTTTTGGAAACTCGGTAATCGTCAAAGGAGTTTGTGCTTCAATACACAGAAAAGGTACCAAAACGCCGTCAAACTACTGAGGGTAAAAGACGTTCCGCTATTTTCTCCCAAATGAGGAGGAACAAAAAACCAAAGTATGCAAGACAATGTTTATAACAATAACTACAGGGGAGCGAATTATATCTACGGCATGGAAAAAGTACGACGCAGAAATAAATGTAATGGAAGATAAACGTGGTAAATATGAACACAAGAAACGGATAATAGATGATGATATGATCAGAAGCGTGTGTGATCATGTAAACTCATTTCCTTTAGTGGAATCTCACTATGTTCGACAAAATTCAAATAAATTGTACTTGGAAGGGGTGAAAAGTGCATCTCGGGTGTTTTCGTTGTATTGCGAATGGTTTGATGCTGATAAATATGGTAGCAAAGCATTAACTAAACGACAATATCGTGATATATTAAATGCTAATTACAATATAGGCTTTCACAAACCTAAGAAAGATCTTTGTGATATTTGTCATGTATATAATAATAAGACCATTCCGACAGAAGAAGAAAAGTCTGCGTTTTCAAATCAAGCAAGCCTATAATGGAGATGGAGATCTTATCAGGCGTAATGAACATAAAGATTTAATGAATTTGTGTCAAAATGGAATAATTCCGGAAGAGTACCATAGCTTTTAAGAAAACTTAAAATTTTGTAACAATGCTCAAGAGATACTTTCAGAAGATGACTGATTAATATAGAAGACTGATTTTAATATGAATGAAATATTTCGTTGTTCTTTAAACTTTTAACTACTGTAGTAAAATTATTGTGATTGTTGATGTTTTAGAAAGATTATTTTGTAAACTGTTTGTTGTGAGAGTAACAGCGTATTTTTTTGTTTTTATTGATTTTTAGATAACATTTTCCAAGATAAGATTAAGAATATTTTATTTTATATTTTTGTAAAAAAGCAATTACTAAAACTGATTATCTAAGCTAATAAAACCTGAAATGTGATTATTAAGTGCCATTCATACAGATAGACTTTTACAAATGTTATGACAAAGATTGTTTTCATTTTGTTCCTAAATTGTCAATTATGTTTGATTGTTTGTTATTTGTGAAACAAATTTATTAAAAATGTATTAAAATTGTGTTCAATTTATAATATCAATTTAAATACGACATAAGTTTAAATAAGATTTACTAATAACAATGTTGTATGTGGCACTTCTTACAAATAATAAATATGTTTGTCCATGTAACTTTGTTGGATGTGACAGATCCGACAAATCATGATGACTCATGTTCGGTTAACAAAGCCATTACTAGCTTTTCAAATATTTAGATAAGTACAAATGTTATTTAATTGCATTGAAAATAAGCTCTGGAACATATATTAACATAAAATATTTTTTTAGAAAATTTAATTCTTGTAGTAAGAAAAATATAAGCAATTTAAACTTCGGAGCGCTCTCCTGTAAAATTGCTGATTTGCAGATCTGACTCTGTTAATAGGGACAGGCGAGTTTATTGTAACTAAGATTTTACTGTCTTTGACATGAATTGAATAACATTGATGCTGGGCTATCTAGTCTTACTAACTGCTTTTTGTTTATTTATAAAAAACATAAACTTCATACAAGCATTAAGGGATAGTCTACACTGGTGGTTTTTGATGGACTGTATGAGAGATATATGATCTAGATCTTTGCATTAGAAAAGTAGAAACTTCACCAACTTTGTGATTCGCCCTCCCCTGCCTCGGGTCAGGTTGCACACAGGAACAGCGCACGTTACTGAATTCCATTTTAGAGCAACACTTCGTACAAAGTTTTAAGGATAGTAAATGTTCTTGGCACGGCCAGTAAGCACAACAAGTTTATAAGATTTAAAAAACGTATGAAAGTACGGCGCGGTGTAGTACTTGTCAAACATTGACAGTAAGTGTTCAAAATCGCTGCCCTTATCTTTTTTCTATAACGCAGGGCAATGTCTTTGGACACCATCCTCGGGTCAAGGGGAAGGGCTAAAATGCAGGCACAAGGCCTGCATCGAGGATGTGTGGGACTCTCAGCGACCGGTTCTCCACGCTCGCTAATACCCACTAAACCTAAACCTGCGCCCCATTTATAGCGCTTTTACGGGGCGTCACGGGATATCATGCAGAGTAACTGCACCATGACGCACCTACGCTCTGTAACTGGGCCACCCCTGGCTGCCCTTACCCTGCTCAGCGTTAGCCATCGCCTCACACAGAAAGAAGGTAGACACCAAAATTGATGGAGCTAGGCTCAACCTACTTTATAGGCAAGAACCGAACAGACGGTAAGATATAGAGGAATCTGCCATGACTCACTTTTGTCCTTTCAATGACGTGGGTTCGGTGTCGGCTGAGATTTGACTGTGTGCTGATATTGTAACAATACTATTGTGAATTCATAAATCGATTGGCTTAAAGTATTCCCAAAACACCGAGTCGTGAGTATTAATAATGCATGTGCACATTGTATCGTGATGTGCTCAGGATGTCTATCTAAATTGCCCGCCGATTAGTTTCTCAGTAATACGGATTCGTATTCTAAGCGAATCTAAGCAAAAACAATGCAAATGCTTTAATATTACGAATTTATTATTTTTTTAAAACTTTGTTGGTGGTCTGTTCTTGTCATAAATCGTCACCCGGCCAAAAATACTATAAATATTATCCTATAAATTTTATAAACGCGAAAGTTTGTAAAAATGTATGGATGTATGTTTGTTACTATTCCACGCAAAAACTACTGAATGGATTTTGATGAAACTTTACAATAATACAGCTTACAAATCAGAATAATACATAGGCTATAATTTATAAAGGTATAGTATAAATTATCCAAAATATAACGATTTTCCATCACCACGCGAGTGAGACCGCAGGGGGGTCTCACCCGCGTGGTGATATGGTTAGTTTGGGTGGATTAACATTTTAAACGGGGATTTGCGCATTACTAATGTTTTATAATACGGGCCGTAGAGAATATCTTGGGTTATTCTATGAGTTATGTGAAACAAACTAGAGCCGATCATTATTCTCGTCTCAAAATTTCGAGATTCACCAGGGTCGAGACCAGGACAGAGGTTCGACAAGATATAAAACTGAACACGGTTAAATTGGGTTATCATATATTGTACCTACCCCACAGAGTACATTAATATAATACGAGAACCTACGCAATCTTTACAACAAATGACTACAGTCTACACTCATATCTTATTTCTTAAGTTTAATTACTACAATGTAAATAGCGTTGATTTTGCCAATGTCGGCATGAAGAGGCAGGTGGAAATGAAAAAAATATAATAATAAATCTAAAAATTTGGCCAGTATACACGTTTCCTGCAAACCTGGAGATAAATAACTACAATATATAGGATTTATAATATAATATAATTACAATCATGTCAAACCAAAGAAGCCGTGACACTTATTTGACATTTCATTGTCAACTATCAAATTTAGAGATAAATATGTTATACTTCTTAAAAGTTTTAGTATGCACTTTTCTTTAAATGATTTTCAATTAGAATTTCACACAAGTTTAAGTTTGTACGCTCTGTCAAGGATTTTAAGGATATTTTAGTATATATCTATATCTACACATACTACACATAATCCATAAGTTATTTTTATTTCGATGTTAAATTTATTATAGTGTTTGTAAATTAATTGGATTTATATGCGTCAGCCTGTCTACTATTTTAACAATAACAAAATGTATCGATAAAAAGAATTTTTGTTTCATTTATGCAACAACCTCAGTATAATCTTTCGAAAATTAAGATTATTAGAGAATCTCGAGACGAGCTTAAGCACCCAAGTCTCTAAATCCACAACAGTACATACACATCTCTACGCATAGTCCCGTGTCGTCATCTCTACGGTCGTGATGCGATCGTACATCACGATTCGACATTACGACCGACATACGTGAGTTGTTTAAACATTTCATTTGCCATATAAGTTTCAAAGATCTGTAATTTCACGAATCATTACATCGTTACTGAATAGATGTCGAAAGTGTACTTTATTTATCATATGACGCTTATACGATACGAACATTGAAGGGCTTTCTTTGGGCTTACCACATCCTCATACGAATGAATAAAAGTATAATATTGTTACAAGTTGGGTCACCTGCATAACTGTAGACAAAGCACATTTATTACCTGCCGCGGCGTTTGAACTAATAACATTGAAACTGTTTTATGACTATTTTCTTTTGTTTACTAGTGTTTAAAATTTGTATTAAGACAACAGCCTATTGTGTGTTGTACTCGTTTAAGGTCGTTCGCAGGCATAATTATGCAGGTGTGTGAATTACGTTTTCTGGGAAATTGCGGCGACGCTTGCCACGTAGACATATGGCATCGGTGCATTATAAAGCAATGGCCCACTGCAGAGATGGGTAGAAACGCGTCTCCACTCTAGGATGCTCTTCGGCCATCTGTCCTGCGGCAGACATAATTGGCCCACTGACACGTCAACTTGCTAATTTTGCGAGCCATGTCGGTTATGTTATATGTTCCGATTATCTATATCTAATATATAAATTCTCGTGTCACAGTTTTCGTTGCATACTCCTCCGAAACGGCTTGACCGATTTGATGAAATTTTTGTGCTTATCCGGTATCTACGAGAATAGGCCAACATCTATTTTTCATCCCCTAAATGTTAGGGTAGTCACCCTAAATTTTTTTATTTATTTTTAGACAAATTTTAATTTCTATTTTTTTATGATACAACATACAAAATACATACAACCCTAGATTTTCACCGTCTACGATCAACCCTATTTTTTACCGGGCAGGACGACGTCTGCCGGGACAGCTAGTAATATTATAACATTCTAAACATACTATGTCTGTACATTGAAGTTATTCAAAATAAATCGAACGCAAGATTCATAAAAATCAGTTAAGAAACAAAAAGTTATGGTAGAACATATTTGAAAAAATTTCACCATGAATTGAGAACCTTCCCCTTTTTTGAAATAGGTCAAAAAAATCAACTGAAATAGACTATATAAACGACGGAGAACGTGTCGAGTTTATAAAATGTCTCGTTCGGTTATTGGTATGTCTGTTTGTGCAGGATTCACGTAAAAACTACTGGTCTAATTCGATAGGCGAGATTGACAGCAAATTCCTAGACTTAAAATCTGCGCTTCTTTTTATCCTGGGAATCGCACAGGAATTTTTCTAGGAATTATTTAAAATGACCAGATTAAAAAAATCGAATGCTAATGCTATTATTTACTGATCTACAGCAAATATTATATAATAAAATGTGTATGTGATACTTTTTGTCCCGGAAATCACGCGGGAATTTTCCCGGGAGCGGTTCGAAGTTTTTCTGGTGCATAATAATTAACTTATTCCGACACAGTTTTCACTAAAACGCCACGCTGGCATATCATAATTTAATATATAATTACTAGCTGTACCGGCAGACGTTGTCCTGCCTTTAAAAAATAAAAATCTAGAACCCGATTCCAGCGTCATCTACCGGGACCAAATGTTAATCTAAACTATTCTCAAATCCACTTGAACAAACAAAAAATTTCATCAAAATCAGGCCCCGCGTTTAGGAGGAGTATCGCGGCGGTACCTACTGGGTCCAATCGTTTATTTAAACCATTCCGAGACAAACTTCCATACATACAACAACAAAAAGAACACCTAAATTCTAGTACCCGATTGCAGCGCTATCTACCTGGTTCAAAAAATAGGGGTTGATCGTAGAGGGTTGAAAATTTAGGGTTGTATGTATTGTTTTAATGCTATATGATAAAAAAATAAAAAAAACTATCTAAAAATTTAAAAACCTATTTAGGGCTGGACTACCGTTAACATTTAGGGGGATGAAAAATAGATGTTGTCCGATTCTCAGACCTACCCAATATGCACACAAAATTTCATGAGAATCGGTCAAGCCGTTTCGGAGGTGTATGGGAACGAACATTGTGACACGAACATTTTATATAAAAGATTGTCGGCGTCAGCGTAGCACATGTTTTGATCATCTCATAGACCTACACAGTAAGTACAATTATTTTTTTTGGTGACATTATGACTTGTACGCATAGGCCACATAAATCACATTAAATCCTTGAAATTTTTAAATGTTGTTACATAAATGTTATCGGAAACAAAATTATTGTCACTGAATTCAATAGGAACAATCACCACTCGGCGTCAGTTGAAATGCGCAGGAGTCTGGAGTGGGCGCACAGTCGCGACGGGTGGCCCGATCTATTTCCGACAGCTACCGAGAATTGCCGAGCTACCGAACAAAGATTAACTGCTACGATACCTCTAAATTAATGGCAAGACCCTGATGCATGTGTTTCAGTCTTCAGTAATAATATTACTACGCATTTATATTTATTTAATTTGTAACTAAACCAACTCGTATAAGCAAGCCGCTTTAGCATATTTTTACGAGTGGATAGGTTTACCATCGTCTCCCCTAATTTTCAGTAATGTCGCGGTCTAGAATGGAACACGCTTATCTCGAACATTCCTTCACTTGTGACTTGAATTCTCCTAGATTGTATTTATAGGGAATACCAGATACCGACAAATAATTTAATCTTCAGCAGTACGCACCAGAAACGACAAAGCGAAGCACTTCATCCTGACTGGTGCGTTTCCCCATTTGCAAACCGGTAATATGCAAATGTATTCGATAGATCTAGCAACCTTGCATTTGGTCATTTCCAACCAACCTACTGGCTACTTTCTCAATCGACTCCAATGCCCCCAATAAAACTATAAAATTAAATATTGAAAATGCGTATAAAGTTGTTGTAACGTCTAAAAACTCGTGATCTTTCATAGTTATGCCTCCAGTGCCTTCATTTATATGTGCAGGAATAACAAAAGAAATAGTTGATAGGATAATCTTAGTAAAGCTCTCTTTCTCTTTTCTTTCACCTTTTCTCAATTACTTGCGGTGGCACAATTTATATTCCTTCCACACCCCTCTATACTGACATACCTACGTCCTCTGTCACACCACAAATCATCATGTCTTCCTTCACACAATTCATCAAGCTTTATTTTTGGTTTACCATTTGTACACTAACTTTGTTCATTAGTAATTGGACACAGCCATTAAAAACAGTAGACAGGCTGACATTAAAACAAATTGAAGGTTATTACTTTCGCCTATAGAGACTTGCAACACTAAAGTGCTATCAGTCCTGCTGGTCAGGAAAGAGGGACTGGAAACTGGTCACTAATGTCAGAGCACATACCTCCAGATTCTTATGACAGCTTATAATTCCATCCAATCTATAATTCCTATAAAGACAGCTGTAGTTCGCATAAGCTTCTATCCTTGGATAAAAGACGTATAGTTTTAGATATGTCATTGCTTTTTGATATAGACCATAGCCGTGTTGACTGTCCTGAGCTCGTCTCGAAATTGGCGTATAATGTACCTAGATACCGTACTCGTCACACGTCTTTGCTGAATGTTCCTTGTAATTCTACCAACTACGCTCAAAATTCTTTGTTTTCTCGTATGGCTCGTACTTATAATAATAAATTTGGTAAAATAGATCTTTTTGCGTCCGCCAAATATAGCTTATATGCTGCATCACAGACTATTTTTTTTTTTTTTTTTTTTTTTTTTTTTTTTTTTTTTTTTTTTTTTTTTTTTTTTTTTTTTTTTTTTTAGCTAGATCAGGGGTGCTAGCCATCCACACGAGCAATACCACCTGCCAAACTACTTTTCATTTATTATTATAGATTTTCTCACAGCCGAACTTATATTTATTTATTTTGAGAGCATTTACCCAGATAACATTGCATTCAATTTTTATCTTGGCGCTATTCGACCCCGCAAAATTTACATAATTTTATCCTGGAAATTATTCCATTTCCCAGGACAAAAATCTTGTGTTCTGCTCGCTGTTAACAAATACTACATAATGTATATTATCAAATTTGAACAAAAATTTTACTATGGATTTTCTAGCCTAGTTGAATATTACTACAATAATCAACTTCACGTAATTAAGATAGTTGACATAGTTCTGTTTTTTGTGCACGTGTAATTTAGCGTAAATACGCTAACTGACGTAGTCAGTACTGATTTAGAACATAGTGCTAATCGAAAACAAAAAGCCTCTGAAATGCTCTTAAAACTCAATCAATCCCGGCTGTTCAAAAGAGGTTCCATCCGACAACTACTCGCCGATGCGTGGGCGCACAAAAAAGTAATTTTCACTCCAATCAATCACATGAAAAAGCGACCGTGTACGTCGGTTAATTCGCTAGAATTCCACAGGAGATTTAGTATGGGGACGCGTGCTAAAATGGCCACTTTATAATGAGCACCGGCGCGCTCATTGTCCGAAACTAAAAAGAGGATATAAATAACCAAATGAGAATGGAAAAACGGCAAAAATGGTGGAATAAAGGAAGCTTCAATTGGTATGGGGTCCCCACGACGCGGGTGCTATGGGACAAGGCCCAGACTGTTTTATCTACGGCTTCGATATCTAGTTTTGTAATGTTACATACATACATAACTTCACGCCAGGTCCCTTGCGGGGTAGGCACGAACAACAGAGCGCCGTTTAGGCTTATTCTTACACACCTCAGTTGCTTCTTTGACATTCATAGCTTTTGTCATGCACGCTCATCTGTTCTTAAGGCTCCTGAAATCACCTTCTGCTAGTACATTATCAATTTGATCATGGAAGGTGTGTATTGGCCTTCCGCGACTTCTACATCCATCCACTTTTGCATTGTATATCTGTTTAGTCATTCTTCCTCACCTGTAATGTTACAGTGGTATGAAAATGTTAGCCAGTTTCTTAAAATGATTAATTTAACGTTCCGCGCGCACATATTACCTTTTCACAGTAAGTAACAGACACAGACTCTTCTACAGAGAATTATGTTTAACTATTTGACAACAACGGTCAAAATTACTTAGATCAAAGTTGTTTGATTTTCTATCATGTCTAAGACGACTTTTAGACATGTAAAACCATTTATTGATTTTATATTTGTGTTAAACATAGTAATGTCATCATCTTTGTTTCTTATTATTAATCTGAGCGTCTGTCCTTTTCAACATCGCAATTTTGCTTTTTTCACATTTCTGAATATTTTATAAATGTAACATTTATTAGTTTGTATTGTATTGTTCTCAGTGTTATTTTTTGTACTCGTGCAAGCAAAAGTCGACTTTTACTTTTTCGTAACGAATTTTTACATATTTGTTTGAAAAATTGGAAAATATTTACAACACCTTGACTTGACTTTGGTGTTGCAAATGTCCATAGGCGACGGTAACCGCTTCCATCAAGTGGGCCGTCTGCCTGTCTGCTGACCTCCTGCAATAAAAATAAAAAAGAAACCCTTTTTTATAAGTCTTAACATACTTTTACTGTACACATAGCAAATGACAATAATGACAAACTTTTTGCTTCATCTACTTTAATGGATGTCTTCATACAATGTAAACGTTTATCAGATATACTTTTACCCGACATTTTTATAAAATATCTTCAATTTGATCATGGCCACTACACACTCTTAATTCTTGCCCCAAAAAAATATTAAAATTACTAAAAGAGGTGTGCAGTTGCTCATAATAAGGTTTCTAAATCGGGCAAGTCCACAAACTATGATAAGTTCTGTAGCGATGATTAATATCTAATTTTGTCACAATTTAGCTATGGAATTATATAGCAGTATTTAATCGAATATATGCTAAATCTAAAAAAGTACTCAACAGATATTATACTAACTACTTTTTGCTGAAATTATTTTTTAAGGTCATACAACTTGCATTTTTAGACTTATCCAGTTTATATTTAAGAAATTAATGAAAATGAAAATTAATAATTAATTAATTCCTACCTATTGACTTTTATAAAAATTTAAGGATCTGACTAACAATTCCCGAAACGACTATGTATATTGCAGAAATTTCATCACAGTTATTGCAACTTTTTAGAATGTATTATTTTTCAAAATAAAAAATTATATGTTATATCATTTCTTTATGTCACTTAAAGGAAAATTCTTCAACATATATACACAGAAGCGAATTTTATTTTTACGATTTCGCTATTAAGTATTTACATTATAAAATAATCCACAACAACAGTATTTAGTAATTTCATTTTTTTTATAAAAATCCAAATTATGGGCACACTATTAAAACGTACAAAGGCGCCGAAAAGAGATAATTCGTCGGGTATATGCACCAATTGTCACCGTTTTGCTCGATTTTCGAGCTGTGCACGTGACAGCTCTTGGGATCAGAAGCCAGTGGACACAGCGGCATGGTTGGCGACGATAAAATTGTCACTCTTATGTACAAATTCATAGACAACACTTTGATTTTGATCGAGGTTCGTTTTATATTCTATGTTACGAATCCTCTAATTATATAACGGTACTATATGAAATGTGATAAACAGTTAACAAATTATTTGAAGAGTTCTGAACCCTGAAACTAAAACTCACTAACTAAACATGAAACTCGGCATAAAAGTATTTTATGCCTACCATTTTATAAATTATAAATAGGCAAAAATATTTTTCGAAAGACGAAAGAAAGTAAATTGGTTTAAACGAAAGTCATTCATGATAACAAAATAAATACAGAGAGAAGATAGAAATGCGATAATAATTGGCCAACTAAGCCGCAGATGCCAACGCATAGCCCGCGAAGGCCATCGGATGCTGCAGACTGGCCAGCGAGAGCCGATGAGAGATGTGTAGTCGCCTGCCAATTAGAAATCGGAGCAGAGAGGTTTTCCTCGAAGCTCCATCCTCGCGATTACAATTAATATAAACAACATACCAATACACACAACACAAAAAACATAGTTAATTTATATTAACTACTTATGTTTTTTTAGGACTTATGTCCTAAGTTAAATCAAGCTCACTACTTAGCTGAGCTTATTCTCTTGATTCAACGTAAAAGCTAAGCAGTGTGTCTATATTACAATAAATTCTAATAATTTGTTACGTATAAAATAACAGACGTTAAAAATCACCTTATTATCACCTTTTAAAATATCATGATAGAAATAATTTTAATTACGTTTAGTAGAACAAATCTATAAGGTGACGTTTAGTAAGTTTTAAAAAACTATTTAATACAATTTGATTGTTTTGATTGTTAGTCAAAAATAATTTTAATATAGAAGAAATCAGTGCGAAAGATATTTTTATATATTATTTTTGAGACACTTTACAAAATCAAAGTGCGGGGCATGAATTTTGCACTTAGCCGCTTTTGGTTGAGTGTCGCCAGTTTTATTACACTTAATGAAACCTTGGAACATTCAAATTGCTTTTGAATCAATCTGCTTGAGTTGGAAGGAGTTCCGTTTGTTTTATTTCGAGAAATTGCATTTTAATTAAAGAGAGATTTCAGTAAATTGAAGCTTAAACGTGCCTAGTGTGCTATTACTTTGTATAATTACGTTCATAAACCTTCCAATTGTTTCAAAGGCATGAATTACGGCAAAATAATTTTAAATACAGCTAGTCTTGTGGTCATTGGGAAATTCTAAGGCAAAAGACCTTGCGGTAGATCTACAATTAGATGACAGATGGATTAATCAGATTTCATACCAGCTGGATATATCGATAAAGTCGGTGTTCCACCGTGCTCAGAACCGATCTTGGTGCAAGAGAGCAATTGTTCACTGCCATCAAAATCATGGTCCTCAGCAATGAGGGAACGATTTAGGGTCCATCCACAAATTACATCACATGAATTTTTGACCCATCCCCCCGTCCTTGTCACAGCTGGTCCCAGTGGTAAGACTTCGTGCCTCCACCACCTTAGTGTGACATTTAATTTATTTAGGATAATAAGCAGATAAAAACATCCACGAACTAAATGGTGGTAGTGTATATACATTAAAAGTAATATGAGACATTACAAAAACTGGACTGGGACATGACACACACTGACAGGGGATGAAATTATTCAATTCCAGCAGTTCCTTAATTAGTATTATTGCATTCAAATTATTTTTTAATGATTTAAACACAATGTCCATAGAGATAGACTTGAAAATATTTTGAAGTTTTTCATTAATAGTTCAAATTTTATCTTTTAAAGCTTAAATATATTCGAAACGTGAAATTACGAAATTTAAAACCCCTCCCACCCTTTTTCACACAATGCCACACTTGGTCGACACCAAAAACTTACTTAAAATACATTAGTCGACTAAACCAGCCAAAAATTGTTAAAAAAACATATTTTTTTGTAGTAAAACGTCAAAGCAAGCGAAGAATGACCTCTCGTCAGGTAGGATTTAGTTTTCAAAGTTACGTACTTATTAAAGTCGATAATTTTGTCTTCTATACCAAATAAAAATAAATAAACATCAAGTTTCTATTATTCACTTATGATAACCAGAATTTTGATTAAACATTCTATAATCAAATAACATTAAAAAGAGTCCCCACAAAACGACCCCAAGCGAATCTGTCCAGCTTACCACAAATCCAAAAATCACCCGTGACCAATCTGCATCTACGAAACCCATCAAATAAAACCAACGTTTAATATTCGACACCAGTCGTAGCGGTAATAAATGTCCAAATATTTGTCGTAAACGGCATTCGGGATACCCGTGACTAAACTTTTCAGCCCTACGATTCCTCTGGGACTGGTCAAGATTACGTCAATGAACCTGCACTCTCTTTCTATCGGATAGAACACACTTTGCCTTCACTTTGTTTATATTCGCAAATACGAAATTCCAACCAAAAATCTACTCCATTCGAACTGAGTAAGATCGAAATTTGCTTCTCTATAATCATCGAGCCGTTTTGTCACTCTCCGGTCGAATATCAGCTCTATATATAGGTTGTTAGATTATATTTTCGTTTGTGGATTAGAAAGCTGGACAAAACCTTATGGTTAAGATTCGCAACGGCTTATATTTCGCGGTTATATTGGCCGGCAGATAGTTGGATAGAATTTATTATAGCCGCGTTGCGGGCGTCACGGTGGTTTACATATCAAAATTAAATATCTCAGCTGAAGAGGGTATGCGGGGATTGTATCAGGATATTAGCTATTGCTATACCCCACACTCTGACACAAGTGTCAAATAAAAGTAATTTGATTTGGGAAATAAACAAGAACTAATTAAATATTAAAAGTGACTATAGTAAATGCTTTCGAGCTATACTCGGATTTTTAATTACCTGCACTAAAATGACAGGTGCGATTAACCTTTTTTTTATTCATAAATGAGTTATGTGAGTTGAAACAACAACTCAGCACTGCGAGTAGAATCCTACAGGAATTCTATAGGATCTGTTCGCAGCTGTCATTTTCGTCCTGGTAATTAAAAATCAGAGTATAATAATAAATATCTTAGATACATTATGTCGTATACAGCCATTTTTAGGACGCGGTCGCCTTAGGTATATCGCCATGAAATTAGACGGATTTATGGAAACGGTTACCATCACTATATAGTTGCAAAAAAAGTGTAAATGCTGCTGTTCTCTTAGGGAAGACTGAACTTATCATAATTCAAATAGATCTCATATTTTGGTAACGTGCGACATAGAGTAGAGCCATCCGATGGGAAAATACCAAGTATGCATTAGTCCGTGTAGCCTATTTCTAAAAACTTTTTTTTGCAGGGTTCCGCAGACAGCAACGGCTCAATGCTGTTACCATGCTAATTTAGAACACGAGTGCTTCTCTGATAATCACTTAAGGACTGGCTTTAAGCTGCAGAACTCAAGTTTTCATGCGACATATGACTTAGCCATAACGGCAAATACGTCTAACCAATACGTAAGAGTACATACATACGTTGTCTGTCAATATTTAATGTCATTAACAATTTATAATGGGGCTTCATCTGCAATAATGTTACAAATATAGACCATTTCACGTAAATATAGCGATGGGTTCAAGGATTTATTTGAGATGCGATATTGTTAATGACGTCAAATATTGACAGATTGTGTATGTATATGCATTATATGCCTATGAGCTAACGTTGTTATTTTTAAAAAATGACCTCAGTCTAAATCTTTAACATTTCGCAGATGAAGCCCCGCTGAGACAATATTGCATCACAAATAACGCATTAAACCCATCGCTACATTGCGTGAAACTGTCAATAACTATAACATTATCCCAGATGAAGCAGTACGTAATACGGATGCGATTCTTCTTTATAATATTTGATTGTTCGGTTGGCAAATACAAGTTGGCAATATTGAATAGGCCGGCAGCGGCGTACCGCTAATGTTACCAAAGGCGCGGCCACACGGTCACGGCGAACGACGCGCGACAATGCGACAATTTTCACGCGCCACCGACGACGCGCGGCGCGCCGGGGGACGCCTCTAATGACACTGAACGCGATCAAATGAAAACTTGGAGTATTCTCTGTCGTTTCATTTTAGTATTATCGGGCAATTCTGCTTGTTTCTGAGCAATCGTCCAACGCGCATCAATGGTGGCAACCAGGTTTTTTGAAGTGATACCTTTTTATGGAAGGGTAAACCGCTTCGTTACGTAACGCGTTACGGCACCAGCCTGTATGGTTTCCCTTTCTCTCACGCATATGCCAGCAGTAGGCAGGCTCCTCCTTTCACACTCTAACCCCACAGCGCTTGCCATGTTTTAGTAATTAGATTAAATAATGATAGTAATATTGTACGTACACAAAATTCTAATGTATATATATTGAAGAATTGCAAGAATAAAATATATTTTATAATAAATAAAAGTTTTTATCAATAAATAACCTTTCCTTACGTTATCATATTAATATACATAAAATTGAAGTAATAACTTATGCTTTTCTCAAGTTAAACAATTTTAATATTTAATAGTTCAACTTGATTCGTTTAAGTTATCACTTCTGTCGGCGCTCCCAAGGCGCACACGTTTGTTTTTTTTTACCTACTAAACAATCAACTGATTAGCACTCATCATTAATATCAACAAAGCACTTGAAAGGGAAAGATTCTTAAAAAGCTATAATATTACAAAAACTTACTTGAGGTATATGATGTGCATTAGGCGTTACTGAATGTTCCACGCAGTTGTGTCATGGATTACTTGTGAATGACAATAAATATTGACAGATGAAATATGTATATGTTTTTTTTTTCTTAAAGGCTTAACCATAATTTGGCTATGTCGCCTTAATAATTAACAATCAACTACAATACAATCAACAACTATTATTTAAATTAGGTGGCGTGTGTAAGACATTTATAAATCTTTTTGGCAGAGTCTGATAAGGGCTCTGCCAAAATGCTGTTGCACCAGCCTACATCAAATAAATTAATACCATTTCTAAGGCTGTAAGTTTGGACACATTCCACTAATACATGAAAGACGTCATCTATCTTACACATCTGACACGAAGAACAATTTGGTGTAGGTGCTAATTTCATCATGTGCAAAAATTTGTTCTCTGGAATGTGTCCAGATCGTAATTTTAAAGATATGACAGTAAATTCTCGATTCAGCACTTGATTTTTAATCCAGGTTATGTATATGTTCTAATAGCCGGTTTCTATACCTTATTATTCTTTCACTTGCCTTACCATCGATTGAATTTTGACATTAGTTCTATGGGAGCATGGGATCGGATATCAAAATTTTAATCGATATGAATCGACAAATGAATGCTTGGTAAGATATAGGAATGGACCATAAATGATAAATGTTATAGGTTATCGTATATGGAAAACACTTTTTCTTGAATTTGGACAACTTGCAAATCAATAATTTGCGTACTAAAGACATCTTTAATGTTTTTATTCGTGTTTTAAAGTTGTAAATGCTAAAACACTAATACACCAAAATTACAAAAATGACAATAATGAAAATCTTTTGATAAAATTACATTGACGATTGAAATAGCATTGCCCTGTGAAAAGTTTGTGAATAATTTAAATGTCTTCTTTTGTTAGCCAAACTCTCAAATAAGCATATCGAAATATTTTCATATTAGCATATCAGACGTTACCTTTTTATATAATATGTGTATTATGTTCTCGAGAAACCAATATGTGACACACTGTATGCGTGACGACCTCCCAAAACATTAGCTACACCAGGAAATGCTACGAGTGATATTCATTTATTAGCGTTTGATTTATGCATCGGCATTGGCCATCAATGGGTATAAGGGCGCGGCCGCATTGCCTTGACGCGCTTCAGCGGCAATACAATTGTTATATTTCTAGTTTACTGGATGTGACACCTTTAAACAACTGTAAGAATATTGATTAGAAATTTGACTATTAACATATACAAGGGGTAGAACCACAGAAGTTAAAAATAAAACGGAAATTGTAATATTAAGTATGTATATAAATATTAGCTCAGCAACGTCCAACTTTTGGACTCTGGCTCAAATTGCAAGTGAACGGTCAGTATAATTAATTAATTAAAAATTATTGGTAACCATGCTTGAATATTTGTCTAAGAATATACGCAGATTCCATAGGTCGGTTAAGTTTGATGTGCATGCTGTTCGTTTAATTTTCCTTTAGCATCAGCACAGTGTTATGTAAAATAAGCGAGTTCAATCAAGAACCTGCCTAAGCATTATATTTCCTCCAACAGGATTCAAATTCAGGTTACTGGATTGAGATTAGGAAGTCACCATGAAACCATCAAAGTTACTAACCCACATACATTTAATGTCAAATAATTTAAATATGTACGGAACGGTGTGGAAAATAAACAATTGTTTTTTAAATGCTTATTATTAAGAAAAAAATAGAAATAAATATTATATATAAGTACAATTAGAGTACGTAAAACAAGTGTAGGTATAATATAATGTACTTAATTTAAATTTAAACAACATTTGCAATACAAAATGTTGAAACATAAATTATTTTCTAAAGACATTTCAACAAATGACGAGTAACCAAAACTGTGCTGGTTCCTACTCGAACTACGGATCAGTATGGCGATCCAGCGAGGTAACGTACTTAGCCTTCTGGCACCCTTACCCATTGAATTCAATGACCTCGGTATTCTACTTATAGTCTTTAAGCATTATAGGTAGAATACTATATAAGTTAAATTTTCTTCATTGTACTTAAATAGTTTATAGTTTAATTGTCTCATTACAGTTACAGTTTTACACATGTGTACTTGTGTATTATTTGTCATATGTTCAGAAATTAATGTATAGGCAATCAAAAAACGTTGTGAAAAACAAGTTGCTTCCAGATAACTTTAATTCACGAGAATATACCGACAGCGTCAATTTTCACGCGCGGCTGCAGCTATTAATATTCAAATTGGTGCGATCTGTCGCCGCTCCGGTCGCCGGACGATGTGGACACGGCACTATAATTTATATGTGAACCCAGCGTATAGACAAAACGGAATTATATATAGTGAACGTTTTGTAATTGAGTCCCTTTTGTGATATAAATCTACTTTTAATTCTTTCATTTATGTTATTGCTATGTTCAATTTTTGAATGGAGGTAATTCGAAATGTTTAGTTGATGATTGCAATAAATATTCTTACAACCTAGGTGATGACAAAGACAAATTCCGCGTACAGATTTGTGGAAGCACATTTATTACTCGTCGGCATTTGAACTAATTGTAATCCTTTTATGATCGTCTTCTTTTGTTCACTTATTTATTGGCATACGTTTCTAATTATTGTGTAGGCTATTGTGCTATTGTACTAGCTCATCAGCATCATTAGCCAGGTGTTGCGGATTCGTTCCATTTGTGTAGTATAAAACAACGGTCTGATGGAGAGAGGGGACAGTCGAGCTACGATTACGATACGGGACGTGTGTACAATCAGGAATCTAACCGTGACGGACTTTGCGCGTTTTATTGAATGACGATCTTCTGCATTATGTTCGAATTTGTTGAATTTGGTTATATTTGTACCTGTGTTATACGTAATATAATAAAATGTGTTTTTACAGGTATGCAGGTGTGAATTTGTTGCTGTCGGGGTCTAGGTCGTAACAATATGAAGAATTTTGTAACATCATTTATTCTTAAAATTTCGATTTACTAAATTATTATTTACGTACATACATACACATACATAACTTCACGCCAGGTCCCTTGCGGTGTAGGCACGAACAACAGAGCGCCATACAGGCTTATTCCTACACACCTCACTTGCTTCTTTGACATTCATAGCTCTTGTCATGCATGCTCGTCTGTTCTTAAGGCTCCTGACATCACCTTCTGCTAATACAAGATCGATTTGATCATGGAAGGTGTGTCGTGGCCTTCCACGACTTCTGCACCCATCCACTTTTGCATTGTATATCTGTTTAGTCATTCTTTCATCGTACATTCTTTCCACATGCCCGAACCACCGGAGCATTCCTTTCCTTACCTTCACCCCGACACTCGTATTATTATTATTTAATTCACATAAATTTGAGCTAAATATTTGCTATCATCAATGACATCACAGAAATAGAAATTTAATTGAAGTTCGTATTAAATGAGTTTCATCAAATATGGATTTAATGCCTGATTTCATCACAGAAGTAATTTTTTGCTTAACTAATCAGTTTTTATTTACTTTCGACATATTCGAAATGAAAAGCAGTGTTAACCTCGGGTGAAAGGCCTACTTAGGCACTTGGACTATTACCGTCCTCGCTACGTTCGTGCGCCAAACCATCTCATGCCTAAATAGGTCACTTTCATCTCTCGGATAATCTATATATTTTAAATTATTCCTTCTCTAACCCTCTTGAGCGGGGGAGCATTAGTATCGATATCAAGTGAACCAAGTTGAAAGGTATCGCGGCGTCGGTTTTTCCGTTTTTGTGGACCCCACTTAAAACGCTAACAGTCACCGTGAACGTTTTATAACCTCTAATTGTTCCATATTTATTACAGTTGTCGCTGCGAATACGAAAACCATAGAGATGGATTGACTTTTATTTATTTTTAACGGGATTGGTACTCTTTGTTGATATTTAAGACTTAGTTTTCAGAAGACTGTAACTTGCTTAGCTGGTATATGCGCATATATCTATATAAAATGAAAACTGCACGTCACTTAGGCTTTATTTTGTATAAATTAAAACCCATAATATATTTTACACCAACAATTGACCATATTGTTACGAGTGCGGGACTCGAAATAAAATGCCGTTGTAATGACTATAAAATTTATTAGAACTATACAAACACGTATAACACAGGTACAAATATAACTGAACGCAACCAGTACAAACTGCACGATTCAATAACACGCGCAAAGTCCGTCACTATATTATACTTATCGAATGTACACGTCGTGCTTTGATCGTGGTTCTCGCTAGACTGCCGATCTCTTCATTGGGCCATTGCTGCACCGATACAATATGGCTGCCAGCCCGCATAGATCAGATTTCTTAGAATCAGTTCGACACACCTGCCTAATGACTGCTATAAAAGATGATAATACACAATAGACTGTTTTTCTAATTACAAATTTTACAAACACAAAGTAAACAAATGAAGTCCAAATGCAGGAAGGCAATAAACTGCGCTTTAGGGTAGGCAGGTGTGCTTTCACCTTTTTTGGCATGTAATAATATTATTAGACACATGGTTTTATTACTACTATCTGTGGTGACTTATTAATAGCTCGATATCACTAATGTGTTACTATTATAATTCTGAATAGCTGATAGTCATCCTAAAATTGTAAAATAAAAATAAAATAAAATAAAATTATAAAATAATTAGGCTTCCATGTAGCCACTGTCTATGTAGGTTTCCTACAGTTGTCAATTTGAAAAGTAATGTTTTTGTGCACGTTTGACACAAAGAAATGTAGGTACGTATACTTACCTAAAGTGAAGTAGTTGTAAAGATTTAGTTGTTTCATGAATTAACCATTTGAGTAGAAAATTTTAACTGCTAAACAAATGTGCAGCACTCTAAAGATGCTGAAGTACAGCAGACTGGCATGAAAAATGCTTACCGTCGTCTATGGACACTTCTAATAACAAGTACTTCTGGACTCGAAGTGAGGACGCAAATCTGACCACTAGTACTGGAACACAACTCAAGGTTGGTATGTTGGCATACTTTTGATCAGGGCCGGTAGCCACCTAAACACTCTTTCAAACGCCTTACAATCTGGCTATGAGTTTTGTCGCCTCCAACGACAAACCGTCGAAGGAATTATCTGCATTTTTTGCACCAATAAATATATATTACTTACATCAATTTCTTACGATTAAATCAATCAATGGTTGCATAAAATTATTTATTTACTTATCATTTATAAGAATATTTACATCATAAACTAAATTATAAATAAATTATTACACTGCAAAAAAAAGCTTAGAAATTAAATAATATTATGGCGTGAGACGTCTACCAGGCATTTCTCGATAAAGATTGGCGACCCAGCAGTTATTTTTAATTCAATATCTATAATTTCTTATAGATTAATAATTTAATCATCTAGTTATAATTTATTTTTAGAAACAAACACTACTCCGACAATGACTTGTTTTCATTAATAAGTGTATTTATTAGAATCACAATTACTTCAAAGCAAAACCATGTGAAATTTGTCGATTGAAGTATTGTGTATCACATAGTTTGTTTTGTAACAAATAATTATCACTACACACGGGAAACCTACTTAGCACTTCATAATAAACTGTATCTTTGTTAAGATAGCATGCAACTATTTGTGGAAAAACGGAAAAACTTATATCATTACCAACTTACTCGTGAAACTGTTAGCGCGGTGCGTGAGAAATTATCAGGTCGCCCTTTATGGGGAAGCGGGCTTAAAATAGTTCCAAAATTAACTCACTTGAATCAATATTGAACGTAGCTGTAACTATTTCTTTAATACAATACTTTTATTGTCATACTTACACTCAAATTAAACACAACCAATCAGGAATCAACCGTGCAGGAACGGAGATTGAATACAATTTCCTGCAGCAGAGCAATCTGTCGTAAGAGGTGACTAAATAACCCACAGCCAGGTGGTAGGGCATTTGCGCAACTGGATGGCTACCACCCCTTCTCTAAGGTATGTCGCCACAACAGTTTCGAGTAGTGTTCCGGTATTAGTGACCAGGTAGCAGTCTCCCAGAACAGAAGCGCATTTGTAACGTCTTTGGTTTTGCAAATATTTATAGGCGATGGTAACCGCTTTCCTGTTTGCTAAACTCGTGCAATAAAAAACTCATATTAAAATAAAAATGGTATATCCATAATAAATAAAATGTAACCTCAATTTATAACATTTTTTTTATTTTTGTATTGTAGGAGTTCAGCAGACAGGCAGACTGTACACTTGATGGAAAGCGGTTACCATCGCCTATTTGCATATTTGCAACACCAAAAGTACTGCAAATGCGCTGCTGCTCTCTTAAGCCAGACCAGAACCCGGTGGTCACTAATGCCGGAACGCAACTCAAGCTTGTTATGGCGGCATACTCTAGACCAAAGGTGGTCGCCATCTAGTCAAGCAAAAACCTACCTGTGGGTTGTTTTGTCGCCTCTTACGACAGGGCGCCTGAACGCAGGAAATTGTATTCTTTCTACGTTCCTGCACGGATAAGAGTTCATTTAATTAATTAAGAAAACTGAAGTAACTCTATGTGAATTCAAAACAAATGCCCGACTATAAGTGAATATTATTAATACGATGCCTAATTAACCGTTTTTATCATGTTTGGAATAAATAGACTCTGAAATGACTCGATGGATTTCAATAAAAATTGTAGAAATCAAAACAGAAGTATACCTTAAACTGAGTGCATATTTAATCTCAAATTTAGTAATTTAGATCACATATTAATTAAGTTACTTTTAATATGGAAGTTATAAATTACGCCGCATTATATACTGGAATGATTTTATGTAATTAATAGCTTAGTTGGTGTGTTATAATGAATTATTGTTAAGTTCCTGCTAATAGAACTGTTTAACGAAACAGGATGTCAAATACGAATTAGGGCTATCAAAGAAGATAGTTCTATAATAAAACTACGTTTAAACGGTTTTAAGCGCGGTAATTTATTAGATTTTTCTTATTCCGATCTTTCGGCCACTTTTCAGTGGACGTGGTCAAGGAGGCGTCGTCAAACGTCGGTATAACAAAAATCAAATTAATTACCCCGCTTAAAACCGTTTAAACGTAGTTTTTAACCGACTTCCAAAAGGAGGAGTTTCTCAATTTGATCGGTATTTTTTATGTATATACACCGATTACTCTGAGATTTATGATCCGATTTACGTGATTCTTTTTTACTTCGATGCGGAATAGTTGCAATTTAGTCCCCTAAAAATGTAACATACTTTGGCACAGTAGTTTTCATTGTATGGTTTGTTTTTCCGTTCCCGTTTCTTGGAACATATATTTTTTAAGGCGTGCGTCACCTTTCGTAGTTCTACCCATAGCTAGACACTAAAAAGTAACAAATAAAAAAAATAATTATAAAACCGACCTCAAGAACTAAAAAATATAAAATAACTTATTTCTTAAGCTAGTTTTAATCTTATTTTTAATATAAATTATCTAAAACATCTTGAAGTTGGTACATAGTAAAACATAAGAAAATGACTGTATTTTGAATATATATTAAAAATAAGATATTACAATTAAAAATAGCTTTAGAAATAAGTTATTTTATACTTTTTAGTTTTTGAAGTCGGTTTTTTTAAACAAAGTTTTTTTTATTATGTATACATGTCGCGAAAACTTAGAAAATATTAAAACACTTCTATTTTCTGCATATTTATCCATAATGTATTTTGAATAACAACAAAGATGATTTAAAAACTTCAATACCAATCGGAATAGTAATGTTTGTCTACTTATACATTTTCCAGCCATTTCTCGCAGAAACCACTACATGAACCAAATTTCCAAAAAATAATGTTTTGTGTGCAACTACGAGTGTGTATTGAAATCGTATGAATGAAACGTATAAATCACGTTGTATATTATAAAATGTCTCAGTTGTTGAAGAAGGTAGAAGACCAATTTTTATTATCTAAATTATAAATCAGCGTTAATATCGAAAGATAATTTTAGGCTGCTATTAGAATAACGGAAGTTTTCTAAATGTTTTTTTCCAAAAATAAGTTTACCATATGTAGTATCCCTTAGCCACATAGCTTGACACAATGGATTGAGTAGTAAATTGGCAGTTGTCGTGATAATCAGCTACTGCACGCCACGCGGTGTAACAGAGGTGTCGTCCCATACAAAGGATAGGACACGGTGGGTGAGTCCATTGCTCGTGTGATTTCTTATATAATTACTTAGTCGTTTATCAACGGAAATCATTTGAAACGACAAGAATGTTTTAAAGGACAATTGCCCATTCCGTAGAAAGAAAGACAATTTTTTGTTAGGGGCTGGACACTGTTGGAATCTCCAAAAAAAAGTTTTTAATATAGCAACATACTATACTACTATACTTACAGATCTTTTGTTTTCGTGTAATGTCATATTTTTCTCTCTATACTAGCTGATCCGGCAGTCGTTGTTTTGTCTTTTAAAATATTTTTAGTAATTTTAAATTAATCATTACTAATAATAATTTCGCTATTAAAAATAGGGGTTGGTGTTAGAAAGGTGAAAATGTAGGGTTATATATTTGTAATGATAAATATTAAGAAAATAAAATTAAGAAATTTTGTACATTTTTTTTTTAAATATTAAGGGATTTTTTTATTGCAGGAGTTCCACAGACAGGCAGACGGCCCACTTAATGGAAAGCAGTTACCATCGCCTATGGACATTTGCATCACCAAGGCTGCTACAAATGTGCTGCTGCTCTCTTAAGGTAGAGATAGATAATTGTGACGATTTAATCTTCTCTAATATATAAAATTCTCGAGTAGCGGTGTTTGTTACCAAGCTCCTCCGAAACGGCTGAACCGATATGTATGACTTTGTTTTCAATCGGGTGAGTCTGACAATCGGCCAATATCTGTTTTTCTTATCTCTAAATGTTAAGGATGACCCACGTTTCATCCGTGTAGGAACGGAGAAAGAATACAATTTCCTGCGGCCGAGCGGCCTGTCGTAAGAGGCGACAAAACAACCCACAGCCAGGTGGTACGGCATTTGCCCGACTGGATGACTACCACCCCTGGTCTAAAGTATGTCGCCATAACAACCTTGAGTTGTGTTCCGGTATTAGTGACCAGGTTCCAGTCTCCCTTAAGAGAGCAACAGCGCTTTGTAGCATTCTTGGTGTTGCAAATATCCATAGGCGATGGTAACCGCTTTCCATCAAGTGGGCCGTCTGCCTGTCTGCTGAATTCCTGCAATAAAAAAAATGAAGCGTGTAAGGCGTAAATGGATCAAATAAACGATTAAAATGTAACCCTATTCAATAACAATAATCATTAGTCGATTTATAGCTGCAACTGACAGTCGTCGTAATCGATTCCCATGACATGTGGCCGAGTGGGGTGCGCGAGCGCATGCTCGATCGTACGGAACGGAAGTCGCTTTAGAGAATTCGTAATATCGGTGAATTAGAAGTTAAATTTGTTTTCTATATCTGTCCAGCCTGTTTTTTCCATTAATAAGCGCTCTACATTCTCGTGAGCACCTTGAGAGAACGCGAGAAAAAGCGTGAAATCAGTTTCTCTGTGAGATCCTCATTCTCGTTTTTTGTAAAAATGTGGCGAAAATGTGGAGCATCTACAAATATATTATTATAACAAGCGGATCTAGTAGATTTGTCATGACCAAAAATAAAAAGAAATTTAGAACCTATTTTAGCTGCACCTATCGGATCCAATCCTGAATCTAAAGTCTAAACCATCCGGAGATCCCCCAAACACACACGAAATATTTCATCCAGGGCAGTCCAGGGATTTAGGAGGAGTTCATTGAAGTACACACTAACATTATACTTACCTGTACTAAAAATTAGTTCATTATCAGTTTACATAGATGAAGACTATAACATACTAATAAAATATAAATTAATCTATAAGTGGCATTGACAGATTGCAAACATCTGTTACCTTGATGTGTAAATAATTATAATTACTATTTTTTCATAATACAAATACCTAATATATATTTTACCATACCCATTTTTAGAACAACAAGCGAAAAAAGAACATCTTTATAAAACCTACATATTGGGATACATGGTGTGTGAAACCCGCCAATCTGCTTTTGCCTGAGAACGTGCAACGCACGGTTAAAGGTTGGTAACATATCTTCTATTACTGCAGTATTATTCAATGTAATATTAGATTTACTTAGAATGTGTAAGTAATTATAGCCAACAACTATCGAGTTATTTCGTAGAAATCCCAAATAAGCTACTAAATCAAATTGTCAACTATACAAATCTGTTTTACTCCGGTATAAGTAGTAACAGGGCTTGCAGGGTAGCATTTAAAACAATGATAAGATCAGGCGAGACAGGACAGTTTCTGATCTCTGAATCAATATTGGGGATCAAACGGATGGACCGAGGGTAATGGATTTAGCTGAAGATGTTAATACCACCGTGAAAAAGAAATGTTATTTTAATAACATTTTTTTCAAAGAGCACTCATTTTATGTAGTAGTTGAAATGTTAGGATGTTTCTTTTGTGGGTCATATCTATTCAACACATGCTTGTTATTTTTAAGGCAACTTATATTTTAGAATAGAAAAAAGATATTTTTTAAATAGAATTTAGAAAATAATTTCAGATACAATATTTAGTAGATATAAACGTAAGTGCGTTATACACAATACAATAGTACAAGAAAAAATCGTGTCCTCTGTCTAATATACAAGTTCCAAAAGCACTCTGTACATATAAAAAACATATAAACTTTATTTCTTTCACCTTCCACTAATCACGTGAGATCTATATCATACTCTTCATATCATCCTGCATATAAACAATTCAATTTTGGCTTCACTTTACTCTTAAATCTATCAATCATTCAATCTAAAATTATTTTTAATCGACTTAAAAAGGAGAAGTTTCTGAATTCGACTGTATGATTCTTGTTTGTTTGTTACACGTATCCATCTCTTGTAGGCCGATTTTCAAGTTTTTTTCGTCAAGATAGTGTCTTAACAAAATCAATATTTATATATTTTATGTAGAAAATACGAAAATATAGGGCCTTCTTGCAATGAATTAAAATAAAACCACCGGAGAGGTTACAGCAACTCTTTTAAGATCTAAACACACGCCGTCCCCTATAAGAAATCGCTCCGTCTCGGGAGATAAATATGTAATCTTAATATAATTGCGCCTCAGCAAACAGATCCCCACCCTTATTGACTGTTCGCTACACTGAGCTTGGGCCAGTCGGTCACATGTTGGCGGCAGGCGTGCTCGGAATGGATGGTGTGCCTTTGATGGAGCGAAACGCCGTTGGAACTGGCCATGTGAGAATTTGTCTAATTGCCTGGGGTAGTTTTTATTTCTAGTGGCAGCTTTGATTGTATTTATCAATACAGTAACCAAAGTTGCTTAATATTGTTACGAGTCGCGAGACTCAAATTAAGATGCCGTTAGAATTACTATAGAGTTTATTAGAACTTTATTACACAGTTACAAATATAACCGAACACTTCAAGTTCAAACGTAATGCACAAGTTCGTAATTGAATAACAACACCAAAGTCCGTCACTTATTAGATTGTCGAATGGACACAAGTATTACTTTGCTCGTGGTTATCGCTCGACTGCCTAATTTCTCAATTGGGGCATTGCTTTATACTGCACATATGCAATATGTCTGCCGGCCGCGTGCCCGAAGAGCTTGCACTTATTGGGCAGTTCTGACCAAATGTGTAATTGGTACAATTACCAGGTAGTGGAGGAAGGTAATTTCTTTAAAGAAATATACAAATGCATTATGTATAGGGAAATGATAAGACATGGTAGCGTAATAGCTAGCTCAAGGGTCCCATACTCAAAGGGCGCGAGTTCGAATCCTGGCCAAAATGCACACAACACTAAGGCAGTTTTCAAACCTAATGTGCATATTGTCACAATAACCACGTGCTAACAACGGTGAAGGAGAAACATTGTGATGTAACCAGCACATCGAGACAACCGATGTGTCAAACCTACCAGGCCTTTAGTCAAGTGTGGCGGGATATCCTGTCTGTTCCCCAATAGTGGAAAGCCCGAGTCCCGCAATGGGTCGCTTAAACATCATTCATTTACATAAAGTGTAATTAATATACTTTATGCAAATGAAATAAATTCTTACTCAATAGTTTCGATACCGCGGCGATGACATGTGTTAACATTTAGCAATAATAAATACGTCGTTACCCGTTGTACAACAAAAAACTTGACACTGTAAAAAGATGGTAGAGTCGCGAAATCGCATTAGTCTTCCAAAGACGGAAATGTCCTCGTAAAATATTTCTTAACCAATTTATTTTGATCTTTCACTTGTTAGGTCAGTTCCCTTTGATACTCTATCGATGTATGGGTTTGGAGGGGATTGATAGGTCAGGGTACAGTGGTTTATATAGTGGCAGACGGTCAATGTTCAATTGATATTAATGGCGTTACAACACCTGGTCACGGCGCGAGTGTCACTTACGCTTGGTTTACATGTTTCAATTATATAAACAGTTTTTTGTTACGAGTTAGCGGGACTCGACTTAAAATGCCGTTAGAATTATTACAAAATTCATTAGAACTATACAAACATGTATTACACAAGTACAAATATAACCGAACACAACAAATCCAAACGTTATGTAGAAGGTCGTAATTCCATAAAACGCGCAAAGTCCGTCACTATTAGATTCCCGAATGTATATAAGTCACGCCCGTATCGTAGTTGTAGCTCAAATACCCCTCTCTCCATCAGGCCGCCGTATTGTAATGTGCGACACCTAGCTAATGATGCAGCCTGCAAGTGACCGTAAACGAGTACACTAAAACAAAGGACTGTTCTTCACAATAACTTCGAAATCTATGCCAATAAATAAGTGAACAAAAGAAGACGATCATAAAAGAATTATAATTAGTTCAAATGCGACAGGTAATAAAATGTGCTTTTACAGATCTGTACGTGGAATTTGTCTTTATCGGGGTCTAAGTTGTAACATTAAGTTTTATCAATAATTGCCACTTTAATATATTTAATGTCGTTGTGGATAAAAAGAATTGGAATCAAAAGAAAGCGAGTGGTATTTATACTTTTTATCTTTATATACTGACCCCATTGCATACAGCAAATTTCGGTTTCATCTGCAAAAAAGTATTTTAACATGGAGATTTAGCCCTATAGTAGGATTATCCTACTATTTGTCCGTGCAGTTTGGGTCATAAAATAAAGCTAGTATTTCGCTCTCTCTTCCACTCACGGGCGTTATAGGCGGGCATAGTGATGCGCATTATTGTTGTCGATAAGCGTTATCGATAGTGTATTTAGTTTTGTCATTTTGTGGGTTAGTTATAAACATGAAAAAAAATATAGATACAACAATATTTTTAAAATAAGAATAATAATGATTATAATAAATTATTAATTAGGTATCTATGTTTAAAAAAAACTATAAGTACAGAAGTTTAAAATGTAACAAGTTATATTAAAAATAAATATAAATACTTGTATCTAAGTTTAAAATTAACAAACAAAAAGATAACAATGTTTTTTATAAGATTGATAATCTTTCTTTGATAAGAATGAGTTTTTATCGATAATGGCGTTGCGCCCGCGCAACACGCTCACCGCCTTAGCCGGGCTGAGGCCGAGCTTAATTTAGGACCCAAACTGCACGGACAAAATAATTCTACTATAGGCAAATAAGTTTAAACATGACAACTGTTCTATACGTAATCTTTGTCAATGAAGTGACCCCTAAAACTACATTCGTATTCTGCATACGTTCAAGTCACAAATCTGCTACCAAAACTCGATTTATTTGGATTACTTAGCTTTCTTAAACTCATGACCAAATCTTCGAAAGGCTCTCAAAACTTAAACGAAATTCTGTTAGAGGTAGAAGTAAGAATGTAATGTTAGGTTGCTTGCTATTGTCCTACCTACCTCTTTCTGTTAATAGTTATTAAAGTCTTAAAACTTTAGGTTACCAAGGTAAAATTTCAAAAAATGTCGCTTAATTAAGACGATTATAATACGGCCGGCGTAACTTGGCAAATGTGAACATAGGCTCTGCGAACTTTAGAGCATGTACACTCGTGTGATGAGTACGACTCGTCAGTGGATACAATTGGTCGCCCTTCATCCCTGTATTTGTCCATTGACTAGTTGGTCACTGTATTTTCTTCACTTGTTTACATGTGCTAAAGTTCGCAGAGCCTATGTTCACATTCGCCAAGATACGCCGGCCGTATTATACACTAATACTATCGGCTAAAAAAGATAATCGAATGACGTGCAATATAAAACAGCACAACTAATTACACACTACTACAGTAAATTATTACAAATATCAGTCCATAAATATCCCACTGTTAGGTTTCCATTTATAGGGAACCGGACACTATACTCGCCACGCTGTTTCAAGGCAGATTGGTAGGTTTGACACATCGGTTATCGCGATGTGCAGGTTTTATCCTTATGTTTTTCCTTCACTGTCAGCACTTGTTTATTGTAAAAATTCACACATTAAGTCGCAACAATGCATGCGTGATATTTTCGGACCAGGATTCAAATCCGCTCCGTTTAAGTTTGGGACGCGAGTGTGGTGAGTGCTAAGCTAGTAGAACATTATTTATTATAAATAGTCTCATGTAAACCTTCCTTTATACAATAGCACTTCACGATACGATTACAGTAACACTAGTTGCAATAATATCGTGTTAACACCATCGGCAGCTGATGCCAAGAGTCCCCCGACCATTATCCACATTAAGATGTCGGATGCGATAAAAATGAAACAATCGACAAGTGAAATGACAAACGTGATGATATAGCATAAGGTAGTTACACAAAAATTCTTTGTGCACCCAATAACTCGTCATTGTAAGCACTCACACATTCATAACCACACACTCATATGAGCTATGATTACTTTGTTTAATTAGATAAGTGGATACCTTTGATTATCTCAAAACACAGACCTGTTACTAGTTTGAGAGTTGTTTTAAACTAACGCGCTTTTTACCACCACGATATGGAGATTTTTAAAAAGGGTGTCATAAATTTTTTTCGAGGCCGGCAGCGCGTTGGTAACAACGCGTTGGTCTCTGGTGTTGCCTTCGTCCTTATAGGACACGGTAACCGCTTTCCATCACGTAGGTCATCAGCTTCTGTACTGCAGCTATAAAAAAAGTCCACTGCCGTATTTTAAACTTATATATCAAATTGTTATAATCTGTTTACTAATTTACCTTTTTTGTGTGTTCTGTTTATTTTTGTAACTGTAAATTCTGAATGGCTAATAAGGATATATTATTATTATATAAATGCCTAGCAATTTCCCGCAGCCATTAGTTAATACTTAAAGTTACATACTCTGTTCTCTTCTGTTCTGTATCTTCGCTTTGTTGCTGCTGGTGGTATATAAGCATACAACAAATAGGTATTGACTTTTCTGAAGGACAGTTATAGGGAATGGACACACGAAAGTTCCGTGAGAGCGAGCTATAACGATGGCCGGCACCCGTCACCCGTTGCATGTATGGGTTTCCGATTACTGCCAAAAGCGAGAATGGAGTATTGGCTTAGGGTGACCAACTTCTCATGAAATATAAAAAAACATCGTAAATCTTCACGATATGAGGCGTCACGTGGTTTTATGTAATTTATCTACAAATGTATTTTAGGTAAAGTAAAAAGACGGCGTGCGTCTCAGGACTTAAACTAATCTAATGTGAGAGAAAGGGAACCCAGACAGACTGGCGCAGTAACGCGTTACGTAACGAAGCGGATTACCCTCCCATAAGAAGTTATCACTTCAAAAGCTCCCACGTATTTTACCTTGCCACCTCATGTACGTATATAAAAGTTTATTGTTTAATTTGGTTTATTTCATATTTACATTTTTTGTAAATGTTTTTGGACGGTCAAAGAGTAAAATAATAGTCAAAAAATAACTTGTGTACCATATAATATACCATATAATTCCAACAATTATTTCTAATGATTATGTATTAGCAGAAGGTGATGTCAGGAGCCTTAAGAACAGACGAGCGTGCATGAAAGAGCTATGAATGTCAAAGAAGCAAGTGAGGTGTGTAAAAATAAGCCTAAATGGCGCTCTGTTGTCCGTGCCTACCCCGCAAGTGACCTGGCGTGAAGTTATGTATGTATATGTATGTAATTAATTCTAAAAATAAATACGCATCTTATTGCAACTCTTTGCCGCACTTTTTAAAACAACTAGTATAAGACTGGAAAAAGGTGTACAAGAGTAGCCATAATGGGTTTCCAAATAATTATAATTTCTGAGAAAAGTATTATATAAATATGATTAACGTTTATGTTGCTATGAATATGTCATTTTCATGTGTATTTATAAATACAATTATGTTATCACAATTAGTGACCCGTATTAATTGTAACTTATAATTATTTAAAAATCTAATTAATAGGACTGGAAAATAGTTTTCAAATATTAATTGCGTTTTATAGAAGAACGATCCACGGTCACTTATTTTTTAAATTGTTACATTTCCCAAATAACCAGTGGAACACGGTTATCCTACACATTCCCATTAAAATCAACATAGATTCAACTATCGTGTCTACCACCTACGAGGGTGTCTTTGTTTGCGTCCTTTTAAATAAAATTAAATTGTGCCATTCTAATACCTTTTGTAGCCTTAATTGCTATTACACTTAAAGTAACTTTATTTGGATATTTGTATATTTAGATTATTGGGATTGGATTATTATTAGGAGAGAAGAACACTTATTTGAATCGGCTCCTGACAATAGCCTAACTCGGAGTGAAAAATCTTGCCAGGTAGTAGCTATGAGCACAAGGTGAAACTTATCGGAGGTAGGTAAAAGTTTTGTATAAAACTAGCTGTCCCAGCAGACGTCGTCCTGCCCGGTAAAAAATAGGGGTTGATCGTAGAGGGTTGAAAATTTAGGGTTGTATGTATCTTTTAATGCTGTATCATAAAAAAATAGAAATTAAAAATTTTGTCTAAAAAAAAAAAAAATTAGGGGTGGACTACCCCTAACATTTAGGGGGATGAAAAATAGATGTTGGCCGATTCTCAGACCTACCCAATATGCATACAAAATTTCATGAGAATCGGTCAAGCCGTTTCGGAGGAGTATGGCAACGAAAACTGTGACACGAGAATTTTATATATTAGAGAAGATGTAATTTAGATAACATTCTTAACACAATACGAGTTTTTCCTCGCGCAAACTGAATGAATCTCACAACGGATTTAAATTCTGTATATTACTACTAAATTGTTAAAGATAGAAGGGGAGGAAAGGAAAGGAGGAATAAGTAGATAGTAGTGTATATAATATTCTGTTGCCGCCTTTTTTGTACGAAGACTTTATTGTAACATGTGACGTGACACATTTACTCAATTCCGGCCTAAAACTTCTAACACTGAGTCTTAGACCATTTTTAAAGAAAGACGGAGTCTCGGACTTTCAAAACAAACCGGCTAAAGGATGCCGATCGCCCTGCAGTACGTTACGAGAGCTCTGTACATATTAAATCGAATTAAATTAATATGGATAAATCTGAAATAGTTTCCAATGGATACATTACTATTAACCATACAGACGTAAACCATGTAGTGTGAGAATTGAAATAAGTCGTGTGGTACGTCGATGAATTACCTTGTTGGCTGTATTAACTCAACACTATGCGAGAGTCGTGGCAGCGTAATGGCTATCGCACGCGTCCCGGACCCAAAGGGCGCGGGTTCGATCCTGGCCGGATCGCATGCACCACTTAGTCAGTTTTCTGATCTAATGTGCATATTGTTACAATTACCACGTGCTAACAACGGTGAAGGAAAACATCGTCATGCAACCTGCACATCGAGATGACCGATGTATCAAACCTGCCAAGCCGCCTTAGACAAGCGTGGCGGGTATATTGTCCATTACCCTTATAATGAGAGGCCCCAGCCCAGCAGTGGGATATTTATGTGCTGACATTATATGCGAGAGTCTATGGCTCAATCACCGCGGGAGCTAGAGTCGACCGCTGGAGAGAGGAGAACACAATAAGACGACGAGTTTGGTACTTTAGATGTAATTATTGCTTTAAAAATTTACCACTAAACTTAACACTATATATGCAGAGATTTTTAAGTGCTACGTGCAAATGTATAAATACTAAAGCTGTTCGTAGATTCTATTTTATGTATTGACATCTTTTGGGACCTTGCTAATTATGAAGCAATAAATTATTGCATGTACGTGACGTAACATCAGATAATACATAAACAAAGTTTGCGTATATAACTTTTAAAAAACGATTCATTTCTTTTGACGCTTTTGTTCACCAAGGCTCCGTCTTTACTTATATTTCGTCTCAGCATTGAGTGTAAAAAGTATAAAAAATGAATGAATTATTATCTAACATGTGCAATAGGAAATAGTCTTGGAACCACTTTACAACACCAAAACAACAAAAGAACAAAACAGTTGCGTGCAATGGGTCGCTGGCTATAATGAGAAAGTGATTGTTTACCCCATTTCCACAGGTTTTCACCGCTAGGGGGGTCATTTGAGATTATTCCCCAAAAAAATATTAGGGTCATCACTCAAATAGGGGGAAAGTTTCTGAAAAATTGCGTGGCTGAAAATTTCGTGTCACCGACTAACGAGGCTTGTCTGTCACTTTTTGTTTTTTTTATTTTAAATGAGGCGAAAACACATAAGCCATTACTGTTAATGCGTGTCGTGTAACAGGCTCATCATTTTTATTTCCCTAGAATGCTATTATTTTTACGTAAATAAAAATGTCGTTATAATTTAGACGCAATTAATTATTGTTTATTTATGTGAATAGTATTTGTCTGTTGTATTAAATGGATATGATTTTATAAGTCAATACAAAATATTTAAAAAATGTGTTTGAAATTTATAGATGGAACAATCCCTGGTCCATCTGGGTTAATCTTAATAATAGTGACCGTTTGATGCAGATTTGGCGACTGGCGATGCGTTTAATGCGTTATTTGTGACGCGAAATATTATTAATTATTATTAATAACGTTAAACATTGAAGGATAACGTACTGTTATAGATATTCTATGCACCCCATTCGGCCAATCTCACCACCTATTCCGTTTAGTCATCACATTCATTATTAGCTTCCCATTTGCCCATGCATCACACATTAGTCTTCAACCAGCTCTCAACCAAGATGGTCGTCTCTTGAATATAATAACTTTGTTTCAATTATCCTTTTTTAAAAGGGGGTTAACCCGGCCCCCATAAAAGTACGTATGTCCACTAACAGAACAAATATTTTTTAACGGTATAAGCACGACGCACAACAGTCATTAACACTAAAATAAGGTGTCCCAGATGGAGCAGGAACATTAACAAAGATTATCAGTTTATGAAAACAAACTAGCATTTTTTTCACTAGGACCTCTTTCTATTTCAGTGCATTTTCTCAAAAATCTAACAAATTAATATAAATCTAACAAATCATTGTATTAATACGTGAAGCAAAAACTTTGTACCCCTTTTTACAAAAATTGTGCAGACGGAAGAGTATGACATTTTGCACACTTATAGTTCATATACTTAATGCTAATAAATAAAAATAATTATACATAAAAAAATCATGAAATCAATTTAAAAAAACCATTACACACACTATCATTTCTTTGACACACACACGCGCATATATATATATATATATACTCTTTTGTTTATTGTTAAAGTCAATTTGACAATGTAGCCTTGGCGAAATCTGTGATTATATAAGTATAGCCTTTGACAACAGAACCTTAATAATGTTCAAACTTATAATTTAAATTAGTTATGGTCGACTTTCGACCACTGGGGTCGCCCAGTGTACTAGTTAATATAAATATCGCAACAAAAGCTTAAATATTCGCACAACTACCTCATAATTCAAAAACATAGCAAGATAAATACTTTTTTTACCGAAAACAGCTGAACGATTCAATTAACACAAACCAGTCGCGTTTTAATTTAATCCCAATTGTGCAATGGATAGCTGAGTAACCCGCGTGCGGAAGGTCAAAACGCGTGGGTCCATATTGTCTGTTCTTTATTTCGCACGACCGCCCAAACTGAATCGAGTGATTGGGAGACCATTGCGGTCATATTGTACAAACTTTTTTATTTACAACTTAGTGTTTGTGTCGCTACTGGCTAAACACGCTATAATAAACATAGGAATCTTACTACTTCTGGTTTAAAGATATTATGAAATATATTATTATATTGTGGATATAGTAGAATATGAATTTTTAATACTATCGCAATGGAATCGTACTTTGAATATCTTCGCAACGCAACACATTAAAATAGCAGAATTGGGCCCCAGGTCACCTCACCCCCTTACCATCAGATAAATAGTTTGCTTATTGTTTGGAAAGCCTTAAGCTAATCAATCTAATTTCGTACGAGTAAGAGTTCCAATGGGCCCACTTTCTCTTCCCCTATCCCATAATCCCTATCCATAATCCCTATCCCATCCTTCTATTCCATTCCTCTATCTCATTCCTGTATCCTATATTTTCTTCCCCTCGTAACAGCTGGCAACGCTTTAGCCTCGTCCCTGGTCTTTATAAGGTCGATAGGCGACGGGAATAAGTTTCCACAAGTGGGCCGCTGCCTGTTTGTGAGCTTCGGAAACAAATGTCATAATGCTATATAACATAAACCAATTCGTCCATACTTTTAAATAATGTTCATGCAATAAAACAATGATAGGTTCAATCAAATAATAAAGGTGATGATGCAGCATATTCCTATAAGGATCTTAAAGTTCAATTGTAATCCTAAGTGACATAGCATTTATCTAAATAAAGGCTGTTTAGTATGGCCTTACGAAGCCACTTGACATCGCAAAAATGTGGCGTAACAAGGTGTCCAGAATGTCGTTACAACAGTTCTTAGTAGAGCAAATGCTATGTCGCTATGCGGGCCGAGGTTCGAAATATGCTGTACAGGAGCGTTTTTATAATTGCACAAATGCTTGTTTCAACCTCTTCTCAGGTAAAAGTTAAACATATTATGTGAGCTGTATTTATTATCTGTATTTACTATAATTATATAACATGCCAGATCGGCTGAACGGATCTGAATGAAATGGCACAGAGATAAACTATATAATCTGGAAAAGCCTATAGGCTACTTTTTTAACTGTATGTTATTTTCTTTCTATGGTCGTTACTCGACTTCTCCCTCAATAGTGAACCGATTTTCAAATATTTTTTCAATCGAAAGGTTATACGTTCGAATTAGTCCCATCGTCACGATGTCAGAATGTCTCATGTCTGATGAGTGGATTCCAAGGCATTAGAGAAACCCACAAAAGTTGATAACAGACTTCTTCGTGACATGATATCTCCGTCAATTCTAAACCGAATTTTAAAATAAATTTTGTCTTTACTCCAAATACTATATATGTCTATACTCCCGAGGAGTTGCCATAGTCGCCAAGTCAGATTCTGGTGAGTTGATTCCACGTAAATTGAGAGTGACCATTACTTATTAAAGAACGCCAGGCGCCTAAATTCTTGGAAAAAAGTGTGTATACGCGTGTAGGTATTACATTTTTTACAGGCGCTTAATATCTTTATATGCATGTAATGTGATTTTCCGTCTATAATGTACGAGTTTGATTTTTTCTTTATTTGTAAAAGTATACCCCGAGGTATTCCTATAATCACTAACTAAGTAATAAAGAATCCGGTGAATAGATCGCAGAGAAATCGAGAGCAACTCTTGTCGACGAGCTTCAACGCCGAAGAACGCCTGATATACCTTGTATACGCCTGCCAATTGTATAATTTCTATAAGCGCTTAATACATATAACAAGGTCGTACTGGCGACTGCCACTGCGATCGCAGAGATACATTTTTACTAGGCGGTTGTAATTTTTTTGCATCCCTCTTCTCCTTCTTTATTTTCCCCTTCTCCCAGCTGCTTGGGGTCGACACAATATCTCTTTTCCTTCCACGCTCCTCTATTCTGACATACGCCCTATGTCACACCACTAATTCTCATATCATCCTTCTTACAATCTATCTATCCCTTTTTTGCTCTACTGTTACATTTGTACCTATCAACCTTGCAGCTTAACATTCTTCTTGTCACGTAACTTTCAGCCCACCTCATTATACGCACATTCAGTCACGAGTGTAACTTACAAGATCCCCTAATGTACTAATTCTCACCTTATCCATTCTTGCAACACCACAAACTCATCGCAACATTCTCATCTCAGCTGAGTGGAGACGTTTGTGGTCTAACACTTTAGTAGCCCAACAAGATTTATATACCTGACCTTTTAGTTTCAGTGGCATTAGTTTATCGTATGTCACATTTGCCCCATGGTTCAAAATATATCTTTTAGAATCTTTATTGCTTATCGTGTTTCGTGTGACAAATGAGAGTTCCGATAGCACACTTCCCCTTCCTACTATTCCATCCCTATCTATTCTATATCCCATTTTTCTTTTCTGATCATCCTATCCCATCCTCTCTATCCCTTAAAGGCTGGCAACAGGTTACCTACGCACCTGGTGTTGCAAACTTTTATAGGCGAAGGTAACAGCTTTCTAGTGTGGGCCGCCTGCTTTTAACCAACTTCGCAATAAAAAATAATAATGAACATATTCAAATGTCTATAAATTAAGACAAATGACAACCACTTTATTAACACTGCTAACATAACAAAGGTGTACATCTTGACACCGTTTTAGTTAACAAACTAGTTTTGAAATAACATCGTCATTGAGGTGCAATCGTTTATAATTAGGAAGGGCCCACCTGCTCTCGACCCTGTAGGTCAATGGTGCTTACTATCAATATTAGATATCTGGAACCTTTATAAATAAAAGGCTGTAAACGCACCACTTCCCGATGATTTGGGGTTCATCCACACTTTCTCTACACCTGGAAATCGTTTACTGGCGCTCGCTCCTTCATGCCATACGCGTGCAAGCTGTGGAACGGACTGCCCCCGCGCGCCGCGGCTTTCTCAGAACCTCCCATTCCATTATATGAAGCTTTCCAAGAACGACGTAAATAGTTAAAGGAAGTCTTAACGTAGTAGATGATGCATCTGCTCTCTATTGTCCACGAACGAGAGTAACCACTAACATTCAAGTGGACCTTAACATAATTATTATGTGTCACCTTCAAGAAATGGTTTTTTTCAAGGTTACATAATCTGATTGATTAACCCTCTTTGGACTTGTGTACAATATTTAATATTTTGGCCTCCCCTTATTCTCAAGAAGCTAGACTATTAACAAATTTGTGGCGAGCTCCTTGACTGCGAGGAACTGAAACATTGTCACATACACATGGATTCATATTAATTTAATTTTATTTTAATGTAAGTTATATAAATTGAGGAAGGGCACGATGGGCTGACATAACCTAAACGGTTCAAAGCCTCTAAAACAAAAGAATTAAAAAAGAAACCTCTCCACTAGAACTTAATTTGAACTAGCAGTGTCAGCGAAACTTCGTTCGCGTTATCATGGTTGCCTTGTATTTGTTAGTGTATTGTAACGGCGACATCAAAAACCGCAACCATCTTTTTCGCTCTATTTGCCCAGGGAATCGACGTCATTTGTCAAGGTTGAAGTTCGGGCTGACCTGGAAAATAAGCTAACTCTATGTTGTATTTCACGTGTTGCTCTAACACACAGACAGACAAACAAGTGTAATTTTATTGTTAATAATATTGTTAATGAAGCGTAGATCTTTTCGTTTTAATATATACATTGATTCTCGAAGATCAATATTTTTCCTTATTTCAATATTACATACTTACATACATATATATTGTAATGTCTGTTTCCCATTGGGGGTAGGCAGAGACGATGAATCTCCACCTACTACGATCCTGACAAACACTTCTCACTTCATCAGCTTTCATTATTCTTTTATACATACACTCTTATTTGAACTACTTTTTGTCTGGCCTTTCTTCACAATATCTTCAATTTGATCATGGTGAGTACGTCTCGGTCTATCGGCATTGACTCTATATTAATTCCTCATATAATTTATTTGTGATTTTTTGTAAATAAAGCCGTTTTCCAAAGTTCGGCACGCACTTCGCCGGCAGCATAAAGGTGTTTCATAATTACTGCCCCCAATTTTGGAGATATGCATAAATAATGAGACACATTTAATTAGGCGTTACTTTAACTTCTTAACATAATATTTTTATTTATAAACAGTTAGATAATATTTAATTTTAAAGTTCATTATATATGGAAATTATTTTAACAAGCGTTTGAATTGTCACACGTTTAGTATTATTGTATAATTTTGAATACAATTTCACTAATGATAGGTTTGGGGTACCGTAACTATTTGTCAACGAATCTAAATTCAATTTTATCGATTTTTCTATATCATTTATTCGTAATCAAATAATACATAGATAAATAACAGTTTATTGTACACCATTACAGAAAACACAGATAACTTATAGCCTAAAAATAATATGTAAAATCTTAATATTTATAAATTACGGGTCACGTTGTTTATCCGCAATGGACTCCTAAACTACTTAACCGATTTTAATCAAATTTGCACACCGTGTGCAGTTTGATCCAACTTGAAAGATAGGATAGCTTACATCTTAATTACTATAAATTAATGGTTAAGCGTTACGAAGTTCGTCGGTTCAGCTAGTATTATATAAGTAAGAGTTATACTTAATAGACATATATAAAAACACCTATTAATATTACATACATAAATATATACGTACATATATCTATACATATACATAAATATACGTAAAAATATGTGCCCATGACTAAAAAGTTTTGTTTGTTATTAACTAATTGTCAACAAATTATAAAATAGTCATTCATACAAATTAGAAAAGTTATGTTATTTAGTCCATTTAATTAATGAAATGTAATACTTAGTTCCCCATAAGTCACAACTAAATAGGTTCTTAAAAACTAACTACAATAAACATTACCAAAGAGAAGCCATGTTACACAGAACGGTTTCAATCAGGTAACCCTTAGACTTAGGAAAAAATGAGTACATTACAGATAACTCTTGAATACGCACGGTCTTATAGTTCTATACGAACTTAGTTAACAGAATATGGCCAATTCTCTTCTCTCTCTTCTCCAATCTTACCATTTTCGCTTGTCTTATCATCGTAGACAGACATACTTTTAGTAGTAGTGTAGGAGCTTATGTAAAATTTTAACCGTTCGTAAGGCAAATAACGCTAGTAAGATATAGTAACCGGCTATTATTCGTCTTAACACTATATATTGCAAGAACATAAATAATACATTGTGAATAGGTACTGCTTAGAATCATTGTTGTGAATTATCGCGTTTCTATAAGAATATCATAGTTAATTTTTATTAATATAGTGTTACAACTTAGGTCCCGACAAAAGCAAAATCCACCTGCATATCTGAAACAAAACACGTTTTTTTACCTGTCGGCATTGAACTGAATATAGTTCTTTTATGATCGTCTTTTTTGTTTACTTATTTATTGACATACGTTTCTAGAGAAACAGGCCATTGATCTATTGTACTCATTTATGGCCGCTGCGGCCGTCTCATTAGCCAGGTGGATTGTGTTGACTACGATACGGGCGCATTGCATTTATGCAGTATAAAACGATGTCTTGATTGAAGGAGGGGGCAGTCGAGCGAGAACCACGATCAAGGCGAGACGTTTGTACATTCGGTAATCTATTAGTGACGGACTTTGCGCGTTTTGAATTAAGACCTTCTGCATTACTTTTGGATTTGTTGTGTTCCGTTATATTTGTACCTGTGTTATATGTGTTTGTTTAGTTCTAATAAACTCTATAGTAATTCTACGATATTTTTATTCGAGTCCCGCTAAACTCATAACAATAGTTTAAGTATTTTAAGCTACCACAAGATATTGTAATTGATACTAGATATAAATTTAGATTTATTTAGTTATTTGAAAATGTCTTATAATATTGCAGACATAAACAAAGTCTATCTCTCATGATGTGTTATCTACTTAAGGATCCTATAAAAGGCGACAGAGAGTATAACGCGCTATTAAATTCAGTGAATATTTACGAGAACATTTTACATAAAACATATTTTGTAATACATGTTAGTTGTTTCAATTCCACTAAAAGCCATCGGAACCATTAAACGTTAATCGAACTCGCTGTTGCCCAGTTTATTAAAATTTAAATTCATGCACGGCCGTTGAAATATTTACATTGGTATGATAAGCAATTTATAGTAACTATGGGCGACGAATATTTTTATCAGTGTCGTAATAAAGCTATCCTAGTAACACTTATAACGATGCTACTATTCACCAATTTAATGATTATCTCTTGAATTTATGTGCCAGCTAAACTTCGTAAGTGTTGTAAATATGTACAGATGGTTGTTATGATCGTTGATAATATAGCGTGTGCATTGTAGTACATTGTAAGCTTGCCTTAACAAATAGAATAATTTTAAATCCATCTTTGTTATTGTTTGATATTTTATATGTCGATTATATTCTACATAGTACCACCCTGATTCCAATAGAGGTAAATAGAGATGATGTATTTGTAAAACCAAAACTATGACCTGTTTGTACACTCGATTATATACAAACGAAAAAAACATTTTAATTGTTAATCTATAATGAAAAAAGGATTTACTTATGTTCATTACTTTACATACACGCACTTGAGGTATACGCAACACACATAAACACATACACACACACACATAAACACACAAACAAACCACATACCTAGACACACGTCGCGCGCTCATAGTCGCGAATGACACTTGAGTTCGTTATTTTTTGATATTTTCGATGTTTAGTTTTAAGTTCTTTATATTTGCAATGTATGCTGTTAATACTATACACTTCATTTTCTTGTCGTAGGAGTTCTCACTGCAGCACAGTTTTATACTTTTGCAGTGCAACGAACTGTTCTGTTATTAAGTAAACATATGTTTCTATAGATCAATAAAACGTTTATTATTGTTATATACGAGTATTATTTCCACTACTACCCCGACACCTTTCGCTTTGTCTACTTTCTTCAATCTCTTCATATATGATCAATGGTACATACACGTTTATTTGAGGTGTTTTACTGACTTGACCCTTATACAAAACTGACGCCATTCAACGAAGTTCTTGTGAAAACTAGAAAGGCCACATTTGAATATACATTTCACATTTCTCACAAAATCACATAATTAAAACTCAAAAACTATCCTACAACTATTGTTCGTTTTATAGTAGGTATTTTTGCACAATTTTAAACAATAAAACTGCACAGAACAACGTTCCTTTCAGTTCCCACCACAAACTCCTCTACCAATTTCATATTATTGTTACAACTCAGGTCCCGACAAAAACAAAATCCACCTGCATATCTCCCAAAAAAAACACTTTATTATCTGTTGGCATTTGAATTAATTGTTATCTTTAATGGTCGTCTTCTTTTGTTATTGGCATACGTTTCCAGAGACCAGCCCATTATTTTATTGTATTCATTTATGGCCGGTGGTGGACAAGCTAATTGAGGGAGGGAGGAGTTCAGCAACAACTACGATCAAGGCGTGACGTATGTACAATCGGAGATCTATTAGTGACGGACTTTGCGCGTTTTATTGAATTACGACCTTCTGCATTACGTTTGGATTTGTTGTGTTCGCTTATATTTGTACCTGTGTTATACGTGTTTGTATAGTTCTAATAAACTCTATAATAATTCTAACGGCACTGTAATTCGAGTCCCGATAAACTCGTAACATTATTTTAATCATGTTTTATGATACTTCTAAATAGCTAAGATAACCGAACAAACAGTGATTAACGGATACCAACAAACAAAAAGTTTTAGAGTAATAGTGTTGTGTTTGGCGATATATAAATTCTGACTTCATTGACTCGATCCGCGCGAACCCCCTTTGATACCGTTCGAACGAAATGAGTTCGATACGAAAACTTTCGCCATCAAATTAAGTAGAAATATTTCGCCACACATTAAGCACCATAAACAAGCTTTAAATTAAGGCAGTAAGGTTTATTATTGAATGATATGGCGGTAAATTAAGTTGGTTGTATATTAGGGTAGGGCGACATACGCTGATAAAAGCTCGCCACAGATAAAGGCAGCGCAATAAAACATTGTCAATAATTGGTAGGGACTCAATCGCATTTCGCTGTTAATGTGTCTCAGACCATTTTGATAATGATCTAATTGTACTTTTCTTAATTTATCTATGGTAAGAAAGTGGTAGCATAACATCACTGGCTGAATGCAATAGTGTCGAAAATAAAATTATTGTTGTTTTAATACCCAATATGACAGGCAAAGGAAGTGGTCTAAACAATTTTGTCTGATATACTAAGTCTTCAGTGGAGTTTTTAGCGGGAACTGAAAGGAGATGTCGTGCTGTGCAGTTTTATTTTCTAAAAATGTGTAAAATTACTCTAAAATTAACAATAGTTTAATATTTTGATAGTTTTTGAGTAGTAATTATGTGTTTTGTGAGAAATGTGAACTGTCTAGTCAAATGTGGCCTTTTGAGTTGTCACAAGAACTCCGGTGAATGGCACTAGCTGATTACCTACAGTTCAGCTATGCTACACATAGACTTAAGAAAATGAAGAAACTATATTGTAAACTAAGATGTGGCTTAAAGGCCTAGCTGCTAAGCCATAAACCTAAATTAAATAAATAAATAAGTCTTCAGTATGTTTAGCTCAGCCACATTGTAGGTCTATAACTAACGTCAAACAACAGAATTCTTGTGGCAACTCGAAAGTACTCACTTGACTAAATAGCTCACATTTCTCACAAAAAAACTATTGTTTCGCAAAATCTATTTATATCTTACAGCTATTATTCATTTTCAAGTAATACTAGATAGATTAGGACTACACAATTTTAGAAAATAATACTGCACAGCAGAACATCAGTCAGTTCCCGACAAAAAAAGACGAAAATCTAAATGTTAGTGTTATAAATTGGTGATGGATAGGTAAGTACATGTTCTTATTACCTAAAAATGCTGTAACATAGACATACAAAAACCATATCAGTATGTTTATTTATTTCCTTATTCTTTCCATTTTTTTATAGATATCAAATAAATGTATTGTCATTTAGTAGTACCTAATGTTACATCATAGTACCTACGGAAGATTACAGTATTTCTTTTAAAGAATACAAATGTTTTAAATGTAAATAAGTTATGAATATTTTCGTTATTTTTAATACATTCCAACATATTGAAAATAACAATTCCGAATATATCACATATTCTTAGCAGCAAATTGCCAATAATTTTTTTTTAATAAATGAGACCAAAGATCGGTTTAATGGATAATCTTTTGATCGAAGAATTATTTATGCGAAAAATCCTTTGAGACTAGCAGGTAAAACAAAATATCTTCCTAATTCCAGAAAGTAGTAGCTTTTTAAGAATATTTGACTGCCTTCCTGTTAGTAGAATAAACAACGGCGTTATCATTAATGCTATATTTCATTCTGTAATAGGATTAAAAGTAAATTATTTAGTGTATTTATTTTATGATGGGTTCAGCACAAATCCATAATTTGTACCAGCTTGAACTTTACGTGATAATTTTTAGAGGTAGTTGAATATTTATTAAGAAAAATGTAAGTAGTTGGCTCAAGTCCATTTCAATGACACATGTTACAACTACACTGTGAAAACAGACGTTAAAATACCATCTTATCACCTTAATATTCACGGCTGTCAATCAAGTGATGAAGGCTGCTGAAAAGTGGCCGAAACGTCGTAATAATAAAAATCAAATAAATTACCGCGCTTAAAACCGTTAGAACATAGTTCTATTATGTAATGAAAACTTAAGAAAATACTATGTTACATTTAAAATATCATCATAGACATAATTTTAATTGCTGTTTAAATAGTAATAAATTAGCTATTTGACTTCCTGTTAATTGTACAAAATTGTGAAGTCATAATTTTGTATAAAGTCTGTCAGGCCACGACGTTTTGTTAAATGGTAAAAAGTTCTCAATTAATGAGTTTAACTGACGTATATCCTATTTGTAACATAAAGTGAGATATTGACGTATAATAACAGGGATAAATTCACTTTGTTTAATAATGACTGTCATTGACTACAGATAAGGTAGAATATTGCCAGAAGATAAAAAATAATTCTGTGTTTTAAATAAGAGAAATAACAGCAGAGGTTCTAGAATTTGAAAAAAGAACAATCAAGACATAGTTTCCACACTACGACGTAAGTGCCGTACAACGCTACAGTGCCTATAAACTCTATCGGAGGGGACTTGTGTCTTCACACTGTAATTTATGACGTATACCAATTTGTTGGAGCTACATTAAAAGGACGACGTAAAATGTTGAATGGCCCGAAAAATAGGGTGACGAAAAGGACGTTCTACAATGTTTATGCATACTATTATTCCTTTGTCAGTGTTGTCACTCTTCTTTGCAATTATAAGAGGTCAACGACTTGTCATAGGTAGCTATTTTGTTACAAACTAGCTGTCCCAGCAGACGTCGTCCTGCCCGGAAGAGCTTCAATCGATATGCCGACAGCAGCCCCACCTACCCGGTCCAATTGTGAACCAATTCAGAAACCTTCCTTGGCTCATGTACAGCAAGAACTTTGCTAAAGAAGGTAATGAAAGTCACGTGATCAAAAGAATGTTAAACTGAACGACCGACGGGTACAAATGTAAAGTTATATCAAGAAAGAGATGCATGGATTGTGTGAAGGATGAAATTATGTTTTGTGGTGCAACAGAGCATATACGTCAATACTTATTTACCATTGCCCATGTGCATTTGCAACACCAAAGGAGCTACAAATGCGCTTCTGCTCTCATAAGGGAGACTGGAACCTGGTCATTAATGCCGGAACACAACTCAATGTTGTTATGGCGACATACTTTAGACCAGTAAAGTCTAAAGTACAGCCGATTTGATAGTCAGGTCAATGCCTTACCACCTGGCTGTGGGTTTTTTTGTCGCCGTAAAACAACGCCGCCGCAGAAAATTGTATTTTTTCTCCGTCCCTGCTCGAATAATCTCCGTGTAAGCGGAACAGAGCTAGGAATGCATATCAAGCAACACTGTTACACTTCCGCCGGCGAATAAAGTTCAGTATAGTCAGAGTCGGGACCTTGTAACTACATGTTTTGGTGATATTATTTTTCGTCAAATTATTAATAACAATAATTACATAATAGAAAATAATTTAATAATTATACTTACAAGGTCCTGCAATAAGGCCGACGACATACGTATATTGTTTACGTGTCGGAAACTGGTCTGCACTTTCCTGCGCAAACGAAAACTGCCGATCGGTATTATAACTTGTGTAAAACTGTACGTATGTATTTAACAATATATGATACTAGAGGTCCCGGCAGACGTTGTCTTGCCCTGAAAAAAAATCTAGAACCCGATCCCAGCGCTACCTACCAATTCCAATTGTGAATCTAAATTCTAAATCATCCGAAGACCCACACAAAAAACACAAATAAATCATCAAAATCGGTTCAGGAGATTAGTAGGAACCTCGAACCTGATCCCAGCGCCACCGATTCCAAATGTGAATCAAAAATAGTCCGGGGATCCACTCAAACACACAAAAATTTAATCAAAATCGAGTAAAGTATAGTAGAATTATTTTGTCCGTGCAGTTTGGGTCATAAATCAAACTCGGCCTCAGCCCGGCTAGGGCGGTGAGCATGTTGCGCAGGCGCAACGCCATTATCGATAAAAACTCATTCTTGTCAAAGAAGGATTATCATTCTTATAAAAATCATTATTATCTTTTTTGCTGTTAATTTTAAACTTATATATAAGTATTTATATTTATTTTTAATATAACTTGTTACATTCTAAACTTTTGTACTTATAGTTTTTTAATACATAGATACCTAATTAATAATTTATTTTCAATCGTTATTATTCTTATTTTAATAAATACGTTGTTTTATCTATTTTTCCTTTCATTTATATCACTAACCTACAAAATAACAAAACTAAATACACCATCGATAACACTTATCGACAACAATAATGCGTATCACTATGCCTGCCCATAAGGCCCGTGAGTGAAAGAGAGAGCGAAATACTCGCTTCACCGCTCCGATTATTTATGAGCTAAACTGTACGGAGAAAATAATTCTACTATAGTTCTTAAGTTATGCGATACATACATTTCTAAGATTCATTTTTATTTATATAGATTTATCAGCACACGAACGTCCCACCGGTGGACTCGGGCGGCCCCATATTAGGGGAATGGACCATGATCGAAATGATCGAATATGCGACATGGTCGTCCTAGGCGGTTTGGCAGGTTCCACATACCCGTTATTTCGATACCAATATCTGAAAATCGAATTCTTGTAACCCTACGTTATTCTTTACTAAGTTAAAACTATTTGTCGTTAAACACAATGCATCATCCTCCCCGGCTAAATGCGCCAGCTAAACAGCATGGTGTCGGGTTATAAACCAAATTATAACGCACCATAACCTCCGGCTGGCAACTCATTCGTGTAATGCCGCCAAATTTAGGCGGGGAAGCAACGGCTACCCAACTAACACAGTACTAACAAACACTGATTAAATAGTCGCGTAAATTACGTATAAATAAATTATATAGATACTTTCTTCCAATGATCTTATAATAACTAAGCTCACTGCTTTCTTCAAGACATATTATGACTTAACAAATCATTGTCAGCACAGCGTTCTGCTATAGATTCTGGTACTTTCTAGAGAGTTACCTATAATTATAATAAAATCAACAAACAGTTTGACAGATTCATTTTGACTAAAGCTAAATCTAAGAAAACCGAATGGCTGTTGAAACTCGACTATGACTCCACTGAAGCACTATTAGTTCTAATTACTTAAATATTTCCTTTTCACTGTTTTTATTATCATCTTGTAAATTCAAATTCAAAAGTTTTTATTCAAAATAAGTTCCACTGGAGAACAATTTGAAGGTCATACATATAAGTTAATATTTAATTTTACTTCTGTGTTGTTGCTGTTAAGTAGAAGAAGCGGTAAGAAACTCCTATCAACACGTTTAACTAAAAAAAAAACAAAATTAACGCACAATTTCAAAATATGACCAACTCTGCATGAGCGATATGTTTTAATTATTTATTATTCTAGGGATGGTTCTATGGGCAAGGTGCCCAGAAGGGCTACGTTTCCTTGCTTGATCGCCATACTAATCCGTTGCCCGAAAAACAGGTGAGCGATAAAAATAATTTAAATGGATATTACACTAATTACGGAACTTCTGTTTTAATTTAATAATTTCTAAATGTAAAATGGCAAAATATATGGTACTACAATGTGACCAGTTGTGACAAGGACGGTCAGAAATCATGAAATTCGTTAAACGTTTATGGATGGCCCCAAGTATAAGCCGATAAGAAATTTCATTACATTATATTAAAACAAGGTTGTTTCATGTTGTACATAGAATATTTATCCAAAAAAAAGGTAAGGATAGTCAATTTGTCATTAAGAAAAAGTTTTAAAAATATTCTCTGCCAATTGTCAAAATCAAAAATAAAACTTTAAAAATTTCTAAATTACAAAAATAGAGAAATCCGTAAATATTTTTAGAAATGTGTTGGCTGGGATGGGCTGTGGCTATGTCTCTTTTCTCATACATGTGGACTAGCCCAAAAAAATAACTGTAATGGTAAACGCAATTATGTTTTATTCAACATTTTTTTCGAATGATTTAATCCATTGCACAAAGTAAAAACTGAAAGTATCTAATAAAATTAAAATAACAATCGTATTGATATGTACTTACCTATTAATTACGAAATTATGTCAATAAATAAAATGAAAAAAAAAAAAAAATAAAAAACATAGAAAAAGTATCAAATAAAATAATAAAAAAAAAATGTAAAATATGTACTTTTTGAAAAACTATTGTTAGATACTTACAATATATACATGCACATAAACACTGTCACTTTATATAATATTTAATGTGTTAAATGTTGTAATTTTGGTTATGTTTTTTTTTTTTTTTTTTTTTTTTTTTTTTTTTTTTTTTTTTTTTTTTTTTTTTTTTTTTTTTTTTTTTTTTTTTTTTTTTTTTTTTTTTTTTTTTTTTTTTTTTATATATATCACTGTTGTTAATAGGTATAATGTGAAAAGTTAAATGATTGGTTTTAGGTGATCTTTTGGTTGCAGTATTCCGGGAAACTGTCAAGAATGATGCGTTCTTTTTTCCTACTACGCCCCTCATTATAGACTAAGCTTCTTCTCGCGAGAATTACGATATAGAGTTTGTTAAAAAGGGTGGCATGGTTTTGCTTTGCTGTTATAAGATTCCATAAGCGACGGTACCCACGTTCCATCGGGTTTAGCTTGTTTACTAGGGCCCCATTCTGCATTTCAATGGGCGTTGCGAAGATATTCAAAGTAAGATTTCATTGCGATAGTATCAAAAATTCATATTCTACTATATCCATATTCTACATACATTATCTTCGTGATACGTCGAGGCGGAATAAAAGTAGAAAAAATTGGTATTACCAAAATTACCAAAACAAAAAAACTGAAAAGCTACCAAAATTATAAACATTTATTCCGTGAATTTTCAATTATAAATATTCAAGATAAATATAAGAATTGCATACTACGAACATGCCATTGGAATTAATAGAATACCGAAATCAGATAAACCTACGATTGAGACGATAGTATCCGTCGATTTGGATGAGAGAATAAAGCAGAATTGGGCCCCTGTTCTTCAACAATAAAAATGCCTAAGAATCTACACTAAGTCGGCATGTTTATAGTGAAAAATTCGATTTGATACAGATGTTATTTTCTTTGGGTAATACATTATTATTAATAAAGCTAACCAAGCAAACTTTGCTCGCGTTACTTTATATCCTATCTCATTCTACACAATAATTAATTAAAATTATTAATTTTTATTTATTTTTTGTTATTATTAAATTATATAATAATTGGTTTCATACTCAAGGACATATACACAAAAAAACAACAACAAACAAGCTTATAAACAATAGTCATTTTCCTATTTAATTTGTTCAAATAATAATGTATGAAAACATATTTTAGGGAAAATCCCAGATTTTTGTTACTTTGCAACGTTAGCGTTTTGTTAATTATTATTAATTAAAATAATCGGTTTTTACTAAAAATTTGTCTAAAACAGGATTTCAACCATTAATTGCTATTAAAATAAGTAATAAATTAATGTGAATAATGATTGTTTTATTTTTAATAGTTTATTAGGTTTAATACTCATCTACAAAGTATTTTATACAGATTAATACAAAAACAAAACGCAGCAATGTCGACGCGTTCCATTTTAGAAACTTACGACTTAACGCATGTTGTAGGTACCAGCTAGGGCATTTTTTTGGTGCAAATGCTATAAATATGAACACGTAGATAGAGATAGCTAATAAAGTTGTAACATGTCAAACCAAATCAAAACAACAGCGTTATGAAAAGTTTACTTCGCTCATAATATTAGCTCAAATACAGTTTTCTAGTGTTAAAAATTGATAAAAAGCTTCGACTAAGTCGTGTCAGCTGCTAAAACATTGACTAGTAAAAAAGTGCGTTCTATGTACCAGACCAGAAACTACATTTCAGTGCAACTAGAATTTTAAAGCCCCAAATTGACATCGGCGACTTCTTAAGACTAAACTTTCTTAAATATGTCTACTCATATTGAAATATCTGATGATGACGATAGTTTTGAAGAGCTTAGTCCTTCCACACACGCGAAATCGTGTGTTTCAGATGATTCCAGCGGCATTTTAAATAATACCACTGATTCTGACAGAAGCGAACCACATATTATTTCTGATGATGATGATGATGAATATGAGCTTCCCTCGATAGCTTTACAAGAAAAGAAAAAGCAATTATTAAGAACCTCTTTCCTGGTGCAAATAAAGCTAGTAACTCTAAAACTGTAACACAAAGAAGTACCAGCAAAGTGTCTGTAGTTAATAATATTCATGAAAAAGTACATTCCAATATACAGAGGATGATCGGAGGAATTCAGGTGACATTGCCTGTAAATCCTTATGGAAGTCAAATAGCACTTATGTCTAAGGTGAGTGTAGAGTGAGTGGGGCTTTTTCTGTACTTTTATTCATTAATCTGAGAATATCACTACATGTTCAGCATTAAAAAAACTAAGGTGATGGAAGTAGTAATTAAAATTACTGACTAAAATGCTTCACAGTCAATATATTATATATATAAAAATGAATGTTTGTCTGTATGACCTTTATAGAATCATATACTATACAATTGATGTTGTGCAAATACAAAGTTTGGTGCATGAGCCAGAGAAGATTTCTGAGTTGGTTCACAATTGGTCCCGGTAGGTGGCGCTGCTGTCGGAATATTGATTGAAGCTTTTCCGGGCAGGACAATGTTTGCCGGGACAGCTAGTATATTATATATCATAGGTTTCAACAAATCAAAATCTATTGTATCTAATTTGATTTTTCTAACTAGATATAAACATAGTAATATAGTTATAATGGTTTTTTTCTGTTTTATATTTAAAAGATAATATATTTGGATACACCTAATTCTTAAAAATATTAATATATACCAAAATTTTAAGTAATATTTTGATTTGGTTTTTGTCATAGGTGATAACAGCAATAAAAAAAGGCCAGAACTGCTTGTTGGAGAGTCCAACTGGTTCAGGGAAAACTCTAGCATTGCTCTGTGGTGCGTTGGCCTGGCACAGATTTGAGCGGAGTAAGTAGACTTACTATAATTAATATTATTTTAATCTCTAAGACTTTTTTCTAGCTTCGCTCATTAAGCAATCTAATGTAGGGTATACATTATACCAACACTTCAACCATCCCATGGAGCCTTTTTGAATTTGCTAGGATAAAAGGTGACTGATCTATCCTCACATTATCCATGCAGGAAAGTCCATAGGTGATGGTAGCTACTTTTTATCTGATGGGCCGTCTGCCAGTCTGCTGAATTAGATTCAAGCAATTTTAAAAAATAACATTAAGTAATCTCAGATAACTTTATACCATAAAGGTTTTATTGGACATATATAAAATACAAAATGTTCATATCTATTATAAAAGATTTAATTAGTGAGTAAAAACAATTTATGTCAACTAGCACTTAGTGTCTCGCAATGCAGACTAGTCCTACCTAATGTGGGTACCTACATAAGCATTATTTTGGTATGAAAGTTTTTGACAATAAACTTATCTTATTGCAAAGAAAATAGCATATAATATGACTTTGCCATGTCACCTATGTCAATTCCTGGTAGAATGGTACAAGTTTATGTTTGTATGGATCACTTTGGTTGTTTCATACAAATGGAGAGACAGTAATGAACTATCTAATATCAGCTCAAACTATGTTTGCATCTAAATAGCTATTTTCTTGCAAATTTTAAGTTTAGTCCTTGTTATATACCACCATTCTATTTTTTTTAACAATCTGCTTATTCCCCTTGATTTGTGTTCCGGCATTACTGACCAGCTTCCAGTCTCCTTAAAGAGATCTGCAGCGCATTCATAGCACCTTTGGTGTTGCAAATGTCCATAGGCGATGCTAACGGTTTTTTCATGAAGTGGGCCTACTGCCTGTCTGCTGAACTCCTGCAATAAAAATATAAAAAAATAAAAAATCCCGTAATGCCCTGTAAAACCTCCTTATGAACCAAATGGCTGTCGATTATTGAATATTTTTGCCATTTATATTTATGTGTGTTTAAATTTAAGTTTATCATGAACAGTAAAAACAAAAACATTTATGATTCCAATTACGTTAGATGAATAATAGTTATATCTATTTTTGCCTGTATAGTTGAGCTGGTAGATAACATTATTTTGCCGTAAGTCCTTGCCTGCCACTCGAAACCCAGCAATATCCTTGTTACAGCGAGCCCTCACTGCTAAAAATAATTGTATCTTTATTACCGCTTTAAAATTCGTGCGGAAAATGTTTCTCTGAATTGACACATTTTGCCGCGTTAAGTTAAATTTAACTGGCGCGAATACCTTATGCAGTACGGAGTTTTATGCTACGCATCGTACTACGAGAAACAAATTGCGCATTCTATTGATAAATATGAGTACAAAGTAGTTATGTTTATTTTATTCCCAGTGCGTGGCAAATGCAATTACGTAAACGGAATATCAATCGCGAGAGGAAAAATCGCGCTATGAGATTTCGCAGTGCGGGCCAGGCCTCATAACTCATAATATAGGCAACCTACAAAAATAGTACATAAGTAAACAAAAGGAGCGCTACAACCGGTACCACGACGATAATTCTCAAAATCGGTGCATTGTGAAGTGTTCGCGTGTTTTAGCCGCTTGTCGCGCTATTTACCAGTCGTAAATCAAAGTGCGACTGTCGTACGACAATCGCCGACAAGCGAACAAGGAAATTGCGATTCGCTTATATACGAATGCACTTGGCGCATGCAATCGGACCTGCATAGATATATTAGTGTTTATTTTACTGTTAAGAGTATTAATTCTTCATAACTATTTCCGCACAAGTGTAGTTGTCCTGGGATCTTGGCCACTTCTAATTTATAGGAACTAACGAAGATTTCTGTTATTTTTTAAATCGTAGTTTCTTGATTGCTCATATCATTTGCGTTCTCCTGCGATCGAGTCTTTGTGTAAAATTTAACTTACCAAAATTAAATATATACAAAAAGACAGTATAATAAATACGGCACCACGCGAAAAGGTTGTTACCTGGAGTAATCTGCTACAGGTTTAACACTCTGAAATCCATAAGTGATTGATAGTATACGGGGCACAGCATCAGGCGTCAGTCGTACTGACAGCCGAGACGGGGTCGCGCCCTTTTCTCTTCTGACCGATGGTTAAAATAAAATAATCTCTAAAATTATATCGCTAAACAGCGGGTGTTATATTTAACCACCGGTTCATTGTCTATGCACACCACCCTAAATGAGAGGAAGCTCGCTGGAGATTATACCCCATGTGGAAGGAGGCAGGCTCCGTTCTAGTACAGTTCGGGTAGACTGATATCTGCCAGTTACGATAGGGGATGTAGATAGATGCTCCCACTTCATGTAGGAGAGGATCTTTGAGCCCGCGCCGTCAAGTCCGTTGGGTGTATCCCTGGTTCCCGAAATCCGGACATACAACGATGAAATGAACACAGGGGTGGTTTTTTTAACAAATCTACGGACTCGAGTTCCGTACGCTTTTAACAACTTAATTATTATGAAAGTTTTTAGAGTTCATACACGCTTATTGCTTATTTTTGTTACTGTGTGTGACATTGATTTTGTGATTTTTATGTTGTGGTGTACCTTAGGAATAACTTATAATATTATTTTTTTATAATTTGGGGTGGTTTAGTTATTAGGTCCGAGCATGCCGTTAGAAGTCTAAGCGGCTCTTCATTAATTAGGTAAGGATGATTTTGACCCCCCCCCCCCTTCAGATAAGAGCGTGTATAGATTTTTCTAATCCCCCCTCCCCCTCGAGACCCTTACGTAATTAATGAATGCCCCTGGCACCATCCCACTATCTCCCCGGGCAGTGTCAATGACGGATTACACCTCAAAAAAAGCCGATACTTCCCAAGGTCATAGCACAGGCTCGGCCTTGTCGCATAACCCTAGTTTAGAGTGATAGGAGGCACATCGGGGTGGTTTAATGAATATTACTGTTTTCTTGGTCTCAATATACATAAGCCTCGCATAAAAAGCACCTTCGAATAAAGATTAACATTGAAAACGATGTCAATATATATAAACAGTTTTTCTAATTGCCTCTATCATGACCAAAACAATTATTTTAACGATCTATTGTTAGATAAAATCAATAATTGATAGGCCGTAAAAGGCTTTAATAATTTCGCACCGGTCCCTGTACAATTTTTTCTGCGCGCACACATCGAACGAAGGTATAATTAATTTTCATTTTATTATAGTTTCACCGCTTTTTGTGTCAAAGTGATGAAACAAGTGCGTACAAATTATTGCATTATAATATAACATGAAACATAAATATTTCTCAAGAAAACTAATTACTTAGCGATTTTTAAATAATTTCTTAATAGACCGAGACTAGTTTGTAACGATTATTAGCTATCGTTTAATTTTGTATTGCGAAAAAAGAGAGTGATTACGATGCTTATGGATGTGGACAACACTAGGGCGCTGCTAACAACGTGTTGATCATCTCAAAGAAATTTTCGTCCTTCAAACATCCCACATCGTAGCGTTTACATTTCCAGCCGTTAAATAATGCAAATTACCAACAATTACTGGGTCAATCGGGTGTGGTGTTATTATTTTGAATAGTATAGGAATTAATCTTTGTTGTGCCTTTATAGCTAAGTAAATCTCTGTCTTGTTACTAAGCATTTTTATAGAAAATAAAGTTCCTCTTTTTTCCGTGCAGGAACGGAGCAAGAACACAATTTTCTATGACTAGCCGGCCTGTCGTAATAGGCGACAATACCACACACAGCCAACTATTAAAGGGTATTTGCACTGTCTAGATAGCTATCACCCCTGGTCTAAAGTATGCCGCCATATCAACCTTGAGTTGTGTTTTGGTATTATAAGCCAAGGTACCAGTCTCTCCTTACAGAGCGGCAGCTCATTGGTAGCACCTTTGATGTTGCAAAAGTCCATAGACGATGATAACCGATTTCCATCAAGTCGGCCATCTGCCTGTCTGCTGAACTCATGCAATAAAATAAAATAAATAATTATTATGTATAAAAAAATATGTTAGGTAATGCATTGCTTGTCATTTCATTATTAATGCAAATGTCCATGTAAGACTACAGTGCCACTGCTGCAAACCCAATAGGTGCATTTAAACCTCCGACAATATCACAATCCTGTCCAAAGTTCGTCCAATGCAATAGCTTTCGTGTTTCTTGCTGTCATTAGGGCTGCCACATTATACTTATACATATCTACGTAAAATGACTGTTCGGATCTTTGATTGTTCCTTTGTAGCAGTTTTGGAAATGAACAATTGTGAATATCCATAGTGAGATTTGGCTTATATTACCCACGTAGGTAATATTGAATTACAGGAATTAACATAGGATACCCTTTATCCGTTTACTGTTCCTGGGATAAAAGGTATCCTCTATTAAAACATACAAACGCATTTTCGCATGCGCAGCTGTGTGGTCACACACTATGGTTATTGTTGATGACGTCCTCCTTACAGCTTTGTAAATTGTTTTTTTTTAACGTAGGTTGAATAATTAAGCTAGAATCAACAACAAGACAAAAATATCTCTAGTAAAACTATTTAAAGCCCGTATATCGCCAGCGTCGGCATTTTATTTCTAGTCTACCTACCGTCCGCTCTACCGTTTTCAGTTATTTGTGGTTATATACTACTATAGGACGTATAAATAGAGAATAGTTCAGATGTACATAATATTATAAAATTCTAAATACGCTACGTCTGTACATTAAAGCTATTAAAAAACAGTTGAAATATACCTTAATATAATAAACTATCGAGAAAACGGTGCAGTTATTTTAATTTCTTGTCTGTTTGTTCGGGATTCCGGTAAAACTAGATTTCAATGCGGTTCTCGCTGATCGACAGGTAATTCTTTGACTTAAACGCTTCGCTACTTTTTATCCTGGGAATCCCGCGGAATTTTTCTGGGAGCGGTTTGTAGTTGTTCGGGTGCATAAAAACTCCGACACAGTTTTCCCTGAAACGATAGCTTACATTGTTTTTTATACGCTACGGTACTTTTTTCCCGGAAATCCTACGCGAATTTAAAGTCAAGCGTAGACAAAGTTGCGGGCATATCCTATATAACTATAACTACTACTGTGGTTATTTGTATATCAGAGACTTTTAAATTTGTTAAATAATACAAGAACAACTCTACGTTAATAAGCGTCAGTTGACATAAAAATTTGATAAAACAATGCAGACAACCCTACGTTAATAAGCGACACTATATTACTATTTTCTTTTACTTCTCCGATTGAGTCTTCAAACGGCCTGACACTTGGAAAATTGGGCGCGAAAATTTCGTGACCAAAAATTGTCGGCTGCCAAAAGGCAGTGTCACCCGCCATAGCCACGTGCTTTGCGGTCGGAGGTTTCTCACCAAAAGTCACCCGTAAAAGTTGTCCCGCAGACGGAAAGTTGAACAAAGAAGCCTCGAGACAGCCTGCAAAAGTAAATGAATTTAAACTTTAAAAATGTTTGATAAAATTTGGAAGGATTAACACGCAAGAACGTCACGAATTCATAATTGTTTTAGATGTAAATGCACTGAGTTCCTTAAAATTAACAGATTAATTTCATGGCTGACTTGAATACGTCGATAAGTAAAAAATTTCGATTTTACATAGCGGCAATTTTAAATTTTGACACATCATTATGGCAAATAGAACTATCCACTATGTTATACTAATTTAGTGTAAAATAACTACGCAATTTGTCATAAGAAAAAAGTAAAATGTAATAATTTTAATTTAACTAATGTTATGTTCACTCACCTATCCTTTTAAATAAAAATATCAATGTACTTCTGCCAACTAGAGAATTGCATTACAATGTTTTGCGTGTTGGTAGAAGATTACAAAGACCCTAGAAAAGGTGCCATCTTTAAAAAAAAACACCTACAAGAACATTGCGTTTAAATAAATTGTCTCTGGACTCGTTCACTGGGCGTGCAAATTTCGTAAATGTATTATATGTTGTTTACTTTGATCTGAGTGTCTAGGATCGACCACTGCGATATCCATTATGCTACCTATAACAAGTCTGACGTGCTTATGGGAATATACAATTTTGTCTTTTTTCAGAGAATTTATTTTATTTTAATTAAAATCGACAAATTTAACTCGTAATTTTGATTAGTAGAAGTCAACAAAAGGTGGTTTACCTATATTCTAAAGTTCTATAAAATATTTATTAGTACAATATCTATTATTGCTAGTGATCGATTGAAAGGATGAGATAAGTCTTTGTTATATATGTTTCTAGATAGGGTATCATCGATTTATTAAGTAATTAGGCATCCCGTGTTCAGGAGCAGCAAACCGTCAATCCGGCAACGCCCGATCACGTTCGCCCGGCAACACCTAAAAAGCTATCTTAATCCGAAACGCATCAATTACCCGAGCCGGGCGCGCAGAAAACCGCACGCGACGTCACGTCGCCGCCCCTAGACATGTCTTTGTATTCCCGTATTGCTTTGTTAGGACGATTATCCATCACGGTTAAAGACGTAGCTAAGGTCATGCTATTTTTTACAATGAGAATCAATATCTTGCAGGTTAAGAGATGATAGTATGTTTGTTTGAGGCTTGCGCTCTGGCAGCTACCCCTAAGAGTCGAGGCTAGCTACATTTCTAATCGTGCTAGAGATGAAGTGTGCTTGTAACTCAGGCCTGCGGCCCCGGCATCCATTACAAGTCTTGACTACTGAAACTTAAAGTAAAATTTAAACCTATTTTTAACTTTTTAAATAAATATTGAGAAAAGCATGGGTGATGGCAACGCGTTGCCAGTCTTTAGTGTGTAATAAAGTAGATGAGGTTGCAAGACGAGATGGAGGAGGGATTGGGTAGACGGGATAGGATAGGGGGATGAGATTGGGGAGGAGGGAGGAGAGGTCCACCGAAACTCTTATTTAGCTTACGAAACACGATTAGCGCAAGGCTAACCATTTTACGCCGATATTCTGTGAGTGAGAATGTGATATCACCCCGGTCAAACTAGTCCGAAGAAGATAATGATTCCAGCATAGCTCTCTAGCATGTTTAAATTTTTGTTTTAAAACATAAACTAAAATGACAACAATATTATACTCGTAAACGCAATGCTTAACAACAACGTCGTTTATAGCTAACAATAAGCGTCGCGTTGTTCTTGGTGTAAGTTATACCTTACACTCCCCAATGCCCTTTTCACCCGAAGTTTTTTCGTTCCGCGTAGCTGGCAACCCTTTGCTAAATTGAATTAGAATTTGGAGTCTCCGACGCGTTTGCTCCCGTGTCGTCATCACATGAATGGTGTTTTGTAGCTGTCCGCCGCGTGAACGAATCTATAGATGTAAACGCTAAAGAACTTATTGGTGAATACATTATAGGTGATATAAAATAGTCTTTGTAATGTATTAAAGCTTGTGTCGATTACTAGTTTTGTCCAAATAAATTACATAACTTGTTGTCTTGTTCAAGTATAAAAAATATTTATATTCGTTTCAATGTGTTTTTTTCTGTATAATTTGAAACAAATAATAAATATACTAGTTTTTATGAACTAGAAGTATTTATTATACTATCAGAATACCAAAAATGTATACCATACTTATACTACATTCATGCTTTTAAGATAGATGTGTATGTAATTTCATGATAATCGTTTCGTGCCCAATATCTTAAATAAGGACCGAAAAAACATGCAAATCAACTAACTTTCATATGCTTTCTAGGATTTCAAAAAAATTATAGATCGTTTTTTTTGTGAATATATTAATTAAAGACAATAAAAAAAAGTCGTCTCTTGTACTCGGGCTTGGGTGGTGTGTGTAATAAACATTGTATATTTTAAAAACACAGATAACGATATTCGTAAACAAATTACTGATGTAAACTTAAGATTCATTCTAATAAATACAGTCCCGATTCCGGTTAAGCCGCTAATGTTACTGACGGGTGCATTTTTGCGTAATCTCCATTTTAATGTATCCTGCAAGAACTGGTCTTGGGACACCACGCTTCTACGAACATAAATCGGTACATCGATGCTTTGCTCTCAATCTTAACGTCAATTAGCCTAATTTGCATTGTAAATTTATGTACAGGGCCGGTCGATTCCGAAGGCTCAATTGCCGACGATGCCAACACCCTTTAAAGGAGGGGCTCTAAAGGATAAATACACGAAGCTGGCTAGTTAATAAGTGCTAGAGTTTATTATCATAATCTAAAAGACATGAAACAAAATAAATTTTTGAAACTCCCAAATAACACTTAAACATAAAATAACCTGGATTAAAAATAAACAAAAGCATCAAGAACCAAATACGGCACAAGAAGTATAACATTTCAAGGTGTACAGCTATATAATGATTTACCTTTAGACATAAGAATATCTCCATCAATAAATATTTTCAAAACAAGAGTTAAAAAATATGTAAGAAGCCTTATTTAAACACATCTGACAGACACACAAACATTAACTCTGATATTGTATCATGATACATATAAACGCAGTATATAATAGTGGGTAATTAAGTTGGTTTATCTGTATCACGTATACTCGATGAATTTTACTAGACTTATAATAATATATATTTCTCTTGAAGTGAACTATATTGTTTTTCGAGAAATAAACGATTTAGACCGTTTTTAAACTTAGTCTTAACTCTATATTGTTAGTGGCATTGTGACATTGAAGATAGTAAGGAACCGAAGTGTAGGACGAAAAATGACAAGTAAGTAGGCAGGAGGCGGATCGCAATATTTTACACAATTATTACATGTATCTGATATAAAAAATGTTTATATTATTTATCCCACCTGCTATCCGGGCTTTAGTTTTAAATCTATGACTACTAAATTGCACTACACCTGTATCATTATTTGCTCTCGATTCTCATATCTATTAGATATTGCTTTCTCAGTCACAGAAACCCGTATAATTTCTTAGACCAACGTTATTAAACGCTACTACATAATAGTTTGATTGTTATTTTTTCAACAGTTCACTGTGTGTAACGTCTTGATATTATACAATTTTACACTTATATAAAAACTGCAAGTATAACTTTCAATGACAAGAAACTACGCATGTTAATCTTAAAACGTTAGAGAATATTATTATAATATTTTTTATTTTTTAAAAGCCTTTACCAGCCATTAAATTCACCGAAATACAATACAGTTCATCAAAACAAGCTTTAAACCGAATGTTTTAATATAGACGGTTATTATGATTTAACTATTATACTTACTATATAACAATAAACTAATTACGTTTTCGAGCTATTTTAGCGCTGATGCATAAGTTAATTTTTTATCGGTTTCAATATGTACGTAAATAACAGTGCTTAGATCTATTTTCATCCGTGCAGGAATGGAGAAAGAATACAATTTCCTGCGGCCGGGCTGCTGTCATAAAAGGCGAAAAAACAACCAACAGCCAGGTGGTAGGGTATTTGCCCGACTGGATGACTACCACCCTTGGTCTAGAGTATGCCGCCATAACAACCTTGAGTTGTGTTCCAATATTAGTGACCAATTTCCAGTCTCCCTAAGAGAGTAGCAGCGCATTTGTAGCACCTTTGATGTTACTAATGTCCACAGGCGATGGTAACCCCTTTCCATCAAGTGGGCCGTCTGCCTGTTGCTGAACTCATTCAATAAAAAAAAATTTAAAGAACTAATGAGTGGAATATAACATTCTTCAAAGTTGATAATGTTTATTGTACCATGTTTTCGTATCCGCAACTCCGAGTAGTTGCGAGTTTTGCATCTCGCGACTTGTTACCGCTCTTATTCGGCACGATATATCTGTCGAGCATCAGTACCTCCCGCGATGCGTTAATTCGCCCGGTAAGGGTTGCCGCCGATGTCGTCGCGCCGTAAACGTTATTTACGACGCCGCCGGGCGATTATTGCCACGACGTCGCTCTTCGCCGGTTCATTTGCATGGAAATTTATACACGAAGCGGCGCGACGCTGTGCGGTGCGGTGTGGCGATGAACGTTTGCGTCGCATTTCGTACGCTTCCGGCTATAAGAGAATTGGGGAGACTCAGGCTCCGGACACGACAATCGTCGAAAGCAGGAGGAATAAATTAATCGGCTGAAATGTTCGATTGTGTAACCTCGAACGTTAAATTCACCTGAAGCGATATTTTCCCCCGACATGCGAACTAGTCAATCTTATAATTCAAATCGGTACGCTTTGGATGTATTTTGTTTATAAAAATGTATATTCTAAACTAGTTTTTACCCGCGACATCATCCGCGTGGAATAGTAGAAAAAAAACTCCGATTTGAAACATTCTTCATTGGTGCTCCGCTCCTATTGGTCTTAGCGTAATGATGTAGCCTATAGGCTACAGTCGAAAACTATAGTCTTCCCCGATAAATGGGCTATGTAACACTGAAATAATTTTTCAAATCAGACCAGTAGTTCCTGAGAATAGCGCGTTCAAGAAAACAAACCACTCTTCAGCTTTATATATTAGTATGAGATAATTTTACTTCCTTTAAATATAGTCTAAGATCCCGCTATACAACGACCTTCACCGAGATGTTTATTTGATGAAACCTATTTTATATTTAATTAAAGGTGTCAATAAATATATTGCATATGGGTTGCCCAAAAAAAAAATAACTTTTCACCGGTTTGTTTATTAAACAAATTCTATACCAATCGAAAGTATGAAGCCCATAGAATATGCAAATGTTAGGTTGCCTATTCTTTTCCGGTCACAACTCTCGGGTCCCAAATCGCCCAAAATGTAGATATTTTTCTTGCTCTGTTAACTTTTGTGCAAAGTTTACTACCGGCTTTTATATGCATGAAGGATGCCGCGACTTGTCGCGCCGCTCCCCGCTCAGCGCGTGATCATAGTAAAGCGCTTACTCATTGTCTGCCATTGCCTTTTAGATATACGTACACCGATTTAATTCCATTCCTACAAATACAGCATAACAGCAACATAAATGTCACGTATTGACTACATTCGCTTAAAATAGCCGCATTAACAAGTGCCATACGTAAGAAGAACACTCGTCACTCGTTAAAACGTGGTAGTTTTATGTAAAGTAGGCAGGCAGTCCGTCCATCGTTCTCGTACAGTCCTATTGAGATGTATAAATGCCCCATTACTTGTGTTTCCCTATCGCAGATTGTCCACATATGCTAATATGTAGTAGGCGAACCGATGGCGATCGAATGTTTACCCGACACATGTCGAATGTCTCTTGCGATAAAATGTATACCGCCCCTAATGTTTTCCTGGAAGTATTTTGAGGCGGTTTCTTGCCTATTTCTCCGGTTGAGGACAAGGCGTAATTGATATTTTACATATCAATACCGAACTTATTAACTTCTATCTAACTATCCCATTTTTCGAGATAAAAAGTATCCTTTGTTCATTCTCGGCATCGAAAATATGTATATACTGAGTTTCAGCCAAATCGGTCCCGTAGTTTTTGCGTGAAAACGGAACATACAGATAGACAGAGTCACTTTCGCTTTTATAATATTAATAAGGATAATGATGCATAATAGGTGGACTGTAGTGAAAATGAAATTCAGTTCTTCAATTCTCAATAGTTTACTTATAATTCAAACTTAAATTTAGTATTATTGAACAGTGTGCGGTGACTAGCTGAATAATCATTGTGCATTTGGTAACTAGAATTGAATGAAGACAGCTTTTCGGAAATGTTACTATTTCAATTTCAATGTTTTGTGCGCCTATTGAACGCTGTTGATGTTTAATGTCCAACAACAATTGGGGGCATTTACATAAAGATCCATTGTGTCACAACCAAACGCTTTCCACTTGTAGCGAATTGTAGTTTTCGACGATTTCAAAACGGGGAATGCACAAATATCGTTTGTATTTCTTTAACTCCATTTTTGTTATATTTTCTTAGGTTTCCGCGACTAGTACACAAGTTGGGGTTTGGCTAAATAATAACTTTCACATTACTCATTGACACTTGACATCTTTGTTTTCCGTGACTGAACAGTGATCGAAACGTCATAATAAGCATCTTAGTTGATTTGACTGTCATGTACACTATGTTCTTCTATTCTATATCTAATTCTATGGGTTAGTTAAGTCATTATACTAACAAATCAACACCTCGATATTATAGCTCATTATAATATACCCAAGTTCTCCAGAATGAATATTTATACCCAAAAATTTTGTTTAGGATCAAAAAATTTGTGGATAGTTATAATATTTTGTCTGTGGGATGTAAAAACTCGAACTAAGCACTAAAATGTATCTAACAATGGCGACGGTCTGGATGTCATATTATATACTTAATTAAGTCTCACTTCTCGAACAATGATTAGCCAACCTAGAGCGCCACTACAGCGTGTGCATCGGACTAAAGCCGGAGTGAGCCTCTGCACGTGACCAACGTCGGAGTGGGAATTTTGTCTCGTTTTTTCGTCCACACGTTTTTATTTTCGAGCGATGATGGAATGACCCAAGTAGTGGAGTAATCAATACAAACTGTCCTCTTTTTATTTTATTGTATAAGTTCGCGTTTGACCATGATCTCGCCTGAAACTAGGTGAAGATATGGTCTAAGGTGGAGCACACTTACTTAGAAGGTAACATTCACACGTGAAAACGTGTGAAAACACGTTTTACATAAAGAAATTATTAAATTAAAACTGCAGTCCCGTAATTAGTTTTATTCCCATTTAAATTATTTTTTAATAATTTAAACATAATATGTTCGTAAGGAGGAGCTGGAAATATTTCTAAGTTTTTCGTTAGTAGTTCCAATTTTGTGTTCTAAAGCTTAAAGTAAGCTAAATTAAATAAAAAGGTAAGAGCAGACAGTTAGTATTGTTTTAATTGCGACGTCACAAAATTTAGGACCCTCCCCACCCCTATGACGTCACAATTTTGGACACTCGTGCCCAATCTATGAGGCCCTGACGTTCTGTAAGATAATAAATCTTAATTAATTTTGCTATCATCAACTATACAGTAGAGCCTTGTTAATCTGGTGATCCGGACGGGCGGAGGCCTTAAAACACTGCTTTGAAATGGGTGGAAAATTACGAATTGACAGTTACGTTGATGCTACGTCTTTCTTGCGTAAATTTTAAATTTCGTGTTTTAAAGTCTAAATATGGTAGATTTTAGAGCCCCTCTGCATACAATCTCACACTTCGCCTATACCCCCACCCTCCCTCCTCTTCCTTAACATGTGACGTACCTAATTTATGCATGGCCCCTAAGACAACATGCAGACCCTCTAGCATAACTTGAAACACGGGCCACGAAAGTGCTGACAACATTCGTACGAACCACACGGCGCATTAAAGCTATCGGTCACGGAAGTAAGCCGTTGCCGTGACAATAAAAGGGGTAGGCAGAATTTTGAATATTTAAACAGTCATTTAGTTTGTGAGACGGGGTATAAAAAATAAAAATGGTTCGATTATGGCCCGATGCGATCGTTCGACTGTATTTTACGTGGCTTCCGTTATAAATTAAATGTCGATACAAAACGCGAGCCGAACGGTTTTTCTCTAAAAGATTTATTGCTGCTGCTTGTTTAGTGAAAGTTTATTGGCTGTCAATAAATATTTGTATTGCAATATTTAATAAAATTAAGTCATTTTAATATAGTATTAGAATTTTAGATAGATAAAACTTTATTACACAATAAAATATACATTTAGAAAAACATACCATATCTATACCTATAATAAAATTGTAGAGGTCGAATTTCTGTACAATTAAAAAAATGCTAAAAACCGAGTCAGGGGGATGTAAGAAGTGAAATAGCACTAATTTAGATTTTTTTAGAATTTTTATTTTCTCTGTTCGGCTAATCTCCGAAACGACTGGACCGATTCAAATGAAATTTTGTATGATGGTAGCTTATACCTCTGGTCAACATAAAGGATCATATAGGACTTTTGATTCCGAAAAATCAAAGAGTTCCCGTGGGATCTTTAAAAAACCGCACACCGCACAAGCGCGACGACGCGAGTCGCGGTAGTATTAAAATATGATGATGTCACGATGTAGTTTTGTTCACGGGTTGGACCCGGTAGATGGTGCTGCTATCGGCATATCTATTGAAGCTTTTCCGGGCAGGACGACGTCTGACGGGACAGCTAGTTTACAATATTTTCTAAGCAATACTCGTACAACAGGCAGCCTTATCGCTTAAAGCGATCTCTTCCAGGCGAACTAAATTAAAGAAATTGGAATCAGGTGGTGCAGAAAAAAGACAATTTTACACCATTAACAGTAAAAAGTACTATAACGTTCTTATTATTTGAAAACTAGGATTCTCCACGCTGCTTTGCTGGTGACGTTTCGTACCATAACGAGCGGACACTATTCTGTTCCCTAAAGTAGTAGTACATTGTAAATAAAAACTTATTCATTAAACAAACAACTACTTCTCTAATGAAATCAGGCGTTACATCCATATCTAAATCTGATAGAACGTCATCACGCACGTCACATATGAAATTTCAAGTAAATATTTTTTCTGTGGCATTCTACGAGGCAGTATCTTTTTTATCACTGCGATAGTAAATATTTAGCTCAAATTTATATAAATAATTTGGTTAAAAGTAATTTATTAATATAAAATTATGTTACAAAATTGTTGATGTTGTTTTATTACAATTTATGCCGAGATTTAACAGTGACTGTAAAAAAAAGTTGGGACTTGAATCGCATGTATACTCTATGGTTCGCATAGTTTTTAACCGCCTTCGAAAAAAGGAGGAGGTTCTCAATTCGTCGGGATCTTTTTTTATGTATGTTCGCCGATTACTCCGTGATTTATGATCCGATTTACGTGATTCTTTTTTTGTTCGACGCGGAATAGCTTCCAATTGGTCCCCTAAAAAATTGACATAGTTTGGCCAGTAGTTTTCATTTTACGAACATTTTTTTGTTCCCGTTTCTTGAGACCTATATTTCTTAAGAAGCGCGGCACCATTCGTAGGTCCACCCATACATAGCTAGACACTAAAAAGTAACAAATAAGAAATAAAAACTTCGTTTAAAAAAACCGACTTCAAAAACTAAAATGTATAAAAAAACTTATTTCTAAAGCTATTATTATTAATATATATTATCTAAAACATCTTGAAGTAGGTGCAAAGTAAAACATAAAAATTACTATATTTTGAAAATTACTAAGCACCGACTTTAAGATGTTTTAGATAATATATATTAATAATAATAGCTTTAGAAATAAGTTATTTTATACATTTTAGTTTTTTAGATTTTGAAGTCGGTTTTTTTAAACGAAGTTTTTATTTTTTTTAATTTTTTGACAGTAGAGAAAAGTATACAATATAGATACCAAATTTCACAAGAAACAATTAATTCCCATGTCAGTCAAGACAAATGCCTAAGTAAAGTTACTTTTAAATGTTATATTAATAGCCTATTTATTCCATAATCATAGAGTGGTGACTGAAATAAGTTCGGTTGATGAAATTTTGTCCTCTGAACATAGAATTGCCTACAAATAAAAAAGGGCCACATAACTTGTATTGTTATCTATAACTCAATATCAGTATTATCTTAGGTATAATGTTCATAAAACATGTAATATGTATTCGCTTTACAGCACTACATAGTTATAGTGGTTATTAAGATTTCATAATCTATGCAAAGTGTTGAATTGTATTATTGCCAAGAAGAGTTCACAGATGCCCCCCCCCCCCTGCTGTGCAGTTTTCAAATTATCCATAAATATTAGTTTGATATTTTCATCAGATAGATAGATAACACTATTAACTCACCAAAAGAAACAAATACAAAAACAAAATGCATAATTACAATAAATACTTCTTGGCAAAACAACAGGCGGCCTTATCGCTAAAAGCGATCTCTTCCAGGCAGCCCAGCTTTAAAAAAAATCTTAACTAAGTCGATGTAGGTGGAGCAGAAAAATGATAGGAATGTACAATTACATATTTACACTAATTTGTAAGTTTAATACATATATAAATAGTAATATATATACGTATATGCAAAATAATCTAAATAAATATGTTTATATTTGTTAACGTTATATGTGACAAGCATTTTATATATTACAATCTAATATTACAATCCGCTTTGTGTCTGGAGTGAAAGACTATTGTCTGGTGAACCCGAGACTTCTTTGGGTCCGTCTAAAACTGGGGATCACGCGAGTTTTTCTGGTCGCAGCTTATGCTCCCGTAAGCTCAGCGGATCCCCAAGAACTCGAGAAGTTTTGGGAGTCTGTGAGAGAAATTCTGGATCTGGCTGAAGGGAACGAAAGACTAATTATGTGTGGTGATCTTAATGGCTGGGTGGGGACCAAACGAGACGGCTTTGAGGCTGTCCTTGGACCCTATGGCGACAAGAGAGTGAACGATGCTGGTAAGCCAATCATAGACGTATGCATGGAAAGAAACTTGCTTGTGTCGAACACCTTATTCCATCATAAGGATATCCACACGTATACATGGAGAATGAATGAACAGAAAAGTATGATTGATCTGATTTTAATAGATAGTCGCCTCCGAAACACAATAATGGATACAAGAGCCTACAGAGGCCCCACTCTTGGAACGGACCACTACCTGGTGATAAGCCGGTTTGTGGGTCTTTTCAAGAAGTGGAGGCACTGGCGAGAGCGTACCAATTTCGGGGAGCTTGAAAGAATAAGATGTGAAAAATTGGAAGATGTTAGTGTAAGGAGTATGTATGCGCGCCTAGTCGAAGAAAGGCTTGCAAAAGCGGACTTCTCCGACTTAGATGTGGATAATGACTGGGATAATATGAAAGAAAGTATAGTGGAAAGCGCAAAAGAAGCATGTGGATGCGTAAAGAGGCATATAACAACGAAAGGAGACGAATGGTGGGACGCGGATGTTAAATCTAGCGTAGAGAGAAAGAGAAAAGCCTGGCTGGATTATATTGCATCTTTGCATCAGAATGACAGCATGAAAGAGATGAAGAAAGAAATGTATCGCCTCTGCAAGAATGAAACCAAAGCTTTAGTGAAAGAGAAGCGTGAAAGAATAAAATTGAAAGAAGAAGAGAAGCTGACGGAGAACTTCGAGGCAAATACCAAACTCTTTTGGAGAGAGGTTAAGAAGTCTCGGGGATTTTCGTCAGCTTCCAGAATGGAAAGAATTAAATCTAAAGCAGGGGACATTCTTGCTAACCCACAAGAGGTTTTAGCGCGATGGAGTGAATATTTTAGAGAAATGTATGATACTATCCCGGATGCTGGCACCACGACTGAGTCTGTGACTGACTTCGAGGAGTCAGCATCCGAGATCACTTTGGAAGAGATCGAATGGTCGATAAGAAGTCTGAAAAATGGAAAGGCAGCAGGAATCGATAGTGTGTCTGCTGAGATGATCAAATATGGTGGCACCTGCGTCCGGGACGCTTTCCTGTCCTTATGCAACTTGTGCTGGAGGACGGGAAAGGTTCCCAACGACTGGAGGCGCGCTGTCATCGTGCCCTTGCATAAAGGCAAGGGGTCACGTATGGAGTGTGCCAGCTACAGGGCCATCAGTTTGATCAGCACAGCATCTAAAGTGTATGCGAAAATTGTTGAAAGGAGAATGAGAGTGGTATCCGATGGATTACTGTGGGATGCACAAGGAGGCTTCAGAAATGGAAGGGGATGTATGGATCAAGTTTTCTCGCTCCGCAATATCGTGGAGAAGCAGCTGGCTACGGGCCGGAAGGTTTTCTGCGGTTTTGTGGATCTAGAGAAAGCATTTGACAGGGTTGTGCGGAAGGACCTCTGGGACATATTGCCCGGATATGGGATTGATGGCCATTTGCTGCGTGCTGTACAGTCCACTTACGAGGACTGTATGGCATGCGTGCGGGTGGACGGCAGCCTGTCGCCCTGGTTTGACGTCAATATTGGCGTCCGGCAGGGCTGCGTGCTGTCGGCTTTGCTGTTTGTCCTATATCTGGACAATTGTCTCCAGAGATTAAGATTGATGGATGTTGGGGTGCGGATGGGTGATCTAGTTGTTAGCAGCTTGCTTTATGCGGATGATGCCGTGCTTTTAGCCGAATCGCCATCAGAACTGCAAACACTAGTCACAATGATGAAAGATGACTGTCAGGCGAGAGGCTTACGTTTGAATGCGAAGAAAACAAAGGTGATGGTGTTTGAAAGAGAAACAACCAGAACGAATGCAAGGATAATGGTCGATGATGTTATGCTGGAACAAGTGAATGAGTTTGTATATCTTGGATGTGCTTTTAGCAGAGATGGAAGGTACACCGCTGATATAGAAAGAAGAGTGAATTTGGGGAATAGTGTGAATGGAGCGTTAGGTAAACTTCTAGGCGCTAAGAACCTCAGCCAGAAGGCCCAGCTTGCCATACACAACGCGGTGCTGGTACCTACGCTCACGTATGGAAGCGAGAGTTGGGTATGGAATAGAGAGCACGAAAGTAGAGTAAACGCGGTCGAGATGCGAGCACTGCGCAAAATCTGCGGAGTGACGCTCGCGGACCGCGTTCGTAATACCGAAGTAAGAAAGAGAGTTGGTCTGAAAGAGAGTGTCGGGGTGAAGGTAAGGAAAGGAATGCTCCGGTGGTTCGGGCATGTGGAAAGAATGTATGATGAAAGAATGACTAAACAGATATACAATGCAAAAGTGGATGGATGCAGAAGTCGCGGAAGGCCACGACACACCTTCCATGATCAAATTGATCGTGTACTAGCAGAAGGTGATGTCAGGAGCCTTAAAAACAGACGAGCGTGCATGACAAGAACTATGAATGTCAAAGAAGCAAGTGAGGTGTGTAAGAATAAGCCTAAATGGCGCTCTGTTGTTCGTGCCTACCCCGCAAGGGACCTGGCGTGAAGTTATGTATGTATGTATGTACAATCTAATATATAAAATTCTCGTGTCACAGTTTTCGTTGCCATACTCCTCCGAAACGGCTTGACCGATTTTGATGAAATTTTTTGTGCTTATCCGGTATCTATGAGAATCGGCCAACATCTATTTTTCATCCCCCTAAATGTTAGGGGTAGTCCACCCCTAAATTTATTTATTTTTATTTTTACCGGGCAGGACGACGTCTGCCCGGACAGCTAGTAGTTAAATAAATAAATGTTTAATACAATACATATTTATTTAAAGATAGATAGTACTTTCTAACGGTGTTCCGAAATATAGGTAAGGTTTTGGCCTCTCTGACAGTAAGAGGCAACGCATTCCATTTCATTAGTTTACATAGCGGCATCCAAGTAAGTTCCTTGAGGTTCGATATATTTGTTCATTTAATAAAAAATAAAATTAAGATCACAATAGAAAATGAACATTTGACCTACCACAGTCACTTCCTAAGCGCCAACCGAACGACCCTTACAAAATTTTAATACATTTCGTATGTCTGTTAGATGCCGTTTACAAGTCATTAAAATGATTACAAAGTAGTTCGTGAGCGGGCCCGCTTGCGTCCCTTAATCGCTGATCGCAACCTATTTGTCTTTTTTTAAGCTTTTTACTGGATTCATATTCGAAATGGTAATTTTACAGTTTTGAGCACGTCAATCTATTAATGTGACGACCTTTTTTCGTTTCGTGACTCGTTCCTCCTTTGTTTACGAATTAGTATTGTCTCTGGTATTCTTTATTCTTATTTTGAAATTGCCAACGGTTTTTGATCGATAATGTAAATTGGATTGTCGAGGTACTTGTTTCTTTAAACTTTGTTCCATAGTGATCTTTTACTTGTCTAGTTATTTATGTTCATAATTATGTTTTACAAGTTCAATGTGTACTTAATTCAGCTGCATTATGCAGTTTCAGACTTTATGAATGTTTGGTAGTTTCTCCATTAGACGGCTATTTTTTTCTCATAATTGCTTCACAGTGTGTTAGTAATACCTATTTCTAAATTAACTTGAGCAATCTTCTTCTGTACATAAGACAGCCATTTGCATTAAAAAAATAATAATAGGTATCATTAGACCCAATGCAAATATATTGACGATGTAGAAATAAACTCAATGTTCTGTTTGTATATACAAACTATTTTAAACACGAGATGTAAAAGTCGCCAAAAAACAGATTCAAAAAATCAAAAATCAAAAATCATTTATTGAGAAAAAACATAATTCACAAATTTCTGAGTCATTGGTCCCCAAACTAGGTCGACCTGTATCTTGGGGACCTCCTTCCTAGTGGTACAATTCTGATTGTGAAATTATTGTTACACTCATTTAAAAGAAAAAAACGGATGAAATATGCATGAATGCGTGCGTGCGTGCGTATGTGTGTGTATGTATGTGTGGTGTATGTGTGTGTGTGTGTGTGTGTGTGTGTGTGTGTGTGTGTGTGTGTGTGTGTGTGTGTGTGTGTGTGTGTGTGTGTGTGTGTGTGTGTGTGTGTGTGTGTGTGTGTGTGTGCGTGTTATGTGTGACTTGTGATATTGTGAATTTGTATGTCTAGTCTAAAAAATTAAAATTAGAAACGGAGATAACAATTATCAATTAAATAAAAACAAGATTTCGGGTTGTACATATTAGTTAGTTGTGTTATATATTTATTTTTAACAATTGTTCTGTCCCATCATAGTCAAGAGTTAAAAGCCAATTATTTAATTTTAACTTACACGCTTGGTATGTAAAATCATAAACTCGTAGAATTTTGTTAACTTTGTTGTATAAAAATATACCTAAGTAGCATACCTGGTGTTGTAAGTAAGCTGTATGCGAAAGGATATTAGTGCAGACGATGTCTTTTCTCCTTTTTGTTAATGATACGTTATGGGGTATCACTTTATGTTGCCGAAGAACAATATGTAATACATAAATTTGCCTAACCGAGAGTTGCTTACATTCGTCGTATAGTTGAGAAGTCGGGTATCTAAAGGGTTTAAAGAGCATGACTTTTATGACACATCTTAGAGCTCGTTCTAGTTGAAGCAAATGGGTTTTGTAAGACCCACCCCAAACGGAAATACAATATCGAATAATCGAGAGACATAGGGCTTTGTAAATCTTGATTAGTAAGTCTTTGGAGGCAATATATCTTAATTTTCTAAAAACCCATATTAATTTACGAACTCTAGCAGTAATTAGCTCGACGTGTTGTTTCCATTTACAGAGATCATCAAGAATGACACCCAGATATTTAATCTCTCTAGTTTTATTTATATATAAGCAATCACAATTTTGAGATGTTACATCTCCACAATTGTGTAATCTAAGATTAAAACTATTTAAAGTATTAGAAGGGTTTGTGATCGAAAAAGTCATAAATTTAGTTTTGTTAAGGTTGAGAGTAAGAAGATTAGCATTCAGCCACTTATAAACTGTTGCAATACCTTGTTCGGCCACAGCACGCACCTCATCCCAAGTATCGCCATGAAAAATCAACGCCGTGTCATCCGCAAAACTAACAATAATACCATTTTGTAATTCTAGGCTACACAAGTCATTTATATAAATCAAGAAAAGACTTGGTCCGAGGATGCTGCCTTGTGGCACTCCAAAAGACATAGTTTGTTTATTACTTAGGTGGCCATCTAATTTAGTAATTTGGGATCTATTTTCTAAGTAACTTTTAAAAATATTAAAGGGTAATCCTCGTATACCACATCTATCCATCTTATTTAGAAGTATGGGAACCGACACTGTGTCAAAAGCTTTTTTTAAATCGAGAAAAACACCCAAAACTTTTTTCTTGCTATCCACTAGTGTTGTCACATGACTTATTAAATGGCTGACTGCGTCCTCTGTACACCTATCTTTTCTGAAACCGAATTGAGAGTTTGATATCAAATTGTTATTTTCTAGAAATATCATTAAACGTTTGTTTAGAAGTTTTTCTAATATTTTGGATAAAACGGGGAGCATTGATATTGGGCGGTAGTTATTAATTTCTTTTCTATCCCCATCCTTATGAATAGGATGTATAAGGCTCTTTTTGTAAATATCTGGGAAAATACCTTTCTCAATGCATAAATTACACAACTTTGTAAAATATGGAACGATAATAAGCCGGGCTCCCTTAATCACTGAAGTTGGTATACCATCCCAGCCACATGCGCTACTATCTCTTAGACTAAGTATTATGGAATTTATTTCGACTTCGGTAGTGCCAAATAGTGCCATGGATAAAGGGGCAAAAGGAGGCAGTTTTGGTGAGTTACATTTGTTAGGAACTAGGTTGTCTGCTTCTACAATAGATTGAGCTAAGTTTTTACCTATAGACCCAAAAAAATCATTAATAGTGTTAACTGCTGCTATTGGGTCCTGACAAATAGACAATAGTTCGCTTGCAGAAGATTTAGTAATAGACATATTTGTAAATGTCTTGATCTTGTTCCACAACAACTTACTATTGTTTTCAGCTTTTAACAGCTCACTTCTTTCGTAGTTTATCTTTAGTTTCCTTAAGATAGTGTTACAGTAATTTCTATATCTAGTATAGGTTATTTTAAATACTAAATTATTAGGGTTTTTCTTAGACTGCAAATGTAGTCTATCTCGGTTTTTAATGCATCGTAGTAATCCAGGGGTAATCCAAGGTTTAATTATTTTTTGTCGACGCGGTATTGAAAAAGATTTAGAGTTAATTTTAATAGCATCTATTAATGAGTTAGTAAGCATATCTGCAGCAATTTGAGGATCATTATTATTGAAATTTGAATTTAGGTCTAATTTAGTGACATAATCAATGACACTATCAAAATCAATTTTTGTTATAGTGCTTGAAGTTGTTACTTTACTATAAATGCTCGTAGTAAGTAAAACAACTTTATGATCTGTTATAAAAGTATTTAAAACAAGACATGATCCTGTATAACGCGATTTTAGGAATATATGATCAAGACAAGTTTCATCTCTTGTGGGTAAATTATGTGCGGGACAAAAACCAAGACTATACAAAAGTTCACAATAAGGAGCACTATTAATATCAGTATTATCGTTCCGAATATTTATATTAATATCACCGACGAGAAATATGTTGCTGTATGATTTAAATTCATTTATTATTAATTCAATAGAATTAATAAAGTTATCTGCTAATCGGACTGAAGGGGATCTATAAATACCGAACACAGCAAAGTTATTGAATTTCAAAACAAGACAAGTCGCATCATTTATCACAGGTTCGAGAGTAACACAACAGAGATCGTCTTTTACGTAAGCAACAACACCGTCATTTTGATTTTTGAGCCTATGTGTATAGTAGGTATTATAACTAGGAATATGCGGAGGTGTTTTATTAGTTTCCAACCAACATTCAGTTAAGATGATTATATGAGGGTAGTAATTACATCGGTGAAGTAATACTATAAATTGATCCAAATTTTTATAAACACTACGAATATTTAGCGTCATAATAGATATATTGACATTTTCTGGGTTAAAATATGACAAGCAATCTTCAGGGTCACATGTATAGGAATATATTGAGCCCTTGTTGTCTAACTCTTGTGTAATATTATTAAGTGTAGGAATCATACAGATTTTTTGAAATAAGCCATGGCATGAGATAATGGTAGTCTAAAGGGAAAGCCACCAAAATGCATATTAAAGTGATAGATATGTATAGATTTATAATTATTAACGATTGTATATTGCTAGTCCACAGTAAAATTATGTCGGTATGAGTTATTCGATTGTACATAATATTCATACAAGCAGGTGGAAAAATATTCGAGTTATATGGGGACATTAGATATGTCAAGTGGATGAATTGGAACACGTGAATAAAATAATATGTATATTTGTGTGTGTGTGTACATGTATAGTATGAGAGTGTATGTGAGTATGCATAAAACAAAATAAAATACAGTTTCATAGACAAATTAAGAAAAAAATTGTCAGTAAAATAAAAAGAAAGATGTAGTCATAGACTTGATTTCAGGCGATCAAGGTCACCTTCTGAGTTAATGCGTATGGCCGGTTGTCCATCTCCTCTGCGCATGTATATATTACCATAAGATGTCCAACAATATTTAAACTCATTTGATTTAACAAAATCACGTGCCAAAGCAAAGAGTCTTTTGTTTTTAGTAGTTAAGGTTTCCGAGATAAATACTTTGGTGGATGGGCCTTGAATACCTAACACAGAAGATTCCAGTTGACCATTATTAGTACGTTTTAATTGCTTGATAGCCTCCAGAATTTCTTGTTTCTTTATAACGGAGGTAAACTCAACGATAATAGGCTTATTTTTGGCCTTTGATGTAAATCTAAATATCTCCTTGACTTCATATGGTTGTATTGAAACCTTAATTTTCTCTCCAATATTCATGATTAACTCAAGTAGAGTTTTCTTCGTTTCTCCTTCTCTTTGCTTTATATTTCGTAACTCTAGGCCCGTGGCCCGGGAAGTCCTTTCAAGGTCTTCAATTTTCATTTCCAAAGTTTTTATGTAAAGGAATTGGTCTTTTCTTTCACTTTCAATACGAATGAATTCTTTTTTTATATCATGATACTCTTCCGAAAGAAAATTTATGGTGCTTTGAATATTATTGTTCTGTTCTTTTATCTCTGATATAGTAGACATGACAGCCGATAATTTGGACTCCTGCTGTGCCATAGAACTCGAGAGCACTTTGTTTATGTTCTGAATAGATGCCTGTAGTTCGTCTATGCCGAATCCACGTTTGCGTCTCTCACGTCTTGGAGGATCCATATTTTGTATAGACTCCGTAAGCCCAGCAGTAGTTAGATCTGGAGCTGAGTCATAAGTATGCTGCATTAGATCATCCTGAAGCTGAATATCTGATGATTCGATATAGCTTTGTGGAGGAGATCGAATTGTTCGGGCATATTTAAATTTGACGGTAGTACATAAAAAGCAAAACGAACAGAGTTCTATCGTTTTAATCTGTGTTGTGGTTGTAGACTTAGGCGCCTGGTACTTATTACGTTGAAGTATGTCTCTCGTTGTTTTGATTAATATACTTGTAAAATGAAGGTAACCTGGTCTTTTAAAGACAATGTAACGTCATAATGCTTGTCAACAAATCAAGAAGCTGTATTTCACAAGATGGCTGCCATACATTTAACAGGTAGGCGTGTTTTAGACGACTTTGTTGTCAATCAAATTCAAAACAAAAGAGTTGGGCGGAGCGTTATGTTCCGTCGCATGCGCATGCAAAATGGCCACTTTGTATAGTCCGTTTAATTGGTCAGAATATATACCAATCGTTGTATAAACAATATTGTTGTGTTACCGGTGTGCGTACAAAAGTCTGTTCGTTACTCACAGGTACCAGGCTAGCACAATAATCTACTGTAGATCTACTGTTGTTAACAATGTTCGCCTTTCGTTTCTGCACTCCTAATATTGTAACTGATTATTTACACTATTTAATATTTTAAATAAACTAATAACAATTATACAAATAACACGTTCGCTCGCTACGGAGGTCCGAGGGGAAGTTCGTCGTCGAAGATTATTTATTGTTCATTTTAGTAAGTATCCACAATACCATCTGATATTTTTATTTTATTTTTTTATAACGAATAGGTTCGCGTTTGACCGACATTGCACCTTATCTCAGGCGGAAATGCAGTCTAAGGTGGAGCACGTTTACCTAGAAGGTACCTGTTCACGCTAGACTTAAAGACACTTAGATTGTATTTTTCGGAAAAAACAGACGACGGTAAAGAGTTCCATTCTTCAGCGGTGCGTATGATGAATGTAAATGAAAGCATAGCGTTTCGTCCGCTTCGTCGGTATTTCCACCATATAACGGTGGCGTAAGTGCGTACGTCTGCTTGTCCGGTGGTAGAATGGTGAGGGTGGAACCAGCTCATGCAATTCCGAGGCACACTCACCGAAGTGTATCCTATAGAATACCGACAAACTAGCGACTTTACGTCGATGACTTAGGCTCTGAAGCTTTTCGTCGAATAGTCGGTTGTTGCCTATCAGTTTCCTAGCTCTTTTCTCTATCGACTCGAGTGTCTCTAACTGGTATTTAGCTGAGCCATCCCAAAGATGAATGCAGTACTCCATGCAAGACCGTACTTGTGCTTGATACAGATTCAGCAACTGAAGTGGTGTGAAGTACTTACTGCCTCACCCTTGAGAGAACCCCAACTTTTTGCCAGCCAGCTGAGCAACAGACTCTATATAGGAGCCAAAATTTAGAGATTGTGTTAAAGAGATGCCAAGAAGCTGAAGGCTGAATTTAATAAATATAATGATAATGATAGTTTTAATTCAAGAAGTCCAAACGGTTCGCAATAGTGCCATCTAGCGTATGGTAGTGAGACTACTTGCGATTAAAAACATTAGAACGTTAAACGTATGTTCAATGATGATAAATTTACTGGATAAAAATGCATTTATCCGGCAGAATATTTTTCACTGTTACCTTTCCATATTATTTGCGCTTTCAAAATTATGTATTTATAAAAAGAACTTTAAATAGCGCCATCTGTAGACTACTGTATAAAACACTTGTCTTAGCTCTCTCCCTAACACCTCATGTCTGGGAACACTGCCATCTATTGACTGAAACAAAATGAAAATTTTCTTATAATAAAACTAAAAACCTTTATCCTTTACCTCAAAAATATCAGCAGAGTCGATAGTTTCTAAGTTTATTTTATAATTTATATATATTGTATTATAAATATTGGTAGTCGAATGTCTTGTTTCATTACAGTATATGCTTTGTCATTGTTGTGGTTAGACTTTTAATAACCACTTTAATATGTTTTAAATGATAGTAATACCGTGTTCAATAGCAATTATTGTTAAAAATTAATAAATCTCAATCATCAATATCACAGAATCTTTCCAATTTGACTGTGTTGCTAATTTTTCTATTTTTTCGACATTACACACGCTACTTTATTAAAATGCTCAGTATTATATAAATCGAATTCTAATGTAATGTTCTTCTAAGTGTACTTTTTAGTTTTGGGATCAGGCCTTTTCAATCACGCACATTTATTATAGAATTATCATTTATTATATTTTAACGTTTAATACAAGGTAACGAGACGGGCGTGAGTAAGCGACTGGCCTGCTTCGATTTGACCCCGTGTCGATTGCTATTTTCTGATTCACCAATTCCAGCCGCTACACTAATTTCGACACAGAGAAATTTAGGAAACATTTAACTAGGTACAGTCGCAGTATGAAAAGGTTCGTTACCTTAAAATCGATTTATGCTTGCACGAGTACAAGAGACAGTACTGCCAACATTTTAATAAATTTAAGTTTATGTGAAGTCCTGTATTTCCAAATAAAAATAATGTTAAAAATTTCCGTTGCAATTTATCGAGCGCACCCTAAACGAATTAAGTAAAACCTCTCTTGTCAGCTTACAATCGACAATTTGGCATATCAATAGCACCAACCTATGTATTAATTACAAAGACCCCTACAGCCCTACGCTCAACACTGTTTTTCAATCAACAAACATAATAAAAGTTCGAAATCAGATATCAACCTTATGTTGTGAACTTTAAGGTCGGAATTTGGATGGGTGTAATAAATGAATTAGCATTTGAAAGGCTTTTGCCGGCCAAGAAAATTTACAACCTTAAATCTGGTGTAGAGAGTGCATTTTTGAATGACTCGCAAATTAGATTAGGGTGTGAATTAAGATATTGTAAAAGGGTCGTCCCAAAGGAAATGTCACACTGAAAGCGCTTAATGTCAACCTCATATGTCTTTGATGTTGCATGTAAAATGGGTGTATGCTATTTATTTTGTATGACAAAAAGGAGGGCGTTGTCGTTTGTTCGTTTTGTTATGATCCATGTTTGGAATGGAGCCGGGGCCTTTGTTACGTTCAAGAGCTGTCAAATTAGTTTGAAATGTCGTAAGTGCGAGCACAATGGCGTCGACAACGCCATAGTTTGCTAATGAATTGTTTACATACTCTTCAGCAGATTAGAAGGAACGTTATGCGTGTAGTCTACATAAGAAATTCTATTAATCTTATAAAATATGAGTGAGCGTTTTGAAATGCGGACTAATTTTTACTAGTAATAAGTAGTCATCTTTTTTGCAGTAAATAAATTTGAATTTGAATCTTAAGTACCTAGTATTAGTAAAATTACTTCTGAATGTTCACGTACTAGGTAGGTCGGCGCCTTTGTGGTTCGACATCAGGTTTTAGTTATGCATTTGCCGACATTTGCTCGATACGGGGCTTTACACTTCAAAAACAATTTTTCTAAAAGATTCACTAGTTATTGTAATGTATGATGACGTCAAATTAGGTTTAGCATCAGCTTGCGTGATGAAAATGTCGTTTGAAATAACTTTCACGGTTAAACGTTGCTGTTATTTTGGTCATACATTTTATGCCGCAGCCACAAGTGGGACATATTTGCACCAATGTAAATTGTATTGCGGCCAATATTTCGATGTGTTGATCAGTCATTGGAAACAATGTGAACATTGGGTCCAATAATCGTCCAATATCCAAGACCGACGCGAAACGAATCGGTTTTTGAAACAAGTTCTACGACGTTGGAATGAAAAGGGAGTACGCACGAGTGGCACACATTGGTCTGTCATTTGCCCCGAGTTGCAGGTACTCATAATCTTCTACCACCTTTCATTATGTTCTTGTACAATGTAAATAATAAACAGGCGTGCCAAACACCATATGCGTAAGCCGCTAGTGCAAATGAGTAGCGTTATTGTCCATGATGTTTCGCGCCGCGTCCGCCCAATACCCTTGTCTATTTCCAGTATTTGGTATTGAAGCCAATGTGTAGCAGTAGTTTGGTTCAATTTGGCTATTTCAAATTGGAACCAAGCTTGGACGCAAAGTTAAATCCAATGTGTGGCCGCGCCTTTACAGTTGACTTAGCACGTAAAATATAATATGTACCCATTTGGAGGTGCTGGGTTCCGTAGGTATTTTGGGAAACTGAATACTGCAATCAAAATCTTGTCTGTACGTCAGTGGACATAATATGCCATAGACAGAAATTTTGTTTTGATACCACAAACAAAAACTAGAGAGTATACGATAGAACTTAAACAAGAAATTGTACTCTATTATAAATTTGGCTACACTATTACGAAATGAAATTGCGAAGAAACTAAAAAATTTGAGGTGGCTGTTATTATCTTGGGGGATACATTTTTACGTTGGAAGTAGTGACACTTGTAGATATTCTTGAAAACTCTTAAGGATACTACTTAACGATTAAAAAAAAGTTAAAGTCAAGATGTCATGTCATATGAACTCATCTATATATTTAATTTGAAATATGCATTTTATTATTATTGCTGGTATACCTACAGCAAAAGATAGACTGGTAAACTAATGGAACGTGGTTACTAACACTCATTATAATTTCTAGCGCTACCTATTCTTATATTTATATGAATAGGTAGCACTAGAAATTTTACAACTTGAATGTAATTTTGAATAATGATCTTTAGTTTTGATATATTTCTGCACAGATGTTAACTAAATACTTAAAAAACTCAAAAAATGAAACTATAAGAGACTATAAACCGCATCGCTACCAGAGGGAAGTGAGCCCAGGATGGTTGCTGCATGCCACGCTGGATGACAATGCTAATTCGCTGTGCGAAGTTTAAACCAGCCTTGTGGTATTGGGTGGCATAAAAAAGGATTTAATTACGCATTATACTGTAAAGGATATGCCTATTTATATTTTAGCAATAAAATAAATTCAGGAACCCTCCATTGCGTTGTCCCCGAGTATTCTTAATTGAAAGTCCAAGTATGCGTGATATACGTACAAGTACAGGAAATTGGCTCGTCTGCCATCCACTACACGTCAGTCACAGTTCTAGACGCTTGTTGGGATAAAGTGGGTATTTATAAAAGATGACGACAGTTTTTACCAACAAAATATTCTATATCATGATTATTATTATTATTTATATGATGCCTAAACTATAATTTAATAAATATGTAAATGATTCTGAGTTTGTACAATACATTTCAACCTTTGAAAAAATCAGGGTGCTATTCGTACTTACAGGTCAAAAACACTAAATTCTTTTCAAATTTTTGTCTATCGGTCAACGGATTGTAATTTATAACAAAATAGAGATTTAAACTGCAATTTGATCTTAAACTAGCTGACCCGGCAGATCTTGTCCTGCTCTGCCTAAATATAAATTTAGAACCCGATTACAGTGCTACTTACCTGGTCCAATTCTGACTCTATACCATACCGTGTCTAGTGAAACACTCGCAAAAAAGTCATCAAAATCTTGTAACCCTATTCCAGCGCCATATACCGGATCCAGTTGTGAATCTAAGACATCCCGGGACCCACTCAAACTCACACAAAAGAATATTCAAAATCAGTCTAGCGGTTTAGGAGAAGTTCAGTGAAATACACACGTACAGAAAATTACGCAGATGAATTTTTAAGGAGACCTTTTTAGTTAAATCTGAATCTATAAGAAATAACGTAAAATATACAAAGGAGTTTCGGGGCCAGTTATGATCAAAACTAAAGCGGTATCATTTAATTATATTTTTGAAAAATAAATATAAGCAAGTGAGCTGTCAATTACAGAGGAACACGGAGTTCCAAACCTAAATTATTTAAATATTCTCTATCTCTTTTTTGCGAATCATTTCAATGTCTTCATGATTTTTCTGTTATGCGGGCTGGAGACAAATTCAACAAATCAAAGAATACAAGAATCGGTCCAGCCGTTCTGAGTTATAAATAGTGTAAATAACCTGACTTTGTTTTATATATTGATGTCGTATATTTGTACTTCGTCGCGGGATTAGAAATATGTATAAATATTTTAATTGTATACAAAAGAGTTAAGTGCATATTAGACTATGTATATACCCACATTTTGTGGGTATTTACATAGTTTTCAAGTTTTCTTCCAGAAAACTTATGCGTCTGTCTAGAAATCGTATTTTTAAATTTTAATTTATCCGGTCCAATGTTTAAATAATAAAATTCCAAAAGACGAGAGTAGAATAACTGCGACGCCATCTAGTAATGTAGGATTTAGGAAGTTTTAATGTCAATTATAATTAATCCTGTCAATCTTTTAGAAATACAAACATGACGTGACGGCAAACGTTAGACGCACTGACAATACCATTGTGTGCAAATAAAGGATTGATTACAAATCCTCATGCGACTTGTCGATTTCCACTACAAATGTACGATTGTCGTCAACAATGGTCTGACACGAGGACAAAGATGTTGGATCGAGTAGTTTTTTCATCGGAATGTAATGGAGTTTAATCTGAAAATCCCCTCAGGCAATTGAGGCTTGTTGGCCAATTATTTGTGGGTAAGAGATGCTCGGAACAGTTCATCTCGAAATAGCCCAAGTCTCATTGAATATTATTGAAAAGAACCGTTTATTCGATAGGTCAAATTTTTGAAGTGAAACTTCTTTAGAATTGTCGCGATTTGAAACTCGATGAAACGAAAACGCGACACTAAAAAGATATAAACACGTAAGTCTAAAGAACTCAGCCTGCGAATAATAAGATAGAATACGTTATATTTAATCGTTTAAACACAATGCTCATCATACAGATAGAGTTGGAAATGTTTTGAAGTTTTTCGTTAATACTAATTGTTTATAGCTTAAATATATTATAACAATATAATTATGTGAAATATGACGTCGCGAAATTTAGAATCCCTACCACTGCTTGTTTTTTTTTCAAATTAATTTATTTGGTATAAAAGGTTCGTTTGTTTAATTCAATGTACGTAATAAATGTATTAAATAATAGCTTAGACACTTAATGTATGGTCTAAGCATAATTGCGAAATATATTGTTTTTGAATCACAGGGAAGTAAGAAGTGTCATATCGAGCCTGTTATGAAAAACATCATAAGCGACAAAATTTAAGTTTGTCACTTTTTGTTTAACGTGCAGCTAAAAAACATAAATTACTTAGTACAAATAAGTTTCTTAGTTCCCCATACATAATTCCTCAGGCCCACATCTGCGTTAACAACAAAATAATGAACATTCAAAAAATCGGAACTCTATGATGACTAATACAAAAAATAATAACTTGCAAAGAAGCTCTCCTGAAAATTGTTATTTATATTTGTCGCTTACGATATTTTTGTATAACTGGTTCGAAGTAAGTAGTAACGATAAGATTTGTTTTATAAATATATCTATACTATAGAAACATTCTCTGTTTAGCCACTTTTGAAAGAAGATATCTGAAGATTCGGTTATCATTTGATTCGGCAAAAACTTATAAATCAAAAAAGCTACGGGGATCGACATTGTCAATAGGCCTTAAATATTCTATATCATCCAAACCTCCATTGCTTGCACGCAGTATCCTGTTCAATACCTCCGACCAATTGTTACATCCCAAGGGAAACAAGTAATCGCATTTTGCGAAAAAAAAACGCAAAAGATACACGCACAAGTTCTAGTGTTATCCGAAATAAATCGCGCATACAATTCATGATTGAATGAAATGCTGTATTTGTAGTGGCTTTTCATGAAGTAATAAGGTTGGGTTTAGCCTGTTCAAGTGTAGCATTAGTGTTGGTTTTAATATAGATCGTCACATGAGATTGTATTTTGACATTTTCATCCTATTTTGGTGCATTGTCACCGCCGGGGGCTAATCGTTTGGAATGATGCGACAACGCAATCGATTGTTGTTTTACTCAACATCCTCTATTGAAGCCGGTATTATAATTCACAGTGGATTGAAGCAATTCAAATCTATTTACTGTAATATTTTTTTCTTTTTCATCATCATGATCATCAAAGGCTCAAGAAGCGCTCCGTGGATAACTTTAAGGTTCTATCCACTTTTCTAAGCTAGTTATGGAATTTATAACACTCCATAAATGTTGCTTAAAGACTGAATCTGAAAATTTATTCCGTCTTTAGTGATTCTTCGTGGATATTTTTGTAAGCATTTACAATTATCTATCATTACACCTATCCAGTGTTCCAAAGACAATGGAAACCTTTGTACTCAACGGCTATATCCCTATTATAATATTATAAATGCGAAAGTGACTCTGTCTGTTCCGTTTTCACGGAAAAACTACTGGGTCGATTTGGCTGACACTCAGTATATTTATATTTTCGATGCCGAGAATGAACATAGGATACTTTTTGTCCTGAAAAATGGGATAGTTTCTCTCTGTATCTCTGTTTGTTATGCTTTTACGGAAAACTACTGGACCGATTTGGCTGAAATTTGGTATATATGTAATTTTAATACCGAGGGTAGACAAATCATACTTTTTATCCTGGATAATGGGATAGATTTACGTAAAGGTTATCCCAAAAAGTATTATAGGTTTTCTGTGATTTGCCATTTTGGTTTTTTGGTGATCTCTGTAATTTTGGTCATTTCTGTGATTTGGGTTAATTTGGTCCTTTTTGTCCTATAACCTTTATTAACACCTGCTCTTTAAACAACAAGCATGCACTAGAGGTTGACTTGAAACTAGTTGAGAATATGCGGATTAGACTGAATGCGGCCAGTTTTATCGTGGTCTATTCGCAGGTTATTATAACTCCAAACTTTCATATTAGGTCTTTATATATCTATCTAGCATGCAGTTCTTACTAGCACATACAACTCCCTTATTGCTTACTCGTTACACTAGCAAATTATAACACTGCAAAATTGCATAAAATGAAAAAATGTTGAAATATAAACGCGCTAAAGCACCGAACGTTCCATCACAATGGCTAGGAATCCTTTCAAAACATCTTTATCTACACCGAAATGAGATTTAATAATGTTTTGTTAGAACCCAATGCTCTTTTAACGACGCTTGTTCAACTACCCATTTATACTTGACCTTTCTTTTCTTCACAAATCGATGTTATTATCTAAGAAATACATGCTATTGGAGTTCACTTTAAAATGGTTTATATGGACTCGAACAACTTCCGTTTAATAAGTTGTTATTTGTTATTAAAATCTTCATGGCAGCGGCTTGGGTCTTGCAATTGTATCGGGTTGGGGTGTGTTTGAATCAGTTGAGTATATATTCGTTTATAAAACCGTTTTCAAAAGAAATCAAGTTATGAATTTTAATGTAAAATGTTACCAGAATTTCCTATAATATTGTTACGATTTGCCGGACTCGAATTACTTAACAATATTATTGTATACTTTACAAACAGGTATAACACAGGTACAAATAAACTGACGGACTCATAAACTGCATCAAAGTTCAGGACTACTTTGAAATGATTTTTTAAAATAAGTATGCAAACTTTTTAGATTAAATTATATAAATATGGAGAGACTGGCTCTTAATCTCAAAAAAAAGGAAAATTTAAAAATAGAACTGCAGTAAAACAAATGAATATAGCCGGGAAAAGAAAATTTACTCGTAGTATCAGATTTGCGTGTTATTTATAGCAAAGTTTTAAATTGATTCTCATTGATTTTTTATTCTTTTGTCAATTGAGTTATTGTTACCAGCAGAATTGTTGGGTTAGTTTTTTAACTCATCGAGAGTTTTTGAACCATAATATAGATACTTCGTCCGAACAAGCGGCTCAAATTGTAGCATTGGTACGGGAGGGCTTGGATCAACGAACGATTGGTAGAAATTTAAACCAGTCTACGGTTTCTAGAATATACAGAAGGTTTGTGGAGACAGGTTCTTACAGAAGAAGACGTGGTACAGGCAGGACTCTAGCAACCACCGGTCGTGATGACCGATTTATTGTTACAACTTCCCTGCGAAATCGTTTCCTCACGTCTGTTAACATCAAAACAGAGCTTAAGTGCGTGGAGTAAACGTGAGTGCACGAACAATAAGAAGAAGGTTAAAGAAAGCGGATATCACTCCTTTTAGACCAGCAAATGGTCCAAAGTTGTCTGTAGCTCACAGACAAGCTCGCTTAAGATTTGCGCGTGATCACCTAAATTGGACAGAAGAGCAATGGACCTCCGTATTGTTCACGGACGAGTGTAGGACATGTTTATATGGTGCAGATGGTCGCAGAAGAGTCTATCGTCGACGTGGGGAGCGATATGCTCAAAGTTGCATTGAGGAGCGTGTTCCTTTTGGAGGCGGTTCGTGTATGGTCTGGGGTGGCATACCGATGAACGGGCGAACAGAACTTGTGTTCATAGACATGGTCCGTCAAAACGGTAATAGAGGGAGTTTGACTGCACATCGCTACATAACAGAGATCTTAGAAGATCACGTGGTGCCTTGCATGGGATTCATAGGCAAAGTTTTTACTTTAATGCAGGATAATGCCCGGCCGCACGCTGCTGCACAAGTTCGACAATATTGCGAAGAGGTTGGGATACGTACAATGAATTGGCCAGCACGCAGCCCGGATCTTAATCCCATTGAGCATGTTTGGGACAATTTAAAAAGAGCTTTATACGAGAAACCCTTTGCCCACGACAGTGGCAGCACTAAGAACAGCACTTTCAGAAGAATGGAACAATATTCCGCAAGATCTTTTAATAACCCTAATAGAAGAAAGATAATAAACCAGGTGTGCATTCACTTTGTCGGCATGTAACAGTATTATACTTTTAATAATGTCATGACATAATAAAACTAGGTGACTTTTCTCGTTAAAATGATGGCTTGTTAATTTACTACATTCATACAAAATCAAGGTAGCTGAGACATTTGGAACATGATTAGGTATAAGTTATCTCAGTTTATGTGACTATCACCTCACCTATATAAATATGTACTGATATAAATAAGCCTTTTCCAAACATATTCTACAGTCAAATTTCTTGTGTGAAGTCCCAAATAGATAGAACCACTGCCAAACAAAACTCACCAAAGTTCTAAACTTGGAATTCGTTGACGATATTACGTACATAGTAGTGAAAGCACATAACTAGTTTTGCCATTAGGGACCTTTGTTTGGGGAGGGCATCCCTCCATCCCGTCGGTGGGAGGGCTGTGGCTGAGCCAAACGTCGCCTACGGCATCAATATTGTCCCTCTGTCCAAACGGCCTGCTACCCGCACCCTCACACTTGAATATTTCATATCGAACAATCTATTATGATACTGCGTTTGTTAAAAATAAAGTTTTAAATTTAGACTCTAGTTTCCGGCATGGAGTTGCTTCGATTTAATATTGTTTTATACCTTTGACACTAAAGAATTCGGTTTTGGACAATCACTTAGTGAAACTGACGCGTGGTCTAAGATATACTGGTGAATTTAAGACATGGCATTGAGCTCCGCTTTATTTTAATACTTGTCCTATTCGTGATACGATTCTGCGAACGCGAACGCGAACGCAACCGCTTTAAGCCCCTGTTTCTTATTTCGACCTAGATTTTAATAGAACATGTATAAGTTCCTTGGCAATGAGATATTATTGCCAAGCATGGTATTTTAACTATTTTAGCCAGTATCTTTAGAGTTAAAAAAAATACATTAATGAAACTCAATCTGGACACCCTCTGGCTACAGTTTTTCGTTATGAACTTACGAATGTGTTTAAATAGAGATAAATACTTTTTATTCTAAAAATATAACTGTGTAGTAGACACATTCGGCCTCTGTGGTTAAGCGGGTTAACCCTTGCCGACCTCACTTCAACGCAGAGGCGCCGGGTTCGATTCCTGGTAAAGTAAATTTCGGAAACGTATTTTCTCCGTTATTTACTGTGGTCTGGGATCGGCCCCAGAGTAGTCCGTTGTATATTACCCATAACACAAGCGAAACTTGCTTAATTTGGAGATGTACAATGTGTGTTTGTCTGCCGATTATTATTATCATTATTCGACAATGGATTAAAAACAATGTTCACTGACAGATAGCTGATATAACATCAGGAGTAACTTAGACTACCTTTCTTAAGGGTTTCACGAAAAAAATATTCGACGCGAACGAAGTCGCGGACGGACACAGCTAGTTTTATATACAAATACATACAGGACATGCATTTATAAAGAAAAACAAGTTGAAACAAGCGTTGCAGCGTGGAAATTAATGATTCGTTACTCTCTATTCTAAAATATGTAAATATAGCTTTCAATTTTCAGTTCCTCTTAGAGTGGGGCCTACTTACGTCTATAATCTTGTGACATCTAGTCTTGCTAGAAGGCTTCGTGCATTAGAAAAGATTTTTTTTTATATCAAAGAGCGCCGACTCATAGGTTGTTCTAATACTATAAAACTGAACTTGGATTGATATAATTATAGTCTCTCTCTCTCTCTCGTCTTAGTAATGATGCACCTGTCTATACTCTTTTTGATCAAAGCCTAATAATCTTCAGTTCACCTGTGCCTTAAGGGATGATATAAATACCTATATCAGGTAATATCGCACGGAAACAAGATATAATTCGATTCTAAATAAAGCAAAACACATCATCAAGTATAACACAGCGTCCAAATTAGGCGCGAAATCGCTCACGAGAACCGCTCGCAAAAACCTCGTTAGCCGCCGCCATGTTTGTTCGGCGACAGCGAGGGGCGCGCCCTCTATGTACACAAAGACCACATTACATTTTTCAGACGAAAAATTCACTTTCATCCTAAAACACTCTTAACTTTCGCAACATAAAGCTTAGAATAGCACAGCAAGAGATTCTCGAGTGTAAACGTTATTTGTAAGGGTGTATGTAGACAGGCCAATGGTATGGGTAACACCCTCTGGTGTCGCGTTGTGCGACGCAATAGCTCGTATGTGAAATGGATATGCAACGCGATACACGGGGTAAGGTGATATTTATGGCGGCTGAATCGTGAATAATAAATTGGCTCTATCGAAAAATGTAAAAGATTTTTACTCAAATAAAACAGCGAAGAGACGCAGAATAGACAAAAGAGTTCGTTTCAAAGAATAAACTAAAGTGTAGAAAATTTAATAGTTTGAGTTTGACTGACACGCTATATTGTTTCTATTCTTTATAAGCTATACGTATATAAGTCTTTTTCATTTCTCTTATTCTGAAAGTACTATTGGAGTTGTCTGATCACAGGGATGAAACAGCACTTTTCGTCCCCGAGAAACGATTTTCCCAGATATCAAAAAAATTAAAAATAGGCAAATAATATATGCGCCTTATGGTGCAACTTTAAGTCACTATAAAATCACGGTATAAATTGTAATAAAAAATATCAATAATTTTTTGACATTATATTTTATACTTATAATTAATGTTTAGTAAATATTGACTATCATCGTTGACAGAAAAATACTGGCTGACGTTTCATATGTGACGTACATTAAATGAGTTCATCAGATTTAGATATAACGCCTGATTTCATTAGAGAAGTAGTTGTGTTTTTGACTAATTAGTTTTTATTTACTTTTTCATATTCGAAATCAAAAGCAGTGTTAACCTCGGCCGAAAGACCTATTTTCGTACGAAATGGTTTGACGAGCGTAACGAGGGCGCCAATAGTTCAAATGCCTTTCACCTGAGGTTAACAGTCTGCTTTTAATATAAGTTGTTTTTTTTTTAAGAAAACAAATTTGTACCTGTTATTACTTAACATTTATATTTATATCACAATATTTTTATAAGACTTTTTTATTATGGTTACACACCGACAAATTGACAAATTTAGTACAAGATATGAAATGTATATACATATACCTAGTACATAAAAAAATCAGCCAAAATATAATCTAAATAAATATATGCATTATTCTGTTTTTAAATATAAAAGACTTCATGAATATTCATGAAATCTTATTTTTTTATTGCGGAAATTCAGCAGCCAGGCAGATGGCCCACTTGATGGAAAGCGGCTACCATCGCCTATTGCAACACTAAAGGTGCTACAAATGCGCTGCTGCTCTCTTAAGGGAGACTGGAACCTAAGACCGGAACACAACTGAAGGTTCTTTTGGCGACATACTTTAGACCAGGGGTGGTAGCCATCTAGTCGGGCAAATGCCCTACCACCTGGCTGTGAGTTGTTATGTCGCCTCTTACGACAGGCCGCCCGGCCACAGGAAATTGTATTCTTTCTCCGTTCCTGCACGGATAAATTGTTTACTTATATATTATGAACAATGTCATTAAAGTTACATGACATTAAACAAAACACTAGCTTCTATACAAATCTAACTTAGTATGTACTAACGCTGTATAGAAGTTGATCAGGATAAAAAAGAACGCGGTATCCAGCGAGGTTCGTAATGTATAATCAACGTCATTGGGGAACTGGTATTGATTCCGATTAGACCCTCCTACCTAGTCAGAGGGATCGCTATTCCTATTAAGTTTAGCTTACACTGATGGGATTTAACACTGAATGTCAAATCTTGTATATACGTATATATTGTATTTATATAACTATTATATTTATGTACGTATTAAAGTTATAAATTTGTAAGTATGTATATTTCAATTGTACAGTCCCATCTTTTGGCTGTGCCACCTACATCGCCAGATTAGTTGAATTTCTTTTAACCTAGGTTGCCTGGAAGAGATCGCTTTTAGCGACAAGGCCGCCTGTTGTTGTTCTAAGAAGTATTGTAATTATGCATTTTGTTTTTGTATTTGTTTATTTTGGTGAGCAATAAAGTGTTATCTGTCTATCTATCAAATGGTCTGTAGACCACATAAATACGTTTTTAATTTTAAAGTATTTTTATCTGATATGTTAAAGGCGAGTTATCTTTGTAGCATTAACATGAAGTAAAACGAACTAAAGAAATAAGATATTTTCATTTGTCCGTCACTTCGTGTTGTGTATGGATTATTCTTAAATTATAACAAACTGTGACAATAATAACGAAAGTTCAGTAAAACGTGAGATCGATTCTATTTGCAAGACATCTTGTATTTGGCCAGGTGCATGGTCTAATATGTTTGTTTTTACAGCCGCTGATATATTAAAAATCATTAATGGCCGCTTCCTATAGCTTAAGGGCCTTTCATTTGACACAAGCTCCATACAAGTGATGTGAAAAATGTACCGATGGGAGGCAAGCGAATTAATAATACGTAAGATGTAGGTGTCGGTCATAAGTGTCTTGAATAAACACGAAGCCCAAGCTAAACCTTCACGCAAAGTCCTTTTTCACGTATTAAAAATCCCCCGAAGCGAGATTTCTGGACGTAAATCAGCGGGGGGTGGAAATGTTTATGAGAGCAAATGGATTGATAATGAAGAATGTTCACCATCGTGCAAAGTTCAGGAGATTGATTTAATAGCCAGTCTACCGCAATAAGCCTTATTATTTAACTTCTACGTTTTTAATTCCGATTGTACGTTGATCCTAATCCTTGAAGGGATGAATTAATACAAGCAATTAATACAGAGCTTAGGGTTGCAGTTTCACGTTGATCCACCCTCGTTGGGCAAATTTAATTATTGATGCCTGCCCTGGTGCTAAGCGTGAAGCCACGTGAACCTTAATGAAATTAATCATTTACTTTTAGGCCAAAGTGTCATTGATATTTCTTTAACTACTTCTCCTTCAAACAAGTTACAATGACATAGAAACCATTATTTTAGATAAAAAAAATATCAAAAGATCGTGCAAAGTAGAGTAGATTTAGTAGGAAGTATGGCCCCACCCAGCAACACTCGGGATTAATAATTTTATCGCCAGGCAAGAAAGTTGTTTTATAAATTTACGTAGTTAAATTTGCACAAGAGAAACTGCTATTGAACGAATGAATGAGTACTCTTTATTGTTCACCATAACTTAAATCTAGACATTGAATATAAATACTTTGCATTAGAACAATGGGCGGCGAATGCATTATCCCTTGTAGCGATCTCTTCAGGCAACCCGGTGTCCAAGGAGACATTACAAGGAAAATTAATAATATTTGGTAGTTAACTAAACTATTGTTGTCCTAGGATTTTATTTTGTTAGGTCACCTGGAATTGCTTTAAGCGGTAAGGCCGCCTATTGTTTTTACCAAGACAATATTGTAATCGTTACATGTTCGTTATTGTTTGTTCAGTGACCAATAATATGTTATCAAATTTTCGAACAACTCTGTTTTCAAAATTACACCCTACACTTCTCTTGTATCACATAAATTGTATACATAGATACAGTACACGTATGAGTCATATTTTGCTGTATAATTTCCACTGTAAATTGGTTTAAACCTCGAGCAAGAGCGATGCCAATTAAAAAATTAACTCCTCGCAATTCATAAGTAAAACGTCAACAAGCACTAAAATTCCAAGTTGAAACTTAAAACTATATTTCGAACAGTGGGCAGTAATTGTATAACAAGGAAAGTAAAGCCGCGTACAGAAGCTCGATCCAGCCACGACCGGCGAGGGCCTGCTAATTGCCACTCGAGCACCAATTACGGTGACGCTACGCTTCGCGGAATGCGAGGTCTTTTGCTTACTCGTGTACCCTTACTAAGAGTAAAGTAAGTAGTTAGCGCGAGACGAAAAATTTGCGTGTACGTTCTGGGATTTGTTGAATGAATTTCAACAATTTGTTTTAAATATTTTAATCATCATATTACTTTTATAGTTTTAGGGCCGCTTGCATAACTTCTGACTTCATATATACGCTTGACTTGAAATTCCCGCTTGATTCCCGGAACACTGAGTACCACAGCATTTAAAAAAGAATGTCGATTACATTCTTTTGAGTGAAAACTGTGTCATAATAAGCTCTAAGCTTTTTGTGCATCCGAATAACTGCAAACCACTCCCGGGAAAATTCCTTCAGGATTCCCGGGATAAAAAATATCACAAATTTTATTACATAAAATGTGCTATCGACCAGTAAAAAAATCACACTGAAATTAGTTTTTTTTAATCTGGCCATTTTAAATCAATTCCAGAAAAAAGTTTTACGTGAATCTCGAACAAACAGTCAAAAATCTTTAAAAAATGGCATCTTGTTGTTCTTCATTTATATAATGCATTCCAGTTGATGTTATTTTTTAAATAGCTTCAATGTAAAGACACGGCGCTTTTAGAATTTTATAATATTATAGATATTTGCAATGTATAAGCATATTGATATACATATTATGTGTGGCCAGGTCTCCAGTACTGTCCTCTCAAGAGAGCAGCAGCGCATTTATAACGCCTTTGATGTTGCAAATATCCATAAGCGATAGTAACCAATTTCCAGCAGGCGGGCCGTCTACCTGTCTGCTGAACTCAAGTATAACAAAACATGCTTCTGTTTACCAATTTATTATAATAACTGTTTAAATTCAAATATTGTTAAATATATGGGCGCATTTGAATGAATGCATGATAATACTTTATTGTTCACCAAAATTAAAATACGTTCTTAAAAACTAGATACAATAAATGTTGAACAAAGAGCGGCCTTATCGCTTAAAGCGATCTTTTCCAGGCAAACCCCTAAACTAAGAAAAATATTGAAAACATGGCAGTGGCGGTGTAGACAATAAATAATATACTATAGTATGATTATATAAACTTGGTCGTTTTATCCCTGTGTATAATGTGTTTGTTGTGATACCATATTGATTTCCTAGCTTTCAGTGTACATACCTTGCCTACGACTAGTAACGAAATTCGGTTATCTTTTATGGCCATTTTTTATTTACATATTTCATGTTAACCACATATTATTTCATATATCCAGGGTAACAAACAACATTCCCCAATACATGGAATAGGTACAAATGCCTATTACGCGAGCGTCGCCAACCCTCCGTCGTTGACGTGAAGCGAAAAAATAAAATGATGAAAACAACGCACTTGACATAAGTGCCGCCCCCTTGTGGCGTCGTACACGAACCACTCGGTGCTGAAATAGCATCTAAAATCTTGTGTGCATATTATGAAGTAGGTACTAGTGCCTACATTCTAACATACGGGAAAACTAAGGGCAATTATCTTACAGAGTTTATGCACCCATCGTAATGTTATCTGTATTATAATTATATAAGTGTGAAAATTACTTTCTTTGCACATGCTGTTTGTTTCTTCGTCACTACATTGGAAATGAACCAATTATGACCGCATTCAAAATATATATCGAGGGCTTCGTAACAAATAGTTGTACAGACAAACGTGCAGTGTGCTTGTGTAAAACAAGGGCCAAAATTGTGAATAAAACAAAACTAGTTGATTGTATAATGCTGAAAATTTGGAATAAATACCCTTCTATTTAGGTACACATGCATACTGCTAAGACTTTCTAAATTGTAACATGCATAGATTTTAGTAAACAACAAAAAGTGTCATTTTTGCATATACGCCCATTTGTTATGAAGCCCTCTCTCTATATACTTTCGATTACAAGGATGAAATATGACACTTTTTTTTTATCCCTAAAGAAGCTATAGTTTTTAAGGATAGGTATTTGGAATATTAATTGTGTACGCTCTATAAAATACAAGTTTATGAATCAAAATAATACAAAATCAAATATTTATAAAATTGAGTTGTTGAATACATTTTTTTAATAAGTGGTATTTATCATAATGTCTCATCGTATCTTCGTAGCACAATGTGTGCGAAATTATCACAATGACGTCAGATGCGAGCTCCGCGTCTTTTTGGCACTTGGGCACTTCGGGTTCTAAAATTTATTTTTAATTTTGATATAACTTTTTAACTATAGCGAAAAAGAGATTGTTCAAAAATTGCCTGAACCTTATTATCGTGGTATATAAGTTAAAGTATGGATAAAAATTAATTTCTTTTGCTTTGCATTTTGATAGTCTTCTTGTACTAGCGTACCTCAGATTACAGTTTATTAGTTGAGAAAATGAATAGAAAGTTCATTTCTCTTCATATGTATTTCTATATTGGTTTTGTTTGGCTATTCCGGAGTTTGTTTGTTCTATATACAAAAGTTTACGGAAATGAGACCGCGGGGAAAGTCGCGTGTTTACTATATATACAATATCTATACATCTGTAAATGGTTCGAGTTTGTACATTGCATTTTAAAATGTGAAAAAATCAGGGAGACTAAAGAGGTCGAGCAGATTCCAAAAAAATTCCAAATCTTTTAGAATTTTTGTCCGTCTATCTGTTAGAGCATCACGTAAAAACTACTGGACGGATTTAAGTGAAACTCGAAACGGAGCTAGCTTATATGACGGGGCGTAGGATACTTTTTATCCCGATAAATGACGTTTCGTGGGATAGACGAAAATACCCAAAAATATAGCGCTGCGATCGCATCTCTTAGAAACTACTGAACGTGCATGAATGAAACTTGACATAGTGCTGGTTTATAACCCAAATCAACACTTAGGATACGTTTTATCAATAAAAAACATCATTTACCTGGAATACACGGATTAGCAAAATAGATGACGCTACAATCGCGTTTTTTCAATTTACCAATAAATTTGTGGACAGATGCCCAATAAAACATACAGATGAGTCGAACTGAAGACTATATGGACTTAGCTTCTTTATTATCGCAGTGAATTTAACAAGAAACAGAAAAAATAATAGAATGTATACCCCTTCAACCAAAAATGCTATTTAGAATAATAATATCCCATCAGAAATCATTGTTTATATTTCATGTTTTTTTAGTTTAATATTTATAGTAGTGTATTATTTAGTTCCTTTACCTGTAATTATACATTCTTTAAAACATAAAATGACAGTTTAGTTCACGAGCTTGATGATGACGTCAAATATTGACAGTCCTGTCCGCACAGCGATATTTCACAGCACCATTTTTTTCCCTTAATTCTGTAACACATTGAATATTATAGGAGTAGCCGCACTGGCGGCAATCGCTCGAGAAAAAAATCTGTGACTTGATGCAAATTGATCGCGAAGCGGTGCGATTTATTTTCGTGCGAATATTTTGTACCGTATAGAGTAAGTATGGCTATGCTCGCACAGTGGAATAAAATTCGCGCGATTCGCTCAGTCAGCTATTGAAAGTTGTAGTAAATTATCGAATGATTTTTTTGTCACTCTGTAATAGCCAAAAAACTCTTTGCTGCTGCTGTATTTTCGTAGCTCTGATATTTTATGTAGAAAAATCCTTTCATGGGTCTCAATGCCGTAAGTGCGTGAATCCAATGTTCATGATATCTTTTGATACGTCTGTTTCGCCACCTTTAGCATTAGATAAATTAAAATTTTAGTTCGGATGTCCATTTTACACGTACGTCTCAGCCATATATATAAAGTACTCTGTGGTCTCAGCCGAGAACTGACTTAAACTGAAAAAAAAGTACGAAATTTTATTCGCAGTGCGTACTAGGTGTAATTCCGGTCGCGGAATTTAATACGCGCGAATAAATCGTTCTGTGAAATATCGCTGTGCAGACAGGCCCTTAAGGTAGATGATTTTTAAGCGATTTTCACCATCAGAAAATTTTCATTTAAGGTTTATGTAAAATTCACGTGGCTTTTTCACATGACATTGGCAAAATCAATGCATAATTGGCATTGCACCCATCATCAAAAAAATATATAAGTTAAGCCTAATTAAGATTTTATGTAGGTAACATAGAGCTAATACCTAGCATACCAAAATAAAGCTACATGTAGGTACTAAAATATTACCCTCTAGATCCTTGTTTTTGTTCGCTTAATGTTGTGCTATTTGATATCTTGAAAGAATTTTATTTGATATTCATTAGAAACAACAACAGACTAACAACGTAAGTATTTAATACATTCTGTTTCTCTCTCTCTCTCTCTCTCTCTCTCTCTATCTCTAACTGTAAGTGAATCATAAAATAATAAATTATTACGGCATAGTTTCACCCTAACGCTTGAAATTCTAACAAACCATTTCCTGTTTACCGACATGAAACTGCAATACATACAGCATGTTGTATAGAATGTGATGGTACGTATGCCTGAATAAAACATGAAGCGACACACTATGGTATCTGGCGCCCCTATTTACGTTGGTATCATTACTAGCCTCTTGTGCGTAATTAATCGCGAGGGCTGCCCGTACAGCCGACAAGACCCTGCTTTATTAAATTTTAGCGCTTGCCGAGTTCACCCCCTCACTCGCACCACTGCATTGCCCCGAGCCACCGCTAGTGATGCGAATTTAGATATGTATACTGAAGTCTCCAGTTGTGAGGCTCTATAGCCCGCGGGTAATATTCTGGACTGTATTGGGAAAGTTATATAACCTGATCCTTGAACTAGAAAATCAGAAGCTCCACCAACCTTAAGATCCGCACTCTTCGGGCTTGGTTCAGGTTGGAGCACACAGAGGAATACTGCACGGCACCAAATGCACTTTGAAGTGATCACTTCTTTAGAGCAGTTTTACGCAATGAGTCTGAGCACCGCCAGTAATTACAATTAGTATAAATGTTAAACGCGCGGCGCGATATGTCCTGATCAGAACATTGACAGTAAGTGTCCAAAGGTTGTTATCCTTGCCCTGCTGTGTATTGGCCGTCGCCTCGCACATAAAGAGGGTAGACAGCAAAATATATGGAGCTTTGTTCTACCTACTGTGAACTAGGCAAGGATGAACACCAGTACTTATGTATTTTTTTAATAAATACATGTTTTCATGATTTAAACATCTGATTTTCGTGCACAGACCTTTATTACATTGTTTATTTAAAACTTGCAAACTAGCAGACTGCCCAAGTAATGTAAAGTGTTTTTTTTTCAGCTTTCTGTCAGGCGAACAAGATATGCCTAAGTGTAGATCTCTTTATTTACTTTTTACTATAGAAATTGCTTTCTCTTATCCGTACATATAGCTACCTATCTATCTACCTATCCGTAAATTTTAGCTAAGGGGTAAATAACTTTTTACTGAAGGTTTGTTGGGCTTAGGGAGGTTGGGAATGATTGGGAGGTATAAAATGTAAAGTGGTTACCTGTGTAGTGGTTGGTAGCGTTTCTTTATTATTTTTCACTAATAGACTGGCTGGACGCACATTAATAAAATTTGGCAAGGAGATGGATTGTATCCTTGAGAACGGGATAGGCTAGCTTTTTTTGTGAAAAAAGAAAAAAACAATAATGAAAGGACTGAAGGCGATCGGAATTTATTTAAGTAACTATCAATATGACAGTTTGTCCACAAAAAGTAATTCCGCGGTATCTAGAGTATGATGTTTTTGAAGATATTTGATCAAATAAGGAAGTACAGACCACATAGCCAAGTTATATTCTATCCCAATACTCTTAGTTTAACCCTTGATGGTCAGTTTATTTGTTTTACGCGCATAAGTCAAATATAGTAATTCTCACTGCTCGTCTATTATTTTAACTAAATAATACAATATTATAGAGCGATATTATATGAGCGATAAAAACTTATCAGATATTTGGAAAATGTTACAGCTTTATAATTGCATACAAAATTACGAGACTGCCCACGCCACCCTAGCGAACCCCCACCAATGAATAGAGCCATCACTTTTACTATTCACAGCGGCCCGGTGGATTAGCGAGATGAATTTCCTGATCCTCTAGGGGTTCAAATTGTGCGTGGCAGCCCCGCATTCAGCGCGGATTTGTTACGATTGCGTTGCGATTATTCGGCGATACCAGATGGATATCGATTGCTACAGATATTAATTTAAATGCACCAATGGCGAGAGAATATTCAACGTAAGCGAGACTTAATGCACACTTAACTGAAGACGTTACTTATTAATTTACGTTGTGTGTAAGAGTATACCTAAATAAAACTTGTAAATATTTTTTAGGTTTATATACATATAATTTTAAGTAGATTAATAATATGTGTTAAATCTGTATAGTGTTCTCTCCACATTCTATAAATTTTGCTTAAAACTTCCTTTTGTATTCCTTATCATACTTTAACACGTTTGGAAAATCAGCAAATTAGTATCATAGTGTAAATAGCGACAAATAAATAAATAAATATAAACAAAATTTACATATAAACATATTTTATTTAGGAACTCTTGATGACGATATCACTATCTCATTCTCTAATCAGACAACATTAAAGAAAACTATATATATATTAAATATAATAATGGCTATATAAAAAAGTTGAGATTCTATTATCTATAATATTATTAAATTCTAAACATGCCGTGTCTGTACATTAAAACTATTAATAAAAAAATAACGAGCAGACTATATAAACAATGGAGAACACGATGCATTTTTTTAGATTTCTTGTCTGTTTGTTCGGGATTCATGTAAAAATACGGGGCCAATTTCGATGCGATTTTCATGGTCGACAGCAAATTCTTAGACATAAAAACTACCAGTTTTATCCTGGGAATACCGCGGAAATTTCTCTGGAAATTATTTAAATAACCACAAAAAGTAATCGTATTCTAATGGATTTTTTCACTGATCGATAGCAAATTCGATGTAACAAAATGTGTGATAATTTTATCCCGGGAATGCCGCGGGTATTTTCCCTGGAGCGGTTTGAAATTGTTCGGGTGCATAGAAATGTGCTTATTCCGATACAGTTTTTACTAAAGCGATAGCTTAGATTATTTTTTTTAAATGCTGTGATACTTTGTGTCCCGGAAATCCAGCGGAAATTTTCCCGGGTATGGTACAAATTAGGTAAATTTAATCAATATTAAGCTTAAGTCCTTTTTAGTTATGCCATGTTAAATATTTCGGGGATCTTGCTTGTCATGTTCCCGGGATTGGTATACATTGTATTACTTCAAATCAGGCTGGCTCCGACTGACCTCTATACTGGGCAGCTGTCTAGATTATATGAACTTAGTTTCTTTGTTATAATTGAAGACATGAGTGGATGAAGGTGATAAATCGCATAGTTCCAATTCTGAGTAAATCGAGATAAAAGTTTTACTTTTGTTTTAAACTGAACTGAACTTAACACCTTTTTCAACCATTTTTTTTAAATATGCCTTATATGGTCTAAGGTCTGTAGTCATTTGGTTTCGACTTATAAACCTTCATCTATGCAAAAAAAAGCAAAAAAATGAATATGCGACATATCACTTTCATCCACTCACGTCTTCAATTATATTTAAAAATAAGTGCTTATGTAAGTTAAATAGCCATTTATGGATACCAATATTTATAGTTTAAATAACTCCATTTTGCGAGTTGACCTCCGACACTGGGTCTGTTTGCCCATTTTTAACAAAAGCCGCCTCCAAATATGTTTAAATCATTATTTGCTAATATCGTCCATATTTTACCTGTTATGATCTTATTTACTATCTCAACCTCCCATCTCTTGAACTGTCTTCCGTGTTTTCTATTTACAATAGAAACAGGATGGCATTGCACCTTTTTATATTCCTCTTACGATAAATACATATGTGCAGCCCGTCTCCATAATTGCATGATCTTGCTGGTTGAATAATTATGTTAAGTTAGTTTTATCTGACACTGTAATATTAACAATAATATTTTTTTATATACAGCAATACTTATTTGCCTAGATGTCACATATATTTTTTTCAAGTTTCTTAATATTTTTATTAAACCTGGTGGCAGTTGGTAGGGCATTTGCTCGACTGGATGGCTACTATCCCTAGTCTAAAGTATGTCGCCATAACTATCTAGAGTTGTGTTCCGGCAATATTGACCAGGTTCCAGTCTCCCTTAAGCGAGCAGCAGCGCATTTGTAGCACCTTTGGTGTTGCAAATATCCATAGACGATGGATACGCTTTCATCAAGTGGGCCGTTTGCCTGTCTGCTGAACTCCTGCAATATTTTTTTTAAATAACATGCATGTGCATGTGTATACGGCATCAAAATGAATCTTATCACGGAGATAATTCTGTAGACACAGAGCTACTGCAACATGGCTGAACCATCACAGTAAAGATATGAATTCCTTTTAAATATGTCAGAACTTAATTGAAGACATAGTTTTTTAATTGCCCTTTGATACAGTATATTTTAGTGGCTTAATGTATTCGTACGGAACGATTTTGATGTTCACAAAATTGAATTGGATGCACATAGTCGGTTAACACATAGTAGCCTGGGGGTGTAATTTTTTTCACCCCAGCATTGCAACCAACAAAAACAAACCGGCTGAACGGGGCTTTGGCTTGCTGTGAGATTTTCGCCCCTTTTGTCCCACTACAATACATGTTCGTTATATTTTTTTTATAAACCCTCTCGGTGAAATTCAGATACGATGGCCGGAGGCAACGAGCTCCCGAATCACACAGTTAATTATTGACACATCCGTTTTTTATTTGGCTCCCAGCTCAATGCGCCATTGTGGTGGCCTAATAATATTCCTTTTGTGAGATCCCGCGCTGGAACTGGCTATTTCCTTACCTTTATGCACGTTTAAATGTTTCTCCGTTCGATACGTGGTGCCCTTTTGTTCCACGTGACGATTGTTCAGAAATTATTGGTTATCAATTTTCTAACTGCCTGTTAAATATTTACTATGTGAAACACATTGTGCAATTATCAAAATAAATTTTATAAGATGCCAGTATGGTAATTTTTTTTATTGGGGAGTATAGCAGAGAAACTAATGACCCGCTGGATAGAAAGTGGTTATACTGTATGAACATTTGCAACATCGTAGCTGTTAGCAATATTTGTTTATTGGCATAAGCTGGCAAACAAGTAAACGGCCCAACTGATGGAAAGTGGTCACCGCCGCCTATGGACGTTTTCAATATCAGGCGCCCATTCTGATATTACTGTCTCCTTAAAATCACCGTACATTATTGTTTCAATCGTAGGTTGGAGTGATTTCGGTTTTCTGTTAATCCCAACGACGTGCCCATAGCACTTTACTATAGACGACAACTTTCGAAATAAATGTTCAAAATTTATGATAGCTTTTCAATGTTCAGTTCGGCTAACGTCATCTCTGCTTACGGTAATGTCATTTTTTTGCTATTATTCTGCCACAACGAGAAGATATTGTGGATTTAGTAGAATACAACATTTTGACACTATCGCAATAGAATCGTACTTTGAATATCTTCGCAACACCAATTGAAATAGCAGAATTAGGCCCCTGTGATGATGCCAGCGTGTTGCTGGCCTTGAATAAATTATATAACGTCTTTCTTAAATGACCTTAAGTCGTAGCGCAGAGGAAAAACCGCAGCAGTAAGTTCCCTCCAAGTCGTTATAGTACCGGGAATAAACGTTCTAGAAAACCATTGCGTAGGTGACTATGGTAGATCAAGGAGATGAGGGTGAACATCCCGCCGATGGCGTGCGGGACATTGTTCGTTCTTGTATGATTTTAATACACACTACAAACACACAATTGCGTAACATGTTTTTGCTAAGAGACGGACCGATATATTGCTTTGTATCGTGATGAATAATTGAATGATTGTATAATTTTTGTGGTAATGAACAGCGGAGTGCGGGTGACGCGGCGACGTCACCCGGTACCCCGATCTAGATAAAGGGTTGTTGGTATCGCGCTCGACACGACAACTCTACGATATGATCGCTTTTCGATAACGTCTCCAAATCACGGAAACTGAATTCTAATTTCAAATTAAAAAAACAAGATAGACAATACCTTGTGCGTTCTTTAAAAGCAGACGATAGATAACAAATAATATAGTTTATGGTCCCTTGGTGGCTCGTTAAAGTCAAAAGCGCCTTTGTCGGTATTTATCGTGATTTGATTATGCTTTAAATTTTATTTGAAGTCATAAAGATTCTGTTACTGATATTTTGTAACACTATCAATATTGATTGAATATTAAGTATCACAGGTACGTATACGACAGCAGTTTGAAAAGAAACTGTTTTCATTATATAAACAAGTTTTATTAATTATTAATCTGATAAATTAAATATGTATTTTTTTATCAATCATCGAACGTTTTACTTTTTCTACAATTAAGATTTTAAATTGTTTTGTCGTTTATTCTCTTGTCGTCCTTTATGTAAACTATTGATTTTAATCCGTACTAATATGGAAACGTAAAAATGACTTTGAATGTTAAAGTATTTATATATCTGTACGTAGTACCCGTTCCTGGAAAAATCGGAGAGAAAATATCTCTGTCTTCGAGATTCTAAGTCCGGGAATTTGCTTTCGATCAGTGTGAAAACCGCAACGGAAACCGCCCAGTAGCTTTTACGTAACTCCTATACAAACAGACAAATACAAAAAATCTTAGGAACAAAAGACTACACTTAGCCAGGTAGTAGGGCATTTGCCCGACTGGATGGCTACCACCCCTGGTCTAGAGTCTATCGCCATAACAACCTCGAGTTGTATTCCCGTATTAGTGACCAGGGTTCAGTCTCCCTTAACAGAGCAGCAGCGCATTTGTAGCACCTTTGTGTTTGCAAATGTCCATAGGCGATGGTAGCCGCTTTCCATCAAGTGGGCTGTCTGCTTGTCTGCTGAACTCCTGCAATAATAATAAAAAAACACTTTTACAATTTTATAATACCTATAGATATACTTTTTATATACTATAGCCCTTTAAGATATTTAAACGCAAAATAATATATTTTTTGTCAAAATCCCTATGTTAGTGTTCAAAACTTTAATTGAAATCTGTTCCGCCGTTAAAATGGAATGAATGAAATTCTAAAACCGGTTAAAAAGAGCTCTTTTCAGTTAAATATTTGCTTTTATGTTGATATCACAGACAGATTCTGCAACATTATTTATTGGTATAGATTTCATCAATGCCTTAGATATGAACCGAGATTTATGAAAATTGGTAAGTACGAAACAAGGAAATTGGTCAATAAGCGGACTGTTGACTCCATGGTTCCATTGTTATAATGGCGAAAAAACTTACAAGTATTAAAATTTTATCTTACTAATATGTATAAGACTCCTATACATTAGGTTCTATAGCTTCAGAATTAGCGATCTGATTAACAGTGATGAGCGGCTGCAAGACAAAGCTTTGAGGTCTGCAGTCGACACCGATTTCTATGGATATCGCATTACACCGCGCCGCTTTGATTTGGGTTTGCATTATATTAGTGAAAAGGAATAAACTTTATACCCTCCTTTGAGGTGATACCGCTTTTATACAACCTTAACTTAAAGATATGTATTCAACAATTTTCTTGTCACTCTGTTGTTCCTACAAATAAGATTTAAATTTAAACTTCAAATCCCAAAGTGTCTTCCCAATGTTGACCGTTCTTGTAATAATACGTTTTGCGTTTGTAGTAATGCACTGTCAGCACATAAATAAACAAACTAATACTTTTTTGCAATATTTTTATAGGCAGGTATCAAAATAATAATATTTAACGATATTAAAATAATAACGGTATATAAATATCAATATTAAACATAATTTTCAATACTAAATTTCAAAATTAGAAACCCTGTAAATATTACTTACTACAAACGCAAAAACGTCTCAAAACTTATTTATCTGCAGTCTGATAGAGAAGGTTGAGATAGGTGGTACAAGTCTAATTGAAAAGGTGAGAAATTAGTAGGTACTACCTACATAAAGGGATCTTTGAAAGTTGCACCCATGACTGAAAATTTAGACGAAGAAGTCTGAGGTGGTATGGCCATGTAATGAGGAAGGAGGAAGGATGAATGTCACGTTTCAAGCTGGAAAATTGACCGGTACAAATGTCAAAGGAGACCAAAAAAGAGATGGATGAATGGAGTTTGTGAAGGATGAAATGATGATTCGTGGTGTGACAGGGGGTGACATATACACACAGAATAGAGGAATATGGAATGAAAAGACGTATCATGCGGACTCCAATATAAAATAATATTGGGAAAAGGTGAAAGAAAAGAGAGAGAGAGTAGTCTGATAGAAATTTGACGCCGTCTGGAAACGTTGTATGTAATCCGAAAAGCTTGTTATATTACTTGAATTGATTGCCTTAATTTAAACATCGATTCACGACTGAGCGTTATTGTAAAATAGTTAAAAAGTAGGTAGTGCATATTTAGCAGTTGTAATTTGTCATCTTTAATTTTCCCGATTATATAAAATAACTTGAAAGTATTTCAATTATAAGCTATTGTTATATTCATCAAAACTCCCAAACCCACCCGCCGCTTTTTTTCTCATGTTAATTATATTTTATGGTGATTTTAGTTAGTAGACACAACTCTATAATTCTAGTGAAATGACTAAAGGAACAACAGAAACCTCAATCGTAGGTATTCTAATACTGTTGTTTCAAATGATACTTGAGATAATAATCAGTTATATTAAAAAGTAAATTCAAACGCGTGAGTTATTAGAAGGCTAAGTGACTCTTTAATTTGACCAGTTACATCTCAGCTATTGCTTTATTGAGTTCGGATTATTGAAATTTATCCGTTCTGCTTATTGTTTGTCCCCACGAAACTATGACCCTGATGTGAGTTTGTTTGACTATGTTTGTTCCTTGTCATGGTTCTCGGATGTGAACTGATTTTTGTAACATCTAGGACCGATTTTTCAATCATCCTGGAAAATACAAGAATCCTCACAGGATATAGTTTTAAGTTACGCCGAGCAGGTCGCTGATAGAATCCCAGTTATGTTATGATTATTACATATATCGGTGGTGGAAGAAATTAACGATAATGCAACCATCAAGTGTACTTCTTAATATGCTATCATTTACTTCATTTTGTAGACATACATAAATTATTTTTATAATTTAATATATGTCTAGCTCTTTATACAGCTAGCTATTTAAAGTAAAAATATGTGTTTGCTGCCCCTAAAATCATGTTTGAAGATAAATATATAATATAATATAAATACACAATAATTATTGTAATGTAAAATACTCGAGGTCTGTTGTATTCGGCAACTTTCATGCCCACGCAGCCCCGCGTGTAATGAAAATGACAAGACTAATGTAACAACTAAAACATTCCGTCGGACGTATCTAACAAAGCATTCATTTTCTGATGGCGGTAATCTCGCCGAAGGGCGCCATTGTTCGTGATTTTTCTCTACGGATATTTTTTTCGTATTTCCTCCTCGAAAAGAATAAAAATACTGAACAGCATTGTCGACGCCGACGTTCGCGCCGTGATCGTGCAAAAAGGAGCCCCTGGATGACAACGAAATGACGGCAGAGTCCGCGGGTGGCGCCCCCATCCCCCCGTTGTAAAAATGTCGCCACGGGGAGGGGCGTCGTGCCTACGACAAGACGGCATTTTTACACACCACCGCCGAACTGACAAATCCTATACACCAATTTTGGGATCAACATAAACTGAACCGTCTTACCTTCGACGAGGATTGGTTACGCCACGTTATGGCCGTAGTTGGCTTTTTAAAACTCGAACTCGTATTTGCAGTAAATCAATAAGTATATACGAGAACAGGGTACAAATTGCAAAGATTTTACAGCTCTTTGTATTTACAAGCGAGGGAGCCACCACCGTTTAGTGGTTTCCGAATCTCGGGCGCTTGTTTTAGGAAATATGAAATTTTGGCTTTTAATCTTAGCACTCGAGCTGACTGTGGTGGCAATTAGAGATTCATAATGAATGTTTTATGGGTTTCAGTCTGGAAAATCGAAAGGGATTCAAATGTTTCAAAGTCCAAACGACTCTGCAAACTCTAAAGTTTACTCTAATTATACTATTTATTAGATACTCATTTTGGAACTTACTCTTAAATCTATGACTTCTACAGTATTTCGTGGAACTATTTTCGTAAAAGGTAATCGCTTTACAACGACATATCTCTGTGGGTTCGTTCTTTGCTCGGAATAATATTATGTTGTATATATGTTAACTAAGCGAATCAGGGGACCATCTTCCTAATTTTGTAGTTGTTAACTAATATCTATGCATGTTACAATTTAGAAAGTCTTACCGGTATCCAAGTGTACCTAAATAGAAGGGTGTGCCAAATTTCAGCCTTATACAGTTATTTATAACTTTTGTTTTATTCAAAACTTTGTCCCTTCTGTAAAACTGCACTTTCGTCTGTACGTCCATTTGATATGAAGCCCTCGATATATAACCTATAGCCTTTCTCGATAAATGAGCTATCTAACTCTGAAATAATTTTTCAAATCAGGCCAGTTGTTCCCGAGATTAGCGCGTTCAAGCAAGCAAACAAACTCTTTAGCATATTGACATAAGATTATTCTACAATCGAGTTTTATGGTTACAGATCGCATCACACAAATACAAAGCGAAGACTATTTCTCCAATCATCCAGATTTGATGAAAATTGACGGCGTTGCAGAATACATTGGCACTCCTCATAAGAAAAATGTCGACATATCTCCAGAGAAGTTGTTTAGTAAAGTTAATTTTGGTAAGTTTTTATATATATATATATATACCTTTTTATACCTACGAGCCTGTGTTTGAGTGACATAACCAAAAGCTTCGTGACAAGGATATAAATATGCTGTTTTCGATCTTGTGCACGAAACTACAAGGTAATCGCCGACATCAGTACGACACGACTACTTTTGCGGTAACGATTACTTGCGTAGAGAACAAATATCTAGCCTTGCCGCCACATGACACTAGACCAGACAGTGATATATGACGATATATACATGCAAAAGTCTGTCAATGAGGGATTTTAGAAACCATCGAAGAATCGACCTCAACTGAGAAACAAACAATAGAATAATAATGATAAACAGGCGTATTTTTTGACTTTTTCCGTAAGAAGCAAGCGACTTTTTAAAAATCTGTATTCAGTTTTATTAAGTATAACTTAAAAATAAATGCTTGTTTCATAAGGTTCTTTGCTCACTTTAAATTAATAAAGTAAGTACTTTTCCTCCATGAGGCATGGCTTTGGGACACCCGGTCTAACTGGTCTATCTTTTATTACAAGTAGTAGAAATTCTAGCAATAGATCTATGTAATTTATGTCCTATATCTAATAGTAATTAATAGATAATAATTACTATTAGATATAGTAGAAATTCCTAATAATATCTAAAACGTCTATTTTTTTCGAGTTTTGCTTAAACTTTTAATATCTCTCAGACAAGCATTCATCTCGTGACATATAATTTCCCGGGAGTTAATTTACAAGCAGCAACATTGGAATAAAGAGTCGTTAAATAACATCTCGTTGTACACAAAAATAATACAGCCAAACTTTTCAATAACCAAATTTGTCGGTATCTGCTTACTTCGCCGCGTCGATTCTGCTCGAATGCCTTTCCACATTCAAGTTATCAAATCTGTCGATCAGGGTGCGAACAAAACACACTTGGGCCACTGGGCCATTCATTGCTTTTGCTGGCCGTGTAAAATTAGACGTATTACGATTGCGTATTACAAATGTTATCCCTTTGTTAGTAGTGTGTATTATAATAGTGAAGAAGCGTGTATGCGCATCTGCTGCCGGCTCAATTGTGTTCGATTCGAAATTTGATTTCATCTTGATATGTTTTTTTTTGACCGACCGGGCTGGCACGATGTTTTATTATTTCATAACGGGTATTCACTATAGGGATTAATCAGGTAAGTGTCTTGATTTTAATTCTGAGTAGTCAACTCGATTAACACTGTGATGCCGTTCAGGGTTCAATCTCGGTACATTGCCGGTCGGTCAAATATTCTTAAGCAAGAAATTATCCGACAATAATTCTCACCAAACCTGTACGGTTTGTCGAAAAATACAAATTTAACTGGCGAGATGGGACCTGCCATGTCTTGTACCGACAGTGTGCGTACGCTTCTTTTCAACTGCACACTGGTAGTCTAAAACAACTAAATTTGATTAGACCGAGACCGGAGCAATATTGCACCGTGAACGGCAGCATAGTGTGAATTTAGGTTTTCCAAAACGAGGTCGGTAAAAAAATATTTGTTTACACAGCTAAGTTTTGAATATGCCAAGTCTGACCAAATATCAGAATTGTTAAAGAGAGATCAGGTAAAAAGCATTTCAAATAGACGTGCATGTATGAAGAGGTTAATGAAAGTAGGTGAAGCGAAAGTTGTTTGTCAGGATCGTCGCATGTGGAGATCTATAGTCTCCGCCTACCCCGATGGGAAACAGGCGTGATATTATGTATGTCTTATGACTCTACATCAAAGATACTTTTGGTAACACCTCTGACGTTGCCATTGAAAATGTAATGGGCGATGGTAACCACTTTCAATCAGTTGGCTAGTCAGCTTGTCTGATATACTATAACAATCAAAAAAATCTTAGTTGTTAATTGACATCAAAATGTTTTATCTAATTTTATTAATTTAAATATCATCTTCGCACTGAAAATATCTTTTTCAAACGTTATATACAAAATTCTTAAGTGGGTAAACTTCTCTCAGCTACGCCAAGCACGTGTCGAATTATGAAAATGTATTAAGCGCTACCCTGTACGTTGGTGTGCGTTAATAAAGCTTCGTCCAATCGTCACCTTTCGCGTGAATTGTGGGCGTGGCCTAACACCAAACGTGCGTCAACCACACTATTGATTATATTATCGGGGACAACTTTTTGTATGAACAACGTTAGAGCAGCCTTACACGGGCGTATATAGTTGTTAGGCTATATGTATTTATGAAATAGAAATAAACAATCCATGCGGTTCTGGCGGTAACTATAACTATTATCCCCGCAAATTGATAATGCGCTAGAACCTTGTCAAATTAACATTCACGTGACGTCATCCGCAACTCGATATGTACGCGCACTCGCCGGGTGTTCGGCTACGGTTACGTCACCAAAATGGCGGCCAGGCGCAATAGCATTTTGCGGGGATAATATAAACGTAGCATAATTTGTATAGTAATGAGGACTTTCAAGCTGGTGGTTAGTTAAAATTCTGCTCTTAGTACATTATTCAGTAAAATATTTTTATATCTCATATAAATTAAGATTTTTTATTACCTATTGTAATATTTTCTCATAAATGTGTTGTAAAACGTTGTACGATATACGTGCGTTTGTTGGTTATTACAAACTTTTGACTATGGTAACATTTGTCTATTCGTTTTTAAAAACCAACATACCGCACTAGTGTCATAAATAACTATTAATTAATTCACTATTGTTTTTAGTCAGGTATTAATTGAATAATGGTTATTTTTATTTTGATAATAAAAAACAGCTCTAATAGTTAAAGAATTTCTTTAGGTTATCCAACAGTTTAACAAACAAAACTTAAGAACTACTGGCAATCATGATACAGAAAATGGTATTTCATGTTTTATACAAATCTTTATTCAGTGTAACGATTTTTAAACCCTGACCAATATTATTATATTAAAACTTCGCTAAAATACAAGTTAAAACTGCAAAAACGAGACTCAGCACCGGCATAATAGGTACATCCCTACATAGCGTTCATAACAGGGCAAATAGAAAAAGTGAAAACGTGACATTTCCCTCTACATTTAGGCACCTAAACCGTTTGCAAACAACATTGAAAGCGGGACGCGAGTAAATGAACAGGGGGCTCTAGGGGTCCTAAACAAAAGGTGCGAGCACCCCCCACCCCCTCTTCGCCACATCAACCCACCCAGGGTAGGCGAAAGGGCGAGCACAATTTAAGATTTTCGATCAGGTTTTTGCGTCAAGCGTTAGATTACCTATCGTAGGGAATCTGTGTGGCATCACACCGATCAAGCCCATCCAAAGAGCTGTATTCAAGACGATGATTTCAGCATGGCTTGCGGCATGTAAGTACCACATCAATATGCCTAATCATTACTGGGAGTCAGCTTCAGCTTTTTGTCAGCCTATCTAAAAGTTATAGGATCTATCGAATAGGTTTTAAAACAGCTTAACGGTTTCAACGGAAATATTGAAAATCGAAACATTAATTTTATCTTAAACTAGCTGACCCGGCGAACTTCGTACCGCCATATTTTCTGAATTCCTAAAAGACTTTGTTTCATGACACAAAAACAAAATCACTATAATCGGTCCATGTGATTAGGAGGATTCTAGAACCCGATCTCAGCGTCACTTACCGGCTCCAATTATGGAAATAAACCATCCCGGGACCCACTCAAACACACACACAAAATTTCATCAAAATCGGTAAAGTCGTTCTCAAGTAATGCGCTTACCAACGCATTTTGCGATTCATTTTTATATATAAGATTGTGTATGTTTCATTTCAATTTCTTGCAGGTTTACGGGATATGAATATTTATTTGCTTATAGAAACCTACAACTAAATACATATATTATTATTATAATAACATGTAAGGAATGCACCGATACCGATACTTAGTCGCTGGTGAAAAATTTAAGGCAACAAACAAAACTAGCGTTCTGAAAACCTGAGTACTAGCTCCATGATACTAACATAAAAACTTAATTAGTTTGTCTACATAAACCTTAAATGAAAATTTATTATATGCGATCTGAAAGTCATATAAAAATCATAGCTACATTATTATATACATTATCTGTCAATATTTAAAGAAGAGCTAAACTCAACGTTGCATCTGAGACGATCAATAATAATTATAGCATAATTCCAGATGAAAAAATGGCATAAGCTAAAAGCCCATGAACTAAACTGTCATTTTTATTTTGTAAAGAATGTATAATAACAGATAAAGGAACTATAAATACCTATGGATAAATTAAGAAATAAAAAACTAGTAAACTAAGAATAGACTCATGAAATATGAACGATGATTTCTAATGATGTTTTATTACTTACTATAAATAATATTTAGTTAAAGTAGGTTACGTTCTGTAATTTTTTAGATACCTAAAACTTTATTTACTCTTTCTTGTTAAATTTACTACAGTAACAAAGTAACTAAATCGATATAATCTAGACAACTGTCCAGCAAAACATAGAGGTAAGTTGAAGCCAACCTGATTTGAAGTATTACAACGAATGACATGTTGTTTATGACAATGACAAAGAATGTAAGTGAATTGAGTAAACGCGATTGCAGCGCTATTTATTTAGCTAATCCGTCTATTCTATGGAAAGGACATCAGTTACCGGGATATATATATCGGATAAAAAGTATCCTATGTGTTGATTCGGGATATATAGTCAGCTCTGTGTCGCCTTTCATTAAATACGTTCAGCAGTTTTCAAAAAGGATGCGATTGCAACGCCGGCGTTTTAGATATTTTAGGCTATTCCGCGGAAACAACGTCATTTATCGAAATAAAAAGTATACTAAGTTACGCCCCGGGATATAAGCTAGCTCTATGGCAGTTTCATTTAAATCCTTACATTAATTTTCACGTGATGCTCTAACAGACAGACAAACAAAAATTCGAAGTCGAAGTTGTATTTTCGGAATCAGCTGGTCCAAATTAGCCCACCTGATTCTTTTTACATTTTTAAGCGCATTGTACAGACTCGAACCGTTTACAGATTTATTATAGTCTAGATAGATTCAAGTCGCGCCCGAACGAAGTGGTGGGCACAGGTAACTTGTTTCAAGAAACTCGTATAATTCGCATAAATGATGCGCACCGTACACACAGGGTGGTTGTGCTTTTTCGCAGCGCGTGTCACTTGTGCGGCGGGGCGCGGGCGCGGCGGCCGACACTGCGGGCGTTGGGATCCGGCGTCCGGGCGCCGGGTTGCCATGGCGACGACACCGCGACACCCAAAGCCACCCGACAACCCCAAACCCTACCCCGGACGAGCGACAACCGCCCGTATGACCCCGGCGCAAGGACCACGATGCTCACTTATATACCCGACGAGGGGGCGACACATAGGGGTCGACTACATAAGACGGTACGGTCAGGCGATGTAAATAACGCGAGATAACTTCGAGAGGGTCTAATGGAATAGGGAATCGTGTTTTGGAAAGTGCCCCGTAGAGAATGTTCTGGGTTGTTAGCTCGCGACGAGGGCCCCGGCTTCCATGTTGAGTGAAAGTCGATATATATGGGGATTACGTCGGCAAACTTCATTATACAAAAGTTCCCTTTTAATAGTGGACGATTTGGTGAAAGGGATCTCTATCAATTATTCATAGTGTCTATTACTGCTCTTGATAGGTAACGAGATAGGTTTATGAAATATGCAAATTAAATACACAGGGTCAAAGTGTACGAAACTTAAGTTATTATTTATTAAATAATACTTTGAAAAGCGACGGTAACTTGTCGATAATGTTATCACAAACTTATTCACAAATAAATTAGTTGTTTAGTATTCTAATTTACACTAAAATATATAGTGTGTTTTGTCACTTATTTAACTAATTCATATACCCTTTTTACTATTACATCAAAACCTTCTGCCGTGGTAGTCTGAAAAATGAAATAGTAGATTTAGTATTGTTCTTATCCTATATACACAAAAGGGCTAAAAAACCTTAAATATGTTTAACATCTTTTGTTTACAATGTGATCCAGTCGTACGATGTGATAGTTTAGTTGTAAAGACACCAGACTGTTATTGTGAGGTCGATCACAGACATGAGGCTAGTTTTTCCAGATCTCTTTTTCTTTGTGTTACGATTACCAAGTCTTCCGCCAAACCATCTCATATAGGAGTTTCTCTTATTTATTTTTCTTGCATTAAATACCGGTTGTGTGCGAAGCTACCGCATTGGATCGGCCTTCCTACTTTTATAGGTCTTATTGGCACGCATATCGACGCTTAACTACTAACTGTTCTCCACATAAACATTATACCTAACACAATGTAACTTATATAAAAAACTTTTTGACTATAAAGGGGCGTTCCTTTAGTAGCTCACAACGTCTAAAATGCGCCATCTGCTGTTCCACATGGCGACCACGATCGTTATAATCGTGGCGAATACGTTAGTAATGACGTCATTATTTTCGATCACAGCGCTCACAACGACCCACATTAAAAGGTGGGCCGAATTGAAATCATTGAAAAGGGTGCGATTTTCAAGTCAACCAATGACATTTGTATATTTCATCGTTAATGACATCGACGCTCCATGATCCGTTCCACTAGAGTTTTTGTAACGCCCGCAAGCAAGTGTAACGGGAAGAATCGCGGTCGTATATGTGGTCGTTGTAAGTTTCTTGTGGAACGTAGCCGTGTAGACATGTAAAACAAACATCAAATAGGTTTTTTTTCAAAGATTCTAATAAATGTTGATTGATACATTGAGTTTGGAGTTTTCGTAACTGTTGATATAATTTTTGAAAGTTCATGTAAACTGCCTATAGGCACCTACTCACCGAAAGCATCTTGTCGGGGAAATATTCACGCACGTGTGTGGACACCTTTCCATTTTCATTTTGTACATGTGTCATTTTATTTCCGTCAAACGTAATCGTCGATTTTGCCTGAAAACTTGAATATTGTTATAAAAATATTTTTAGATTTAGGTACTTTCAATTCGCTCGTTCGTAATATCAAAAGATTGAACCAATTTTATGTTTTCGAAATTAAAGCATTTTTTTTAAAGATAACAATGCCCGCCACCTTGTTCTTCTGTACCCTACAGATATAAAAATGAAAAAGCGAAAATATAAGATTGTAAATTGCTGTTTCAAATCCGTTTTTTAAATCCGTTGAGTGGTTTAGGGAGTCAAATTCGAGACCCAACTTCTAAACAGACTGACAAAATTCTATAAGCATCATCCAAAGAGTAGTTTTTAAAAGTCGGTATTTTTCTAAATACGACAAACAAAACTTTTATTGTCGGTAGATATAGATGCGATTACTAATTTTTGTTTGCTCCCTTTTCAGATCTGAACTGAAACTATTGTAACTAAATTTCTTATAGTTGTGCTTTGAAGACGGTACCTGAAGTATAAAGCTCAACTTTTGGTATTTAGCTGCGATATCCTGAAATAAAAGCAGGTATAAATGTAGAGAAGCAAGTGAGGTGTGTAAGAATAAGCCTGAATGGCGCTGTGTTGTCCGTACCTACCCCGCAAGGGACCCAGCGTGAAGTTATTTATGTATAAATATACCGTATTATGATTTGTGTTGGAACGGAGAAAAACACTAATTTCTACGGTAGGGGGGGGGGTGCGTAAAAGCAAACAACAACCCACAAACAGATGGTAGGGAATTTGCCCGATGGCTACCACCCCTGGTCGAGTATATGCCGCCGTAACAACATTGAGTTGTATTTCGGCACACTCAAGGGCCTTCAAGTAACAGCCCGCCCTTCGAGGCTGGCAGCTCATTAGCAGCAACTAGAGTGTTGTTATTAATGCCCCTAGGCGACAGTAACTACTTTCCATTAGGTAGGCCTTCAGTTCGTACTCCAGCAATAAAAAATACAATTGATACATTTTTCAAACTAATGTAATATGTATAGCCTTACTTTAGTGTCGTCAGCTTTGGTTTCGTCAAACTCTACTCCTGGCGTGAACACCGCTCTCGAAGTGACCCACGAGAATATCATCTCCAACGTGTATGTGCCATCGTCGTTCTTGGTAATACACGTGATGGGCTTAATGTTTTGAGCTAATTTTCTTTTAAAGTAGTTTACACCTGTACAAAATTTATATATCTATAATACTCGTATAATAACTTTCTAAACATGCCGTGTCAGTACATTGAATTTAAACACGATGAAATTTTTCGTGGAATGATTTAAAATGGTCAGATTTAAAAAAATCGCATTCTAATGTGATTTTTATCCCAGGAAACCCGCAGGAATTTTCCCGGAAATGGTTTGTAGTTGTTAGGGTGCATAACAATTTCACGTATTCCTACACAATTTACACTAAAACGATAACTTATAATATTTTTTAAATGCTGCGATACTTTGTGAACCGGGGGAATTTGAAGTCAAACGTGGACGAAGCCGCGTGCATATTCCATTTTTATTATTGGTAAATAGACTGACAACACACGAAATTGGGAAGTGCAGTCTATGAACGTTTGCGTTGCCAGCGCAATGCCGGCCTCAAGTACATTTTACAACACTTCTCAAATGACCACATGTTGCATTGCAGAGGTAATACCTCGGCGGGAAGTGTACCCTCTAAGTGTAAAAAGAGTTAAATAAATGGTCTTGAGAATCACTGCCTATTTAAGCGTAAAACAAGCAGGCAATTTATTACGGACATTCTGAAATTATCCAGGGTTGATTTTATAGCAGATAATATATGTAAAATCGGTCATATTACTTAATTTCTAGAAACCTTTAGTTTAAAATGGAAATGGTATTTTCATTGCTGAATAGCCTGGGGGTCCCAGGCCATCCAGGCATTTCCTTTTTCCTAAATCTTTTTCGAAAATTGAATAGTGAGGTTTTTGGAGATATTTAGTTGATTTATTTATTTGTCTATGACACGTTTTATCTCGGAAATACATCAAGTTTATTTCTGGGAAACTTGACGTACGTAATAATAAAATTAAAGCCGTCTGTTATATCTGAAATCGTTAGTAAAATATGACAACCAACATGATTATGTTTATTGTAGCGCAGAGGTGTATATAACAAGAGGCTAACCTCTTGCATTAGGTAATATACTGCAGATAGTTTGTGGGATTTGTTTCTTTTGTCGTAGCTAAGTCCAATCGCCCCAGCATTTTTTGAGTATTAACGTGCACAAAGGCACTATAATTTTGTTTAGTATTACTGCCCCGCTCCTGTAAGTGTTAGCGTGATGCTAAATTTGTGTTTTTGTGGTATCGCAATAGAAGTGATATCAAATATTAAAGAATCTAATAAATTTAATCTACACGTTTAGTTTCTGACATAAGCGTTCTCAAAAGATCGTGGATTTTATCCATCAATTATAAAGTGAATGAATGAACCATCACTATCAATATCACGTGTCAATAATACATCGCATAACACATCTGAAACATTCATGATGAACTCACCGATAAATTTTAAATATTCCTCGTCATTTTCAGCACTAACAAGCACGTACTTTTTACCTAAAAATTCTTCCATTATGTTCTGAATGCACTGAAACACAACAGTGAGCTACAAATTACTCATACACCTTGTATTGATAACAAGTCGGTATTTATCTATTTTGTACGATTATACCAGCGATAACAGCGTGTTATCAAATAATAGGTGAAAGTCTTGCGGACGTATTAGTTTGCATGTATATAAAATATTTTATTGACTTATTAGGCTTCCGTGGCTACCGTTCACTTACAACACCGGCGCTGATATTGCGTAGACCACCTCCTGCTACTGCGATGCTTATCTCCGAATTTACCGTGCGTAGCTCGCTTCTGGCTTCTCTTAAACTAGACTAAACTCCTCCTTCACTGAACTGCCCACTAAACTCTTCAATAAACTCGTCACTGTCTTCTACTAAACTTGTCTTACAAATATTTCACATCGCAATTGTGAACTGAACTCTTCTTCCAACTCTCCCGTATCGCACTTGTCGCTTTGCTGTCTTCAACTGAACTCTTCTTACAACTTTCTCGAATCGCTTTTGTGGCTTTGCAGTCTTCAACCGATCTCTCTGTAGGTGCGCTTTACACTGCACCTTCTTTTAACATTCTTACTATTATTATAAATATTACGATTAACTTATTAAAGAAAAATATTTTATTTAAAAGTTAACAATTGAATATATATTTTGACGGCCTAGTGGTATAAGTGTTGATGAGTTGAGAACCCGGCCGTTTTAGATTTGATTCTTAGCAGAGTAAATTTCATATGGTTTATTATGATCTATTAATTTTAAACATTTCTTTAATATTCTCTTTACAGAATAGCTATACGTTTGTACAGCCAAGCATCACTGTAGTGTAGAGTGACGTGTAGACATTCCTACCAAACAAATCCATATATGTACAAATACATCAGAGTATGTGCTCGGCCTAATGTAATAAGCATCCTATTGAATTTTTATCTCATTATCGGCTTGTAAAAGTCAGCTCAGTTTTTTTTATAAATTTTTATCTATTTGTTAGTTATACTTGGATAAAATTTTCAAATATTGTAAGAATAGATTTAAAAAATTATGGTTAATTAAAATATTAACATCATTGCGAACAGTCGATAGCCTGCTTGGAACTGATTACTTAAAACATTAATATAGACAAATTCCTAGATTTATATTCGTTGTGTTGAACAGTAAGTGCTGTTCTGAGACCTGCGTAGTTTTCTTCTTGCACCACCCGTGTGTGTTTTGTTGTGGTAGAATCATTAAATCAGACTTCTAGTTAAACATAAAAAAAATTCGACATTTATTCCTTTATGGGAAACTTTGTGTAGGAGTCCCGATTTCTTACTTGGATCTAATAACAAAATCACCCCTGTTTCATCTTATCGCTACAATGCTAGGAACTCGGGAATCGAAGGTTCTTCCAATGACCCTGACAGCGTTGGCTCTCTGGTAGTTCGCTGGCAGCGGTTGCAAGGACGCGTCTCACAGCACAGTCTCGAAGTCTTTATAAGAGCAGTGAGATTTGCCCTCTCGCCGCTCAAGACCGTCGCCAGGGCGAAAATAGTCGGTAATTACGCCTAGGTGTAGGTAATGAAATGAAATATTTATTCTTGCATAAATGTAGTTATTATACAAGTATTACCCTAGAAATACATTTTAACAGTTTCAGTGGTTTACAAGTAAGCAGAATTTTAACAATCATTATATAAGTAATGATCCTATTTGTATCATTAAGTACCTTTTATGTAATTTGGATAGTATAAATAACCTTTATTTGTTAATTATATAATGCCTTTAATTAAAATATTATTATTAATAATGTATTGATATTATGTTTCAAATTTACATTCTAATAAAGGAAAGTATAAAATAAATTTTAGTACTAAGATCGTTGCGATGTCCTTAGTATTTTTACATATTTAAATTATTTTAATAATGTTAATTAAAGTGATGGATATTCGCATATGTAGGTCATAAAAAAATTATCTTCTTTAACTTTGAAACCACTAAATTCTTTCAATTTCGAAGTACTGGAACTTAAATATTTTCTTTTAAATTCTCATAGTGTTATGTAATCGACGCATTTCAGGTGAACGAAGCATCTATGATAAACCAGCAAGCAGAAGCGACTCGTCTCCGTATGGCATGAAAAGACAAAATCCACTTTATAATAGTTCCGGCAGTTCACAAGGTAATTAAAATTATAAGCAATCATCTCATCTTAGCGTTAACAAAGTCGATGTGATACAAAATCGTATGATGATGCAAGATACTGAGAAAATAGGATCTAAAATGAGATTATGCATTGAATTAGATCTTAAATAGCGACTTCGTACCAAACCAGCTGGTATGATAAGAAATCTAATATTTACAAGAGCACAATAGATCAGGATCTAGATAGATTTGATAAAGTGTATTTTGTTAATAATACCGGGAGGGTGATACGTTATTGCTGAAACACACCAGACAGGCTAACAGCCCAACTGTGATGGAAAGTGTTTACCGTCGCCTATGAACATAAGCAATACTAGAAGTGTTGCCAATGTGCTGCCAGCTTTGAAGGAGAGAGAGATAAAAGATAACATAAACACAGTTATCTTTTATCCTTCCTGTTCTTTTTTAATAGATCACTTCTTGTTAATATTATGTACGTAAGAATACTTACGTACTTATCTATAGATAGATAACACTTTATTGTACACAATTACAGATGAACTTATAGCCTAAAAATATTCTAAATATTCTAAGAAGCGATCTCTTCCAGACAACCCGTGGCAGGAATAAAAACATATTATATTGGTCAAAGGTGGTATACATAAATGTTAGAGGATATGCTATAGCTACTTACATATATTTTATACTTAATAGACATATATAAATACACCTATTGATATTACATACATAAATATATACATACATACATATGTACACATACATAAATATACGTAGAAATATCAAACATCACTATGTTGCAGGTAGTGCTTTTTTGTTATATTCATAAATATTGTTAGTGATTAAGCTTGTCTAACAGTAACAGGTAACTCATTCGTCGAATCAAATAACGTGTACAGTAGAAGAATTGTTGAAAAAAGATTAATAATGTTTGGGAGTATTAAGTCTAAGATTCGTAGAAGGTCGTAAATTGTGAGAGGAAGTGATGAATTCAAAGCGTTTTTTGAGATAATACGGGGTTGTGGGGATAAACAACACACTGTACAGGAGTGAAAGAATATGAGTATTCCGGCGAAAGCGAATTGGCAACCACTTGAGTTTTTTACGAAATTCAGAGATGTGGTCATATTTGCGTAAGCCAAATATGAACCTTATACAAAAATTTTGGATGCGCTCAAGCTTATGAAGGTGCTCTTGAGTCAAATCAATATAGCTGGCGTCAGCATAATCAAGAATGGGGAGTAGTAAGGACTCTGCAAGCTTAACTTTGGTGGCTATGGGCAGGAAGTTTTCATATATTATATATATTTTTGTATGTTGGTGTATTTTTGGAATTTTACTTCGCGTAAGTGTAAATACTGCCTGTTTGTAGATTTTGTTACTTAACTAGATGGCTCCACTAGAAAGTTACATAGCGGTATGTTGTACATGACCCGGTTGTATTTTTTTTTAACGACTTCAAAAAGGAGGAGGTTCTCAATTTGATTGGTATGTTTTTTTATGTATGTACGTACACCGATTGCTCCCGAGATTTATGATCCGATTTACATGATTCTTTTTTGTTCGACGCAGAATAGCTGCCATTTGGTCCCCTAAACATATAATATACTTTGGCCTAGTAGTTTTCATTTTATGAACATTTTTCATTTTATAAAAATTCACTCCGTTCCATATGTACACCGATTACGCTGAGATTTATGATCCGATTTGCGTGATTCTTTTTTAGTTCTATTTGAATGTTGTTGACACTCACTGCAATACATTTTCTTTAAGATCTATTCAGTGGACCGGAAAATTTTGTACTTTGTACATAACTGCACAAGTTATGTATTATTCACACATTGTTTTGACAGATATATCTCCATCGCATTTAATCTTTGTACTTAGGCTCTCCCCTCGACCATACAAGTAAACGCATCCCCCTTACTCGTGAAAACCTAGTCACCCCCAGCCCTCACGCTGAAGTGGTCTCGAATGAAGCGCCTACCGAGACGATGCGATGTGGGGTGCGTTTCAATACTTTCATTAGTGGGTGAAACGCGCTACGTCCTACGCTTTAATCCCCGTAATGGCGTCATTGTCGTACGGAGCCGCTATCTTGATACATAAAAATGTATCACTCTAAACTAAACAATGTCTTTTAACAAATACACAATCAAGGAAAATCACTTTCTTGGTTAATCAGGGACTAAGTTTCAAGCAAGAAAATATGTCTCTAGCTTCGCTAAAGTGTATACCTGTTTTTTCTTACAAAAATATTTTACTGATTAAATTTTAATTAAATTATGTCTTTAGATGATTTGAATTTAGATTTAATATAAAACATTCTACGGTAATATCTAACTTTAGGTATATTATAAATAGTGTTAAAGTACATTGCAAAAGTCCTGTTTGTAATGTACGAAAATGATCTGAGGAAATACATAAATACAATAAATAACAAAATAAATTATTTTTCAAGTAACACACTACACAATTATCGCAGTCGACTGTAAATATACAAATTGAATACAATTATAATTTAAATAAATTTTCTTTATAAATTTCCGAAACGTCTGATGGCCGTTACAGTATCTCATAAATGAGCGTTGAGCGTAACTACGTTCTAAGTGTCACGCTCTTCCTGCCATAAGCGCGGGGCACATGGGAGGAGGGTGGTTTTAGTGGAGTATTGAGTAGTCGAGTCTCCACACAATCCGGCGATTTGACTCTGGTGCCCATTCGTGGTCTCACCTCTCGTCGCTTCGGTATAATCCCTAGTAACAGACCCGGTAGTGTGCGAAATGCATATCCCCGCCTTAAAAAAAACTCATAAATGAGCGGCGACACACAAGGCGATCTAGAGGAGACATGATTAGTCTCATCCAAATTTCATTGTCGATTTCAGATACACCTAAGAAAGGAGAAGTCAAGATACACAAGAAAGCGAGATTCGACGGGGGAGACAGTAAATGTTTAACACCAGAGCTTTCGTGCACACCTGAGAAGATGATTAATGTGGAACAGGCGGAAACCCCACAAAGCGTACGGTAGGTTATTTATCATGGTTTACACGTCTGCCAATAATTTATGTCTAATGATAAGTTAAGTTGGAGGTGAGGGGTGAGGAGTGGCGTAATAACAGGCAGTTTAAGCTATCGGCTTTTCCGCCTATAGTTAAGATTTTTTTTGGCATTGTTATTTTTTGTGCAAAAATAAATAAATTATTCGTAAATAGACAAAGAATCACAATAAAAAAGAGGAAACCTCCTCATTCATTCAGTGATAATTTATAATGAAGTCAACTAATCATTAAATGTTTTTGATCGGGGATTACGTCTCCCCATTTTGATATCTGCATTTTTACGTCGACCAGTCTTCTTCGTCGTCATCTTATAAAAGTCATGATAGCTTAATGGCTAATACACCTGTTTAGGCAGATTTTCTGACCTTATGCACCTCTTCATACAATTACCATGTACTGACAGTGAAGAAAGGCCATCCATCGCACTAGTCGTAAGACCTCTAGATGGACGCCGGGGGCTTAGTTTCCTCTGAGCGGCCGCCATCTGCCAGTGCTTGCGATGGTGGAAATACAATAAATAGGTAACCCTGGCAAGAAGGAATGCCGGAGAGGAGATATTGAAGGTGACTAACGAGTTGAACACTTCCCTATCGCGGTCTCCGCGACATAGGAAATCCGTAAAAATATAAATATAGAGGTTTTGTTACAGTCACATTTTATTGAGCAATTATTATCGTTCTTGTCTATGGTAGGATCAACTAAACTATGTATGCAATAGATCTTGCATGTTAATTTAGTTATTGTTTCATTAATAGGTAATGTATGTGATTTATAAGCATGCCAGTAGTAATTCGGTAATTTTTAAAAGTAAGAATAGCAAGTTAGTATTGTTATGTAGATAAAATTTTAAGCTAACATTGTAGCGTCGATAAGCATAAGAATTGTTATAGTGGTGATAGTATTGTTTTTGGCATGAGCAGAAGAAGATGCATGTTTCGCTCTATAAATAAAAGGTAAATTGAGTTTCAGCAGCGTATAGGGCAGGACGAGTGAAAAGCCCATATTCATCCTTGTGAATACAGTATTATAAGAGCTACTCTACAAACGCGCGTAATATCATAATAATTTATGGCTGTGTCCTATATCTTACTATTCCCTTACCTTGCCATTAGTACATAAGTACATACATACATAACTTCACGCCAGGTCCTTTGCGGGATAGGCAGGAACACGGCCTTCCGCGACTTCTGCATCCATCCACTTTTGCATTGTATATCATCATTTCATCATACATTCTTTCCACATGACCGAACTACCGGAGCATTCCTTTCCTTACCGTCACCCCGACACTCTCTTTCAGACCAACTCTCTTTTTTACTTCGGTATTACAAACTCGGTCCGCGAGCGTCACTCAGCAGATTTTGCGCATTGCTCGCATCTCGACCGCATTTACTCTACTTTCAGGTTCCTTTGGAAAAATATTGATATTCATTGTATGAAGTATACGGTGATTTTTAACGAGTACTATATAGGAATCGGCTATTAATTAAGTTCTCAATCGAAAATAAATCATTGTCCGAAACGAACTTGCTGCTTCTGCTAATGAATATGATTTAGCATAATGCACGATACGTTCATTGTAGTTTATCAATCACTTAACGCGACGCATGTTACCGTAAAGGTGATGGTGTTTCCAGAATGATGTACGACTTGGTGCGTAGCCTCAACATGAGGACATCGATGCTTGTTGATTGCAGCGTCCCAACAATTTACTATGGCGCCCGAACACATAAACAACTGCAGCAGGTGATCAAAGAGTTTGGGAGGACCGTGTATTGCGAGGAGGTTGCTATGACGGTGCTGTCGAGTAGGGACAATAGCTGCCTCAGGGAGTTTGATAGGCAGATGTGGGGAACCAGAGAGGAAATGTGTAAGAATTGCATTAAGGTAGGCTATGACGTCGTCAAAATTGTTGTATGTTTGTGAATGAAATAGCCGTGTTTCATTCCAATTACGTGAATTTGATTCTGTAGGAGGAACTGACGGTGAAGATAATAATGGTGAGCATATTAGAACATCGAAATCACCGATATATGAAACCCGCTAGTACGCTTTAGACAAGCGTGGCGGTTATACCATCAGTTCCGCTTAAATAAGCTGTAACGCAGCAGTAATACGTGTTATAGCTATCTTCTGGAAGTTGTCTTTGAAGATACTATGAATATATAAACAATATATATTATAAATTAGATTACAAACAGGTTTATCGATGGCGCCGTCCTGTTGTCATCGCCCGTGCGATTGTTGCGATGCGATTTCATCGTACGATGAAACCGGTCGCGCGATTAGAAGGCACCGTCCTATTGTCATCGCTCGTGCGATTGTTGCTATGCGATTTCATCGTACAATGAAACCGGTCGCGCGATTAGAAGGCACCGTCCTTTTGTCATCGCTCGTGCGATTGTTGCGATGCGATTTCATCGTACGATGAAACCGGTTTAGAATCGTGTTTTGGAGCGATGCGATCACACTCGAAATGGCTCTTAACGGAGATGCACAGTTTTTGCTATCGGACAATATTTCTTAAACGTAAATAACATTAAAAAAAGAAAACGTGGACGACTATATACTTTATAAAACAGAAATTAGCGCGGTGAATTTCACAATCAGTATTTCGACGTACGGAAAAAAGAAGAAGATTTTTACGAATATTTTTCTATGTCAGCAGAAACATTTGATCGCGCGAGCGGCGAGCGCTATAGGATAGGACGTTCAGTACTGCTCAGTATGTTTGATCGGACGATCGTCCGATCAATACGCTGCGTCGATGGTCGCGCGATGAAAACTAGACAATTTGATCGCATCGTATGATCGTGCGACCTTCATAGGACGTTGTTTACAGTATGTTTAAACGCACGGTCGCACGAGCGATGACAATAGGACGGCGCCGATGAGTTTCAAAGTATGGGTTCTATTTTGCAGATAATTACTAAAAATCGTTACTTTACGCTTAGGTATAAATGTTGTAATAGTGAAATCGATCAAAATAGTACAACAAATCGTTTGCAAAAAATGAGTAAGAGCAAGTAATCAGTTTTAATAATTAAAAGACACATAGAATATTTTATTATAACAAAAGATCTACTGCATTTATGCAAGAATAAATATTTCATTTAGTAAGATCTACGATGTTTGAAATAAGACTGTATCCTATTAAAAATATAATAGTATGTTTGCAAATAATAACATTAATCACAGATTTTATTTCGAAAGAAGTACACATTGGGCTCTGTTAAGCGTTCAGCAGACTGCTCACCTGATGTTAAGTGGTTAACATTGCCTATAGACATTTGTAATAACAAAGGTGCTCTCTAAATCCTGGCCACTAATACTGCAGCACAACTCAAGGTTTTTATGGCAACTTATTCTAGACCAGACGTGATATCCATCCAGACGGGCAAATGACCTACTATCTGGCTGCGGTTTGTTTTGTCACCTCTTACGACATGCCACCCAGTCGCAGGATATTGTATTCTTTCTCCGTTTCTGCACAGATAGAGAGATTGACGACATGTTACAATGAACTCCGACATAATTTAGGTACAGTCGCGGAATGAAAATATTCGTCACCTTAAATTCGATTCTACTCTCAATATTGCAGACCACAATCCGGATGCCATGATAATCCGCAAAGGACCTTGTTTTCGCCTGTCCGAATAATCGAGGCCCTACTATATTGTATATCCTACCTGTTTTCTTTTAAGAAATTATCCAACAAGAGTGAAGAGACCAGGTGCAAGTACTACGACAACCGTAAAGTTATGAACCACAGGCGCCTGCCGCCGGCTTTTGACATTGAAGATTTAATGAGGGTCGGAGAGGAATTGAAGGCTTGTCCGTTCTACGCGGCAAGGGCAATGGCGCAGACGGCACATATCATATTTTGCCCATACAATTATTTGATCGAACCTGCTATTAGAAGTAGTGTGAGTATTTGCTAAAGAAAGGTATTTAAATACACATCGGAATTTTTCAAGTAGGCCTCTATGGCTAAATCCGAAACTATTCATCTTTTTCGATCGTAACTCATCATTAATCGATTATCTTTCAATTAAAATTGGACATTAGTTCCATACAACTAATATTTAAAAAAATCCCTATGAATTGAGAACCTCCTCCTTTTTTTGAAGTCGGTTGAAAATACAACCGATGGTAAGACAAATTAATGAATAGTAAGGTATAGTAACCAGCCATTAGTCTCGAGGCCGATGAAACGTCGAAAACTAAAGCGATACCTTTAGGCTTTTGAAAAATTAATTACCCTGTTCAGAAATGGAGTCGGCGGGTTTTTGTCAAAATGAGGTCGTGTAACTTGGCACTAGTCAGTTTTCTGATCTAATGTGCATATTGTTACAATTACCACGTGCTGAAAACGGTGAAGGAAAACATCGTGATGCAACCTGCACATCGAGATAACCGATGTGTCAAACCTGCCAAGCCGCCTTGGACAAGCGTGGCGGGTATACTGTCCGTTCCCCTATAATGGGAGGCCCGAGTCCAACAGTGGGACATTTATGGGCTGAAATTATTAACTTGGCACTGGCACCTCAGAAGTCATGTTAAATTTAATTTTTTGGACACCATGCTTTTTTGATATATTCTTCTGTCCTCTTATGTCACTATTTTTTTATTCGTGTATTACTATAATATATGAAAAACGTATCTAGTGAGAAAAAACATGATACACTAATGCTGCTATTCGTTAACGGAGTTATTACCACTTACATACGTTAAATAAGACGCATTCGACCACAACCTAAATCTTCAAATTAACGCAGATGAAGCCGCACCATTATATTGACAGTTCTATACTAAGGATACGTTCCATTAGAAGAGACTCACAATGACCACGTTCACGAACGCGCTTTTGCCCGTTCCACTTGCTTCTAACTACAATCTCTACTACAAACTCTACAATCGTAAACCCAAGTGGAACGGTTATTCGACCCACCTGTGGACATGGGTCGTTGTAAGCGTTGTTTGATCGAAAATGATGACGTCATTGGTGACGTTTTCGCCACGACCACAACGACTGCGTTCGCCTTGTGGAACGGCTAACGGAGCATTTTGGGCATTGTGAGCTACAAATGGACCGATACTATGAGTATACTACGAATTTGCTTTTGTTATTTCAGTTACAAATTGACCTTCAAGACAATATAGTGATAATAGACGAAGCGCACAATATTGAAGACATTTGTCGCGATTCAGCAACTTTCTCCATCACTCAGGCACAAATCCAAACGGCTCTTAAAGTAAGTGGTGGCCTTTTGACCAAAAACGTAAACGTGCACACTTATTATGCGTTTTAAATGTTATAAGATCGGGATTAGAGAGAGACCAGCGATTGTGTGCAAATTTTAAGAAATAAAATACCCAATAAGGCGTTAGATATTTTAATTATTATACCCAAAGACCAATTTAAGCCACATTTCAAATAAAGGCTTAATATTCTACTAGGGTTTACCCCGCGGCTGCGCTGCGGGTTAACTTGTACTCTGTGCTTCTTGTTTAAAGAGGTTACATCACAAGTTACGTTGCATTACATTTTATGTTACTTCTATTTACCCCGGAAGATTCAGTTAATTTTGTATCGCAAACTATCCCATCTCCTGATAAGTATCTATGCTAGTTTTCGGTATTAAAACTACATTATTTACACCAAAATGACCAAATCGAACACATCGACCACACCGACCATAACCAATGACCACTTCGACCAAAATGACGAAAATGGCAAATCACAAAATGAAAACCTATCTGACTTTTGGGGATAATCTTTAAATAAATTTATCCTGAAACTTATCCCATTATCCGGGATTTTACAACCATTGAAAGTAGTAAGACACTTGTACATTACAGGAACTCAGAGTAGCAAGCCAATATCGCTATTCAAATAGTGGGGGCGAAGATATGCTGGGGAAAATCGAGAACTTAATAAAGACATTGGACAGCTGGGACTATTGGTATGAAGATATTAAAACAATATTGTTCTTTTTAAGCTTTTTATAAAAGCTTATACTGATGTATGCGCATCAAGCAAATCGAAGACGCAGAACTGTAAGGACTATAATTACACGGATCACTTTGGTTGCTTAATACCAATTGAAAGACAAAAATGAACCGTCCAATATCGGCTTAAGAGTCAAAGCTACTGAATGTTGACTGCTAACGCTTTGCTCTGCTTTGAAAGTTAACAATCGATGATCAAATACTAATAAAAGTATGATATTTCATTATGACTTTAATGTGTATGTAGAACATGTAGCTTGGTAAAACATTGTCACCTGTAAAATATTCTTCTTTAAAACTCGATTCGACAATGTGTCACTGAGATCAACATTTTCTAAAATCACTAAAAATGTAGGACACATTTTGAATTTCTTAATTTTTTCCAGGATTACATTTTCGTAGTCTCTTTATTTGCTTGACCTATTATTACAAAAACCCACAACTTGTTGACTCGTAACTATGGGCTCAAGTGTCACTAGTGGGAGTGTGATAAAAATGGGAAGAAAAATATTAAAGAATCTTGAACCTCATAAAATGTATATAATTGGGAGAGAGAGAGAGAGAGAGAGAGAGAGTGAATCTTAAAAAATGTTTTTTCTTTTTCATTTTATGTTTTTATCTGTAAAATAAAAAGTTTTTGCAAGTTTCTTTATTTTTCAAGGTTCAACAACCAAAAGCCACTTTTAACAAAACAGGCAGGTACAGATAACGAAATAATGCATCCATGGAAAGTGGAAGATTTTGTGGAGACTCTTAAAAACCATAATCTTGGAGAGCAGCAATTCTCTGGTAGGTGGTTATTTAATTCTTCACAGTAGCAAACCAACGAAATAAAAACCTGATTTACATGTGCATTGGTTAAGGTGGTTAGTTAACATTCGAATGTATACTAATACTAGCGGCCCCGGCAGACGTCCTGCTCTGAAAAAATAAACATTTAGGACCCGATCCCAGCGCCACCTACCGGTTCCAATTGTGGATTTAAACCATCCGGAAACCCACTCAAACACACATAAACAATATCACCAAAATCGCTCCAGGAGATTAGGAGGATTCTAGAGCCCGAACTCAGCGCCATCTACCGGTTCAAATTGCGACTCTAAGTCATCCGCGAACCCACTCAAACACAAAATCACCAAAATCGGTCCAGATGATTAGGATTCTAGAACCCGATCTTAGCGCCACCTACCAGTTCCAACGGGATTAAAAGTATCCTATGTCCGTCTCCTGGTTCTAAGCTACCTCCCCACCAATGTTCACCCAAATCGGTACAGCCGTTCTTGAGTTATAAATAGTGTAACTAACACGAATTTCTTTTATATACGAGTATATAAATTACAAAGAGGTAAAGCTGGTGAGTTTGTTTCTTTCTACTTTCTCCAGTAGAAACCGGCTTATTCTGACTAACATAGACTATATTTTATTGTGATTAATAATAAAAAATAATGACGTCCAGCGAAGTTGGCACGGGAACGCCTCTGATGAGTCTATACTATCGTTTGGAAAGATACATATCTACTTAATTGACAACTTATTACTCGACCATTATAAAGGCTTATCTTGTCAGTTTACCAACTTAATTAACTACTTAACTAAAGTCTACATATGCATTAGATATTGTGACAGAATCATCGTTATTGTTGTATATATTTTTTCTAGCATTTCAGAACACAGCCGAAGAATTTTCTAGAAGGTTACGCGAAGAACCGAAATCTTTGTATGGTGTTAGTCAATCGACTGGCACCTTATTGGAGACCATCAGCGTAGCACTGGGTAACTTTTTATGATTATCCAATTGGTATAATGTTTTGAGGTTTAAAAGGAGCTGAAGTTAAAAAATATAACTTTGAACAACTCACGCGATCGAATAGCACTAAATATAATTATTTTTTCTAATCTAATCTAGGGTTTTCTGAAAGAAATTGCTTTTAGTGATAAAACCGCATATTGTTTTCTGTATTTATATGTCTTTAACAATACACAATAAATAAATAGTATATGCAATAAAGTATATACTATTATTCTATTCTAAAAGGTTGTTATTAGCCAAAAAGTGGTTGGTCTAATTTTATTAAAGTCAATAAGTAATAAAGGATTCCAAAATCATCTATTTACTTGCTGTGAAATATTTTTTAATACTAACGTTTGTATTTGGGCAAGCAATTTAAGAGTTGGTATTATAATCTAATTTTAAAGACTTAGTAGCTTAATGATTAATGCACTCCCGTCCCAAACTCAACTGGAAACAATTAATGCTTTTCCGGCAATGATTCAGAAAACTGCCCAAATGTAAAACCATAGACAGTTTTCTGACGTCATGTGCATATTGTTACAATTACCACGCGCTGATGATGAATGAAAATATCGCGATAAAACCTCCACATCGAGATAACTGATATGGCAAACCCACCAAGCCACTTTGGACAATCGTGGCAGATATATTCTCCGATAGTCCGTTCTATGACCTGTTCTTATTAATACTTAAAATTTCACTAATGTGGTCAGCATATGTTGTCTTGCCTTAAAGGAATAATATTTGGAACCCGATTCCAATGCAACCTAGCGGGTCCAATTGTTAATCTAAGCTATCCCAGGATCCACTTGAATACACGAAAAATTCATCAAATTGGTCCAACAGTTTAGAGTGAGTTCAGTGACATACAAACGAACAGAACAATTTTATATATAAAGATTAAAATGCCCTTTTCCAGGCTATTTGTTCCGCATGAACAGTCAATATTTGAACGATTTCAAGCCGGTCCTCATCGAAAAAGAGGACTTATCACTCCGCCTCATTTGCATGAACCCAGCGATAGTCTTCGAAGGTCTGAAGTCTGCGAAGTGTATAATATTGGCCTCGGGAACGTTGACGCCTCTGATAAGCCTGCATTCAGAATTGGCAACGGAATTCCCTCTTAGAGTCAGCCCCAATCATGTCATACCAAAAGACCGAGTGAGTATATGTATATCTATAGTTTGAGCAATTCAAGAATTGAGCTATCAACATGTGAGATGATTGAATGAAAAGTTTGATGAGATTTGGTAGAGCCATGCTGGAGTCTTCTTTATAACAGCTCTTGAGGCCGGCTCTATGGATGTGATACCATGCTCTCACAAAACATTGACATAAAACGGTTAGCCTTCAGCTACTCGTATTTCGCACGATGAGTGAGAGCTCTCATGACGCACGTCTCTTTCCCCCTCCCCCTCCTATATAACCAGCCTGTTTTTTTTAAACAGGGGAAATCCGTTGAGGACTTAGCCACAACAAGGGTGGAACCTTGGGGATAATTCGCGAACCGGGTGTGGGATTCACCAGATCGGGGCTGGCCGCACTAGCATGCCCAGTCTGAACTGGTGCCATGCTATTGCCACTCCCCAGTTAGGGATACCCCCTAAAACCCCTGGGTGTTCCGGGTATTATCCCCGCAAATTGGTAATGCGCTAGAACCTTGTTAAATTAACACTCACGTGACGTCATCCGCAACTCGATACGCAAGTACGCGTACTTGCCGGCCAGTGATGCACTGAGTGTTCGGCTACGGTTACGTCACCAAAATGGCGGCCAGGCGCAACAGCAATTTGTGGGGATAATATATTAGGTCATTTATGCCGCTCCGCAGCCCTGGCAGGTATCTGACCGCCCTATCCCATCCAAAAGACTAATTAGGCTATTACAATATCGTCAGAATCGTCGACTATCCTGACGATATACTGACAACAGAATCAGTACCTTGATATTGCAAACGTCCTTAGGTGACGTCAACAACTTTCTCTTAGGTCTGCCTATTAGCCAGCTTCAGCCGATGAAAATAAAATATTTTTGGAGATGAAACGTTACTTAAAGTTACTATTATTATTTACGGCGTGTCAACTGAAAGTATGCAAAAAAACGCATGTCTTCAAAGTTTAATAATTATATCAATACTGTATCTTGTTTCATCCTTAAGTCGTCAGCAGTACAATGCGCCATTCTATCCGTACGATGTCGCGCAAGGGTACCATTATATAGGTGCTACTGCCATGGCGATCACATGTTGACTAAAGTTACAATGTGTGTACAAGTACTTTACCTGTAATTTTATACTAAATAATATTCGCAGGTACCCTCACATATACTACAATATTGTTACGAGTCGTGAGACTCGAATTAAAATGCCGTTAAAATCATAGAGAGTTTATTAGAACAACTCGTATAACAGAGGTACAAATATAACCGAACACAACAAGACCTAACGTAATGCAGAAGGCCGCAATTCAATAAAACGCGCAAATTCCGTCACTTATTAGATTCCCAATTGCAGTAGGTACACACGTCTCGCTTTCGTGGTTCTCGCTCGACTAACTACCCCTTCATCAGTTAATCCTTTTATACTCCGCAACTGCAATGTCCCAATATCTAAGCCGACTTAATCCGACACACCTGGCTAATGACTTCCGTAAAAGATTACAATATAACAATGGGCTGTTTTCTAATCACAAATTATAAACACAAAATAAACAAAAAAAAGACGACCATAAAAGAATTTACTAGTTCAAATGCCAACAGGTAATAATAACGTGTTTTTACAGATATGCAGCTGTGAATTTGTTTTTGTCGGTGCCTTTGATGTAACAATATTCATAAGCTTCTACGTGCGTAAAAATTATGAGGTTGCGATGTTTTGTATGATGGCAAAAAGTTATTAATTCAGTTTATTTATATTGTTAAGACGATGATATATGTCAAGAGCTATGAATGTCAAAGAAGCAAGTGAGGTGTGTAAGAATAAGCCTAAATGGCGCTCTGTTGTTCGTGCCTACCCCGCAAAGGACCTGGCGGAAGTTATGTATGTATGTATGTTAACCATTTCAGGTGTGGATAGGTACGTTGTCAACATGCAAGGATGGTACCCAGTTGCAGTGCAAAAGTGCTGACTCCAAAAACGTGTATATCCAAGACGCCATCGGGGAGGCCATTTTGCACGTCTGTGACGTCACGCCGCACGGAGTCCTGACCTTCCTCCCCTCCTATACTCTCATTGATCTGCTTATTAAGAGGTATGCTCATTATACTGCGGTTTCATCAGTTCATCTGCGTTAGAGTTAACGATATTCGGTCTTGTTCAGAGAGTTAGAGTAAGTTTGAACGCTTCTTTATGATTTTCAAAGAAGCGTTAAACTTACTCTAACTCAATATGGATATTGAGATGGATGGAATCCTTTCTCTTAGTTTGCCGTTGTACCAACTAGTACAGTGACTTGGTATAATAATATAGGCTGTGTTTATTTTTTTTTGAATCAGTCGATTTGATTCCTAACTGGGATAACAGACTTTACAAAAATCTGATCATAGTATCATTAGATCTTTTCTTTTCGTCAAAGTTGGCCTCGAGACTCCGTTGAGTGTTATTCGTTATTTCTTATGTTAAACATGTGTGTGTGTGTTATGTTAAACATTAAAACAAATAATCGTTAAACAATTTTCTTAAACAAGATAGAAAATCAAACAACTTTGATCTAAGAAATTTTAAATTTAATTGAATGTCGAATGTCGGCGACGCGACTCGTGAACGAATCTCAATGGATTTGTATGGCGGTAATCACTTGGAGACTAAAATCGTTGAGTATCGAAGATTGCGTAGCCTTGTACGAAGGACTTAGTTGAAAAACATGTGTCGGAATGAATAATCAATTGAATTGAAAATGGCGAATCTTTCAGCCATGCACGACTACATGACAGTGCTGTCATACCGAAGCTCCATCTACACGTTCTCCAAGACGGTGCCACCCGACGACATTCGGTCGTTGTCGGTTCGTAGGCGGAGCGTCGGTCCTAGGTCGCGTATGACCGACGACAAATAGACCAGCCCCTAATACGCGCTCTACACTCCTGTCTCGAGACGTGTTGGCAAATGTTTTGCCGAGACATGATGAGATTGAGAGCGGCCCTCCACATTCCCACTCACGCATTGCTCGTTCAGAACTCGTACAGCATGGACTTATTAGAAACGTTGCCGCTGTAGCTTTATATGCTGCAGCCTGCTAGCCTACTAGCCTAGACGAAGATACAACAGAACAAGGTAAAACGGTTTTTATAAAATGCCTTAAACAGATGCAAAACCTACAAATATTTGACGGGAGTGTGGGGTGGACTACACGAATGTAGGCGAGACTTGCCGAATAGGGCCTCTACACTCCCATATTCGGTTAGTCTCGTGTAGTTTTGCCGGGAATGAAGAGCGGCTTTAACACTTAGAAAAACGTTGCTCCATAAAATTTACCTGCCATGTGGATGCACACAAGTCCGCAAACTTTGTTAAGACACTTTTAATGGACGCCATTTTACGTTAATACGCCAATAATGTTCATACATGCTTTACAGGTGGCAACAAACTGGTGTTTGGAAAAAAATGCAGGCCTTAAAACACGTATTTAAAGAAGACCGAAATGGGAAAACGCATCACGAGATTATGGAGGTACACTCCTCGATTTTATTTAATAATCACAATGTTAGAGTGTGTTCAACTTTTGAGTTGTGTTCCGGCATTAGTGACTAGGTTCCAATATCCATTAAGAGGGCAGCAGCGCATTTGTAGTACCTTTGGTGTGCAAATGTCCATAGGCGATGGTAACCGCTTTCCATCAAGTGGGCCGTCTGCCTGTCTACTGAACAAAAAAAAAATGTTACCTCATCACTTACGCCAGATTCCTATATCTCTTACTTACTATTCGTTCAATTGCCTTGCTATTTTTGAAAACCTATATCTATCTATACATACATATAAATAAAATGGAGTGTCTGTTTGTAATATTGAAATAACCGCTTTTTACTACATGCATATGAATATATATACGGTACATGCACCAAAATATCATTTTTTACCATTTTTGGCTCTTTGTCTGTCTGTTTGTTCCGGCTGATCTCTGAAATGGCTGGACCTATTTTGACGACCGACCGACCCACTTTTATTGGCAGGTAGCTGATGTACCGAGGAGTAACGTAGGCTACTTTTATTTTAGAAAAATCTTTTATTTTGGAATTATGACGATTTTCAATCATCACGCGGGAGAGACCGCGGGGCGCAGCTAGGAATATTATAAAATTCTAAACATGTCGTATCTGTACATTGAATCTATATAAAAAAAAACAACTGGAATAGACTGTATAAAGATGGAGAATATGATGCAAATTTTTTAGATTTCTTGCCTGTTTGTTCGAGATTCACGTATAAACTACTGGGCCGATTTCCATTAGGCTTTCGCTGATTGACAGCAAATTATTAAACTTACAATCTGCTTTATTTTTCATCCTCCTGAATCCGGAATCCTGTGGGAATTTTTGTAAGAATGATTTAAAATCGCCTGATTAAAAAAATAGAATTCCAATATGACTTTCACTGGTCGATAGCTAATTTTCTGTAATAAAATGTATGATATTTGTTATCCGGCGAATCCCGCGAGAATTATCCCGGGAACGGATTGTAGTAATTCAGGTGCGTAAAGAATTACTTTGAACCGACACAGTTTTCATTCGAACGATAGCTCACACTCTTTTTTAAATGATGCGGTACTCTGTGTCCCGGGAATCCCGTGAAATTTCAAGTCAAGCGTGACGAACTATAGACATATCCTAGTATAATACACAAAAAGCCATTGTAAAAAGAAGAAGATCCAGAAAGAAGATCTCAGATACAAAAAGTATGGTTTAAAGTTTTTTTAAATGGGATTAGTGAGGAGGTTTTGTTTGTGTAGAAAATTTTAACTGTGAAATGTGACTTTCTCAAGTTGTCACTTAGACTCTATTGTTTGGCGTCAGACAAAGACCTACAATAATGGCTATGGCTAAGAGACAATACTAAACTTGAATGTACCTGGATATTTGACATTGACGAGATACACAACTAGTACAAAAAAGTAACTAAAAAAAATATTGCTGGTTACAGCACACAGGCTAATGACAATGACCTATATGATAGAAAGTTGTTACCATCGCCTATGAATATTTGCAACACCAGAGGCGCTGCCAGTGTGCTGCCAGCTTCAAGCGAGATTGATATATTTAGCCTTAATGCCCGAAATAACTCAAGGGGCCTTACTTATAATCGTTTCTTAAAATTAAAGAAACTGCTCACAACTGATTAGTGAAAATATTACCCAGAAACTCCTCTTTAGCCGTTTATTTCGGTACAAACTACGTTAGTTATCCAAATTTCGTTTATCTCTTAGGTAAACAACAGGCAATACACGTTTATGAGTGAAAAAAAAGGATAATAATGGCTTAGGGTCTGATTCTGATTCCCTTACTAAAGAGATGCGTAATCGTTCCTTAACGAGATTATTATAAGTAAGGCCATTAGTTGTTAAGACGGCTTACCCTGCCCACTGATTACTTCAGAACTCCTCGGTATTCCGTCCTTCGCCTTTAATGCCAGGGACACGCGTAAATGGCCTAGCCTCTCTGGCCCATCGGCGTCTTCCACTGCCGGGGGACTACTGTTGTTTTCTGGCATCTTCTGACTCTTCTTCTTCTTCTGCGAGCGGGCGGTTTCCGCAACTCGACGACAAAGCGCCTATTTTGCGTGCGAGGGTGGATGAGGGTTTACTCCATCCAGCCCAGCTCCTCCAGGAAGTCGACCAGCTTCTTGACGTTGCTGAAGACGTCTCGGAGGCTACCTGGGGCGTCCAGATACTTCGCCCTGTATTGAGCCACCCCTCCGCATTCAAGCAGGGCAAGGGCGGCTGTTTCTTCTGTCTCCAGGCATGCACTGCACAGGGGGCTGTCTCTTAAAATTGCCATGTCCAGTGGCTGCGCTAATAACTAGTCTCAGCCTGGACCGACTGAGCTTTAAGATGTTCCTGGAGAAACGCAGGTCTACTCGAGGCATTGCCAGCTTAGCTTGCCTGCAATCCTCCAAGCTGTCCCAAAGTTGTTGATGTAGTGCCCTTGTCCTTTGATTTAATTAATTTCTAAACCAACTGTGTGGCAAAGGCAGGAAAGGTTCCGGTCCAACCGGTTGGGTTTCGAACCTCTCCTTGCCATCTTCTGACTCTTATTGCGTGGTTTGGAGGAGAAGAGGTGGGAGTTCACGGAATATGTTTCCCCCCTATTTCCAAATCCTAGATCAGGGTAGGTTGCGCTTACTCGACTCTTATAACTGCCGCCCGAGCGCAGAATTATTAGTATTTTTTCTCCGTTCCTGCATCTGTAAAATAAGATAGAATTTGTTTTTCTGGTTTTGATTTTGAATGTGTATTGTAATTAGTGTTACTACAAAGACGTGGCGACGGACAAAGGGGCGTTACTCTTCGCCGTATACAGGGGTAAGGTTTCGGAAGGAATGGATTTCAAGGATCATCAAGCAAGAGCTGTTATCACGGTGAGATTTATTCATTTGAATCATCAGCATGACACACTAACTTCTATTATTACCATCGGTCTGACTGTTGAATATAAAAAAAATAAAATGACAATTATATTTTTTGGTAGTTGAGAGGTTACTTGAGTCTTTCGAATTATTAGTGATTTGTGTAACTTTTTATTCCACTAGATCTCTCGCGCTTAACGTCTGACTATCAACGCCAGTCAAACAGGCACAAAAATGTCGCTATAAAATTGTCCACACTTTGTATTACATGGATAACTGTATTCTTTAAAGGCTACATAAGTCAAGTGAATAAGCATGTACCCGACTTTGTTCACGTAATAAATGCTATCTCTCTTTTCATTCACCTTTCCCAATTATTTGCCACATACTCCTGTATTTTGCCACCGACCTCTGTCACACCAGAAAACATTAAATCATCCTTCACACAATCTATCCATCTTTTTGTGGTCTACATTGTAGGGTAACACCCTTCTTGTCACGTGACTTTCATCCCTCTCATTATGTGCCATACCACCTTAATTTCTTCTCGGATTTCAGTCACGGGTGCATCTTTCAAAGATCCCCTTATGTACTAATATCTCAGCTTATGAATTCTTGTAACACCACACGTAATACATGCAGATGTAGAGCCTACAAAAAGTTTATCGCTATTCGATTAGTCCGTGTGTCTTGATTTCAAACATCAGGCTGAAACTATTTGTATTTTTGAAGTGATTACTTTTTATGGAAAGGTCAACCGCTTCGTTACGTAACGCGTTACGGCGGCAGTCTGTCTGGCTTGCCCTTATCTCACGCTTACGGCACCTGTAGGCAGGCTCCTCCTCTCACTCTAACCCACAGCGCTAGCCGTATTTCAGTAATTAGATTAAATAATGATACTAATAAATTAATAATGAACATATACAAAATTCAAGAATTGTAACTAAGAATAAAATATATTTTATAATCAATAAAATATTTTATTAATAAATAACCTTTCCTTACATTATCATATTAATATACATAAAATTTAAGTAATAACTTAAGCTTTTCTCAAATTAAACAATTTCAATATTATATAGTTCTAATCCAGGGGTCGGCAACCTTTTCATCGGAAGAGTCAAAAATTACAATTCACGAAGTTTCAAAGTTTTTAAAGAGCCACATTTTTTTTCTTGCAAACAATAAATTATTACTTGCATAATTTAAGTGTTGCGAAAAAACGAAAAAGTCTATTTATTCATATATAAATAGTGTTTTTCACAATAAAAAGATAATATGCATGTGACATTATTAGAGAATTTATCATTATTAAATTAAAAAATGAAAACAAACATCAACTTACAACATTAACTTATGCTTCAATAACAAACAACTGGGCAAATTATTGAATTTGTTATTAATATAATATTATGTATATTATAACAAAAGAACCACAGCTTTACATCCAAAGAGCCGTATGTGGCTCGCGAGCCGCAGGTTGCAGACCCCGTTCTAATCAGATTAGTTTAAGTTATCACTTCTGTCGGCCTCCCGAGAGGCACATGTTTTTGAAGTTATACTTCTTTAGGCTCCTAACGGAAAAATGATGAGAGTAAATTTTTACGATGGGCGCGCACACCGTCACGCGAAACACCTACACCATGAAGTTAGCTATAGTCAACATTTTAGTTTTGAAGTTATACTATTACGATGCGCGCGCACACTGTCATGAAAAACCGACACCTGGAAGTTAGCTAGTTAACCGACACCTTGAAGTTAGCTATAGTCAATATTTTAATTTTTCTTTTGGTAATGTCGTTTTGTCTACAAACGTAGAATAAGGCAAAAGATAAAATTTTTGAAAAGATTTTTATCTAGATACGCCAAAGAAGTTAACTTCGAACGCGTGTACATAAGTACACACACACACATTTTTATTTATTAAGTGTTGTTTTTGTTTTGGTCTCAAGGTGGGTGTACCTTATCCGAACATGGGCGACATAGCGGTCCGCGCCAAAATAGACTACAACAATAGATACGCGACCGAGAGGAACCTTCTCAGAGGCAGCGAGTGGCTCAAAGTCCAGGCCTACAGGTGACACATGACTTAGTTGTTGACAGATTGTTCAGGGGCCCAATTATGCTATAACTATCTCGTCAAAATATACATACTTCGGTATTATATTAATCTCAATGGGATGCAAGTGGCAAACAACTCTGTTTTTAACTAATATTTATAAGCGAAAACTTGTCAGTTGAAGTTTTTCCACTTGTACGTTGTGATTCATTTTTCCACTTGTTCGTTGCGATTGGAACGAAGTTCCTTATCGCGCGTTGCAAAAGGGGACTAGGCGGAATAAATTAACACCAAAAGTTGTAACGACATTTTGCTATAGTTGTAAGCCGTGCGGCGTGCGCGTGTTTCTCCGTCTGTCTCTCTCTCTCTCTCTCTCTCATAGAAAGCAAGCCAGTTATTACTAAAATTCAGCCTACTGATTAAGTTTATATTACATTATATTTGTTAATAATATTATATTTTTTTATTATAACTTAAAAAATAAAATGTTATTACAATTCCTTACTGATTAATCGAAAGGAACTTCGTTCCATGCGACTGTCCCTTGACACCTCTCAAGTTTTTTTCCACTTGTACATTGAAGTTTCACTTTTAATATGTGTCCAGCACACATTTCGATTTTTTATTCAATTTTTGACTTAATCGGGTTTTATTGCAGGGCGTTGAATCAGGCTGTGGGCCGATGCGTGCGCCACCGCGGCGACTGGGGCGCGGTGCTGCTCGTCGACGCGCGTTTCTCGAGCGACGTCTACACGGAACACCTCTCCAAATGGCTCAAGGACATGGTAACTACTCACCATCATCTCAGCGTTAGATCTGGTTGCATTCATCACGATCTGAAGCCAGCATTTTCTCCGTGCAGGATCGGAGAAAGAGTACAATTTCCTGCTGCCGGGCGGACGACAAAACAACCAAAACGACAACAACAGAGCCAGGTGGCAGGCATTTGCCCAACTGGATGACTACCACCCCTGGTCTAGAGTATGCTGCCATAACAGCCTTGAGTTGTGTTCCGGCATTAGTGACCAGGTTCCAGTCTCCCTTAACCCTTGGTGTTGCAAATGTCCATAGGCGATGGTAACCGCTTTCCATCAAGTGGGCCGTCTGCCTGTCGGCTAAACTCCTGCAATAAAAATAAAAAAATCCTTGAACATACTTTTACTAGGAACTGTGGAGGTGGTGTGACTAGACATTTCTTCTCCACATAAACTAACCGGCTCCTGAACTTTTTCCATTGCTGGGGTTGACTTAAAATTTTATTTCTAAACTATAATTTTAAAAGTTAAAGTCTGTTTTTTAACTATGTTAATAATATTAGAATTTATCGAAACGTATGTCGTCTACCCGAGCGGCAGAAAACTAAAACGGTTTCGTTTTTAGTCTTGTCAAATAAGGCGAAAAAGAGGCAAATCTCGAAATCCAATATTTCTTATTGCACGAGTTGAGCAGACAGACAGAGGCTGACCTGATGAAAAGCCGTGACCGTCGCCTATGGTACATTTGTAACACCAATTTGCTGCCGCTCTCTAAAGGGTGACTGGAACGTGACCTCTTATGACAGAATACTAGTCAAGGTTGTTATGGTGGCATACTCTAGATAACCTAGACCAGGGGTGTTATAAACATACCTTTATTCAGTATTCTAAACATAACTGAAATAATGGAGGTCAAAGTTCTCAAAATGGTTTTTTGTAATATTGCTTCATGTGCAATTTTTTTTTCAAGGTGCTTTTTAATCACACGGATACGTCAACCCCATCGTACCGTAATTTAACTTAATTTACATACAATATATTGTAAAAAAAATATAGAAGTTGTTGACCAGTGTTTTTCAACCTGTGGGTCGATACCCCAAGGGGGGTCGCAATGCCTGGCTGGGGGGGTCACCGGCAAAAAGGAAAGGCAATTTAAATTTATACCTCGTACTTAGGTCTTTCTACGCTCAGTAGCGTTTTGTAGAGTATAGCTTCTAATAATGAATATAGGTGACTATATAGAGAAAAACAAAAACTTAGTCTTATAAATTACTAACTTGTCTGTCTGTATCCCAAGGGGGTCGCCAACATTATTCAACCTGTAAAGGAGTCGCGTATTCAAAAAGATTGAAAAGCACTGTTGTAGACCATAAAGCTCCCTACAAGTTTGGCTTTAAAGTTTTCTATATGTTAACCGTGTTTGAGATAAAGTGCAAAACCCACAACACTTAAGGGTTTTTATATATGAATGAATGTATGAATGCAAAACTCTTTATTGTTCATCATAACTTAAACATAGACATTTAATATAAATACGTTTCCATTAGAACAATGTAATATCTTAAGTTTTCGCGACTTGTATACATAATAAAACTATGTTTTATTAAGGTTTTTATAGTTATTGGCCTTCACTTCGAGATGAAATCCTAATTTGGCTAGTCTTTTTGTCTTTAATTTAACTACGGCGCAATAAAAACAAGAAATTAAATATCTTCTTCCTTTTACAGTTGGGCAACAACCACTTTACCTTCGAGAAACTATTGAACAGTTCTAACAATTTGGAAGCGTTTATGAAGAAATGACTTTACAAGAAGCAAAAGGTATATAAGTAAACGTCAAGAATATCGCCCTTATTCATAAGTTATACGAAGTTTATGGGCTCGTGTTATATTTTTTTAATCGAATGCGATTATGACGAACACTTTCTTTAGCTTTTGACTATTATGAATAAGGGTTTATATTAAGTTTAAACGTTTTAATCTACAATCGGAAGATAGTGTTTAGAGAAAGAGAAACAGTGTGTAATGGACACGTGGGTACAAATCACTCAAAACCCAGTAAAGGGTTCCGTAGTTGACCTACACCCAGTGAAATTGCTATTTAGCTACGGAATAAAAAAAACTATATTCTCAAATATCCCTATATCTCACAAACTCAATGCATGTAGTACCTCGATTTTTTTCAGAATTTTCTACTAGATAGTTGAATAAATTAGAGGGGAATACAAATTTTAACCATAATAGTGTTACGTGCGAGCGGGGTACGCACTTATGGATTGGAAGAAAACACCAGTTTTTAACTAAACGCTTTTATTAACTTACACAGCCGCACGCAATATCTCTCACTCTCACTCACAATACTGTCGGTGATATTGCGTGGAGGTGATCCTCCGATGTTACCGCATGTAGCTTGCTTCTGGTTCTTCAACTATGCTACACACCTCCTTCACATAACTGCCCACTAAACTTGTCACTAAATTCGCCATTTTACTCGTCACTGTCTTCTATTAAACCTCTCTTCGCACTCTTCCGTATCGCACATGTCGCTTCAGTGTCTTGAACTGAACTCAACTCTAAACTGCCCGGGCGTCACTGCTTATATACCCGGAAGAATCTTCTAGAACCCATATATTTGATTGAAATCGGTTGAGTAGTTTAGGAGTCCATCGCGGACAAACACGTGGAACACACGAGATTTATATATATTAGATATATATATATATATATATATATAATATATATATATATATATATATATACGGATATATATATCCGTCCTTGTCTTTTCCTTCCAGAATCTTGTACCTTTTTCTAAGTCTTGCGACCGGTTTACGCTGCCGGAAAGTTCTACCCTCGGTCGCCACAATAGGTTAAAATTTCTATTTCCCCCTCTAATTTATTCATTGACTTAAAGTCACTGACGAATTTAAGTTTGTTTATTTTTGTTGTATATGTAAGATTATTTTAAGTAACATAGTGGTTATTTTAAGTGACAAGACTTAAAAAAGCAATGTTAAGGTTGTTTGGGCATGTAGGGAGAATGGATGAAAGCAGAATCACGAAACATTTTTATGACAGCAATATGAAGGGTACAGTCAATGCTGGTAGACCGCAACCTACTCACCATGATCAAGTTGAACATACTTTGAAAAAAGGTCAGACTGAAAAAGATTTAAATAAGCGTGTGTATATGAATAATCTAATGGTGGCAGACGAAGCGAACAGTTTGTCAGGATCGTCACAGGAGACCCATCGTCTCTTCCTACCCCAATCAGACATAGGCGTGACAATATTTATGTAGGGGATGGTGATTATAGATGGTTGGCTCGATCTTAGCTCGATAAAATGAAACAAAACTTCTTCGATATAATACTTTAATCTCGTTTGAAACAACTTTTCTCGATACACCTTAATAAGTACATCTTAATTTTCAAACACCTTTCGCACCGTAATCGACTGTTGATTTCAATCATTCACTCGTTGCTACTTAATTCAATCTCCTTTCATTCCATAGTTGAACGATTCTCAAATGAAATTGAAATTGAATAATGTATTTTTTTATTATGCTTGTCTTTCCGATTATACGCTACCACGTCTAAAACGTGGTAGCGTATAACCGATAGTAAGGCAATCGAATTGTCAGTAAGATATATTCTATTGTAAAACGATGCCTTTAAATTCTTTACGTAATAAGTTCCTTGAGAATAATGACAATTGAGTTAAAAGTACTGTGATTCCGTTGGGACAAGCAATTGCCATGCCAATTGGCAGTGTATTTGTTTTTATCGTTTCTCCATAAAATTGACTTACTTTTCTTGTTTTTATATTTTTTATTGATAATTTGATGTCGTCTGTATGATGGGCTATTATTATCCAAAAACCTTAGACGTTGTCACATACATGTGACAATTTTAACAGTATACTATAAGCGAAATTGTCTAGTCGTATTTTTTATAAAGTTACAATCTGTGGACAAACTTAGACTGACTTTGGCTCTTTGTTATCGACATGAGGCTGTGCTATAGAACTTTTTCATACAAAAATCAGATATCATGTAGCTTCTGAAATTAATTGGAAAGCTCTAGATTATAGCGAGGACTTAGTTTTTTACTTCTCACGACTTAAATATACTCTTTAAACATATTTTACAGGTGTCTCATGTTTCAAGTTTTTATTATTTTATCTGTTTCAATTTTATTCTATAATACTTTTAATCAAAATGTGATTGGCAAAAAAGCCGTTATTAATGTGTGTTATAAAATTATGTAAATCCATTGAATAAGTTTTTTATGACAATAATAAATAAAATATTTTAAACATGATTAGTTTTATTACCTTACATTAATAATAATAATTTAATATATCACAGTTAACTTATTAACTCTTGGGTGAAGATCAGGTACTGGTCGCTTCTTCTTTTTAGCTCTGTAAACGAAAATTCACTGGTTAATTTAACATATTACTTGTATATACAAAGTTTAATTCCGTATAAATCAATATTTTTCACCGACTTCCAAAAGGAGGAGGTTCTTAAATCGTCATTTTTTTGTGTTGTTATGTGATTTCACCGTCAATTGTAGACCGATTTCCAACAAGTTTTATTCTAAAGAGTATACTTCTGTGATCCCATTGTTACCAAGTCAGGATCTGATGAGTGGATTCCGGAGAAATCGAGAGCTACTCTTGTTGAAGAGCGCCGAGTGCCTACACTCTTCGAAAGACAAACTTGTATATGCTTACCAGTGGAAAGCCTACAGCCTAAAATCTCCTACACCTATACATATGACATCAAGATGGCTGTATTGCGCTCTTTGGAAAAGAACTTTTAAAGGCAAATTTGGTTTTGCTAGCCATTTGCGCTCGAACAGCCGAACTTGACAAGGTTCGCCGGATACGTCAAGGAGGTCTATATATATTTCTAAAGCTATTCAAGTATTTTTACAATTAAAGAACGGAAGATTTTATTTTTCAAAAACAAAACCGTTTTCAAACTAAAAAGCAAAATATAAACTTATTCTACAACATCCAGAAGTCGGTGCCAAGCAAAGCATGAAAAACAAATACAACATTGCAAAAAGCGCCACATTCCAATATTGTAAAATTACTTTCTAGTTTGGAGTTCGTTTATTATTGTTAAAAAAATATTTAATCAACTAAAAATTAATTTGCAAAATTTCATGAAAATATGTCATGTGTTAGACGGTGAAGAAGTAAATCTTATATATAAAATTCTCGTGTCACAGTGTTCGTTACCATACTCCTCCAAAACGGCTTGACCGATTCTCATGACATTTTGTGTGCATATTGGGTAGGTCTGAGAATAGGACATCTATTTTTCATCCCCCTAAATGTTAAGGGTAGTCCAGAAAGAAAAGAAAGAAAGAATTTTTCGGGATAAAAAGTATCCTATCTTCATTCTCGGCATCGAAAACATATATATACTGAGTTTCAGACAAATCGGTCCAGTAGTTTTTACGTGAAAACGGAACAAGCAGACAGAGTTACTTTCGCATTTATAATATTAATAGGGATTATCAGATAAAATAATGTGTATTCGTTTGTCGGCACCTATGCAAAATGGAACCAAGAGTTTTGAGAAAAAGCCGTTTTTATTATTAAAATTTTGCATACAAAAAAATGTCTATATTTCGGTAAAAAAAGTTGAATATTGTATATTATATTTTGTCCTATATATCCAAGTAAACCTTTTAAGTGTCTGGATTACCATGGGTCATGGATCTTGTTAGTTTCTCTTGGTGTTTTTTGGGTTAGCTACTTCGTGATAAAAGTGTTGTCAGATCGTTATGAGTCTTATTGAGTCCATAGAAGGTGCATTTTGAAAGCCTTCTGCATCCTTAAACCAATTTGGGCATGTTTGTGGATTGGTTCTGTTTTGCATAAATAGGTCCAATATTGAACTGTGAAATTTCCATAGCGACTCACAATTTTTTCCGCTCCTTGCACGACCGCTCGTGCCTTTTGAGGTGCGAGGACTGGCCGAATCTGCGCGCGCAAGCCTCGCACACGTACGGACGCACGCCCGTGTGACTTCTGCGAATAAGCAAGTGAAACCACATACTTAATAATATAATAAATTGTTTATTTTACTGTTTTAGTGGAAACTTTTATGCACATTATTTTTATTTTTCTATTTTTATTTTAATTAATTAATCTTAATCGATAAGCAAATGAATGGCCGGTAAAACGTGGAGCTGACCAATAATGTATGGATGGAGATTTTTTTTTTTTTTTTTAATCTTTATTATATGGGGTTTTGTCACTTTGTGATAATGTTACCCCGTCCAATCTTACAATAATATCTCCTTCCTTAAACTCTAAATACACTGATATAATAACTGAACGAGCACTCTGGCCTCCCCAGAAAATGGAGAAGACAGAATACTCGTCCAGTTACCGACATTGTAATCGACCGGAAGCTGACGCCGCAACGCCTCGCCCCGGACACACTCCGCCAACACGTGATAAATATCTTCAATTTTTTGGCATTCAGAGCAGTTTGGTGAACTCGAAACCTTCATCATATATTTAAACTTATTTGAAGAAATGTGCCCGGAGCGAAGTCTTAGTAGAGCTACAATAGTTTTCCTGTCCAATTCCATGGATGTCAAAGCGAACCACGGACATCGAGGGAGCCGACACTGGATGGTCTTGTACCATATGCCCTTCGAAAGTGATCGTTCATCAAAATACTCTTGCCACTGCTCTCTGATATGCATTTTAACGCAACTCAATGTTTCTGTGTGGGTTGCGGAACAGTGGTACAAGATGCCCTCAGTGGTGGCCTGCCTCGCTGCTTTGTCGGCTTCCTCGTTACCCATGACGCCTACGTGGGAGGGTATCCACTGGAAGACCACTTCCTTTTTTGCAGCATGAAGTTCACGGATGGATTTTAGGATGTTGTAGGCTATCGGGAGACCTCGAAAAGTCGAGGTTAACCGAGCCAAATGCATAAGGGCGCTTTTGGAATCCGATAAAATTACAATTTTACTGACTTCCAAAGTACCAGCATATGATAGAGCTTCGAATACCGCTATCAATTCACAGTGTAATATTGAAACCTGTGCATTTAATTTAAACCGTGCGCATACGTTGGCCTGTGGGTCCACAAAAGCAGATCCACAGCCCAACTCATCCTTTGATCCATCCGTGTAAATCTTATAATGTGTATTGTATACCCGATTAACATATTCACAACATAAATCATGTAATTTGACAACATTGAAATGTCTTTTGGCACATATCACTTTATCAATTGCAGTCTTTATATTTAAAGATATATCATATGTCGTAATCCAATCTTTAAGAGAAAAAATTAACGGCTTAGTATGACAATCTACAGAATAATTACTGTAACTCTGGCGAGTCTCAACCAACAGTGGCAGCTTCTTTCTCACCCAAAGCTCATTCCGACATAAACTATTTAATTCGTCTACTACATGTAACGTGTTGTTATTCTTAATTGATTTAGATCTAAGCCAAAATTTAGCAGCCAGGTATCGCCTTCGAATAAAAAGCGGCTGAAGACACAACTCGCTCTCCATGACGTGAATGGGCGTAGTCCTTATAAAACCGCCTATTATTCTCATCGCTTGATTTTGCACTTTATCTAGCTTATACAAATGAGTTTTCGCACTACTATCATACAAAAAAGAACCATAGTCAAGTCTGCTTCTAATTATAGATATATAAAGTAACCTTAAATATTTTGGATGGATACCCCATTTCGAACCTGCTAAAATTTTAAATATATTTAAAAATTTAAGAACTTTTTCCCTTATTTCATTTATATGACGACCCCATTTTAAGTAACTGTCGAACCACATGCCTAAATATTTAATACTCTGAGTTTGTTGGATTCTTTCATTATTTATGAATAAATTTATACTCATTCTATTTGTATTTCTAGTTCCTTTTGTGAATACACAAAATTTAGTTTTCCTGTAAGAAATATCTAAACCAATTCTTGTGATTAGAGTTTCAAATATTAACAAAGATTCTTGAATGACAGATATACCGTCATCAATATTGTCAAAACTGGTATAAAGAACAAAATCATCAGCGTACTACGATATGAATATTGAATTTAACTGTTTACAGATATGAATAGTAGCTACATTAAATAAGAGTGGGGATAAAGGATCCCCTTGAGCTATGCCCGTTCCAGTGGTTCTACAAATGAGCTCGCTATTATCTAATTCCAGAATTAATTGCCTGTCGTGTAAAAATTGCCAAAGATATTTGCATAATAATCTTCCTACCCCCAGATTGTCCAAAGTGTTTAGAAGGCTAATTACATTCACGTTATTGTAGGCGTTATTGATATCCAAGAAGCATGCCACTGTGACTTGACCCCTGCTAAACCCGCTTTGTATTCGTGACACTAATCTAGTTAAATTGTCCATACAAGATCGGAATCTTCGAAAACCTACAGTATCTTCAGAAAAACTATCGTTTTTCTCTAAATACCATTCTATTCTACGCGTTATAATTAAATGAAATATCTTGCATGAACAAGATAACAAAGAAATAGGTCTTATATTTGGTGCAGAACTGACGTTATTATTAGCTTTAGGTATAGGAACTATTTTAATTTCCTTCCACTGACTTGGAACAAAACTAGAAAATAAGAATCTATTGTATAAAGACACCAGAACTTTTTTGGCTTTATCTGGGAGATTTTTAAACATAGAATATGATATTCCATCCACCCCTGGTGCTGTGTCCGAGTCTTTGATGTTGTTAGTTAGTTCCTGTATTGAAATTGGTGAACAAAGTTGAAGATTTTTGCTACAAAATATAGGCTCCGCGGGCACTGAAGAGTCAGGTGCTAAACTACATAATAAAGATTCGGCCGTCTCTCGATCTATACTATTTCTAGCAAATTTACATCCTTTGAGCCATTTCATCTTAGCCCACATTTCACTTAAAGATGTTGTAACGTCCATTCCATCACAAAAGGTTTTCCATGCCTGACTTTTAGCAGAGCGAATCATTTTTTGTGCAATTCTTATTTTGTTTTGTAGCACTTCTAAATTAGTTGGTGTAGGGTTTTTCCTGAAAATAGCAAGAGCGCGGCGACGTTCAGCAATAGCTTTAGATATTTCTTGATTCCAATACGGTTTAGGCGTAAACTTTTTTTGACGCAAAGAATGGTCACAAATTTTGATGTAAGGGATAGATTCATCAGCAGCTTTGTTAATTAAACCGATAAAAGTATCATACGCAGACTGATGGTCCTCTGAAAGAGTCAAATTACCAAGCTCTTTTTCAATGACAGTCTTGTAATGTACCCAGTTAGCTCTCTTGAAATTTCGCTTACGTGCTCGTGAATAGGGTACAACACAATCTACATTCATTTTAATTATTAGATGATCGCTTCCTAGAGTTTCATTTAAGACCCTCCAATTAAATTTCAAAGCTATGTCTGCAGAAGCTGTTGATAAGTCAGGGGAAGATTTTTGTACTGTGCCATTAACCAATTTGACTCTTGTAGGGGTCCCGTCATTTAAAGTGATAAAGTTATTATCTACTAAAGAGTCGAAAATTTGGTCACCCCTTAAATTAGTTTTACTGGACCAATTAGTATGGTGGCCATTAAGGTCTCCTGCGATTATAGTTTTTCTTCCGGCTAAACTAAAGACTTGATTCCAATCTCTTAAGGAAGTATTAGCAGAAGAAGGGCAGTATATAGAGTACACATTTTCTAATTTATCACAGTTCAATATCTTGACATGAACTATTTCTATCTGCGCATTGAGTAGTTTATCATTATATTGCATAGCCTTTATTGATTTATGAGTTAAAATTGCCACCCCACCATATCCGTCACAGCGATCCATTCTGAAAATATTATATCCATTTATACGAAAGTCTTTGTCTTTATCCAGCCAGGTCTCGCTAATAATGGCAATATGTATCTTCTCCCGATTCAACAAAACTTCTAAGTCCAAACCTTTTTGACGAATACTTTGTGCATTCCACTGCAATATATTTATTTGGTCATTGATATCCATAATTGTTTTATTAAGTTACCAATTGACCCTCCAGTAATAAATTCCCCGATAAATGATAAAATCTCTTCTAGTATAATACTTCCGCATTCCTTTATTTTGTCCTCCCAAGAACTGAATGATTTTCCCAAAAGTATTTTCTTCAACTTGTTAAATAATATTTGCCACGCAATTTGTTTTTTCATTCTGGGTCTATTCTCATCATTGAAATCCGTTTCTACATTCATAATACTATCATTATCACTACTAGAGTCACCATGTTCAAACATATTATAATCCTCCTTTTCATTATTGTCTTTCCTTCCAGTACTTGTTTTCTCTAACGTAGACTTCTTACCCGTTTTTCCTCTCGATTTTTTTGTCACAGAAGCATAAGTGTCACCTCTATCAAGGTTAAGCGATAATCCGTCTTCTAAGTCAGTTTCTCTCACGTAACTTGATATTTCTACATTTTGATCCAATTGATATGATTTATTATATGTTGTTGTCGCTGGCGCATTATAAATCTCTATTGCTCGACTATAAGTGCAATTCTGTTTGGACATAATGTCCCTTAGAGTCTTTTCCTTTATAAACATAGGGCATATTTTTGATAGCGACATATGCTTCCCACGACAGTTAACACATTTAAAGTTTATTGTAGTACAATTATCATGGTCCCCACCACATTTTGGGCATACTATTTTTTCGCAGAACAAGTCTTATGGGTGTGGCCAAGCCTCCAGCAACTGGAACATTGGGAGACTCTGTGCACGTAGGGGTACACTACAACATTAATGTGATTAATTTTAACGTGTGTAGGAATAAAAGGACCCTTAAAACCAAGACGTACGGTTTCTGATGGCACCCAAGAACCGTTCTCTGTATGGCGGCGATCAAGCCTTTTTATAGAGTAAAGTACCACCGAATCCGGACAAATAATGTCTTTTAACATTTCTTCCTCTGACAAGTCTAATTCTACGTCTTTTATAATCCCGTAAGAGATGCCTACTTCTGACGCTGCATGGAATCTCCAGCCTAAATTTAGAAGCTCTTGACATTTCATAATTGAAGAAGCATGTACTTCCGAATCAAACTCAATTTTTACACGATATGGGCTCAAATATCTTGTGTTGATAATGCCCATTACTTTGTGAAGACTCAGTATACGAGCCAATGCAAACTGTTTTGGTAATATATTTTTAGCAGTGACGATTATTGCGTGCGTTTCATTCTCTTTGTGGGTGCGATTCTTTTTATCTTTCCCTCTTACCTCAATCCATTCTTCTTCTGTCTGCATCGCTTGTTGTTTGCCTCTTTTACTGAAAATCAGTTTCCTTTTCTTACCAGGACCTATTGACACTTCCACCGTCCCGTCTGCCGCCTGAGTTAAATTCTCAATCTCATAAATTTTTCCATCACTCCCACCATTTTCTTCAAAAATTTGTCCGTCCAAACATTCCACATCTTCCATATTATTTTCCTCCAAAAGTTGTTCATCTATACAATCGTCAAAAACCACTAAACCACTATCATTACTCATTGCACGGCTCGCCCGTCGCAGGCGGCCACGCGTTATAAAGTTCAAGCACAATAAAAGTAGGTAGTTGCAAAAACTCGGTTACAAACGTGTTAGTCGCGTATTAACGACCGACAGTCGACCGTTTCGTTCGCCTGCCGAGACGAGACTGGATGGAGATTTGTAAATTCTCTAAAGAAACAAACAGCATCAAAACTCATACGACATACCGTTCATGCTTGTCGAGGTCGCTTTTCTTGTAAAACTTCTTGTCGCAGTCTTTCTGCTGGCACTTGTATTGCGCTATACCTTCATGGTCTCGCTCCATGTGACTTTTTAACTATAAAGAGAAACAAAAGAGAATATAGCTATCTAATAAATAAACATTTTGCTTTTTTCTTTAATTCATTCAATATTTATTCCCTCTCCAACAACAATGATCCACTTTTCCTTTCTAATATGACAGATACCATGGCTACGTTTTATAAAAGACTCACAACGACCACGTTTACGACCGCAATTTTTCCCGTCACACTTGCTTGCTGACGTTACAATCATAAACTAGTGCAGAGTTTTCAAATTCAAATTGCTTTCAGATTGCTTTCAACCTTTTTGAATACACGACCCCTTTACAAGATGAAAAATTTTGGCGACCCCCTTGGGCTATAGACAGAACAAAAAATTAGTAATTTCAAAGACTATGTTTACGTTTTTCTCTATTTTGTTACCCACAATCATTATTAGAGCCTTATTGCTCTGCAAAAAGCTGCTGAGCTTAGAAAGTACCTAAGTACGAGGTATAAATCTAAATTGCCTCTTCCCTTTTGCCAGCGACCCCCCGAGCAAGGCTCTGGCGACCCTCAGATTGAAAAACACTGCTCTAGTGGAACGGATTATGGGGCTTTGATGTCATAAAACGGCGTAATACACAAATGTCATTGGTTGATTTAAAAATCGCGCCTTTTTCAGTGTCAAGGGATAGAGAGAGATAATGCTCTGTGGTCAACGCCCGCTTCGATCCACCTCTTGACATCTATCGTTGTTAGTATGCTGTGTTCGAAAATGATGACGTCATTGGTGACATTTTCACCACGACTATAACGACCGCGGTCGTCATGCGGAACGGCAGACGGAGCATTTTGAGTGTTGTGAGACACTAGAGGAACGCGTCCCACGTAAAATGTATAGGGTAGATGAGTCTGGCAAATTGAGACGCTTTTAATCATTTTACAAAACGCCGAGACCCCAAGATTTTATGAGAAGAGCAAGTCGTGATGCCATTGCTTAAAGAATCACATGGAATATTAATTCTTGTTTAAACAAATATTAAAATGATTTTTATCCATTCGTTCTTAATCATTCTGGAAACAGGAAGGATATAAATAAATACCCTGCTTACTTGCCGTGACACATAATAATGCAGTATTACTGATATTATTTTTTTAAGAACAGACGAGCGTGCATGACAGGAGCTACGAATGTCAAAGAAGCAAGTGAGGTGTGTAAGAATAAGCCTCAATGGCGCTCTATTGTTCGTGCCTACCCCAGAAGGGACCTGGCGTGAAGTTATGTATGTATGTATTATTTATAAATCATGTTAGTTATGTTCGCCCATGTGTAGTGTCTTATAAAAGTAGTTTTCTCTCTGTGTAAGTGACGCCATAGTCACTATCACTCAAGCTTGGAATCCCAGTTGGGTTCGTATCGATTCGATCATAGACTTCGGAGACTGGGGTCTACTTCCTATTTCTTCTCCACTTTGCACATTCTTCGGTATCCCTTATTACGAGACCATAAATTCACTTACCAACCATGCGGCCTTGTAGCTCTTGTCGCATAGTCCACACGCGTGATTTGGATCGACGCCGGGCGTGTGGTGTGAGCGCATGTGCTTGTTCAGAGTCGACTTGTAGCTGAACTTAGCGGTGCAAACCCTACATGTGTGCCGGCGCAAAGAAGGCTCATGGGTGGCTATATAAAAATACATTTTGTAATTAACATAACTAAATTTGATAGACAATACATACACAATTTCATAGATAGATAACTCTTTATTGTGACAAGTATTATTTTATGTATGCAAAGGATGGTCTTATAGCTAAAAAGCGATCTCTTCCAGGCAACCTATATATACAATCCCTTAATGTAAATGTAACGACTAAAATAATTGTGAATAGATTCCTACACTTTAAACACTTCAAATTTAATAAAATCGCGTTTTAATCGCGGTGATTTATTTGATTTTTATTATTCCGACGTTTCGGCCAGTTTTCAGTAACGTGATCACGAAAAACAAAGATGTCAAGTGTCAATACGTATTGTTAATTTAGCCTACTCATTTAACTAATTTAATTTTAATTTTTTAGTGAACCATCTATAACTTACACATTGATGGTAAGCAGTAAAGGCGCGTTTTTGTTATAATAAGACATAGGCTACATAATGTATTAGATAAAAAAAATAAAGTAGGTACTTACCAATATGAGACTCATAATTACACTTCTTAGCAAACAACTTGTCACAATTCGGACAGACATAAAGCTTACGCTTTTTTACTTTAACTTTCTTCTCTTCCTTTTGGTCGGTCTGTTTTGTTGCTTCAGTAATTGCTACTACATCCACAACATTTTAGTAGTTTGTACTAACTCTGCATTGTTAATGGAGCATAAATTCTCCTCTACAGCTCTATTTTGGCCTGATTTAGTAACTTCATCTACTAAACTAACCCCAATATTCAAAATGTCTGTTAATTTTTCTGCATCTATTTCTTTATTAATACTTATAATAAAAGTATCGTCATGTTCTGTACATATATACTGCACTTTGTTTTCTCCTATAAGCTGATTCAGATTTGCAGCTAAATTTGTGCTAGCATCTAAATCAACATCACTTTCAAATATTGTTGCACATTCATTGACTGAAATTGTTGGATTCTCAAAGTATTCATTAGTTTTATCCTCTACAGATACGGCGGGTGCATTTAGCAATTCATCTGGCAAATGCTCAGCTTTTACTTGATATAATGAATTCATAAGATCCTGATCTAAACTTCGACCGCAATCAGCTAAATCAAATAATATCTCAGAGGTTTTATCAGCAGGACAATCTATGTCGTTTGTGAATATGTGATTAGTTTGGAGACTATCAAAATCAATATCGTTCAATAACAATTCATCGTCTAACATGTGCAGTTGATTCATATCTTTTAAAAGTTCATACTGCATCAAATTATCAACATTTGCAGCATCATATTGGTTGTTATATGCATTTAATATGTCGCTATGCGTATTCATTGTCATGTAGTCATCTTCAGCTGAAAGTATGTCATCTACTATGTACTCCTCAGTGCCTTGTGGATCACTGTTTATGTGATTACTTTTGTCTTGTTTCTCTTTTTCTTCTGGTGTATTATTAGTGTGTGCTCTGTAACATATTTTCTTAAAAATAAATATAATTTTGGTACTAGAACTTTTCTGGAGTAACTCTTACTATAAGATTTCATTAATATAAATTGATTATATGTAAATACAGATCCCATCAAAACAATTTATTCCTTGTGACAAAATTCATAAATGGAGATGAGGGTGTTCAACCACATAATCTGATTTTTATCTCAAAGCTATAAATTTGAATACATGCTACGAATAGTTGTGGTGAAAATTAACTAGACGGTGTTACACGTTTTAACGTCGATTTTTCTCATACATTTAAAATTTCATCCTACTTACATGACAGTTCTATATTATAGACTTTGTTCTGCCGCAGCTGTATTACGAGTTTAATTTCAAATCATAAATCCTTTGTATAGTTTACGAGATATTTCGAACAGAGGGTTTTCTCCGTTTATGAAGGTACACATGAACCAAATTATATTATATGATAACCACAAAATTAGCTAGTTGAAGTGGCAGTGGGCCGGTCACGTCTGTCGCAGGACCGACGACCGATGGAACAGACGAGTCCTGGAGTGGAGACCACGTCTCCAGCCCGGTGAACCGAGATTGGCTAAAGAAGATCATTCGATTCCGCTTACGTAATCTTCAGTTTATTCATCACAGAAACTATTTATCTTTCGGAACATAGTATATGCATACTGGTTACTGGAAGTATATTTTTCATTAATAAATTTTCGTTTATTAATAAACATTTTTTCATGTGAACCAGGGTCGTCAAGAAGTAGCTTTCCATCAGGTAGGCCATCAGCCTGTCTGCTGTATTTTTGCACTAAAAAAAGTAACCAATAAACAACTACTAAATTCTTAGTTAAAATGTTTTGTAAACTTCTGATTAACCCACCGGTGGCTCATTCAAAAGACTTGTGTTGGTTTCATGGCTAGAAAGCATGCAAAGCTAATGTATTTTTTTGACCACATAAATTGTTATATTTACATCTTGATGGTGAAAGAAAACATCATGAGGAATCCTCCACATCAAAATATTCGGGGTATGGAAAATAATGCTTCTGCCCAAAAATTGGGAGACTTTAGACCAGCAGTGGGATAAATAATTCCCGATATTATAATAAACTTGCTCCATGCATCATTAGCTACATTTATGTTAGTTACTGAGTTATCTTTATTTATTTATTTTTATTGCAGGAGTTCAGCAGGCAGGCAGACAGGCCACTTAATGGAAAGCGGTTACTATTGCCTATGGACATTTGCAACCCCCAAAGGTGCTACAAATGCGCTGCTGCTCTCTTAAGAAAGACTGGAACCCGGTCATTAATGCCGGAACACAACACAAGGTTATTATAGCGACATACTTTCCACCAGGGGTGGTAGCCATCCAGTCGGGCAAATGCCCTATCACCTGGCTGTATCTGGCTTATCTGTCAATAGTTACCATTATTATTAAATGCATCTGAAATAATGCAATAAGCTCTTGGCTGAATCTGGATGATAGTCACTAATATTAACATTACCCCAGGCGTAATGGAGAGCATATGAAATATTACCTGACACAATGTTCGAGGAGTGCACTCTTGTACTGGAATACCATGCCACAGACTCTACAATAGTTCTTTCTGGTCGTTTTATCAACAACTTCTGAGGATTCTGGTTGACTGTTGCGTCCCGTGCAATTTTTCCGGTGACGGTTCAATGACGCTATCTAACATTTAAACCATATTAAAATAAACACGTAATATCTGAAGGTTCTTGGAAGAACTATTTCTGAAGTATTTAGTCATTTTTATTATTTTACTAGCTGTCCCGGCCGACGTCTTCATGCCCGGAAAAGCTTCAATCGATACGCCGACAGCAGAGCCAATTGTGAACCAACTCAGAAACCTTTGGCTCATGCACAACAACTTTGCTAAAGATCATCACATGATCAAATGTATAGTTTACGATTCTATAAAGGACATACAGACAAACATTCTTTTTTATATATCAGAAGAAGATTTCTCGGACTCAAAAATTATTGGACACAAATACAGTCTATTTCAAATAGACTGTATTTCTGTCAGACTAGAAATATAAAAGAGAATTTCGTTAATAAAGAATAAACTGATTGTAATATAACGATGGGTGAAAGGCTATTTGTTTTAAACGACACTTTTATTAATTGTCGGGAGAAAAGTTTAAAGTTTCTAATGACCCAGAAAAACACATCACTAACGAACTATGTCCCATATTTAAAAAAAACGAACATCTGTAGTCTGAAACTAGAGATCAGGTTCTTTATATTTTTTTAAGTTGAGACATTAGGATGAAAAATCCATCTTGTTGAGTATCACACAAAATGTCGCTTAAAACAAATAGCCTTTCACCCCTCGATAAGATTATTACATAATTAAAATTTATATTTATTTCCTAGGCAAGCTACAAATTACCGTTTTTTAGGATGAGTCAGCCATCCTATTGAAAAAGACTAACTAGATTACAGAGGACACAAAAGAAAAATATTATATACTAAGATGTAGCCGCAAGTTCGTTCACGCTTGACTTGAAATTCCCGTGTGATCCCTGTGACACAGCATTCAAGCTGAGTTTCAGCCAAATCCGTGCCAAAGTCTTTCCGTGAAAACGGTACAAACAAACAGACAGGATTACTTTCGCATTTCTAAAATTAATAGGGACTAGCTATCCTGGCAGACATTGCCCTGCCCTACAAAAATAAAATTTAGAACCCGATTGCAATGTCACCTACCAATTCCTGTATCCACCTGAACACACACAAAAAATTCATCTAAATTGGTCCACCCGTTTAGGAGTCCAGTCACATACACACGCACAGAAGAATTTTATATATAAAGATACATACCTGTTGAAACCGATTACCGCAGTTTGGACAACAAAATGGTTTTTCCTTCGTATGTGTGAGCATGTGACGCCTTAAATTGGATTTGTCCGTAAATACTTTTTTGCAAACTGTACATGAATGATTTTTCACACCTGAAAACATACTTGTTTCTATAAGAAAAAATGTTAGTTAATGTACCATTATCTGAGTCCTAAGTTGGGAAGAAATATATTTTGTTCAAATTTGTACTGTGTACATTTTCAACAGCAGTTGTTGCTGGATATAATTATTGAAATACATAGCAGCAGGTTACTGATCCCTGCTGTTGCCAGGTCACAACTTATGAGTAGCAGTAGTTACTCTCTGTTATGAACTTTAATAACATATCACTCATAATATTACTTTGAGTATTATTTATATTAAAATGGCCTAAATAGGCTACAGCATAAACTGCAGCCGTATGTTGAACCTTAATGTTTTTGTGCATTTTTTTCATTCCTCATTTACATGTTTGGTGCCCAACCCTTTTTTTAAATGAGTTCCTTTATGTATATAGCACATAAAATGTGCCAAATTCTGTACATATTTTAAATATACATACCCATTTTTTTAGAAGAACAAGTGCGACCTACATACACAAGTATATGAATATAATCAATTTATAAGGGTTTCATTCATTGTCATTTGACTAGGGGTTCCTACATACTGATGAATATCGGCACCAGGAGTTTTGAACCCAAACCCCCAAAAATAGAATAGAACCATGGAAAAGAATACTATTGAACTGATGAGTGATGAACATAAATCAAGAACATTGTATTGCCTACCTCTGTGCACATTTTCATGCTTGTCCAAATCTGATTGTTTGTGAAACGATTTTTCACATTTATGACATTTGTGTGGTCTGAAAAAGAAATCAGTTTCATATTATTTTTATGAAACAAGCAATTAATTTACTGTTTACTATGCAAATGACCTAAAACCTTTTTTGTTCACCACTAATATTACAATTTTAAAAGAGTAATTATTAAATTGTATTCAAGTAATTGAACTATTAGTATTGTTACTATTATTATCATTTAACTTCTTTTAATAATATGTATATGATTGCTGCAAAAACATTATTATTTTGCTTTGTATACTAGCTGTTATCCATGACTTCGTCTGTGGTGAATTTAATTTTATTTCATTTGCCTTCCGGTGATGTGGGGGTGGCAGTGTGTGCATGGACATTTTCGTTTTTTTTTCTATAATAAAAGTTGCCTTACTCTTTATAACATCAGTTATTTGGTAGTGAAGTCAAAATTGGTACAGCCGTTTCAGAGATTAGCCAGAACAAACAGGCAGAAAAAAAAAATTTTGATATAAGTACTGTATATTCTTTAATGACATTTTAATGTCATTTATTTGTATCAATGTGAAATAGATTAATATTTTTTATTGTATACCAGTACAAATAACAACTTACAGATTATTAGCGCTTTATTGGGAACATAAAATATTAAACTGGGTCTCTTCTAAACAACCCTATAAGTACATAAAATAATTTAAATTCAATTAGGTATTTGACACGTCTTATAATAAAATCTAAAACAATATAGTATATTCTGCATTTAAATACCTTACTATTGACTCCCAAGTGAGTATATTCCTTTACATAAAATAAAAAACCTCACATTTGAATAATATTTAAAGAAGAACCAAGTCAAAAAGTCACCTGTAATCTAGATGCTTAGCAAACAAATGCTGTTGTAACCTCCACAAAGCTTCAAAGGACATAGTACACTGGGGACACCTCCATACCCTCTGAAGTGGTTTGTGGGTCAAACTGTGCTTCATCAACAACTGTTTGGTTGAGAATTTCTCATTTGGACACTTATCTAAAATAAAGTATATGTAATACAGACAGCTGGAATGGTGTTAATGTAAGTAAACATTTTATCCAGCACATATGTCGGTGCAGAGAATTTTTCAAATCTTAAATATACTTAGTTATTCTCAAAAAACTTTAATGCTTTTTCTATTTGTCCTTATACAATAATATGAACCTAAAAATCAACTTTAAAATTGTAGCTTGATAAATTAAAATTCTAGTCCTGTTGTTTTCTCACACTTATTTTGAGGCTTTTATATATGGAATGTAAAAATGCTAAAAGCCTTGTAATTGAAAAGAAGTATTTAATGCTATAAATTAGTTATAAGCATATCCCTAAACACCATGAATATCTATACTATGACCCGAATATTGTACTATAGATACAAAAAACCTCAGTTACATAAATCGGTACACTGAAAATTTGACTGTATATGTAAGTCCACACACAGCAAAGGGTACTGTAGAGGAAACAAACATTTAAGCCTGTTAAATGAAAGGTTAAACGAAAAGAAGACGTGCCACTTTCTTTGCTTACCACAAACCCATTTATTCTCTTTACAGTGCACTCTAAGATGACCATGATACTTCTTAGCATTATCAAATTGCTTTCGACATATCTCGCAATGTAATGTAGTTGGCCCGTTTAGGTCTGGTTCTTCTAAAGGCTCGTCTCCATACAAAAATTGAGCAAGTACATCATCAGGCCCAAGCAAAGACCCATGTGATGGTAAAATAGGATGCAATTCGTCGTATTCACATTCCTGCGGTTCTGGCTTACTAAATCCTAATTCTGATGTCTCAGAGTCGAGAAACTGGAAAAATAACAAAGATTTTATACAAACTGGGATAGATCTCACTGAGTTTTAATTACGACATTGTTTACTTACCGGGAGACTAAAATATGGTATATTTGATTCCATATTATTGCTATGTATTCATAATTTCCAATATCTTAAATTAAAATTTCATCACTTCATAATCATCAAAAACGACATCAATAAAATTTTATATAATAAATTATTAACATTACAAAAACATAAAAACCGTAGACGGAGAATAAAAACCATGAAAACTCACGAAATCATAGACACGAATTCACAAACTTCACTGTCACACGATTTTTGACAACTCGTTAAGGTTGGTTCCACACTAAGAGACATATATCACCAGACCCCAATCAAAGTAGAAGAAGAGACATACATTCAGAACTGATAGCTATCATGAAATACAACGTCCACGGTCACGACCGCGATTTTCCCGTTCCACTTGCTTGGGGGCGTTACAATCATAAACTCTAGTGGAACGATTATGTTTTCATGTCATTAACGATGAAATTCGCAATGCCATTGGTCGATTTGAAAATCGCGCCTTCTTCAATGTTAATCGATAGAGAGGCTGTGGCTAACGCCCACTTCGATCAACCTCTTGTATGGGTCGTTATGAGCGATGTGTGATCGAAAATAATGACATCACTAGTGACGTTTTCGCCACGACCATAACTGCCATTACCTTGGTACAATACTAGTCTGTGACTGCCATGGCCACTGTGTGGAATGGCTGATAGAGAATTTTTAGCGTTATGAGCTACGGGAGGAACGCGTCCTTAAAAGTCTAAGCGCGCGTGTACGTGACACTGCGTTGCACCGACGTCGCGTCGCGTCGCAAAAGACTCGGTGAGATCGCGCCGCCTGTACCGAAAGTACCGATGCCGTTGCACTTTCGGTGTTGAGCGATAGACAGATAGAAAGTCACAGAATATCAGTGTGGTGAGCCGGTGACGCATAATAGTATGTCGACAGCGCGGTGAAGCAGAGCCATTCCTGTAAGGGGAAGGTGTTTTGCGGTGCCATTTACTCTAGCTAGCCATATTAAGGCTCATGCATCAAAAACACTTACGGTAAGTTGAATTAAAATGTGATACTCAAGAGTTTGTATATCTTCTATACATATAAAAATGAATCATAGAAATGTATGTACGCGCATAACGTACGAACGACTTCACTGATTTTGATATTTTTTTGAGTTTGCGTGACTCCCCAGATAGTTTATATTCACAATTGGCAATGGTAGGTGGCGCTGATATATGGAATTTTATTTTTGCAGTGCTGTGGAACGTCTATTGGGACCGCCATTATTATTAATATATATATTAAAACTGGTATACATGGATCTCTTTTGCGTGAACTTGTAGCGGACTGAATAAACTGACACAGAATTTGACAACCTACTAATCTCTAATTAATCTGTTTTGACAGTTGACACCAACCAACAAGCCGAAAAAACACAATCAGCTGTTTTCTGTTTTTAATACTTAACCTTCCTATTGATCTTGTGTTGTTATCTTGACTGGGAAAAGGACAAAAACTCTACAATACGTATGCCACAACCATTTCATGTAATGTGCGTTTATCATTATATTGCGCTTATTGTTTATCAACGGTATGTTGTTTAATATACAAGACTGATATCCAGTTATTTATTCCGTGTAAGTTTTATTGGCAGATTACAGTAACACCGACCTTTGTACTAGGAAAACAGGTAAATAAACATATAAGCTCTTACTAAGCGCATTTTCCATTGCCATTTACAACAGTCAAAGATTAGATTATTTTGTATTTTCTTTTTTGTATTAAAACAATTCGCCAAATGAACTCAAAGCTGCTCCTCAATATTCGAAACACGAATTTTAAGTAGTGGGTAGGGGGAAGGTGTACTTACCCTTTCTGCAACCTGTATGATCCGGAGTTTTTAAAATATTAATTTTTGCAAACATAACCTTATAAATAAACATGCAATAAAAGAAAACTTATTTGTATTGTCTTCTATGCATACTCTCTCAAGACTATAAGTAGAGTACTGAGCCTAGATTACCATCTTCTATGGTTAGTAGCGATGCGCAAACTAGAGATCAATGAGATCAGTGATTTATAAATCTTTTTCCTTAAAAGAATTAAATCACTTTTTTAAATCTTTGGTTTCGAATGAGACAATTAATTCAGTTGGCCGGTTTTAAGCTTTAAACTAACGCTAGAGAGTCTAATTTACTGTGTATCATCATTGTATTTCTTAGAGTGTGCATGTTATCTCATTTCAATTCACAATATCCTGTATCTACTTTCTCAAACTACATCCAAGTATCTGATTTGTTAGTTTTCATCATTCCACATGACTAAAATCAATCTTAATGTAGTGAGTTAAAGATGTATTTTTAGAATCAAAGATTCAAAGAGTGATTTCAAATTTTGAAAGATTACACATCTTTTAAATCAATCACTCCTGAGTTACAGATATGTAATGGTTAGGTTTATTAAAAAAAAATATGGGGTTGTAGTAGGAGTAACTATGCCTCCCCCTCCCCAATCCAATATCCCACTACTTAAAAATTGTATCAAACATCTATAGATTTAACAACTCAATATATTTTAATGGTTTCATTTGTTATTTTACATAATTTATTTAGACATATAATTATATCAACTATATTTTCAAAGGAGAATATGACCTCTATTTCTACAAAATTTTATTGCTATCATTTTTAGTTACAAGGCTGATTACTAATATTTGAGTAATGTTTCATATAGACATATTCTTAATACATATCTAGCCATAGGCCTCTGTTTATTACTCACATTATCAATTTGCAAATATTACTTTATCATTGTTTACTATGTCTGTGTTATATTGCCTTCTTAGATTAAGTAATTCAGTTCAGTTGCTTTGTTCTTTTCGTTTATTATGACACAGACTTTTATAAAATAATGCCCTTTGTTTTTCAGAAATAATGTGCATACTATTTATGTATATTGGTTGTGATGATCCTGAGAGTGACTATAGTTTGATATTGGTGTCAAATCGAGATGAGTCCTATGATAGACCTACAAAGAACATGGCACATTGGAGTGAAGACCCAAAAGTGATTGGAGGTACTCTTTAAATTAGATTCTACTAACTTTTATTAACAGATTTTTTTTATACAGTTTTCTTACCATCTGCAATTTATGGTTACACTTTTTGTACAAGTGTTGTAAAGAAGATTTCAAGATGTTTGGGGTTTTTACATTAAAATAAACTGTTTAAAAAATCTCATTTGCTAAATTAATGCCTGGAGCTCTCAAATATGGTATATTATTACTTAGGAGTCATCTTCATTAAATCATGATTGCATTCAAATGTTTGAAGCTTGAGGTCCACTTTCCTATTTTTCCCTCTTTATTGCTTTCACTAGATTTTCTATTTTTCACAACAGAAAATCTAGTGAAAGTGACACTACAGTGTATTTTTGTAAGGTTTCAAAGTCATTGCAAAATTGCACTTTTCAGAACAACAATAAAAAAATATGTCTAGATTAGAAGGGTAATATCTGTAAATGGTCCAAATAATAATATAAGGAAAAACAATATTTAAGGCATTGAACAAACCAATTCAAAACCAGATTTATATAACCACTAGCTACATCCGTGATGTTGTCCGCGTGGAATGATACATAGCCCATAGCCTTCCTCAATAAATGTACTATCCAACACTGAAAGAATTTTTCAAATTGGACCAGCGGTTCCTGAGATTAGCGTGTTCAAACAAACAAACTTTTCAGCTTTATAATATTAGTATAGATAACTACAACATCAGGGGGGGGTCAGTTTAAATACAAACCAAATTATTTTCTGAGCAATATCAATTGCTACCACACATATTGCAATGTAAATGAATAAATAAATAAATGTATAAACACTATACCATATAATGTTGACGTGAAAAGATGGTTGGTCTGTAGGTCTAAAGTCTAAACCAACCGTTGTTGGAGTACTAAAATAGTTAGAAATCACAATATCTGCACACCGGTTTTCTTGGCGTAAATTAGAGTCCGTGACCATTCCCTTTGTGAGTGCGGCTTAGACGAGGGCACTTTGGAGCACATCTTTTTTCACTGCCAAAAAATTATCATTCCACTCTACGATATTTTACCAGGAGACTTCCCTCGCCCTGTCAACATAAATTTCCTCTTAGCACTGGCCAATAAAAATCTGTTAATATATTATGTAAGTTTATAACATTAAATAACATTTATTTATAAGATAGTTAGATTAACTCTGTTTATGTTGTGTTGTCCCTAGGTTCACAGAAGTTACGACTTTAGAAAACCGACCAAATTTTTTTTTTTGAGCTGTTATTGCCAATAACCCACACCTGACATTCTCTGTTACTGTGACATTGGCCAAATCAGCGCCAGTAGCGTTGGAGCCAAATCGCCAAAAATAGAATAGAATAGAAATCACAAAAATATTTTCCCATACATCTTTTAAGAAGTCCAGTTTACCTTTTTTATTTATGAAATCTTTTTTTTGATCAAATAAAAAGCTTAGACTGAAAAAATTCACACACCCAGCTTTTCTGAAGTCTTTGGTTGGACCTACATTTTTGTTTAGATATAAAAATATAAGGTGTTCAAAAGTGATTTTTTTCAATATTATTATTTTATAATAATATATTATTATTTATAATATTATTATATTATTCTATTCAGTCATAAAAAGATTTGAAAAATAAAAAAGGTAAGTTGGTAAGTTGAACTTTTTAAATGATGCACGGGAAAAGTTTTTATGATTTCTGATTTTTAATTATTTTATATTTAACCTGGGATAGTCCCATAGAAATTTTTGATCAGTATCAGAAACACGATCAACCGGCATAAAAAAGTTTGTATTAAATGGCCATTTTCTTGATAGCTGTACTTTTTTAAATCTGTGAATGGGAATCAAAATTTCAGGAAAAATTACTAATAGTTTCCCAAGACCATTTTCGTGTAGCTACAACAGTTAAGGGACTTCTCTTACTGCCCTCCTGACAGTTTCCACCCTGTATATGTGCTATATTATGACTTGTATAACATATATTAATTAATATTTAAATTTAAGATATTCAGGTATGGAGTAATGATTGATTAATGAATTATTTATTTATTTACAGGCCTCGATTTGGGTGCCAATTGTACCAGTACTTGGTTGGCACTATCTCCCGTGAGGAAAAAAATAGGAATTCTACTAAACCTACCTGGTTATATAAAAGACAATCCATTAAGTTAGTATGTTTTTTCCACATAAAGCGCAGAAGATAAGTTATTTTACAATCACTTAATTTACGACATGGGAGTGCGGGATTCCTTGCAAGATTAGCTTAAAGATTTTATTTTTCATTTTTTTATTGCAGGAGTTCAGCAGACAGACAAATGGCTCACTGGATGGAAAGTGGTTACTATCTATGCCTATGGACTCTTAAGGGAGACTGGATCGGGTCACTAATGCCGGAATACAACTCAAGGTTGTTATGGCAACATACTTTAGAAAATGGTTCATAGCCGTGCAGTCAAGCAAATACCCTATCACCTAGCTGAGGCTAGTTTTGTTGCCTCTTACAGGCCGCCCGGCCGCAGGAAACTGCACGGATAAAAAAATCAGGGGCTTCACAGTATATTATATAAATACTGGGAACAAAAATAAATTAGCAACTCCCACATGTAGGCTCCATAAAATCCCAAGTATAACGCTCTTCAACAAAATCCCAGAAAGCGTTCAACAACTTGGAATGAATAAATTTACAAAAAATATACTAATAGCAATGTTTGTGCGAGAAGACTCATTATACAACAAAGACTAGATGACCGTACCAAATGGATATAATGAGATCGCCACCAAGCTTTTTTAGTAATCATTCATATAAGTTACTTAAATAAACCTTGTATTAGTATAAAGTACGTTTTTTTTAAGACGTTTAATATTAATGATTATGAACTAAAGATATGGTTGCTGGTATGTTGCGCCGCCTCTCCTTTAAAAGTAACTAAAATTGTTTTGGAATTGGTGGTAGACTTATGACTTTCAATAAGTAATCCGTAAGATTCCATTTTGAAATAAATATATGCTTCTTTTTTGTTCAGGTCGAGGAAAAATCGTATTTGGGTATGTCACAGGTGATAAAGAAACTAAAGAATACATCAATGAGATTAAAACATATGATGATCAATGTAACGGTTTTGTCTTTGTGACTGTTGAATTTAGGTAAGTCTAATCGATAAACATTAGAACTTAATACATACTGCAAGAGGAATCCAAGAATGACAATAGCCCAGTAATTAAATATATAGGAAAAATCTCTAACAGGGTAACAGAATTAAACTAATAATTCGAAAGTAATTATCTACGTAAAATTAATATTTACTAGCGAGATCTAGCAAACGAGGTAATTAATAAATCTTTATTCCTTCAAAGAAAGTTGGAAAGTATAATTTATGCAGACATTATAATAACAATTTCATTATGGTAGTAGCACAAAAATAAATGCTACGCAATCTATATAACAACTGTACGAAATATACTGTGGGGACTTATGGCGGGTTCCTATTCCTATGTCTTACCAATCGTTTATTTGCTTTTACTGTCAATTAAAATTACATTACATAAGCTCCATACAAGTAATGTTTAACATTCAAATAAAATTCAACCGATGGCAAGACAAGTAAATGAATAGTAAGATATAGGAACTGGCTATAAAAAAATGTGTGCGTGTACTAGTTAGTGTACACACGTAAGAAGTGAAACTTCTTTATGATGTTATTTTTCGAAACATGATCTACTATATGCAACTTTACAGAAATTTGTTAAGTAAATAAAGCGGTCGATTCGACCGTGGTTGGGGCAAGAAAAAATTGCGCGTAACGGAAAAACATCACGCGTAACCGAAAATGTGACGGTATTTTTTTTTTCCAACGCCAATAAAGAAGTTTCACTTCAATAAACAGGATTTTTAACCCAAAAAATCAAATATCAAATAAGTCCGTCCATAAATTACGTCATACGTTAAGGGGAGTGGAGGCGGTCGACGAAGTGTGATATTGTGTGACAAGGGGTGGAAGGAGACCTAAATGTCTTGACGTTACATTTCAGAACCAATATTTCAGATTTAAAATACAAAATTTGACCTATTAACGAGACACTTCAACATATTTCAACTCTATCTGTATAAGCATAGTGATTTAATTATTAAAACTAATTACGGACCTGCTAGTTAGCTAAGTTAATAGTTATCTTGATGTCAACATTGAAAATATGTGATGTCATACTAGGGACGAAGAGTTTCAAAAATCTGCAACAAGGACAGGGGGGGGGGGCTAAAAACATGCAATTCGTGTAACGTAATTTTTAGATGGCCCTAATACATCAAGTACTCATGCAATAATTGATCCATTCACTTTCAGAAATAATGTGCCAAAAGTTTATGCATACAGCAACATATCTAAGAATCTTTCTAGTCATGGGGACAATGTCCTCGGTTTTGGGAACAGTCTTCCAGATAGGCCTTTAAAGAAAGTCGAGGCCGGCACCAAATTAATGCAGGACACCTGTGAAAGGCTGAAGAAAGTCGACAGGAAAAGGGAGCTTCTCCATGAGCTGATCAAGTTGTTGAGATCCAAGGAGAGGTGAGTATTGTGACAACAGTTGTAACTTAATGCGTCTCATGCCTTATGACATAAAAGTGGACCTCTTTATTAAGGTAATAAAAAATACGCTGAAGCCCATCAGCAACGGCTTCATCACCATGTAAATGTCGAACCCATCCTCAGCTTTTGATAATACAGATTTATCAAAAAAACTCAAAAGGACAAAACCTTTTGAGTTAGTGTTATAATACTTTCATAATAATAAAGTGTAGTGAAGTTGTATAATTCTCCTTAATAAAGACAATAGGAAACGTGTTATTGGATACATTCTTAGTTGAAGTTATTTTAGGTCAGATTTAAATTACTCGTTAGTCTTATTTCCTAGATTAGATTGTAATTTTAATGTTGTATCATTAATGAATTTCATTTATGAAAAAAAATGCCTTATGACATGTCTAAGAATTAGCTGTGGATTACCGAAAATCGCATCGAATTCGGCCCAGTAGTTTTTACATGAATCCCGAAGAACAAACAAGAAATTTAACAAAAATTACATTGTGTTATCCATTGTTTATATATTCTATTCCAGTTGTTTTTTAATAGCGTTAATGTTCAAATACGGCATGTTTAGAATTTTATAATATTATTACAACCTAGGCGCCGACAAAAACAAAATCCACCTGCATATTATATATCTGAAACAAAGCACATTTTTACCCCTCGGCTTTCGAACTTCTTTTTGGCATTGAAATTCTTTTATGGTGGTCTTTTGTTTACTTATTGGCATACGGCCTATTGTTGTATTGTAATCATTAGCCAGGTGTTACGGATTTAAAGTACAAGCTGATTCTACGAAATTCGGTCCACGCTGCCGGGCGGACATATTGCATTTGTGCAGTATAAAACAAGTACCTGGTGGAGGGGGGAGGCAGTCGAGCGAGAACCACGAGCGAAGCGAGACGTGTACTGTGACGGTTTGCGCGAATTACGACCTTCTGCATTACGTTTGGACTTGTTGTGTTCAGTTATATTTGTACCTGTGTTATACGTGTTTGTATAGTTCTAATAAACTCTATATAAATTCTAACGGTATTTTAGTTCGAGTCTCGCAGCTCGTAACAATATTATAAATTTTCTTGACAAGAATCTTTCAATACCTAGGGGGGTATTGCTCAGAATGGTGCTTTAACTCATCAATCTTTTTCTACTACTGCTTCATGATCTAAGCATCCATGTCTATTTTATGTGATCTAAGTTTATCTTAGGGTTTCCAAAAAAAAAATTAGTACACCTGCACTTCGGTTCTCAAGAAAATTTATTTTATGTATTATACGGATTTAGAATGAGCTCCCAGTCTGCGCTTTCTTAAAACTGTGCGATATAACTGATGAAGTTATTTTTAAATAAAGTTATAAAGGATTTATATTATTTGATATAATTACAGTCACTTGCCAGATCTAGAGTTGGAAAGCAAAAGACCAACCATGTACAAAGAACTGAGTTCCATTTATGTTTGTGTCCCGGAAGGAAGATATGGTTCAAGGTAATTCGATCTATCTTTTGTTTGCATCAAAAGAGCCGTTAAGTTGATCTAATTTTAGTCCCCATAAAACTATATCTCTAGATATGTTATAAGAGACTATAAATTATTTATTTATTTTATTTTGTATTGAAGAAAAGCACGGAGTATAATGCTAGTTTGGTGCAATATTATCGTGTGAGATCAATACCATGGTGCGTACACGATTACTTGACGTGCTGGGTTACCAACTCTTAAAATTAACATTATGTAGGTTATAAAATAGTAAAGTTGCATGTAAATTAAGAATATTACAAAAATCGGCTCCTTTTAGTGTTTTCGCTATTTTGTATAGCATTAGCCCTTGAAGGCCTATTGGAAAAAATCACTTATATATTTGTATGTTACTATGAGAGCAAACATGTGTATACTATAGCACATTTAAACCAATTTTATAGCCATGATATGAACAAATTGATTGGATTTGAGAAAAAAGTCTTGTGACGTCGTCTAGAAATGTACAGTTGACTTATATTTAGCGATTTTTTTTATTGCAGAAGTTCAGCAGACAGGCAGACGGTCCAATTGATGGAAAGCGGTTACCATCGCCTATGGACATTTGCAACACCAAAGGTGCTACAAATGCGCTGCTGCTCTCTTAAGGGAGACTGGAACCTGGTCACTAATGCCGGACACAACTCAAGGTTGTTATGGCGACATACTTTAGACCAGGGGTGGTAGTCATCCAGTCGGGCGAATGCCCTACCACCTGGTTGTGGGTTATTTTGTCGCCTCTTACGACAGGCCGCCCGGCCGCAGGAAATTGTATTCTTTCTCCGTTCCTGCACGGATGATTGTCATACCATACTACTATAATGAATATAAACCTAAACTGTCTAAATGCCACGCGAGTGCAGTCGCATGTATCCATTAGCTATAACATACATACTACAGCAATTAACTAATAAACAGGTGTTTTTTTATTTCCAGAACACACACCCTACTTCTCATTACGAAGACTGGTCATGCAGAGGTTATTGAAATTACAATGCAGATGCCAGTAGATCCGCTGAATCCCATATGGGAGCAAAGTGAATTTCAATTCAATATATGACGCCAAAGATATTTTATACCATTTTACTGTAATATTTTGATGCTAGTCTATGTATAGCTTTGGAATTTTAAAAATTTTGGAGTACTGCAAGAAAGCGGTTACGATTGCCTAACACCAGGGGCCCAATTCTGCTAGTTCAATAATCATCTTGGTGTTGCAAAGATATTCAAATTAGGATTACATAGCTAGTGTTAAACATCGTATTTTACTAAAGCCTGTTTTCTCGAAATCGTTGCGGCGGAATAATAGTAGAAGAAATAGTCAGAAAAGACTTAAGCCAAAATGAATTCCAGAATTTTAAACATTTATTTCGCGAGCTTGCGCTTATAAATATTTATAAAGATAAAGTGGCATTTCACGGGTACGCTATTAGAATTAACAAAATACCGAAGTTAGGAAAAGCTACGATGGAGGGCGATAGTGTGCGACGTTTTCTAAAAGAAAGTAACAGTAGAATTGGGCCTCTGTCGTAATGATGGTTTGGTAAAAAAACAACAATAAAATTTTGTCTAAGCCAATCATTTATTTTATGAGTAATGATAACATTTTAATATTTTATCTTAACAAGACTGTTAAAACGTTGTGACAAATCCATTACACTATCTACAGAAAAAACTACCTCATAAAATGCACTGTCATTAAAAAATAGATTATTATAACTATAAATATTGATATACTAAATCTAATAATTTAATTTATAGAGGAAAACTAAATTGATAATTTAAAGTCTGAATCTTCAAGTTTGCCTATTTTCATGGGCATATTAATAAATCTCTTCTCAATTATTTCATTGTTGCTTTTTTTGTCCACAAAGCCAGAATACAGGTAAAGTACCTAGTCCACTTTCCTAAGTGGACTGATAATCCTTTATTACATGTTTTAGTGATATGCCATCATCATCATCCGAGCGTTAAATCCCGGTTGCGTTCGGAGCGTTCACTCCGACGCCCAGGGTCCGCTAATGATATGCATATGAGTCAAAAGTAAAAGTAGAAACTTGTTGAGTATGTCGCGTGTATATACACTTGCGACTTTTGCTGTCGTTAGCCTCGAAGGCTAAGCGCATGCTAAGATTGTTAATACCGGATCCATTTACTCACAGATGAGGCCTATGCAAATAAAACGCAGTTGTATGACCGAGATTATTTTAATAATTTTATTAATACATATTTTATTTTATTGTCTGAATTACTGTTGTTTTGAATTATAACATTGTTTCACCAATAAATTAAAAATAAAAGATATCTTAAAATGTGAATTTATTATTTTTACATACAATTAATCAAGAACAAATGCACAGTGTTGTAAAAATCCTTATTTTGTAGATTTATATTCTTTCTTTTAATGTATTTATTTCACATAACAAAAGAACAAACTAACAACGATTTTATAGGTCAGGTTATTTGTTGGTTTTCTTTGTGAATTATATCAGTAAACATTTTAAATTAGTTCTAAAGTTGTGCTTTATATAGTCCAATTTTCAACTTTAAACATGTCAGGAATTCTAAAATCTTGTTCCTGCTCCAAAACACATGCCAAAAACTTGGGCACGTTCAAAACAGTACCTGAAATAATATGTGGAAATTTGCTTTGTTTACTTTCAAAATATGTGAACATAAGTCTTTTACTAATAAAATCTCCACTGACAGATATATTTGCAACCTCTACATAATTATCTAGAGATGTGGAATACATTTCTATACTTACTCGTAAAGACTCCCACATTGCTAGTTTATCTGCTGAAATAAGACTTACTCTATAATGATATCCTAATTTAGAATAAAAGTCTTTTACAACATTAATCAATTCATGAAGAGAAGTATCCAGATTATCATCCATTTTTATTGCATTAAAAATTTCTACAACTGAAAATTGACTAACATTAAATAGGCTTTTTTCATTTGATAACAATGGCAGATACTGACGTCCCATAGTAAAGTATTTTAAAGGAAATACTTTAGGATATAAGACATTTTTAGCATGATAAGCTAGAAAAGAACACAATGAGCCTCCTCCAGTCAAATGCAGCCTATTATCTGGATTTACTTTAGTATCTTCATCATGGTTTAAAATAAAACTTGACTTAAAACTTGTATGGTCTATACCGCAACCCTCAACCACAACACTCTTAACAAAGTCAGGATTTGAAAATTGAATAAATTTGTTTTTCTTTAACAAGGCACTGAAGTAAAATTTAGCTCCTAGTTCAAATATGGCTGCATCACCTTTGAGATAATAACTTTGGTCATTTTTAAACTCAATCAAGTTCAATTCTTCACTGATTTTCAAATGGTTTTTGTACTTTTTAGGTGGAGCTAAATGGGTGTATAGAACTTTATTACTGACATCAGTATCTGGGTGTAAATTATTAGGCAGCTTCAAGGCTTCAAGTATTGCAGCTTCTTCGGCACACCAAAGAGGCTCTTTTAATTTTTTTATATTCTCCTTCAATAAACTACTTTGTAGTTTCAGTTTTTTACATACATCTCCATCTGGGTCATTCTTTATCAACTTACTTAATTCTTTTGAAATTTGATTCTTCTTATTTTCCAATTCAGTTTTTTTAGAACATAAATCTTCATACACTGCCCAGAGGTCTTCTAACTTAGCAAAATTGGTATTAGCTTTTCGTTTTTTTAGCTGTTCTTGGATTGTTTCTTTATTTTCTAAAGTCTTATTGAAATCTATGTGTGGTGTTACAAATAAATAATTCTCAGTAGCCTTAGCACCATTTACAAATAGAGCAGAGTTTCTTAATATATTTATATTATTATCTCTTACTTTGGTTAAAATGTTTACCAAGGGTTTAAGTATCATCTTTGTCTATTTTCTTCTTTTTATTTAGACTGACTTCTTCCAAAACTGTATCTCCGTCTTTATCAGTTATATCTGCTTTGGTGTTTTGTGTCAGAATTTTCCTTTTGTTTGGTAGTTTAAAGTTGCCAAGACCAGCAGCCCTTTCACTTTCCTCTATAGTGTAGGGTTCTAATTCCAAAGCTTTCAGTCTTCGTTTGTGCACCTTTGTTTTGAAGTGTTCTTTTAATGCTTGTTCATCAACAAAGTACCTTGCACAATGGAGACAGTAATGCTGTGCAGCACCAGGTAAGTCTAAGTCGACATCTTGATTTAAAAGCTGCTCAGCTTTTTCTGAAAATAAGACAAATGAATATTGATGTATGGAATCAACCTTTGAAAAATAATATTTGAGCTCACTAGACACGGTAATAAAGCTATCTTTAAAATTTGAAATTTATTAACTAAACGAAATAAAGGAATAGATGCTTTTTCGCACATTACATGTTGGGCAGCGAAGTGCACCTAATAAGGAGAAGCTATAAAGTTTGTCTTTCTAAGGAAAATAGATGGACTAAGAGCGCTTTTTCTAAATAACCAATTTATATAGTTTAAAATATTTTTGGAGATAAAAATTATGAGTAAAGTGTTGTAAAACAAATGCAATAATTACCATTACGATGTTCAATAGGTATTTACTTGAAATCCAAGAAGAACATAAGGAATAATGGTATTGTAAATATAACCTCTGTTCAACCATGTGATGAAACCTTTAAAACTGTATTGCTTACCCTCCTTCAAATCCTCGTCTATTTGATCCAGATCCTTTTTCCTGTTCCTCACTCTCCACCTTTTCTTTAAATGAGTATCACCAACGTGATATTTCTTTCGTTTATAAGTCATTATTATTTCAACAACTTGAAAACGTCAGAAGGAACGTCAACACAGTGCTGCCACATGCCAAACCAGAAAATCTGGATTGCAGAGTCTAAAAATCTGTAAAAGTTACATTTTTAATTTTACTAACTTTACTGAGGTACTTTAATGAAAAATAAACTAATAAAAAGAAAATAATAGCTCATAGATGAAATTAAATATATTTATTAGTTTTTATATATGTTTTTATTTATTTTACCAATCAATTCCTTTCCTTCAACAATCGTTTTGTTAATAGCAGACCCTCTGTTGTCTCAGTATTTAAATGGTTCCGTGAACTTCCATGTTTTAGTTTTGAACTTTTGATTAAGTTTATTGAAGAAAATATCCTTTCTACTGGAGCGCTGAAGTGGGCGAGGCATAATAAAGTGTTATTATTCATTCTCAAATGTCGGCACTCATTATCTAATGTTTGTAAATCTGCTTGTTGTATAATGTTTGGAAAAAAATTGCAGTAGGTATAATCACAGCATTTACAACTGCCCAATAATCATAACTGAGTATTCTAGTATGAAATACCTACCAAAAATTCCGATATGCCCGAATGAACAAAGCAAATGGTCAAAATGTAAAGAGTTTATTTTGCAAAATTCACCTACATAACCTGGTCGGATATTAATCATTCTCAAGTAGATACGTCTCAGGGAATTCCCGTTGTACCTTACGTAAAGTTGACATGATAGAACATACTATAGAACGTACAATGTACTTATTATTACTATCAAAAAGTGCGAATTTAATACAGCTATAGATGTATAATTATTTTTTAATTTTATCATTAACAATCTGTATAAAAATAAGGTCAAATCTGTAATAGAAGCTAAAATTCTGTATAAATACAGATAAATCTGTATATCTGACAACGCTGCATCAACACAGCAGCCGCATGCATATTTTTTAAGCCCGTGATTTAATTCGAGGTGCTACACAATTCGAATATTATTATTATTAAGATATTTTTCATCGATATGCTGCGTTATTGCGCTGTCCGTATTATCGCGCTTAAAATCAGCGAACACAGGCGGTAACGCGCTCTTCGTAACTCATACGGCGTGGCGCGTATACTAGTTGCACCGTGGCGTTATTACCACACGACTGGTTGAATGCACAAACCGTGCCAAGCCAAAATTGAACAAACTGAATTGAATGACCTAAAAATGACAGAAACTTTCTGCGGGAATTTTAAGTTCAATGCAGTTTTTTTGATACTAAAAAAGTATAACATTAGTTAAATCTGAATATTGATTATTTTCTTAGAGAATCATATTATAATAGGTCAACTGTTCCCTGAAATTAGCTTTTTCGAACTACTACATTATAATATAATCTCGTTGAATAGGTTACTGCTCATGGACTATGAGAAACTATAGCTTACTTTATTAATACCCAGATTCCTCCGCAACCTATTTCTTAAATCACTTAAACTAGCGTTTCAGACTTCCTTTAATAGGTGCGGTACCAGTTACTTCTATGAACTCAGGGAAATAAAACAAGAAACGTATTATGGGCAAAATATATCTATTTACATTTTTAAAAACAAATAAAATGCCGGTACCTATGAACAATATTTCTTAAAAATAAAAATGAGTACTGAAGTGAGACAAATCATGCACGTAACTAAAATGAAAGCTGCATGACATGCGTACATTGTACAGTAAAAAGGGAATGGTATTTTAGGAAAAATATACAAATTTAGTACCAATTAATCTCAACTAAGCATTTGTCTACAGAGAACTCTCGTGAATATTTAGCAATAAATGCAATAAATAAGAAAGGTTTTGGCATAAAATATATACAGGACCATAATAAAAGACAGCTACTGACCAAAGGCTATATTTGATTACTTTGAAATGACAACTATTTGAATATTAATTTAACTATTTCGATTTGAGAACATTCATTTTATCTTCATTTCGATAACATTATTTGGTGACTGGTTTATACCAGAAAAAAATTATTATTTGTTTCTTGTAGTGAATTTATTTTTTAGTACAAAAACATGAATACATCCAGACTGTTAATAGCGATATTAAACTAACTTATATTTATGAGTAACATAAAAAAGACACCACTTAGAGTCTTAGACCGTTCTTGGAAACACTTAGACCAAGGAAAATATCGAAAGGAAAAACAAAATCGATAACCAAGCGGGTCAAGCACTCAAACAAATATATTTTGTGACAAATTAAACCAGTATCTGATTCAAAGGAACCTTCGGTCTTAGCTGTCTAATTACGTCCCTGTATTTAAAATTAGCTACATTACAAAAGGTTTCGTACAAACGAGTCGACGAACACTAATAATATTGAGCGCATCTATATCGAAACAACTAAGATATGTTTGTGTACTATTCGATAGGTAAAATTTTAAAATGCATTCATACACTTGAGTCATATACTGAACCAATTTACCTCATAAGACGAATTTAATGTATTTACCTAACTTCTTGTACACAATTAAACTTCTTTTGTATTTACTTTGCCCCTTAAAAACATGTATTATTCACAATCACACTTAGAATGCAATTATTAATATATCCTTTAACTGTTATGAATATGTAAGGGGATTTAGAAAAATACTTATTGTTCATCTTTTCACATGTATCAACAAAAATCATTGCCAAAATGAAATATAATATTGAAACGAAGTTCCTTATCGCGCGTTGCGAAAGGGGGTTAGACGGAAAAAATTAAGACCAAAAGTTGTAACGACACTTTTTGCTATAGTTGTAAGCCGTGCGGCGTGCGCGTGTTTCTCTGTCTGTCTGTCTGTCTCTCTCTCTCTCTCATAGAAAGCCAGTTATTTTCGTTTCGTCTTTCTATTTCCCATTGAACAGTGTGGTGTCGCGACGATTATTTTTGTTGAGTGTATACAGGTTTTTTGTACATAATAAATAATAAAAATAAAATTTTATTACAATTCCTTCGCTAATTAATCGAAAGGAACTTCGTTCCATCCGGGTGTCCCTTGACAGCTCTCAAGTTTTTATTTTATTTTATGATAGATAAGCAAACTGAAGTAAAAACTTTGTCTCTTAATATTATTAATTTGAGGTTTACTTACAAATATGGTAATTGGTGATGATTTCTAGCAATGGTAAAATAGATAGTTGATTCATAATTATCAATTATTTTGGCATAAGCAAATGTAACATATGACATGTCATATGTTACATTTGCAGACTAATCCCAAAATTTATAATGTTTTTATCCCAATTAGGAAGTCGTGTGCTATATATAAATGAACATTATTTCTATTGATCAATACCATAGGAATCAAATTTTGTCTTTGAATACAAAAACGCATAATTTTCTCGTTCCGCGTTTATGCACAATTACGAATAACACGTTCAAAATTATATTTTTGATTGCTTATTTAATTTTGATCAAGAAAGGGGTATATAATTATGATACATAAGATAAATTAGTTCAGTCCTATAACAGGGTAACTCTTATAATAAAAGGCAAACATTTAGGTACGAAACCAGGCAAATTAAACATTTAAATCTAAAAGTAATGACTATTTAACCCTCAGAAATTGATTTGAACAAAAGATAAGTATTTTTAAAATTAATTATCATCGAAATACCTGAATGTTAAATATTCTAGTATAAAGAAAAAAAGGTTGCTAACAGTTCACACGCTAACTCCTGCATTCACGTTAATTTCAATCATTTCAACGTGTTTATAATAGGCTATTATATATTCGGAATTTTAAAAAATTAGACTCGCCTAAACATCTCTCCTCGTGTTGTAAAATATAAATAAATTTGGAATTTTTGGACAGACAATTCAGCACGTATACTTTGCCAATACTATTAAATTAGAAAAATTATAAATATCTCATGATCTCACTATTAAAGGTTACCCACTGGATTTTATTTATAACCATTTGAAAAGTTAGCTATAATTATAATGATCTATTCTAGCATGACCCACTTAACTGATCCACACAACCTTATGGGCTCTTATTTAATAAATATACATGCGCACATTTGTCGGTTTTCAATACATAACCAATGCGCAAGTCTTTTAATTTTTTGACGATTTAATTATCAATGCCGGACTTAAATCTTACTGTTCATTCAATGGTTAATTGAAACTTTATTTTCTCATACAACAACTTACAGACAATAAATTCCAGCTGTGCGAGACTGGTGTTTATTGAAGATCTGTGCAGACTTATGAGACACCAGTGCTCCACTCCATGGGTACAAACTAACATCATACAGTTAATAATTGGATATAAACTCTATAGAAATAAGATCGATTTTTTACCAATGACCATGAATTATTGTAAGATATACAAAAGCGATAAATGAAACTCTGTCGACATGTGATAACGTAATTAAAAAAAAGTGTGTGTGTACTTATGTATACGCGTTAGAAGTTATACGTCTTTGGCCTAACAAGACAAAAAACGACACTAACAATAGAAAAACTAAAATGTTGACTATAGCTAACTTCAAGATGTCGATTGACTATAGCTAAGTTCAAGGTGTCAGTTGACTTAGCTAACTTCAGGTTGTCGGTTTTTCGTGACAGTGTGCGCGCGCATCGTAAAAGTATAACTTCAAAACTAAAATGTTGACTATGCTAACTTCAGGGTGTCGGTTGACTATAGCCAACTTCATGGTGTAGGTTTTTCGTATGACGGTGTGCGCGCGCATCGTAAAAATTTACTTCATCATTTTTGCCTAACGCGCCTAAAGAAGTATAAATTCAAAAATATATTATTGCAAAAGTGCCAAACAGGCAAACAGCCCTGGCTAGACGTTTGCAACGCGTTGTCAGCCTTTAAGTTGGTATATAATAGAAGGGGTTAGAGGGACCAGACAGGATAAATAGGATATGAATTAATGTAAACCATTTTATTTCTTCACAATCGAGAAGTAAAACCGTTATCGAATAAAGTAAATGTTGATCAGTTAACTGGTTCAAAGCGCAACAAATGTTTAAATATACGAGATTATAATCGCGTGAGTCATATTCAATAGTCTCAAATTATAATACTTTTTTTAATAACATACAAATTTATCTTGGTATTATATAAGTGTGATTCATCGCATTAATATCTCGTTCACAAATCCGTGATAATAGGTTGATAAAGAAATTAAACATCATATAATTTTATGTTACAAGATCAACAAATTGATAATAAACAACATACACTTATGAAACATGTGAAAGAATGAATGAGTGAATGAGATTTAATAAACATGGCCTTTATAGGAGTTGAATTAGGATCAATTTATGTAAAATGGAACCAATCCGCATACTGACACAGTTTTGAGAAAAAGCCATTTTTATTAAATTATGCAAAAAAATTAGAATATTGTATATTCTAATGTCCAATATTCTAATTTTTTTTTCCAAAATATAGACACATTATTTGTATGCAAAATTTTAATAAAAACAGCTATTTCTCAAAACTGGCAGTATGTGGGTAGGTTCCATTCTGCATAAGCAGGTCCTAATTATTGTAATAGTGATGTAACCAAATTGTCAGCTTTAGAGAGCAATAATTATTATTCTCTGCCATCAAAGTCACGATCCTCGGTAGTAAAGAAACTACTTAGAATTGTTTAAAAATTATGTTAAAAATGTTAATGTACAACGATAATTATAAATGATTATAAAAACTGAGATTGCAAGTGAATTAAGGCGATCATGATTTAAACATCAGAACGCTAGTTCAAAGCTGGGATTACAGATTACGGAAATCACACAGATGCGTAATCCTTGTTCAAACTTACCACCGTTCAAAACTTTAAAACAAATTTAAACTTTTAATGTGACATTGACATTTTATTATACTTTTACTAACTAGAAAAAGCCCAAAGTACTTGGACATCTACTTCGAGGAGCAATACACAGAAAAAAAACAATAATACTATTAAAAATATAAAATAAATTATCATAAGAACATTGGCTTGTTGATCTTGCATCACAACTAAACCCCTAAATACATGGGTCATATGATATTTGCAAATATAACACTCCCACATTATGTAACACGACACTCCATCACATTAATTCCTGATGATAAAATACATTCATACATAATTAACTATGCATTCACAATATTCTAATGTAATTTTTGGAGTCAATTATTCCATTATAATGTATATGCTCTTTACCCGACGTTGTTACATTCATAGCAGACTTTGTGTGATATAATTTGGAAGAATGTCTCCATCTCATAGACCTTTATGCGCATTGAACGACTCATATCTTTCAGCTCCATATTTCAGAACGATACTTTTGTGCATAGATATATCGCTTCTTTGCTTCAATAACGTGATATATCCCAATACTCACTTATTTAACGCACTCACTATATTTTGCTAAATGTATCATATTATCACAACTTTCTCATATATTCAAAAGCTTAGTAAATTGACACTAAATTTACAAAAAAAATATACAAAAAAAGTGTAAAATATGTTTGGGTAAAATCTTTTTTTGAAATTTTAAAAGTGGCGTACTGTAAATTTGGGTTTTTCAAGATACCACGTTATTGAAGCAAAGAAGCGAATATGATAAGAGGGCGTCCATTTAGGTTAGTTCTTTTTAAATTTATCTCCTAAGTCTTGATGAGACTGTGGGACGTATTGAGACTCTAATCTAATGACAAAAGTGCGTATTTTGTAATACAATATGTTATAAATATACGTACATTTGTTATATCGTCGGCGTCATTGCAGAATATAGGAACAAAAATTTTTTGAGATATTTTTCGTCAAATTGTTAACGAGTATTACGTATCCTGCACTGATGCCGGCAATATGCTATTCTAAATAGGACCTACTTATGCAGAATGGAACAACACACATACTGACAGTTTTGAGAAAAAGCCGTTTTTATTAAAATTTTGCAAAAAAATATTTAGAATATTGTATATTCTGATGTACAATATTCTAAATATTTTTTCCAAAATATAGACACATTATTTTTATGCTAAATTTAAACAAAAACGGCTTTTTCTCTAAACTGCCAGTTCATGGGATGGTTCCATTTTGCATAAGTAGGTCCAAATATTGAAAAAAAAACATTGATCTGAAATTTTATTGACTCTCATTTAAAATATTGAGCCCTCTAACCAGACTAAAAAGTATCAGCACATGCATGAAGCATACGATGACAGTTTTACTAAATTTATATTTAATTTTGTACACAAATATGAGTTCTAAAATATGAACCTAAAGTGGTAATATGAATTATGCATTACTGCATCATCCATATTATTTCACAGGTTTGAATGTGAAGTGAGATTGTCACTTATTTGAAGCTCACTTACCTCCTAGTGAGAGTGACAGCTTGATTGGAGATATGAAATAGCCATTTAGACATTATTCATATATCTCTTTTTTTGCTCTGATATTAAAAACATGAAAACATGTCCATGTTAATTATTTTGTCAAGCTGTCACAGAGACCTAAATAAATAAAATAGTGAAATGATTTCATGAAACAGTATAGTATAATAATATGGCAGCTTTCCATCTCCATATACCTTTTTCAGGATTTCCTGGCATATTACATTCTATAATATTATTTTAATCCTGAAAATGGTAATATATAAATTTATTTTTTGAATAATAACACTAATATATAGTGGTAGTTCGTTACGAAAGGTCATTAATAGACTACTACAAATTAAGAGAGAAGACCATTATGGGTAGTTGAAAGCCCCACAATTGAATTGATTTACTGTTTCTGAGATTCAAATATATAAATCAATTTCTGTGCTTTGAGCTAGATTGTAATATTCCCTAATTAACTTCAGGTTAAATAGCGCTCTTTTGATAATTGTCTGGCTTGGCTGTTAACAGACATTGAGACAATCATCATCAGTATTAATAACCACAAAGTAAAAGATTTGGCTACATATTCGAACTCATTACCACAAATTTTAATGCAGAAGCTGGTATAATAAGACATACATTTCACACTTTGGAGTACTATCTCCACAAATATCTTTTCATACCTTTCTTGTAGCCAGGGCTTTAAGGGATGAGAAAACTGCCAACTAAGGTCTAATGGTATAAATAATGTGATGAACATAAAGGATTTATCTGTGTTTTTCGACATAGTGCTCGCCAAGGTTGTACAACGTCTTGTGATATTTTGAGCATAATATATGCAATGTCCGTGGCACTGTCAAGTGCAACCACTAGCAACATTTCTTCTTTGTTTTATGACCCTTTTTGAGATGTACTGTGTCGTTTGTTATCACGTTCTGTCTCTCCTTCATTTCCAATTTTGATCTTAGAACCTAAAATAAAATAATTTAAATGAATATATTGTTTGAAAATAATTTTGGACTTATAATAAAATAATATTACAATTTAAAAGACGGATTAGTAGCGTATAATAATACCCTAGAAATGCACACCGATTGAAACATTTTGCACTGTAATAGGGGAAAACTAAAGGGCCCTCCAGTCTCGCGAAAACCTCGCGAGAAGAGCGCGAGAATCGAGAATCTCGTGAAAACGTGGAGCGCCTATAAAAACTAGCTTTTAAAAGTTTGTGAGCTGATCAGTACGGTCTCTTCAAATATTTGCTTATTTGTGTGTGATTAGTACTATAATTTACTAACACTTCTATGCCTCACCAACATGCATCACATAATTGTCTGTGATACATTCCAATATGTGAAGTAATCATATATTCAACTTTTAAATCGATATAATTGTTATATTCAAAGCTGTGAACAGAGTATGAACAAGCACAGAATCTATTCAAATATCACTATGGTAATATCGAAATATTTACATCTAAAATTTTACATTTTAAGGATAATACTCTTATTTGTGACACACAGCTCCTCATATTTTCTATACATACCCAATAACTCCTAGAATAACTTTTTTACCATAAAAAATTAATATATTTTTTTTTTCTATCCTTGACTATTTTTATACGAACTTTTTTAAAGCTTTTTTAATTATAATATTTTATTTTTAATATATTATATTATCTAACACATCTTTGAAGTCGATGCAAAGTAAAAGATAAAAATTACTATACTTTGAAAATTACTTTAGAAATAAGTTATTTTATACTTTTTAGTTTTTGAAGTCGGTTTTTTAAACGAAGTTTTTTTTTATTTGTTACTTTTTAGTGTCTAGCTAGGTAGTAGGTAGCCTACAAAAGGTGTCGCGCGCCTTAAAAAATATAGGTCCCAAGAAACTGGAACGGAAAAAAATCATAATTTTTTTTCGTAAAATGAAAACTACTCTGCCAAATCATGTTAAATTTTTAGTGGACCAAATGGCAACTATTCCGCACCGAACTATAAAAGAACTTCGTAAATCGGATCAAATCTCAGAGTAATCGTGATAAAAAAAAAAAAAAAAAAAAAAAAAAAAAAAAAAAAAAAAAAAAATCGATCAAATCTCAGAGTAATCGGTGTACACACATTAAGAAACAACATACCGGCCAAGTTGAGAACCTCCTCCTTTTGGAAGTCGATTAAAAATGTGTGTTAACTCTGGTGAAAGACTGGAGTTTACCTCAAGTATGATTGTCTTTGAATATGCAATGCTGCGGCCGAACAAAGGTGGTTAAAAGACCTAATTTCAAATAGCCTATCTGATACAATGGTATATTATTTTAGATCTTATTAGATTGCATTAAAGTTCGAAATTGTATCATAAAAAACCTATCGGTTTTGAGTTAACACTTTATTATTTCTCTCCTATTAAAATTCTTATATGAAAATCAATTGTTAAGGAGTAAACTTTAAATACGTTTTAATAAATAAAATATTAACAAGCGCGACAAGAATGGCCTATGGCACCATCTATCCATGTATAATTTAGGATCTTTTCAGAGATATTATTAGTACATACTAGTAGTTTTCTTCCATGATATTACGAACATATCTCAAATCTGTTTCTTAAAATATACTACACACAACCACACATAGGAATCCAGAAAGTATACATACTTTAAAATAACCCAATGAAAACACAGTTATGACTCAACCTTGTTAGATATGTTAATTAAGTTTTTTACTACGATCCATGAAAATATTACTAAAAGTTAACATTAAAATTCATAATTTCATACATGGGTGAATAATTAGATTAATGTAAACCATTCCATTGTTGGTGAGTCATAGTTTCCTCAGTAAAAGGGCAGTCTTATCACATGTTAATTATTTATTGAACATTGTTATCTTTTTTTTATACATGACAATATGCAGTAACTATAATTACTGGGATGATATGACCAGATATCTATACTAATGAATGAGAAAGTAACTCTGTTAAGCTTGTTTTATATTTACAATAGTTAAACAGAGAACTTGCAAAACTGACAAACTAAGCCCTTATCATTATTTGAACAATGGTGAAAGAAAGCATCGTGATGCAACCTGCACAACGAGATTAACCAATGTGTCAAACCTGCCAAGCTACCTTGGACAAGTGTGGTATACTTTCCGTTCTCCTATAGAGGGAGGCGCAAGACATTTACGGGCTAATATTATTTATATTTTACTAGCGGCCCCGGCAGACATTGTCCTGCACTGAAAAAATAAAATCTAGGACCCGATCCTAGCGCCACCTACGGGTTCCAATTATGGATTTTAATCATCCGGGGACCCACTCAAACAGAAAAACAAAATCACCAAAATCGCGTTAGATGGCCCATTTATCAAGGAAGGCTATAGGTTATATATCATCATACTAAGACCAATAGGAAACTTTATATGGTGGTAGCTTATATGCCTGGTCAACATATAGGATAATTTAATCCTGAAAAATTAAAGAGTTGCCATGGGATAGTTAAAAATCCGCAGCAAGCGGACGAAGTCGCAGGCATCAGCTAATGAGTAAATAAGGGCTCTAAAGAAGTGGTTATAAAATAACCTAAACAAAGGATGCTACTTGAAATATGAAAAATTAACTAGCATCTGGTTTTTTTTTCACAAGAGGGGAAATCTGTCTTTGTAGGAGAAACACAGTAGCACCATGAGGTCGCTCTATGTCCACAAGCACGAAATGCTATAATCATGCGATGGTTGGCTGTACCCACTATAACATCTTGGTGTTCCTTCATTCGCCTTTTTCAATTATCTGGCCTTGCCCCCTTACTCAGGCCCTGGAAAGCGGCCGGCTACACACCTCTTCCACCGCCGACGGGAACCAAGTCCCCTGCTACTTCATTCTCTATGGCGGGGGATAGTAAGTGAAGCACTCAATAGAAAAGAGGTTACTTATCATCATTGAATTCATAAGCAGATGAAGGCACATAACATAATTGATAAATAATGAGAAAATAGATGAAAAAGTTTTATTTAGCTATTATTTTGTATGCACCATGCTCAAGTAGATTTTTTTTAGGGTATTATATGGATTAAATGCATATTAAACCATAATTTTCAATTTAAAACAATGTTAGAGAACACTTTCATTTACTGATATTTGCAATTAACATCCCATAACTTCCTACTGTTAGGTATAGATTTTTTAATTTCAAGGGTAAATGCCTGTCCCACAGTTGTTGATGGTGAATTGGCAGCTTCATAGACTAGTAACCTCAATATGTAGGTTTGCTCTCATCTTTTTGTAACAATTTTCAGATCATGTAAGCCTAGACATTTATACCGCTGAGTGTGGTTTAAGGACAATTTAAATTGTTTCTAGTATTTGCTTAGAATAAAGAAGGTAACTATTGTTAATTATTAAAACAATAGAGGAAAGAACAGGAAGAACGTTTGGGTAATTACTAAGACATGATACTCTTCCTGTAAGATAATAGAAGGCAAAGTAATATGTAGAGGAGGGAAGGGAAGACCTAGGAGGATGTTTGTTAAACAAATAAAGGATAAGATATGTCTTGTGTCATATAAAGGAGTGAAACAGCTGGCCGAGAGTAGACAGGATTAAAGGAGGCACCACCAACAATAGCTAAGCTTTTAAATATTATAATAAGTTACACTCACCATTTTAGTGATTGTGAGAAACATCTCTTCAACATTGATATTCTCTTTTGCGCTTGTTTCAAATAGCGGTATGTTCATCTGACTGGCAAATCTCTGAGCATCTTCTGTTACTACCACTTTTCTTGATGGACAATCATTTTTGTTACCAACTGTAAATGACAAGAGCTATGAATGTTAAAGAAGCAAGTGAGGTGTGTAAGAATAAGCCTAAATGGCGCTCTGTTGTTCGTGCCTACCCCGCAAGATACCTGGCGTGAAGTTATGTATGTATATAACTCTAAAAAATATATTATACATTAGACAAAAAGTGTTAGTACTATTATTACCCTAATATGAATAATATTGTTGAACAAGACAACAAAATATTTTCCTGTGATGTCACTGTGATAAATAATAGTTTCTCTAGACTGAACTTTATGTGTCCTGTATTCCATTCAGAGAAATTATTTTGTTCAACCATAGACACAAACACTATAACAATCACTCTGGTAGAAAACACATTATGTTGCAAATTTCTTGATAATGGTCATTCATTTATATCACAAAAGCTTTAGTTAAATATAATTGAGGATTAATAATGATATTTATTGTGACCATCAGATGTTTGTTATAAAATATAACCTACGAGTTGTAGGACTTGAGTAAAGAAAACATGTTGCTGGGGAGTTTGTTGCATTGCTTTTCGTTTACAGTAACTAAAATAGCTTTGGAAATAATGGTTGATTCATGACCTTCAATTACTAATCTGTATGATTCAATTATGCAATATGTATGCTTATTTTCATTAGAGTGCATATTGGGTATGTTGTTTTTATGAAATTATCTTTGTAAATAGTATGAAATCTTTTCTAAAATGGTATCTTAGACATACAAAGCATATGGAGAATCACAGGACTGAATATGGGAACTGTCAATAACAGTGTTTAAAAACTTAACAAACAAAAGGAACTGTCATTTTATGAGGTTTAGATTAAGGATAAACAGAAAATAGGCCATCATGTACTAACTGTATAAGCATTGAGTTTACATTAAGACATAATATAATTTGTTCTATTTTAAACTATAAATCGTATTTTGTCATAAATTGTATCATTTGTAAGGGGAACAAGAGAGAATATTAATAAATACTTTTAACAATAAAGAATACTTTAGCATAATATCTTGATAGAGATATGCATACTACTATATGTTTTAAAATGTTATTAGCTTAGTTTAGTATGAATTAGCTGTTATCAACAATAGATATATAGTATAATAATAACTATTGCTAGGCTAGTAACAATACAACAAATAACGGAATTAATATCCAGTCAGTATGCAATGTTTGAAATGACAAACAAATCATCAGTGGCTGGTTAACAAAACATCTGCAATAATTAAGTCCATAAAAAGGAAAACAGACAGTTACATAATCTATTACTTCATCAAGTTTAACAAACCATCATAATTAGCTTGAAAGACAGTCTAATAAAGATCCCTTCCTCAATTTTAGTCTATATCTACTTATAGAATAGCTTTGGTTATAAATACCTTGTCAATATTCCCGAAAGATTCTAGTAACTTACAATATAATAATAAAGATAGAGCGAACCAATATCCACATTACAATTCTAAAGTTGCTGTAGTTGTTTGGTAGACTTACCTAAAACTTTGTTAACAACATCACAATTCTGTTCAATCTCATGCAGCCACCTCTTGACATTGGCAAAGGACTCCCCATTGGTGACGTCGTAAACAACGATGACCCCATGGGTACCCCTATAGTATGTGCTGGTGATCGTTCTGAACCTCTCCTGACCCGCCGTATCCCATATCTGTAGCTTCACTCTCTCACCGTTTATTTCTAAAGTTCTTATTTTGAAATCGACTCCTATTGTCGTAATATAACTACCGGAGAATGTGTTGTCGGCAAACCGCAGGAGAAGACAGCTTTTACCCACACCTGTAACAGACTAACGTTAGTCTCCCGAAGCTCTGTATTGCTTATGAACTAACACCAGTCACAGGCCTCGCCCACTCACCACTGTCACCGATAATCAGAAGTTTGAAAAGGTGGTCAAATTCTCGAGCCATTGTTCCACTAAGTTGTTAATATTATTCTAATTGGTCATGTGTTCACTATTAACTTTGTAAATGTGTTTAACACATCAATAACTAAAGAAATATTATTAAAACGCATGCCGTAAGACGTTACACTTGCGTCATTTTACAACACGTCCGCCATTATTGTTTTTACTTGCCAGATCAAAATAATGTCATCAATCACTAAGTTTTTTTTTAGCTTACTTATTCGCCACAAAGACAGGCAAAGGAATCTTGGTCTATACAGAAAATTCTAATAATCTTCGTTGACTTCGTTCGTATAGTTGCGCAGTTGTATTGTAGGCTACAACCAACGCTTGTGAAAACTCGAAAGGCCACATCTGACTATAAAGTTCACATTTCTCAAAAAACACATAATTCTTACTCAAAATCTATTAAAATCTTACAACTATTGTTTAATTTTACACATTCTTAGAAAATAAAACTGCACAGCAAAACGTCTCGTTTCAGTTCCCGCCAAAATCTCCTCATCAATCACTATACTTTGACAGTTTCATTATGACTCCGGTTTTCAAAAGATAATATTTTAGAGATGCAACTAATACAAAGGCAATATTTTCATTATTATATAAGTAAATTCGTTGATTTCAAGTTACACAATTACAAACAATATATTAAATTCATATTCTTTTTTTTTATTCAAAGTAAGTTCCACTTGAGAATACTTTTGAAGGTTCATACATTTATATATGACCAAGATATTAATATTTATTCAATTATAAACTAAGTATAGAATAAACTAAATTAAAATGAATTACACTAAAAACAAAAACTTAAAAATTAAATACTACTATAAACATAATTACAAGTAAAAGACATAGTCCTGATCGCTGTCGGTGGGAGCGTTCCCAAAATGCTGACCACATTCTCACGTTGTATGGCAATGCTTGTTTGTTAACCTAAATATAGGCCTGTGGTCAGCCCTTTGGTCACGGGAGACTTCTTTCAATCGCGTTCAAAAGTCAAGAGAAAGTTGATAAGCCTCACGTCCCCAAGAACCCCAAAAGCCACAAATATGTATCCGTCACCGATGGATGCATATTTGCGGCGTTTTAAATTATTTTCAGTTAAATTATAATTTTATTTTATTTCCTAGGGCGCGTTCCTTCTGTATCTCACAACGCACAAAATGCTGCCAGTGCGTTTCAAGTTCCACAAGGTAATCGCAGTCTTTGTGGTCGTGGCGATAACGTCATTACGACGTCATGTTTTTCACTCACGCAACGCTCATAACGACCCATGTCAACAGGTGGATTGAATAACCGTTCCACCTGAGTTTACAATTGTGATACTGGCAAGCAAGCGTAACGGGAAAAATCGGGCTAGTAAACGTGGTCGTTGGGAGTCTCCGATGGAACGTTTAACGTAGTCTTATTCTAGCTAAACTAGCTATATTATAGATAGAACAGATTATAGATTTCTATATAACAAATCACTATGGTTGCGCTCCTACAGTATCTTATAACGCCCAAAATGCTCTGCCGTTGATGTGGAACATAGCCTATAGAGATAAGTAATTTATGAAACTAAGCTATCAAATTAATGTCAAATGTCAATGTCAGTCTTACAACCTGAAATAGTCAATTTTACTGAGTGTAGGTGTGGTAAAGGAAATTTAAAATTATAGAAATACTAAAATGTCGGCGACTCTTAAACCATATTTAACAGCCGTACGCCATACACTTACAGCGGCGATGTGTTTAGAACATTTTTCTTCGCAAGTTGTTGAAAGATATAACAAACCGGAGGTCGAAGTTAGAACAAGCAAAGAGCTACTATTGAACCCAGTGGTGATCTCACGCAACGCTAATGAGAAAGTTTTGATAGAGTCGTCAATAAACTCCATAAGAGTGAGTATTATGATTAAACAGGCGGATGAAATTGAAAAAATACTCTGTAAGAAGTTCATGCGCTTTATGATGATGAGGGCGGAAAACTTTATCGTACTCCGACGGAAACCGGTTGACGGATATCATATCAGTTTCCTGATTACGAATTTCCACACCGAGCAAATGTATAAACACAAACTAGTTGATTTTGTTATATATTTTATGGAGGAAATAGATAAGGAGATCAGTGAAATGAAGCTGGCAGTGAATGCACGCGCTAGGATTTGTTCAGAGGAGTTCTTGAAAAGGTTCTGAACATACTCTGTGGTTTCACAGATTCCTGTCATTGTTTAAGCATTTTATATGAACTTATAAATATATAGCCCACTGGAAAACTAGGGCAATATGTAATGAGATTCCAGTTGTATTAGAGTTTCAGGATTTATGCACCACATTAGCTTTTGTATTTCAGTATTACCAGAACAAATACAATGTCCTCATAACTATATGAGTGTCATCTACACTATTTTCCATATTTTATTTTTAATCCTGATGATGATGACCCTATTATATGTGATATTATATATAATATCTTAAAAAATCAGGTGTACCAATCCTAGCATTTCCTCTCTTATATAGAGACTGCCCTAACTGGTATTTATTTATCTGAATTTAATTAAGACAGATTTTACACCATGAAATAATACTTTCTAACACTATCTTAAATATTTCAGTAATATAAAAAACATTGACATGGTAGAATTTAATAGACATTTAGTTGGATGGAATCTAAATAAATTTATTCTATGCTAGGAGTGGGTATTGCTTTTGCCACATACCATGAAACCATATATTTCTGAATTCAGGGTGGGGTATTGTTATAGGTAACATTACATTACAGTACATTTATCTATTATAACAGATCAAAAAAATTAAAATATAGATTAGAAGTGTAAAGTAAAAAGGAGCCTCTGCCTTAGTCTTTGTGGTTATACATATATAACCACCCAAAGTTAATTTTATATCACAAATAATAAATAAATGTGCCCCATAACTATACTGCACCCCTGAATTAATGTATTAACCAATCTGATTTGATTTTCTGATATTGTAACACAATACATAGGCATCACAATTTTGTGATTTCAATATTGTGAAACTGTACATGATTTTTTACAGTGGATATGTTTTTGTTGCTTGTTCAATTGAATGTATATTGATATATCATTTAAAATTTAAAATCTACATGTATTTCCTGAATGGGACAGATGTGAAAATATTTTTTCTAAGTTTTGATCTTAATTGTAATTATTTTAGTATTTTGTTGTTAGAAAATACAACTTCTATATTGAAATATACCACCCCTCTTTACTTTAAGTTCTGGGTCAAAAACTCCACATCCTATAAATAAAATAAAATTCAATTTAAAGATTTAGCTCAATGACAAAATATTATGTCCTATTTCACCCTCAAACAAGGACCAAAAATATTATTTTTTTCTAAAAGCTGGCATCGAAATTGCTGCACCAAAACAAAGAGCATTGTATTGTCTCTTTTATTCTAATACAAATAAAGTGCAATAAAGTTATTCATTCATTCATTCATTATGTGCATTAGTTCGATGTTCGTTTCAATTATCTCTATTTGACCACAAATTTGTGGTGCTTCCCAATTAACCATGTATAACAGTTTGGCAACAAATTTGTGGTGGTTCAATTTTAAAAGGTTAATATGTGGCTTTTTTATTTAATAATAGTTATTCCAGTAAAACATCTAATTTTCAACCTTAAGTTTAATGGCTAAATCTTAGATCCTAGATCTATCACTGTATACAGCACCATCTATATAAAGTAAGAAAAATAGGGTAGTTAGTGGGCTGTCAAATCAACTGAGGTACTTTTTATAAAATTACTGAATTGCAGCCTCATAGATTTCATATGAGCATACCTACTTTTGATGTCATAAGTACAAGTATAAAGAGACAAATAGTGCATTAGTTATTGTTTGAAAAATTATTAAAATTATTTCTATCGTGATATTTTAAAAGTTGATAATAAGATAATTCCTGTTCTTTTATTTGTAATAATATTAGAATCTATTCTAACATGTGTTCACTCCCTACAATAATGTGAATCCTCCGAAAGGTGACATTGCAATAGTAACATCCTAATTTGTGGCTTTGATTATGTTAAAAAAAAGGTTCTAAATACAAGTAATGTGGTGTGCTAGGGTTACTTTCTATTACTTTAGTGACTGATAATGTGATTCTTAGTTCTCAATTTTAAGTATATTGTTTAAACTTAGATAATATAATTGTCTAGATTCCCCATATAGAGAATGGTCAACTAAATTGGTGTACTCACGCTTTATGTTTATATTGTTTGGACCATTAAAACCATAGGGTAGATGACAGGTCAACTGACTTATCATCTTACAAAACAACAGCCTCCTAGATTTTATACAATGTTATCATATCAAAAATATAATTAATTAAATAGTGTAATAATCATTGTTTAAAACAGTAATACATTTTCGTAATATTTTTACAGTCAAATGATAGTGTGATATTTTAGTACGTACACTTTCATCTACCCAATTGTGGGACAAAAGTGAGGCCATTTTTTGTATTGTCTTTTGTTTTAAACTCCTTGTGGCACTCGGGGACTGCGGCGGTAAAAAGCTATTGCATAGCATTTTTATCAACTTATGTAATTATAATTATTTATTATGCAGTTTTTTTTCTTTGATATTAATTCAAGTTACACTTTGAGTGTGGTGACCGATAAGAAAACAAATCACCCATGTATACATATACCGACATGTATATTTACGGGGCGCACATGCGGTGAGTGTGGCATTATAAAGTTATGATAGATAACTATATACTTTCTCACAAACAGCTGGTTACGTATTCGTCCGATTTCGGAGCAGCTCGTCTCGATCCGTGCGAGCTTCGTACAGTCGTACCATATACATACACGTTAAGCGAACGATCGGCCAAGCTACATGGTAGGCGGAGTGGATGGTGGGTGGTGTTGGTTTTATTTTCGTTACGGAATTTCTTGATTCGGTCGCCGCGCTCAAAGCCCGCGATAAAAGCTATGCAATAGCTTAATAACAACGAAATAAAATAATCCTCGCCACTACACATCTTTTAGGTCTAGTGGCCTCTGTAAAAAATATTGAGTATGGCTTATATATGGCTTAATGAAGGTTTAAAATTAAAGATCAATATTGTGGATGTAACTTATATGCCAGGTACAATCAGAGTCAAATAAGACCTATGGTTAGTTTTCATTAGCTCTGTAAGTTACCAGCCTTTATGAACTGTTTATTCAGATTACAATTACTGGTCATTAATTTTGGTCACCATATTATAAGTTTTCTGTTATACTTAAGTCTTGTAAATTATTATTAGCAATAATTAATATTTAATGGACATTATGCTTTGAAAATAAAATAGTCTAAAATTGATTTCGTAATTCCAAAAATTATTTAAGTTTTTTTTCTTTGACTTGTCAACTATTGATTGTATATTAATACCTTTTAATAAAATTTATTCTTATAAATATTTTGGCCTTCATTTATTATCTTACAATCTAAACTATAAAATAGAAAACTAAAATTAAATACTAAAACTAAATAAGAAAAGAGACAAAATTATAGATAAAATATTGGTTCCAAACCACTGCCACCGGGAACGTTCCCAAAAGGCTGGCGGCGTTACCACGCTGAATAGCAATGCTTACCCTTTGAACAAAATAGACTCCAGCCTTTTGATCGCGTGAGGTCTATTAGGCGTTCGGCAACACCTCGATAAAGTTTTAGAGCGTTAGGGCCCCACGGAACCAGTTTCCACTCCACTCTTACAATTAAATCCCGTTTAGTCCTAGTTTATTTCTCAATATTTCAATTTATCGCATAGCGCCCTATTTGAAATAAGACTACCTCTTTTATATATACAATGTACTTACCTAGTTTTTTTATCGTGAATAATATCCAGAAACATTCTTATCACATTTATTTTGAGTTTTAAACTGCATGAAGTCTCTTTTCAGATTATACATATTTCTTCCTAGATCCAAAGTAATGAAAGTATCGAAGAACGTTACGAGTACGAAATAAAAGCCTAGTTAAAATGTAATACTGAAGTTTTTGAATTCTAGATGGCGCCACCAATAACTTCTGGCTTTTGATTTTTTAATGTTTTTAAGACCAATGGTTTTTTAAAGTGTATCTGCTAATGTTAATTGTTAAATAATAACACTTCAAAAATCGAAAAGGAAAGAACCGGCCTTCGGGTCATGAAGGACTTAGGCTGGTGTGCACCGTAATTTAACCGACGGTTAACCAAAAATAATCACTGTTTCTCAATACATTTTTGGCAATTATTTTATTTTAACCATCGGTTAAAACTCTGCGCACACCAGCCTTAGAACTATTAAGATACTATTAGGCTTAACGCTTTTGTTTTAAAGACATTCCACATATTTGCTGAGCAATTGTTAGCTCTATTCTTCCATCATATTTTTATAGGCACGGTACAAAATTGTGGTTGGTCGAGTCCAAATGACGCCGGGTCGAATCTGGCTGGAAAGGATCCACCACTTAGGTATATTTTGACTTAAAGTGTATATTGTTTAAACACCACGTTGACGGTAGCAAAAATTCAGCAACATTCATACATAAACATTCTTTTTATCTTCCGTATGTCTCTTTGAATAATTAAAATAAAAAGCTGCGGTGGTTTTTCCATCTTGCAAAAACAGTTTCATATTCGCGAACCGTAGTCCTTTCTGATAATCAATCATATACTAAGCCTTTTTCTTTTTGTATATTATTTAATAAATTAAACTATGGCTTTACTTAGACCTTTTATCAAAAAATTTGTGTTTTATGTGAATAATCTTTTTTTATAATATTATAGTACTGGTAGCTCGGTTTTTGGTGATTTTATAATATAATAAAATCGAGTTGGTTGCGATTCGAACCTGAGAAAAAAATGACGTTTTATTTTCAATACTCCCATTTTAATTTAAACATACATCATTTTGCCTCGTTCGGGTCCATCACAGGGTACATTTTGAAGGTAACACAGATAATCTATACATTGTTTTTTTAAGCAAAACATCGTCATGACGTTTGCATATAGAGCTGCGATGTTTAAATCCATCTTGGACAAGCATAGCGGGTGTATTAGCACTTAAATAAAACCGAAATATTTATGGACTGTTATTTTATTGCATAGGGACCAAAATGAAAGTTCATGGGTTCATTCCCAAGTTGTGGAAAAGCAACACTATGTATCAGAATGGATTCTTACAGAATATTGTGACAAATTATAACATAGTTATATTATTATTTGAGGAAAACCTGTATTTATCCCATCCACATATCAATTTGACTGGATGGCAACGGCGGTCAAAAAGTAATATACAAGGAAATGTAATTGAAATTACAATTGTATTCAAATTACCACAACAAAATGAATCGCATTTTACACGAAAATACATTTGTGCTGCTAATAAAATTCAATTGTCTGTAGCTTAAAATTTCAAAATTATAGTTTTAAATAAAATAATTTGATTAACGATCTTATTCAAATTGAGTTAGAGTAAGTTTGTAATCTTCTAAAACATCTCGAACTCAATATGAATAAAACCATAAATATTTAGGTATATTCGTTTTATTCTAAAAAACCTATTCACGTTACCATTGATAATGAGCTTTTGAAAAATTTTACACTACACTAGAAATTAAACTGTGAAATTTATGAACCCATATAATTCTTGCTTCGCATACTTGATTAATTTGCGAAAATGATTGACCATTATATTAATGTACTCTGCTTCACCTAATAACTGCTACATTAATTTAAGCTGACACATACCCACCAAAGTGTAGATGACAGATGTTATACCATAATGCCAAATTGTCATAATTATTTTCATAATTAATGAGCTATTTCAATTAGTTTAGTCAACAACACAAACAAACAACAGCTTTACTATATACTACACATTGGTGTTTAAATAATAACTAACTCCGGGGAATAATGAGATGCAAACAACAGTGAATTTTAATCCTAATAAATAATATTTAAAAGTGAAAATGATAAGTGTCTAAAATTCAATTCTTCGTTTTGGCTGTTCTTAATGTAAAGCCTTCGCCTTTAAAAGCTTGGAAAGGCTCGGAAGGCGTTTCTTCCTTGGCGCTGGGTGGCGAGAGTTCTTATAAAACGTAAAGTTCCTATCACATAGTCATAATCTGGAATGCCACGTACGTAGTTCTGAAAATAAATTTAAACGTAGAAAAAAGAAGATTGAATCATTAAAAATAACACCCTTACAATGTGGCTTTGTATACTCTCAAGAGATACAATTTACAGCCAAGTTATGGATAACAGACTACTATATGTTGTGTAAAAGAATGGTGTCTATCAGCAAAAGCGCGTGGTATTATCATAACAATTTAAATAGTAGTTTGTCGAAAAATCCATAAACATACTTGACGATCAACACTAAATCATCATTCATCCGTGCAGGAACGGAGAAAGACTACAATTTCCTGCGGCCCGGCGGCCTGTCGTAAGAGGCGACAAAACAACCCACAGCCAGGTGGTAGGAATTTGCCCGACTGGATGGCTACCACCCCTGGTCTAGAGTATGTCGCCATAACAACCTTGTGTTGTGTTCCGGCATTAGTGACCAGGTTCCAGGATCCCTAAAGAGAGCAGCAGCGCATTCGTAGCACCTTTGGTGTTGCAAATGTCCATAGGCGATGGTAACCGCTGTCCATCAAGTGGGCCGTCTGCCTGTCTGCTGATCTCCTGCAATAAAAAAAATAAAAAAATACATTTTTTTTTTTAACTTCAAACACTAAACTGACAATGTGCAAATTTCAAACTAATAATGCAATTTGACACAACTTTGACATTTTTAATTGTCAATTTACTCTCCGAATTAACAAAGTGTTACCCGCCTGTCCTATATAGGATTCGAGTTTCCACTCTGTTGACATTACATTCATAGATTTAAAAAAATTGTGTATGAGAACAAAATTATACCTAGACATAAAAAATGCAACACTCTCCATTCGGTATTTTTTTTTAAGAAGGCATACCTGATTGATTGCGGTTACTATCGCCTATGGACAATTGTAACAGTTGCTACCCGCTCTCTTAAGGAAGACTGGAACCTAGCCCCTGATGCCAGAACACAACTCAAGGATGTTATTAACAAGAATCCTCTTTATCAGTGTATTTCAATCTTTTCGGTTACGCGACCCTTTTACAGGTTGAAAAATTTTGGCGAACCCCCTTGGGCCATAGACAGACAAAAAGTTAGTCATTTAAATGACTACGTTCATGTCCTTATTTTGTTACCTATATTCATTATTACGGTCTCTACTCTGCAAGAAGCTGCTGAACTTAGAAAGTACCTAAGTATGAGGTATAAACTTAAATTGCCTTCCCTTTTTTCGGCGACCTCCCTAGGGGTCGCGACCCACAGGTTGAAAACACTGGTCTTTATTATGCTTAATGAACTAGAAAACAATACATATTTGTAAAATTTGTTTGAATAACAGCTGGTCACAAAAGGACATATTTAAATTTTTGTAATTATTAAATTAGTATAATGGATACACCATGTGTATGCAAGTAAACAAACCTGTCTCGCTTGCGAAGATTGCGGTTCGGATTCACACTCGCTTATCAACTTCTTCTTCTTGCCATCAAGTCTGTTTCCTTCTCCGCTGAACGCTACGAAACCACTTGGCTCAGGCATCATGGTCGACGGGTCCTCGTCCATGCCTCCTGCTCCTGAACCGCCTTCCCCGCCTCGGGATATATGCTCATCCTCTTTGTAACCAACTGGAGGCGCAAACTCCACCTATAACAAGTTGGCGAAATTTTTACTCCATAGTTTTAACTGGTATATGCAAAGGTTTCACCACGCCAGAGTGGCTACATACTGAATCTTATTTGCACATCATCAGATAGCTGTAACTTAAGTATAGGGTAAATGATTTTTACAAATATATGAAATGAAATTTTATTGATATGATGTAATATAGAGGACATATAATATTACTAAAGTACAGAGAACAGTTAGTACAAAAGGCGTCCCACAGGAAACTGTCTCCCACGCAATGTCTCCTTAGAGTCTGTGTGGCGGACATATCGCGGGGTTCAAGCCAGAGGGCCGTATAAACAAATGCGTTTTTTTTATTTCGTCTATCATTTACATTTTTATCGATACACCACCTCTGTTTTTTTCTTAAAAGTAGGTTAATGAAAAAAAAGAGCATTTCACGTAATCTTGGCTGGGCTTGAAGCCCGCGATATTGTTTTTATAATTAGACCTACTTATGCCAAATGGAACCAATCCACATATTGACTGATAGTTTTGAGAAAGCAGTTTTTATCAAATTGTTTTTTTATTAAATTACTGTATGTGGGTTGGTTCCATTTTGCATAAGTAGGTCCAATTGTTGATAGTATATTAATGCAATGTATTTGAATAGTATAGATCTATATAATTAACTAACTGACCAGGCAACCTTCGTGCCGCCTCAGAATCAATAATATAATAAAAACAATATACATTCAGAAATATACAAAACAAAAGTATTCTTTTAAATTAAATTTGATTTCTGAACGACGGGACGCACATTTGATATTCAAAACCAAAAAAAAAACACTTTTAAAATCAATTGATTTCTAAACGACGGGACGAACATCAAATGTTTGACAGGTAAGAATAGTTCCTAAGAGAAAGCGAAATTGTTATTTTTACCATATTTCAAGCATTTTTCTCATATTTTCACCTTTTAAACCTTCTCTGGACTACCACAAATAATTTAAAACCAAAATTAGCCAAATCAGTCCAGCCGTTCTCGAGTTTTAGCGAGACTAACGAACAGCAATTGATTTTTATATATACAGATAACATGTACTTTACTATCTTAAACATCTTAGTAATTTTCAAAATATAGTAATTTTTATGTTTTTTATTCGACCCACCTCTTGACTTGGGTCGTTATGAGCAATACGTGATCAAAAATTATGACGTCAATAGTGACTTTTCGCCACGACCATAACGACCTCGGTCGCCAGCTGGAACGCCTGACGGAGAATTTTAGGCGTTGTGAGCTACTAAAGGAATACGCTGCAAGAAGGAGACTGAGAGAAGACAGATGACTAAGAGAAGGGGCAGAAAATGATTGATGATGATGATTCCTAGTGTTATTCTTCCATATAATACGGCCGGCGTAACTTGGCAAATGTGAACATAGGCTCTGCGAACTTTAGAGCATGTACGATCGGCACAACTGATTTATGACCCACTTTGCTAACAATTCCTTTAAAACCGTCAAATTAGTAAGGTTTATTGTGTGTGTTGCACTTAGGACGTTATAAACATTAATAAAAATGCGTCACTAGCCTCAGAACTACGCAATTTTAAACTTTGTTATCATTGTACTAGATATGTTTTAGATAAAACAGTAATGATTTGAAATAATTTGAATCTCGAACTGAAATCTGCCTTATAATTCTAACTCTTTTCATTATAGAAAAATTATTATAATTTTAAAAATAAAATGTCATTCTGAAAGTATATCAGAAGTCAAGTAAAGTCAATGAGATAAAAAAATTAGAACTCAATATCTAAAAATTAAATTGTATAATGGGTAGTCTCGCAGAACAAAGAGCTCGGATTGTAGTGCTCAGTGAGGAAGGTTATGGCATTCGAGAAATATCACGAGTGTTAAATATAAATCGGAACACAGTGAGAACATGGATCAGACGGCACGCTGAAGAGGGCATTCTTGATGATAGACGAAAACATAATCATGGCGTTCGTCGAATAACAAACCAACAAAGTACAGATATGCAGCACCATCATGAAGAACATCCTTTTTCTCGTACCCAAGATTTCGCGGCACGTTACGACGTTTGTTTACAAACCATAAGAAATCATTTACACCGTATTGGACTGCATTACCGGCATTATGCTAAGAAAGCACACTTAACTAATGCACACAAAACTGCAAGATTAAATTTTGCACGTAATTATTTAGACTTTGACTGGACTAGTACCATATTTTCAGATGAAAAATCATTTAGATCTTCTCAACATGGTCGCTTAACTTTGTGGCGTTATAACAATACGCGATACACAGAGGATCACGTAGTACCCAATCAATTATCTGGTCGAATTTCAGCTAACATGTGGGCCTGGATGGGTACCGGGGGTATATGTGAACTTGTCCAAATTTCGCCTCGTCAAAACGCATTAAACTATGTCGATTTGTTGGAAGAATCAATGTTACCGACAGTGCGAATAGTGTACCCACTTGAAGAAGTCCCTGTATTCTCCTACGTTCACGACAATTGTCGAGTACATACCGCCAGAATTGTCTCGAACTGGTTTACCCAGCATGAAGATGAAATTACTCTAATTCCATGGCCATCTAGGTCACCAGACCTCAACCCAATAGAAAATTTATGGGGTTTGATGGTTTAAATGTGGGATAACAGAAACGAGAGGACAAAGGAAGCAATTGAGCAGCACTGTAATGAAATTTGGAATTACATGAGGGGAACCGACATCTGCAATCGTCTAATCGGGTCGATGCGTAATCGACTATTAGACGTCATTGAAAACAATGGTGCTTATACCCGGTTTTAGCTTTAAGTAAAGTAAAATGAGTGCCATTTCTAACTATGAAATACTACAACCAATTAATAAAATTAACAAACAATTTTTTTTTATTTTCTTCCACATTAATGTTGTTAATGTTTTATTTTCTTGTGTATTTCTGCTACCAAACGTATAACGATAACCCTAATATCTAATGTTGTATATACAAAAGGTTTGGCCTGTGTCACCTTTTGCTTGTCGATTTATGACCGGTTCCGATATCTTACTATTCACTCCACTTCACTTCCCCTGCTTTACCGTAGGTTGAATTTTGACATTGCTTGTATAGAGATTACTTCAAATTTTAATCGTTAGTAAGGCAAATAAACGGTCGGTAAGATATAGGAAACGGCACTTAATCCAACATACTTAATGACAGAGATAGTAATAGCACGTAATAGCATTTGTCAGATGTTACACGAGTATAGACGAGTCTCTCCGATCTGTTTAATACAACGTAGTCAGTAACTGTCAATGTCTAATAACATGATAACAAGTTCGTTACCAAGGAAATGTATGTTCAGGCGAATTTCAACCTAATTGTATTTCACGACTGTAAGAAAATGACCTTATGGTGGGTCATGATTCAATTTGTTTGATTGTACACTCGCGTGATCAGTGGGCATACGACTCGTCAGTGAATACAATTGGTCGCCCTTCATCCCTGTATTTTTTCATTGCTTTGTACTAGTTGGTCACTGTATTTTCTTCACTTGTTTACATGCGCTAAAGTTCGCAGAGCCTATGTTCACATTCGCCAAGTTATGCCGGCCGTATTATACAAATACTTACATTCATATCACACTCGATAATTATTACAGCATTACCAGGTTTGGTTTCAAGGACACACAATTCATAGACTTTTGAATTATACTTGATAGCTATTACATCACCCGTTGTCAAGCAGGAGAAGTTTCTCAGACAATTTTCCAAAACTGAAAAATAAATTTTACTCTATCAATCATTTGCATTTGTGGTAGTGTAATGGCTAGCACACTCAAGAAGCGCGCGTTCGTATCGTGTCCGTAACGCATGCGTCACTTAGGCTGTTTTCTGGCCTAATGTTCATATTGTTACAATTAACATGTGCTAACAATTATGAAGGTTGAAAAGCGTGACGAAACCTGCACATCAATATAACCGCTGTGTCAAATCTGCCAAGCCGCTTGGACAAGTGTGTATAGTGTCTGCTCCTCAACACTGGGAGGGCCGAGCCTAGAAATGGGACATTTATGGGTTATTATAATCATTTGCATCAATATGGGTACATCTAAACGTATGTACATTTTAGTAGCACGTCCATCCAAACGGGCAAATACCCTACCACAGCTACAGGTTGTTTTTTCACCTCTTACGTTAGGCTGCCTAGTCATAGGAAATGGTAATCTTTCCAAGTTCCTGCATGGACTAGGTCATGAAATTTTTACACTAGAAAAAATTCTTAACAACTTTTACCTGCTTTAGGGTTGCTGATGTCTAAGAAATCCTCAGATAAGGGTTGAAATTTAGAAAATGTTGCAACGGGCAAAGAGACACTCTCAATTTGTATTATGGAACCTTCTTCTAACACTAGGTTCGCCATCATCTAAAAAAGTTAAGACTCAGTGACATTCATGGAACAGTTTTTAGATTTTTTTCTGTCTGGATGTTCCGGCTAATTTCTAAAACAACAAGACCAATTTTGACAGGACTTTCACTGGCAGATAGCTGATGTTATTAGGAGTAACTGAAGCTATTTTATTCTTTTAGGGTTCTGTAAAAAAAACTTAAAACCAATTGTTCCAGCTAATCTCTGAAAGGATTGGGCCAATTTTAATGGGACTTTCACTGGCAGAGAGCTGATGTTATGACAAGTAACTTATGCTACTTTTAAAATTAGGGTTCCGCAAAACAGAATTCCACACGGACGAAGTCCCGGGCACAGCTACTTAGTAACAACAGAATATAATAGTATACATTTTATTGTTCACGACATACACATGAAATAAACAACTTACAATAGTTAAATAGTTACAGTGGGAACAATGGGCTTATTGCTTTAGAACGACAGATTGCTTGTCTTGCAGACAAGCTGGGCTATGGATTTTATGAACGGGAGATTCGCAAGTGTATGATGGTGATGTGCAAATTAAATACATATATAAATATCACATAATATATATACCTAAAATATATAGAAGAATATAAACAATAACAAATATTTATAATAATCATTAGCACTCAGTAAATACTAATAATAATTAAGTCTTGTTATGAGTTTATAGCATGAAGTTTTTTTTAAGTTTTTAGATTTATTTTAACTAAGATTTGTATTTTTCACCTGTTTAGTGAAATGTGCCATTTTGAACTAACATAAGAACTCAGTGTGCAAGATGTGATGCCACAGCTATTAAGACAAATCCAGCAATATGAAACAAATGCTAGAAAGCTCTAGTAATATGTTATTAGCATTTTGGGTGAGATCAAAGTTTATGAAACTAATTGAAAACCTTTAAAACACAGTGTTAATTATATAGCCTTCGGGTTTCCAGAATTGCTACTTAAAAAAAATACTTATAATTACCCAATGTGGCAAATAAACTTTTCCCTCATCAGCCACAAACTCTAAAACACCACAGTGTGTGACCCTTTTTGTTTTCTTATTTGTAAGCTTAAATATCATAGGATACTCAATATTTAGTCTGGTAAGCTGTTCTAAGGCTGATGGTGGCATAATAACTGAAAAAGGAGAATACATATTTGAATTTAAATTCATTTGTACATGCATAAACTAACTCAGCTATGACAATGACTGGGTGGGGTATAGAAACACAGCACATTTATTTATTATGAATGAATCTGAACTTTAATATAGGTTAGCCTTTGTGGTTATTTTTTTTATAACCACCCAAAAACAATTTTATATCTCAAGTAATAAATAAATGTGCTGTAATATCTATACCATACCCTAATGACCAGCTATATTGATTGAGGCAATGCAAAATTTGCTGACAATCTCTGAGTTGTATGTGTCATCTTATAGTTGGGTATAAAATTTCAGATATGGTGTTTAATGCTGGGAGGCCAAGACTGTGTGTCCATTATTTGACCTGTGTCTGTTATTTGATGGAACTTCATTAAAATATAGTTAAAATTCAAATAGAATGGGCACTGAATAACAGGGGTGCTTGAAGATTACGTCCAGAAGGTTATTCATTCATTATATTTCTATCATGTTCATCAATTTTATTAAATTTGCCACTGTAAATTTATGATAATACTCAATCAAGCGTAGTGTGAAATTGCTAAATAAATTAGAATAGATCTATAGCCAGAGTATTATGGAACTGATAATGTAAAAATTGACTGAAATATTAAAATATAATATTACTTTTGCCTCCTCTTTCAACATCCTGCCTCTCATTCCCAGGAAGCATTGAAACCGAGAAACATCGGTAAGTCATGTTGAAAGGCCTCGTAATCTCGTGAAACATGTTGAATCCAAACTGAAACTAAGAAAGTGTACATTATACGAATATCAGTAAATAAATTGTTAAAACCTTAAGCTATATTTAAGACTAATCATTTACCATTTTGATTTAAAGAAAATTTGCCCAGCTTTTTAAAAAATTAAATGCAATTCACTCAGGTCAAAACAACAGCCACAAATTTAAAAACCAATTAACAAATCAACAAACAAAGACTTTCTTGCTTCACCATAACAATTGTCTTTATTTCCCTCGGTAAACAAAGACAACCTTATCTAATTTCCTTAAAGATAAAAAAGGATAAAGCTTTTAAATGCTAAAAATCTATTACAAATTCTTGAAAACTACATTGAAACAGAACAGATTTGTCAGCTGCGCAAGGGCTGTCAAAAAATGTCTAAATCATTGATCATGGCACAACAGAATGACAGACCAAAATGGTCAACTTTATCAATATGTTCAAATTAAATACAATTTGTAATTAACTTTAGGGATATAATTTGTACAAAATTTACTTGATTTATGAAAAAATGAATGTGCTTAATACCAATACTGTTTTAAAGAACATGATATAACACAAATTTCATTAAATTAGTTAGTCAAATAAATGCTATATAAAGGTGTTTAACTTGAACGCAGCTAAGAAACAACTTTGCTATTCTATCCTTTTCTCTTACGATCTCCTTTTTCATTCATTTGTATATGTGGCAGCCGTGGGTGTAGATTGTTCAATAAAATTATCTGAAATACATTAAATTATCCTCCCTTATTTTCCTTCATGTAGGATTTTAAATTGATTGTGAGTAAAATTCTTATTAGGATCCTAAATATACAAAAGAAATTTTACTTTCCGGTCGTAGTCGCTATTCATTCAAACGCGATCGCCATGTTGATTGTCAAAAGTGTTTTGCGGATGAGACAGCAGTGAATTGATTCGTAATATTTTTTCAGAGTTGGCGATTTCAAAGGGTCGCTTATTGTCCGGTTCAGTTATTTAAGGACGAGGGGATCTGTAACGATGGCGCAAATGTTGCCAATACGTTTTCAGGAGCACTTGCAGGTGAGTACGCCCATCGGTTTATTGGATTTGCCGATAGCGTTTCCTTTGAGGAAACGAACTATCGTCATGGGGTAATGAATTATGGAGTTTCTTGCCGTAGTTTATTTGTTTGGTGAAAGACGTTTGTGTCTTTGGTAATGGCATTGCGCAATTAACAGTGACAGTCACCACCCCCTATTACCCAAACCCACGGGAGTGCGGCCGGTATTGATTTGTTCCATATTTTCCCTGGATCATATGGTCCGTGTTTTAAGATGCCAATTGTAAATGACATGAGGCCATTGTTCTGATTTTGTTATAGGTAATATTTAAATTGTTGAGGGGTGTCACAAGATGTACCCTGCTCCTTTGATAAGATTCATTCATGCATGTGACATCGAAAGAACAAAAATTTCGATTTTCCTAACCCAGAAAATCAGTTTTTATTAAGATATATAATGAAATTTTTTATCCATAGCTACTTTTTAAAGGAATTTATGATTTTATCTGTCACTTCATTAAATTTTATGAGTCAGCAATAGACTTCAGTTTGTATTTTTCAGAAAATAAAAAGAAATAAAAATATTGATATCCACAATCATGTCTTTTGCTCCTATTATTAGTCTTATGGTCTACTTTTATTATATCGACGGTTAAAAGGTAATAGGGTGTAAGCGACAAAAACTAAATTGTTCAGGAGAGCAGTTTAAAGTTTAAAATTTCAGAAAAATGGAGATAACTTTTTCATTTCTTGTCATATCGTGAAAATGGAAACAGCTCTAGAATAAAAAAAAATAAAAGCATTAAATGGTAGTTTTATTTATTTGATTCTACGTTGTTTTATGTGGTTTACTGTCGCTTAAATCAATTGATCTTATTTTCTTTATGGAGTAATTCGGCATAAGTTACATCTACATTGAAAAAAAACGAAGGGTAGAGTAGACTTAGCTACATTTGACATCCTTATATCAAGAGGTAATAGGGCATAAGTCACATGACTGCAGAATAACATAAAAGGGTAAAAAGTATAAGTGGTAATTCTCATTATTATACCAAAAGGTAATGGAGCATAAGAAACAGTGTTTAGCAAAAAAATCAGTAGGATGTTTGTAAACTTAAACTTGTAAATGGTAGTAGGGTATAACCGACGCTTAATGTCTTTGACGACAATGGTAAAGAGGCATTAGTTCCAGCTTTCAAAACAGGTACTAATGGTAAACAGTAGTATACGCCTGGAGCCTTTATGGCAGTAAAAAGTAAAAATGTATTACCGACTATAACCCAAAAGTGAGGATTTTTTACAGAGGTATAAGCGCCTTTAGAGTAAAAAAGGCCCAAAATTCAGTCGGTTAATTGAAATGACACTTCAAAAACGCAGTTTTTTGCTTGGGCATAAACGACACGAAAGTCATCGTAGAGCCATGGGAGTGAGCGCATTCGAAAGAGCGAAACTTTTTAAGTAGGATGGCATTCATAACTCGTTTTCGACCAAAATGTCGCTTATGCCCTATTACCTTTTAACCGTCGATATGAATTATATTAGCTAAATTTAAATTTGAACTATGATAGGATATAAAAACAATAGATACACATTGCTATTATTAATTATTCAGACTCTTAACTACACTGATAAATTAATAATCACATAATCAATAACTTTTCAATTGCTTATGATGGTTTTTAACCATTACAATATATGAAAGTTGCTTTATAATCTCTTCAAATTCAATAATGTTATGTTTAATCATTAATTGTAGCTACATTTAATTAGATTACATACTATAATTTTGGTATTGATGATATCAATAATAAATATACAGTACAAGGAATAAAATTAAGATATAACATCTTTGAGATTGGCATCATATTATCTAGTCTTGCAAAAATCATTATTTATCAGCATATAACGACCAATATAAACTGCTCTCATGACTCAAAACCTATTAATTTTAGTGATGTAATAATTTAGTCTGTAAATTGAAAACTAACTTGGAATCAAAACAGAATAAAATCTATTACACTTGATTTTAGTAGTAACTACAAACTTACCTTATCCACATTATTCAAGTTACACACAGTTTACAGCAATATTATTTAAAAAAAATGTATTTATGTCTATGGGTACATTGTTACATAACATAAAAATATAAATAACAACAGCCCATAACTGTCCCACTGCTGGGCTCGTCCCTCCCACTTTAGGGGAATGGGTAATATACCCGCCACGCTTGTCCATGGCAGCTCGGCAGGTTTGACACATCGCTTATCTTGATGTCCAGGTTGGATCACAATGTTTTCCTTCACCGTTGTTGCCACATGGTAATTGTAACAATATGCACATTAGATTAGAAAACAGCCTAAGTGGTGCATGCGTTCCGGACAAGATCAAACCCGAAACCTTTGAGTTTAGGATGTGTGCACTAGCCATTATGCTACCACAACTTTACATAACTTAACAAAATGAAAATTTGTAATGCCTAAATAAAATTTTTATTTGATATCTGTCAATTAAATAATTTTATATAAAACTGGACAGTAACCATTTTGGTTACACAGTATATTGTGAGTTCTGATTTAGTGAACTCACAATATATTGTGTAACCAACCAACCAGAGTTGGAGCTATATACTCCTGAAAAATGAGTAAATTGTAAAAACTTTATCTTGCATGTAATGGCAAAAGCTATATTTTTTCCAATTGTGTTATAAGCTGTGAGAATTAAAGGCAGAAAGAATGTAAGTAATCCTTGTATAGAAAACATTGAAATTTTCTCATGCAAGGTAATTAGTGCAACATCTTCAGCTAGCATTGTAACTCATTATGCTTTATTAGATAATTTTAATTACTTGTGTTAATTAATTCTTTGTGTTCTGCTTAATCTCATGATAATATGTCTTATATGCACACAATACATATTGCACAAAGATTTAGTACTGTGCAAGCAATCTTGTGCTAATTGAAAAAGTACAAACCTTTGCCTTGCCTGTGCAATGTTATTTTAATCAGTTTGATATTGTACTTGTACTGTCTTTGTAGTAATATCAGTTTTAATTTCACTATAATAATAGAACTCCAGTAGGAGTACTTAAATTTTAAACCATGTTAGTGTTATTCTAACAATGAAACTTCTGGAGTATACATTTTTAAAAGCAATTGAATCCTATAAATATTATAAACGCATAATTCTGTAAGAGTGTATGTATGGATGTATGTTTGTTACTCTTTCATGCAAAACTACTGAATGGATTTTGATGAAACTACAGTAATATAGCTTACATATCAATAACACATAGGCTATAATTTATGAAGACAGTGTGAATTATCCAAAATATAATGATTTTCCATGACCACTCGGGTGAAGCCGCGGGCGTAGCTAGTACTTATAGTATATAAAGCTGAAAAATTGATGAATGAATGAAATGAAATGATGAAGACTGCTTGAACGCGCTAATCTCGAACGAAAAATGCTTTCAAGGAAGGAAGGCTATAGGCTATATATCGTCACGCTAAGACCAATAGGAGCGGAGCACCAATGAAGAATGATTCAAAATCGGGGTGTTTTTTTAACTATTCCAGGCTACCACCTGGCTGTGGGTTGTTTTGTCACCTGTTACGACAGGCCGCCCGGCCGCAGGAAATTGTATTCTTTATCCTTTCCCGCACGGATGAAAATTTTCGCATTGTCAACTTGTTTTGAGAGCGGGCCGCGTGCCGCTCGTTTCGAGCTCGCGAACCACGTACTCTATGATTTTTGATTAGTGTAACTGCAACGGTCACGGTTACGACTCGAAGTTGAGTACGTGGCTTAAGGTATCATAGATTTAGTATTTGAAATTTTTGTATTGATTCTAATTAAGTCAAAGTTTGTCCGAAAGATATCACCAGGAACGATAAGACCGTCGATTGTACTTGAATATTAATATTTTTGATTTTATGTAGTATTTTTGTACAACAAAGTACTAGTAGTTCTACTGTATTCTAATTTCATATTTTTTTGACCAGTCATTGTCACAGCTGGCCACATTCGTGAGACTCTTCCCAACACAGTGTGGCAACATATATTTTGTAATTTTACATTTAGAAATTATTAAATTAAAACAGCAGTTCTGTCGTTAGTATTTACATATTTTTTTAATCATGTAAAACCATGCCCATAAAGATATAGTTGGAAGTATTTTGAAGATTTTCGTTAATAATTCAAATATCCTATTTTAAAGATTAAATATTTTAGATTTTGAAAGGGAGGTCACGTAATTTATGGATGGATGCTTATGGTGACAATAGGGTGAACAGTAAAGACGAAATCAAATGCCGTATCTTCTTTAACTGCAACTTTCTGTTTATGTTTACTTGTTGGCAAAAGGACAAGCGGTTCAAATTATGGTAAGTGGTTGTAAGCGCCCATTTACATCTGCAATACTAAAAAGGCCGATGCGCTGCTTACCCCCATATCATGGACACACCGGGAAAACCATAAGAGGATTTCATATTTTACAGATACACGTTCAACGCTACGTTCCATTAGGGACTCACAACGACCGTGATGGGTCGTTGTGAGCGTTGTGATCGAAAATGATGACGACAACAATGACTGCGGTCGCCTTGTGGAACGACTAACAGAGCATTTTGGGCGTAGTGAACTACTAATGGAACACCCTGAATAACGAGTGTGCTCCGCACTTTGGCGTTTTTACACTATGACTAACCACCTCCCTTATTTCTAGCTCACAAATGTCGGGATCAACCCGGCGTCGATATCCTTCAACACCCTCACCATGGAGTCTGACAAGTTCATCTGTGTCCGTGAAAAAGTAGGCGAGACGGCCGAAGTTGTGATAATCGACATGACGGACCCCACCAACCCCATCCGCAGGCCGATCAGCGCAGACTCGGCTATCATGAACCCAGCAAGTAAAGTAATCGCGCTTAAGGGCAAGGCCGGAATTGAAGGTAAGTTTTAATCCAGTTTTAAAAATACAATTATGAAAACACTCTCGTCACTCCTAATCAGCAATATTCTTGCCACGGGTAGTTTGAAAAAGATCGCTTTTTGGCGATATGACCGCCCTTTGTGTACAATTAGAATAATATTAGTTGGAATGCTGTATAATTAAGTGTTATCTATCTATCGCATTCCGGTCTGCTTTCTTGTTTTGAATACTAGACCAGGGTAGATCCATTTTGAAACAAAATAAAATTATAGTAGGATGACACCCATTGGAAAGGGAAGAGAATATAACAAAAATTAAAGGAAAAATGATTTACGGGCGATCTGAGGTCGGGAAGTGGAAGGGGGGGGGGGGCGTTTTAAGCGTGTAGAACGGTTTCCATAAAAACTAAAAAAAAAGTTTAATGGCAAAGTTGTGGGTAATAAAAGATGTTCTTCCCCTTCCGACCTCGCCCGTAAATTATTTTCCTTTAAATTTTATTATATTCTCCAATGGGTTTCATTCTACTATTATTTTTTTCCTTTTTTTACCATTTTCACAGGGATTGGCACTGGTCTATACGTTTCCACTAAAAGTACATATTCTGCCGCTGTTCTTGTAATTTGAATTGTCTTCTATTTCTAATGTACCCTCAAAATGACTAAGTACAAAGCTGTTTCCTTTTACAATACTATTGTAATAAACTATGTATCGCGTTGTTGTCTCAATAAATGACACAATATAACCCATATTACACGTCACATAAGAATCTAAACGCCCCTTAGTCTTGCCAAAAAAATGAAATCGCATGAGATTTCAATTAATTTTTGAGTGAATATTTTTGCAATTCGATATAATCGTACCAATAGGGTTTTTAATAAATAAACTCCGTATGTAAACAGTTCGATATATGAATTTGTACGTTTTGTTTCTTCAAATATCTGCATTAGGTCATTCACAACAAAAGACATTTAAAATGGGTCATTCGAATACCAACCCCCTTACTCGTAGATGTCAGAGTGCACTTTATTGCAATATCTTCCTATAAGTTTAACTCCTTTGTGACGTCATAGTTAAATGCGCGTCTCATGAAATGAAGGCGTCTACATTTAGAATTCATTTTCATGCGAGATGGAAATAATCCAGTTTAGTTTCATAAGTGTAGAAGTAAGGCATCGCCACCATAATTATTTAACCCTTTATTATTTTACTAAAGCCTTCATCGCGACTTACATCGAAAATTTCGAATTCTTATCCAGCAGCAATGATTCCATATTCCGGGAGAGAATTTATCTTATATTCGTTCCATTATTTATATAGACATAGTGCATGTCGCTGGTTGAATTTATATTAATCTATAGTTTGAGAAATCGCATTATAAAGTATCATAGTCAGGGTGCGCGCTTCGATTATTATCCTTATACTGCACTTTTAAATACATTACTGTATGGTCTTTATATATCTATATAGTTTTATTCGTGCCACTATTTTACATTTATACAATAGCACGGGTATGTCAAAAGGCAACTGCCTCCAAATTCAATTAGTATATAAAATTAATTTCTAGGTGTAAACGAAACAATAATATGTCACGTACATATAACTTGCCAACGCCCACGTTGTCATGCTAATGTATACTAAGTACTTAATTTGTAACTTAGTAAAGTGTGTCCAGTTTTGTTACAATAAGCAAAAGGACAACATTGATATTGACAGATAAAAAATTTGGCTATCGGGCAAAGTCACCTCTTGTCAGATAAACTAATCACTGCAATATTATGCTAACAACATTCACACTGATCCAAAGATTTATTGAGTTTGGAATTAATGCCGGCTTTGATTGCGAATAATTGAGGTTACTATAATTCCGCACGCGGTAGGGTAAAGCTAGAATCATGATTATAGCTCTTGGGGCCAGTTCGATCGCTCTGATACCATGCTCTAACAAAATATCGGCGTGAAACGTTCCGATGGCTCACCACCCTGTCCTCCTGTTGTTAGGGAGGAAGGAAGGAAGAACAGAGGTCAAGGAAGCTGCGTCCTCGCATAGTACTGCGTACTAGTAATACGCGTCTATTTCGTCCCCCTATCCCATACCAAAGGTCGGCAACACGTTGGCTTCGCCCTCCACCACCTTCCATTAAATAGGTCGTCTGCCTGCTTGCGGGCTTCGCAATAAAAAGATAATACAAGAAAGAGCTACAGCCTTTTTAAAACTGTAATTATTGATAATAAATTCACTCGAAATTGCAATAAAACAGAACTATTGTATACTATTAACAATGACATCACATATTATAATTTTGAACAAAGATTGGTTTTCTCACAATATAGCGTTCTTTTGAAGACAATCCTGGTTATATCTGGAAAAGCATATTATAGTTACTGATATTAGCTATGGAATTATTAAAATATCTAATGACTCGATTTTCTACATTTAATTATACATCTTCGTGTTACGTTTCTCATGCACTAGTTTAATGTTGTAATCTGCTTCTAGCATAAAAGGGTGTGGGTCAAAAATACTTAAATTGTGACCAAATGTAGGTAAAATAGAACTCGTAAGGAGGATTCTATACAACCTTCAGATTACAGGTTATAACATTATTATGCTACTACAATGTTTTTCTATGTAGTTTTGCTCGCTTAGATATCGGTCCCATTGTCCGTTATCTAGTTATAACTTATGGAGATTTAAACTTATGTTCAGGTCCGTTTTCTAAGTCACCACTATTTTTGAAAGTCAATATTTAACCGTTTTATACTTGTATAACCCGTGGAACTTTCGTATATTTTCACTAAAGTTTGTTTCAAATAGGACGGTATGGAAGACATTACAAAAATACATAAATAAACTCGTGATTCTAAGTCCAAGATTATTGTTTAGTAGTAACAGGTTTTATAAATATTTTTATATCCTAAAAAAGAATTTATGCGTAGGAAAGTTATGATAACGCTAAAAATTACGTTTTATGGATGTGTCGGTCATACCGTCCTATTTGAGATAGACTTAAATATGTATTAATCAAAAAATAACTGGTTTAAAAACAGGAAAATAAGATAAATCCTCGATTAATTTGGTTAAAATTAGTTTTATTTACGGTAAAATTGGGACAACTTTTCAAATAGATAAATAGCTGCACATTATAGATAGGCTCTCAAGGTTTTCGCGTATTAAAATTCACGGCTTTGTGCCTTGGTATTGGGCATTTTGCCCACTTTTCGCTATAAATGTACACTAAAAATGTCCAAACTTGGAAGTTGTTCTGGTTCTTTGTTACATAATGTAGCTATTTTTGAAGGCATAGAAAAATCTAGCCAGTTATGACTCATATTATACACGTTTGTCAGTTCTGCATTATTAACTTGACGCATCACAAAACAACAAAAGGAAGTATTATTGCATTAAAAACAAATATCTATTGTTGTTAATAAGTTAAAAGTGTATTTCATTTTATTTAATTTAATAGAACTATGAACTAGTTTGCCTTAAATAATAAACTACATTGTAAGCATAAAATAAAAAACTTAAAAACAAAAAGTATTTTAAATATATTCCAGATTGCTGCCGGTGGGGAGCGTTCCCAAAATTCCGGCCGCATTTCCCCGTTGGATGGCAACGCTGCCCTAAATATAGGGTAGCCTTTTGGTCACGCGAGAGTTCTTTCAATCGCCTTGAAAGGTCTCGATAAAGTTGATGAGCCTCACGTCCCCATGGCCCCAAAGATTCAGCCCCGAAAGCCACAAATATGTATCCGACACCGATGGATGCATATTTGCGGCGTTTTAGGGTTTCTTGATATATGGCAGCTCGTCCAACAGTAACGGCTGTGTTTGGAAGATGGGATGCCGCTAACGTATCAACACACATTGTCTCCCATCTTCCAAGGTACCAACGACATTCCTTCGCTTCGCTTACCATCGTCGCGGCACAGTCCGTTCGGTTCGAGAACAGCTGGTATTTCGACGGCGGCAAGAAACCAGCGGATAATGTCGTTGATTGCCGCATGCCTTGTTGTCCTTCCGGCACTCCACATACAAGGCAAGCCAACACAACGATGTGAGGCTACGATATCTGCTCCCAGACAAACGCAGGCAGCAATCTTGAATGCAGTACCAGCCTTGGGATGACAATTCAGGCAGTTAAAACAAGTCTGTGTATATCAGAAATCTTTTGTTCATAACAAAGTGACACGGCAATTTCTATACTATAATAATTATGGTCTCAAATAAATTTAAAATTAGATTATATTATAGGTCAAAAATACTAATACTTCATTACTATAAAAAGTGTTCTCGATTAACCATTACCTGAGCCTTATTTTAAAGGCACCGATAAATGGCGACTCCTTTATGCATTTCTGCATGAGTTCGGTGGACAGGCAGACGACCCGTCTGATGGAAAGGCGTTACTATCGTCTGTACATATGTAACACTAAAGGTATTACCAATGTGCTGCTACTCTCTAAAGGGAGACTGGAACCTGGCCACCAATACCGGAACACAACTCAAGGTTGTTATGGCGACATACTCTAGGCCACATCGTCTTAGGTGGAGAAAAAAAGTAGAAAGATAGCCACGGGTTTCAATATAGACACTCCTAACGAAACCGAGATTTAACTCTAGGAAAATAATAAACGTTAATTATTGTAAACCAAGTCTAGAAATAACTTAGATTTATAAATTAAAGAAACTAGCTTTCAAGCTAGCCTTAAAACTTGGCTGCGTTGGCGGTTTACGCTTCCGCTTTGTAGCCTAGGGTCCTTGCATGTCCAGTTCGTGCATTTTTGACCTTGAATGTGAGACCATTGGCACACATGTCGCATTTAGATGACCAAACCACCACTTTATGAGTTTGCTACAATTTATATTTGCCATTAATTCAAAATTATGGCAGCCAATTTTTTTGTTACTTTAAGCTATTTTAAAATGTTCCATTTTTAACAACGTAGTTTTAAAATAACGAGTATTTTGTTGGCACCGTTCGTTTACAACGTCAAGAGCTTCGGGTTGTTATATGGACGTAATATTAATATTTCATATGGTTTCTAGGTCCTTTTGAATTAATTTAAATATTTTTAAGTTTTGTCCAAAACTAAGCAAATTTTTTTAGAGATGGCTGACCTTTATACCTTATTCAATTAATGCGCATATGATTTAAATACATTGTTTTACTTGACAGTTTAAATCCATTAAACATTGAAAAAAAGCATAGAGTTAGTTTTCTACGATTATTGAACCCAAATACGAAAAAAAAACCCAAAAACAAGTCTAAAACCCACTTAAATATCCAGAAACGGAGGAAATAATCGCCATATAAATACTGGCTGCGAAGTAATTTAATGCTTTTCGCGTTTAAAAATTGATAATGTCGAATAGGAAAATATCTTCGTTGACTTTTCCTAAATGCCAATGTACATGTAAATTCTTTCAATCACCTCCTACTGAAGTTATTTTGGTTTTGTCGATTTTCGTTACGATATTTGTTAAAATAGTCCGAAAAAGGTCACAATACCACATAGACTCCATACATACATTAAAATATCTATGCAGACGAATAAAATTGAAGTGTCTGTTTATATAATGTCCAAATAATAGATTTTTACTAAATGCATATGGAAGTATTTACGGTACTTACGCCAAAAAAACAGGTTTTTTTTAATGTTGTCTCTGGATGTTCCGGCTACTATCTGAAACGGTGACACCGATTTTGACGGGACATTCACTAGCAGATGGCTGATGTTATAAGGAGTAACTTTGGCTGAAAACAAAATTTCAACACTGATGAAGTCGCGGGCTCGGCTAGTAACTTATAAATATGACAATAGAAACTTCGCGTGTTTAGAAATTATAATTAGCCCACACATTTGCTTAATATCTATATATATTATAATAAAATTGTAGAGGTCGAATTTCTGTGCAATGAAAAAAAATGCTAAAATCCGAGTCAGGGGGAGATAAGAAGTAAAATAGAACTATTTTAGATTTTTTTAAATTTCTGTTTGTCTGTCTGTTTGTACCGGCTAAACTCCGAACCGACTAGACCGATTTAAATGAAATTTTGCATGGTGGTAGCTTATATCCCTGGTCGACATATAGGATGCTTTTGATCCCGAAAAGTTAAAGAGTTCCCGTGGGATAGTTAAAAAACCGCACCACGTGGACGAAGTCGCGGGCAGAAGCTAGTCATTTTATATAATGCATTTTTTTAATAAGATGAACGAATTATTTTCTCCGTGTTTGATTCCATAACACTGTTTATATTGATTTAATATCTTATAAAACTTCACATGCTTTGTAAAATTAAACTCGCGATTGTTATTTTTTATACCATCGAAATAAGCATGCTTTTTAAGAAAATTTTCTACTACATATCTTGGTGCAGAGTTAAAATTCGAGATAAAATTTTAGGGAGCTCATTTTAAACGGAGTTCGTTAATTCGACAATCTCAGTTTTCGATTACTTGTGCCATATGGTGCTGATTAGCTTCACGGTGTTGTTTTACCGCCTACACAGGGTCAATTTATTTTTCATGTCATTATGACGCGGTTGTGTCCAGTTGAAGAGTTAAGAAATAATAGTAAAAACATGGATAATGCATAGGTTAGCTGAAACAAAACTTACTTAGCGCGTCCGTGTACATCATCTTTTAAATAAAATATTTTTATATATACAATAATTAAACTCGCATCCACCTTTTAAATTGGGATTTAATGACATTGTCAGGTTCTAAACGACTGGAAAATAGATATTAAAAAAACACAACCTCTTAATAGTCTCACGGAATTGATAACTGATGTATAGACCAGACGATTTAAATTTTAGTCACTAATTGAATCGATTTTATCGATGATCCATTCGATATGCAGATGCAGAAGTGTTACAATGATTTTTGATACATGTTAATTAGAAAGAAAGAAAACGTTTATTTGCCATATGCGACACGGTCAAATTATAAAATAGACGAGACAAAATGTTTGTAGATGCCGCTATTCGACAAACGGTTGGCACTCGGTATGAGTATATTGCTGTGTCGGGACATACCCCGCTACAGCAATGATTTTCAGTGGCTACCTCCTAAGCTATACATATTAACTTGAGACCATGCATGCATCGGTGATGGAAACATATTTGTGGCTTTCGGGGTTGATACTTTGGGGGCCATGGGGATGTGAGGCTTAGAACTTTCAAGGCGATTGAAAGAAGTCTCGCGTGACCAAAAGGCTGGCCTATATTTACGGCAACGAGTAAGCGTTGCCATACAACGGGGCAAAGCGGCCAGCATTTTGGGAACGCTCCTCACCAACAGCGATCTGGACTCATCTTTTACTTGTAAATACGTTTATAGTAGTATTTAATTTCTAATCTTATGTATATAAAATTCTCGTGTCACAATATTAGTTACCATACTCATCCGAAACGGCTTGACCGATTCTCATGAAATTTTGTATGCATATTGGGTAGGTCTGAAAATCGGACATCTATTTTTCATCCCCCTAAATGTTAAGAGGTAGTCCACCCTAAATATTTTTTTTAATTTTTAGATATTTTTTTATAATACAGCTTTAAAAAATACATACAACCCTAAATTTTCAACCCTCTACGATCAACCCCTATTTATTATTTGTTATTTGTTAATTATAAACTTAAAGCTGTCGGCATATCGATTGAAGCATTTCCGGGCAGGACGTCGTCTGACGGGACAGCTAGTTTAATATAAATGAATGTAACAAATTTGAAATTATAATATGTGTTGAGCCACTTGAGACCCGTTAAAAATATCATTATTTAGACATAGGAAAATTTAAATACATAAAAAATATATACATAATAATAATAAGAATGAGAAACTAAATACATAGTACAATAATCAAGTACGCACACTGTTTTAATATACATATATCTAATTAATTTATATTAATATTATTATTTAAATCTAAGACTATAGCTATATAATATATGATGTATGTATATGGTAATTCTAGTAATGTAAATAAATATATCGGGAAACTTTAGGACAGGAATTTAAACAGTAATATTTGAAAGATTTATAATTTCTGTTGAAAATGAACATTATTGAGTATAATAAAACTTCGTGATCGTATTATTATACGGAATATGTTTACTGAAGTTATGACTTTCTAAGACTTCAGTTATTTGGCAAAAAAATTAAATGTTTTTTGGCGTCAGTCAAAAATCCATTTATGTCTGAGATTGTACGGGAGTCTTATCGTTCCAAGCGTAACATTCCGAATTAACAATCTAAACTCTTTAGAATCAAATTAAATCGTCATTTATTGCATAAAACATGGTACATAAAAAAGATGGTAGGATTATTTTATCGTTTCACATGTTTTTGCCTCTAGGGCGTGCAAAATCTTGTACATATTATATTTTACAAATCACAAATCTTCCGATATATATTGATGATATAAATAGCCGATGGCTGCAGCCTTAACATGAACATCCTTGAACTCCGTTCTACTATTACATTGATTTTATTTTGTCCCCGCCGTCAAGCACTACTCATTCATAATTTTCTCCGTGTTCACGAGTCGACTCAAAGCAATGAAAGAGAAAGTCTAGTGGAACACGATTACAGAACGATTGTGCTATATTATGATAAATTGTCTTTATAGCATTATCGGCATTTTATCCTGTTAAGAGGCTATGTACGCCTAATTCAAATCGGCATTTCATGAAATCAACCCCGCACGGCTAACATTTACTTCGATGGAACAGCGCCAAATAAAACTTCGAGCGTGGCGAAATATTGCAATTGATCATACCGACGCGCACCGCTTGATTGACTTGATTCAATTTATTTCATTTTAAGGCTCACGAGAGCGAGACAAACTGTCCTAAAGTGAGATAGACTGTTTGTATGCGTAATGGGTATTGATATTTTGTCACACCTTCCTAAGCGTCTTTAGCCCAACGGCTTACCATGCTCAATAGTAACTAGGAAGTGCAGGGTTCGAATCCTCATCAAGCTGTACGTATTTTTATTTTTCCAGCAACTTTTTAGATAGGTAAATTTTATTAAATAATTTCATTATTAAAATTTTTTCATATTATTCCTTCCCTATTATCCCTATTAATATTTAAAATGCGAAAGTAACTGTCTCTCTGTTTGTTCCGTTTTCATGGAAAAACTACTATACCGATTTGGCTGAAATTCATTATATATATACATATATATATTTTACAGACATAAATAGAGCATTTGTAGCTCAAAAAAAATGCATCCGAGCTATTGTAGGTATCCGATTTTATGATTCTTGTAAGCCTCATTTTAAAAATCTACAAATTTTACCACTGCCATGTTTGTATATTTATGAAATATGTTTATTTGTCAGAAACAATTTAACAATTTTTACGACGGCTAAAGACCTCTATCCAAACAATACTAGAAATAGTGAACGACTGGTTTTAAATGTGGCACCAAAAACAACCCTCTTTACCAGAAACTGCTATAACATGTGCATTAAAGTCTATAATAAAATTCCAATGCACATAAAAGAGTTCAGGATTAATAAATTTAAAAATCAACTAAAGGAATGGCTTTTAAATAGAATGTTTTACTCGGTGGACGAATTCCTCAATTGTACATAAATAATTCCCTTGACTTATGAATGTTATTATTATTATTACTACTATTATTATTATTAGTATTATTGTTTGACATTTATCAGTATTTTATTTCATAATTATGATCCATTTAATATTATATAATTTAATTAAATTTATTAGAAACATTTGTATGCTCCTATGGGAGCAAAACATGTGTACATTGTGACATATATACCAACTGTTTGACCATGTTTTAAACAAATAAATTTGATTTGATTTGATTCGGTGCCGAAACTGAACATAGGATGCTTTTTATCCTGAAAAATGGAATAGTTTCCGGGATAAAAATATATTTGTCTTTTTATTGGTTATGCATTTATGGAAAAACTACCGGATGGGGATTATGCCCATATTCCCAGAGCCCTAGTACCACTAACAGTTCACCCCAATAGCCCGGTACTTTCTCTTCTCATTTCCCACAATAGTCCTACACTGGCCGGGGCTTGTCCATGGGTGCATTATTGTATGGTGTAGAGAGGGATAATCGCCGGTCAGTGTCACGCCACATTTAGATTAAATTTGTCAAGAGGCCTTTACGTGTCGGCCTCCCCGTGGCCCCACGCAAGCCCTCCAAAAGTCCGGGCCATTTTTATGGCCCGTGGTCTTGAAAGATATACAGATAATAATAATACTAAAAAAATTTTATAAAAAAAAACTTTATAATAATAATAATAAACTATATATTTTTGATGCCGAGGATGAATATATATTATGATGATTTTTATCTCGAAAAATGGGATAGTTTCCCGGATAAAAATGTATTTGTCTCTCTATTTGTTATGCTTTTACAGAAAAACTAATACACTGATTTGGCTAAAATTCGGTATATATGTAATTTTAATAATGACAGTGGACAAGGGATACTTTTCAACCCGGATAGTGGGATAGATTTATATAAAGGTTATCTCAGAAAGGAGAACAGGTTTTTATGATTTACCATTTCAGTCAATTCAGCCATTTCAGCCATTTCGGTCATTTCGGCGATTTGAGCTATTACAGCCATTTCATTCATTCCAGCCATTTCAGCCATTTGGGCCATTTCAGCCATTTCGGTCATTTGGGCCATTGCAGTCATTTCAGCCATTTGGGCCATTTCAGCCATTTCGACCATTTGGGCCATATTAGCCATATCAGCCATTTCAGTCATTTCAGCCATTTTAGCCATTTCGGTCATTTCATCCATTTAAGCCTTTTCGTTCATTTAGGGCATTTGGGCCATTTCGGTCATTTCAGCCATTTGGGCCATTTCAGTAATTTAGGCCATTTCGGCCATTTCAGCCATTTCAGTCGTTTCAACCATTTGGGCCATTTCAGCCATTTCAGCCATTTCGGCCATTTGGGCAATTTCGGCCATTTCGGCCATATTCGTCATTTCGACCATTTGGGCCATTTCGGCCATTTTGGCTATTTCAGCCATTTCGGTCATTTCAGCCATTTGAGCCATTTCAGTCATTTAGGCCATTTCGGTCATTTCGGCATTTCAGCCATTTCGGTCATTTCAGCCATTTGAGCCATTTCGGTCAGTTCAGCCATTTGGGTCATTTTGGGAATTTAGGCCATTTCGGTCATTTCGGCCATTTCGGCTATTTTGGCCATTTTGGTCATTTCGGCCATTTTGGCTATTTCAGCCACTTCGGTCATTTCAGCATTTGGGCCATTTCAGTATTTGGCATTAGCCATTTCGGTCATTCGGCCATTCAGTCATTTCAACCATTTCAGCCATTTGGGCCATTTCGGCCATTTCAGCCATTGGGGCCATTTCGGTCATTTGGGTCATTTTGGTAATTTCGGTCATTTTGGTCATTTCGGCCATTTTGGCTATTTCAGCCACTTCGGTCATTTCAGCCATTTGGGCCATTTCAGTAATTTTGGCCATCTAGGCCATTTCGGTCATTACGGCCATTTCAGTCATTTCAACCATTTCAGCCATTTGGGCCATTTCAGTAATTTTGGCCATCTAGGCCATTTCGGTCATTACGGCCATTTCAGTCATTTCAACCATTTCAGCCATTTGGGCCATTTCGGCCATTTCAGCCATTTGGGCCATTTCGGTCATTTGGGTCATTTTGGTAATTTCGGTCATTTGGGCCATTCCAGCCATTTGGGTCATTTCAGTCAGTTTGGCTATTTCGGCCATTTGGGCCATTTCGGTCATTTGGGTCATTTCGATCATTTGGGCCATGTCAGTCATTTCAACCATTTGGGCCATTTCAGCCATTTCAGTCATTTCGCCAATTTGGGCCATTTCAGCCATTTCGGTCATTTGGGCCATTTTGGTCATTTGGGTCATTTTGGTCATTTCGGTCATTTGGGCCATTTCAGCCATTTGGGTCATTTCAGTCAGTTTGGCTTTTTCGGCCATTTCGGCAGTTTCAGTAATTTCAAACATTAGGGCCATTTCAGCCACTTCAGTCAATTCAGCCATTTCGGCCATTTGGGCCATTTCAGCTATTTCGGTCATTTAGGCCATTTTGGTCATTTCGGTCATTTGGGCCATTTCACACATTACGGCCATTTCGGTAATTTGGGCCATTTCAGCCATTGCGGTTATTTGGGCCATTCCAGACATTTCGGTCATTTGGGCCATTTCAGCCATTTCACACATTTCGGCCTTTTCAGTCAATTCAGCTGTTTCGGCCATTTGAGTCATTTTAGTCATTTCGGCCATTTCGGTCATTTGGGTCATTTCGGTCATTTGGGCCATTTCAGTCATTTCAACCATTTGGGCCATTTCAGCCATTTCAGTCATTTCGCCAATTTGGGCCATTTCAGCCATTTCGGTCATTTAGGCCATTTTGGTCATTTCGGCAATTTGGGCCATTTCGGCCATTTAGGTAATTTCGGACATTTCGGACATTTCGCCCATTTCTGCCATTTCGGTCATTTGGGCCATTTCAGCCATTTCACACATTTCGGCCTTTACAGTCAATTCAGCTATTTCGGCCATTTGGGCCATTTCAGTCATTTCGCCCATTTCAGCCATTTCGGTAATTTGGGCCATTTCAGCCATTGCGGTTATTTGGGCCATTTCAGACATTGCGGTCATTTGGGCCATTTCAGCCATTTCACACATTTCGGCCTTTTCAGTGAATTCAGCTGTTTCGGCCATTTGAGTCATATTAGTCATTTCGGCCATTTGGGCCATTTCGGTCATTTGGGCCACTTCATCCATTTCGGCCATTTCAGCTATTTCGGCCATTTTAGCGATTGCGGTCATTTGGGCCATTCCAGCCATTTCAGTAATTTCGGTCAATTCGACCATTTGGGCCATTCAGCCGTTTGATCATTTAGACCCGTTCGGCTAAATATATTTTCATCTCGGAAATCTCATTTTTCGGGATAAAAAGTAGTTCTTGGCCACCCTCGGTATTAACATAACATATGTACTCAGTTTCAGCCAAATCGGCTCAATAGTCTTTCCATAAAAGGATAACAAACAGTGAGACAAATATACTTGTGGATTTTTTTTCGTGGAACCCTAAAAACGTAGCCTAAGTTACTTCTTATAACATCAGCTATCTGCCAATGAAAATTACGTCAAAATCGATCCATGTGTCAGAGATTAGCCGGAACATCCAGACACACAGACAGACAGACAAAAATTCTATAAATAGCATTTTCGGAAACTCCTGGTCCGATTTTATTAGATTTTATTTTGAGATTTCAAACGGGCACTTCACTTTTATTTATCTGTATAGATAAGAACTATAAAATAAATAATAATAGATATATATAATAGTTTTAAAAAAAACACGCTTTCATAAGAAATCCAACTAAAAACAGAAAATAAAATTTACTAAATTTGGTTTCTGATGAATGGGGTCTTAAAAAAAGCGTGGGGTGTATTCAATGCGCTTTTTCTTCTTTAAAATCTTAAAGAGCGCCTTTTTTTAAACTATTATTTATTTTTCATTTTTAGTTGTTATTTTTTAAATGTTAATGTTTTTTTAAATTAAATTTTTAAATATAAGCTTTTGAGATTCTGCATATCATGTAGCAGCAGAGTGCTAACTAAGACAAGTAAAACAAGCCCAAACACGACGCGTTTATCTTGTTTAGTAAAGGAGTTCCTATAGCCACCTTCCGACTCCATCATCAGATCAGCTCCATGGTACCATATTATTGCATTGTCACGCGATATAAACATACGAGCCCAAACACGACGGGTCTATCTTGTTTAGTACAGGAGTTCCTATGGCCACCTTCCGACTCCATCATCAGATCAGCTCCATGGTACCATATTATTGCATTGTCTCGTGATATAAACATACGAGCCCAAACACGACAGGTCTATCTTGTTTAGTACAGGAGTTCTTATGGCCACCTTCCGACTCCATCATCAGATCAGCTCCATGGTACCATATTATTGCATTGTCATCGACCTTTGACAGGTGTTCAAACTTTGAATTAAATCTGATCATTAAAAGTAGGACAAAATCGAGCTCAAAAGGGAAGGTTACAAACATACATACATACATACAGGTGAAGCTAATAAAAGCGTGTTAAAAACATAATAGGGCTAAATAAAAAAAATTGTTAGAAAAGGAAAATGGAGCGAGCACTCAACTTGAACAACGAAACTTCATATTTCTAACTATCCATGTGTCTACGTCATTTCTATTGATAAACATAGATGGCGCTTTAGAATTTTAATGTTACCGATAAGGTAAAAATTTTATTGTCAATAGCATAAAAGTCCAAATGAAATGAAATACAAAAATTTTGAAAAGTATTTTTATGGCATTTTATAAAATTATTTAGGAAGAGAAAAAGAGCATTTTACCAACTTTCTTATAAAAAAAATCTTCTGGATCAAGTGAAACTAGTAGGGTTCGAACCCACACAGCTAGTGATTTAGACCAAACCTCTACCGTATAAGCCAAATAAGTATAGCGCGACCGCTTCAAAATTCTTGTTATTATTGCTCCTTCGTTTATTTAAAATTATTTTTTAATGGCGGTCGTGGAGAAGAGCAGCGCGTCCGTATTAGCCGACGCTCTAAAGCGATCTAACAAATTCCATACATTGGGACCGGCAGGCGGGATTTTTGCAGTCATTTTTAATAAAATAATTAATTACTTCCAAATTAAGTTAAGTAACCGAATAAAACTCTATAATTGTATTTGTTATAATATGATATGTTACTGTTATTTATTTTATCGATGTAAGATTAACAGTAATAACAAAAACGAAGATTGAATAACTCGTTTAGAGGTTACTTTGCAATTATTTTCTATCGAGAAAATTTATCGCAAATGCGTTCCGAGTACAAAGTTTACGTCAGAAATATGATCAAGATTGACATATATTTTTTTCACCGCAATAAAGTGTGTATAAATACTGTAAAAATGATTGAGAAATCGATCTAAAAACGCATTCTGTCTCTTATAACGCTGTTAACAAAGGAGAGAAAGTAATATCAATTAATATGATTTTTATCATCTTAAAAAACGATATACGATTGCGATTTAAACGTGGGCGTTGCGTGGGCGTATTATGTAAATAATTTTATATACGTGTTCCGAAGAGCATGGATGTAAATTTTCATTCCACCAAATGAAATGTTCCCGCGAGAAGTGCGATAGTAACTCTTAAAAACTCCAAAACGTAACACTTCCTATGCACATAGTACATTTATGGAGTACTGGTTTGCGTGCCTAACTAACTAACCTAACCTAATAACTCAAGTCTAGACTCCTTATAGGCCCAGCACTATAAGAACTAAAGTGCAGATCAATACGGCAGTGGCCTCTTTTCTAGAGAAGTACTTCCTTTTATTTGCCACAGTTCATTGAAAATGCAGAGGTCAAAGTTTGATGGCTAACAAAATGGCCTATTACTTTACTTCGTGTAAAGTAATAGGCAATTTTGTACAAGTGTAATTTGAAATATGTATGTAATTAAGAAAGCGGTTACCATCGCGTATGGACATTTGCAACACCAAAGGTGTTACAATTGCGCTGCTGCTCTCTTAAGGGAGACTGGAACCTGGTCACTAATGTCGGAACACAACTCAAGGTTGTTATGGCGACATACTTTAGACCATCCAGTCGAGCAAATGCCCAACCACCTGGCTGTGGGTTGTTTTGTCGCCTCTAACGACAGGCCGCCCGGCCGCATGAAATTGTATTCTTTCTCCGTTCCTGCACGGATAGATAATTTACAATATCTTTACATCTTCTTTCATATGGACTGTAGATGACACCCAGGCGTAAACGAAGTGTTATCCGGTGTAACTGGAACGCGTTACATGAACATAATGCGTCATTAAAATTACTCAACAGTGCACAGGGAGCCAACTTTTCAATTTTGGAGCTCAGAGCCCCGTAACACGATATTATCTTTTGGCTGCATTGTTCGCGCTGTGTGGCCCGACTAATAAGCCGAGTAAGAAGTCACGGGGTAGCGGGCTGTAGCGAGTCATTTTGTTTTTTCGTAAAAAATTCCTTTTACAAATTATTCCAGTTGTGTTCGACATTTTTAGATTGTAAATAATCGTTTCTACTAACAATTATATCTTATATATATAAAAGTGAAAGTTACTTTGTTTGTATATGTGTATGGGAATTTACAAATTATTATATTGTTATAAGTCGTGGTAGCGTAATGGCTAGCACGCGTCCTAAACTAAATGGTCGAGGGTTCGATCCTGGCTGGCATGCATGCACCACTTAGGGTGTTTTCTGACCTAATGTGCATATTGCTACAATTACCACGTGCTAACAACGGTGAAGGAAAACATCCAAGCCGCCTTGGACAAGCGTGGCGGGTATACCGTCCATTCCCCTAACGAGGCCCGAGCCCAGCAGTGGGACAGTTATGGGCTGTTGTTATTTATTTTTATTATTATATATGGTTACAAGTTACGCAGGACGCAGGACTTGAATTAAGATGCCGTTGGAATTACTATAGAGTTTATTAGAACTGTACAAACAATATAAAACAGATACAAATATAACTGGCCAGTACAAAACTGCACGATTCAATAACACGCGTGAAGTCCATCACTATATCGGGCGTTATTTTATAGTAAACTGTATAATAGAACAACGGACCGCGTTCACTAAGTTAATCCGCACGCCTGGCAGGCTTCGACGCAATGCAATAACAAGGATTAGTGCGACACTAAGGATGGCCATAAAACAAGTTCAATAACAATATAATGTTTTACAAATTCTAAACATAAAGTAAACAAAAGAACTAATAATAGAAGGTAATAAACTGCATTTTACGACAGGTAGGTGCCAGTGTCAGTGTGACAAGTGTGTCACTTGACACACGAAATCTAAAAAAAATGCATCATATTCGTTTAGCGGCCTTTTTAGAATTTTATACAGGTAATTTATAGTTTTAAATAAATCTTTGTTCTTTTTTTCTCCTATCTAAATTTTCATTGACTCTTTCGGATTAATCGGACGAAAGCGAACAACGAAAGGCGTTTGAGAGTAAGGCTCTTACAGACTGTGTGAAAAATGAAAGTGATTTGATCGGGATGTTTGTTTTTTTCGTTTCTTCATTTTCCTGGGAATGAATCTGTTATTACGGTTAAAGATGATCATTCTTTTACGATAACTGAGATGAACATAGGTTAATGTTATTGTGGAAAATGGGACAGGCTTCATGCATTCCGCCTACGGAAGTCGGTCATAATTGATTATAAAAGTCATTAGATTTTTACGCAATAGTGTGAGAAATTGAAATCATTAAAGATTTCGATACCTATGGGCGGCATGCTTATGTAACCAGATACTGCGGACTGGCACTGCTAAGTAAATCTTTTTGTAGTGAACAAACCAAATGAAATGAGATTATAACGTTTTGCAACGGTAGGGGCGGTTCTAACGCCGCGAGTCATTGCTGTCGGTGCGACATTAATCTTATTAATATTTATTTACTTTAAGAAATCTGGGATACATATGTGATGGGATAAATACTGTGTTCCAAATATCATAATTCATAAAATTTTATTGCAAGTTGCTGGAGAATGTATTGTCTGATTCAAAAGATTTCCTTACATGTTATGATTATTTAAAGCACTAAACCCGGCGACAACCACCGCATCATATTTTTGGTGGGTAGATTTGGAAAAGGTAACATCTTTGAAAATAACTTGTGCAATTATTTAACCTTTTTAATTAACTAAATAAGAATTAGTGAGTGATTATTACATGATTACTTACAGTTTGTAGCAATAATAACTGTCAGGTGTTATCTCCTACCAATTCACAACACAACACACTTATTTCACATTTTTTCTTGTAAGTACATATTCCTACAATATGGATGCCATACAGGAAGCTATGAATCAGCTTTCTTCAACATTTGCTGAACGCATGGATGCCCTGGAGGGTGAACTTCACAAGGGTGCACCAGCAAATACTTCTACTTCTGCTCTGAGTAGTGACTTCTACAATTTTAAGACCTTTATATTGAAGTCTCTTCGGGCTCTACAGGAGCAGATAGACCTTGTGCAGCAGTCGGTAGACCAGGTGGAGATGCGGTCTAGAAGAAAAATTCTTTTGTTACATGGAGTCCCTGAGAATAAACAAGAGGATACCACATCTGCTGTTACTAACATAATTTGTGAAAAACTCAAGTTAGAAGGCTTCAAAGAAACTGACATCCGCCGGTCGCACAGAATGGGTAAGGCACCAGCTCCAGCCGAGCGTCCGCGACCTATTCTATTCAAGCTCTGTGATGCAGTGGACCGTAACAAAATCTGGTTTGCTAAAACTAAGCTCAAGGGCACCGGGATCACCATATCGGAGTTTTTAACTAAACGACGACATCAACTCTTTATCCAAGCTAGGCAGCGCCTAGGAGTGAGGAACTGCTGGACGCGGGAGGGCACTATCTATGTGTTAGCCCGCGACGGTACACGCCAACGCATCGAAAAGTTAATCGACTTGGAAAGCTTCCCCGCTTCGTCTAATTTAGACCAGGTTGCAGCACAGGTTGTGACCAAAGAACCTGTAGTTGTTCCCAAAACTCGTCGTCCGACAGCAGGAGCTAAGAAGTAGCGATTCTCAAACGAGCCTTTTGCTTGTTTTATTTCGCTCCGCTTTATACATTTCCGTTTATTAATTGTTCTGTACTCCATTTCTTGTTGTGTAATTTATAAAATATGACAAAAATCTCATTACTATTATAACTTTCGTTCTTTTATATTTTTCGCACATTGACTTTACATTAACTTAATTATTATTATGTTGGTTTGTTTACCTTTTTTTTTTCTCTAGTCTCTTTTTCTTGTAATTCTGTCATAATTGTCAATGTCATTCATATAATTTACTTTTTTTGCCCTGTGTCTTTTGTTGCGTTTTGTTTTTGCTATTATTGTGTTGTTATACTCATATCAGCTATCTCATCCGCACACCTGGCAGATACATTCTGACTGATTTGTATTTTTATAAACAATATTTGTGTATTATTATATATTTTATTATTTATATATTTGAAATTGTAATTTATTTATATAAAGTATTTATTTTATTTTATGGATAACTATGAGAGTTATAGTGATTCTGACTCAGATTTTCATTCCTGTTTGTCTTCATCTGACAGTTCACATGGCAGCAACCATGATTTATCTTCACTACAAGAAGTAATTGAAAATCAATTTTCAGGCCTTTCCCATAATTTCAATGTGGCACACATAAATGCTCAGAGTATTCCAGCTCATTTCCCCGATATGCTGGCGTCATTTAGTCATAATAATTTGCACGCTGTATTAGTTTCGGAATCTTGGCTTAAACCTTGCCTGTCCTCTACTTCATACTCTTTGCCAGGATATCGTCTAATTAGAAATGACCGTATCGGTACTGGTGGTGGAGGTGTTGCTATATACTTGCGCTCCCATCTAGCATACAAAATCTTAAGTGCATCCTCACAACCCCCAACACCGGATAACGGTGAGTATTTATTTATAGAAGTAGAACTTACGCATACCAAAATTTTACTAGGAGTATTTTACGCATCGTCAGTTCGCATTAATTACTTCTCCTCTTTTGAAACTTTACTAGAAAAGTTTTCTCCTTTATATATGCATAGTATCATCATGGGTGATTTCAACACTTGCCTCCTTAAACAAGACCATCGTTCTTCTGCTTTAGAAACTTTAACAAGATCCCTTAACATACATATTCTTCCTCTGAGTGCTACTCATCGTTTCCCTAATTCATCCCCTTCTCTTCTCGACCTAATAATGGTTTCATCACTACCTCACGTATCTCATTATGGTCAATGTTCGGCGGATGCTTTTTCCTATCATGACATGATTTTTCTCTCATATAACTTACATCCGCCGAAAGCTAAGCCCAAAATCATCCTGCAGCGTAATTTTGGCGGCATGAGCCTAGGTGCCTTACTTAAGGACGCTCAGGAAGTTGACTGGTCTGGGGTGGTCAGTGCACTCACTATTGATGATAAGGTTCATGTGTTTCATGCTGCTTTGATGAAGCTGTATGATACTCATGCGCCTTTACGCCGTATCAAAGTCAAACACTTGCCTGCACCGTGGCTTACCGATGATATTAAATCGCAGATGCACAAGAAATCTAAAGCTAAAACTCGATATAAAATGAAGCCAACCGAAGCAAACAAAGCTGCTTATGTGAGCATTCGTAATCGCTGTAATAGAGTGTGTAGGGACGCTCAACGCCGTTATATTCATGAATCAGTTCAAAATGATGATCCAGCTAAAGTATGGAAGTTTCTACGCTCTTTGGGGATTGGCAAACAAACAGAAAACTCAGTCAGTCAAAAATTCAATATTGATGATTTAAATCAACACTTCTCAACCACTTCTGACTTTGATGTAGTAATAAAGTCTGAAACTTTGAAAAGAATCTCGTCCAAGCCAACACCCAAGCATTCTCCTTTTCTTTTTAGTCGATTTACTGATAGTGATGTTAAGAAAGCTGTAAAATCCATTACATCTAATGCTGTCGGCAGTGATAGCATTAGTCGCAACATGATCCTACCCATACTGGATGTCATTAATCCTACCCTTACCCATATCCTTAACACATCCATAACATCTTGTGTATTCCCAGCTGCCTGGAAGGAAGCCCAGGTTACTCCTCTACCAAAAAAACCCAACCCCGCTTCCTTTTCTCAATTTCGTCCTATTTCCATACTACCTTTCCTTTCCAAAGTCCTCGAACGCTTAGTTCATCAGCAGCTAAGTGTTTTCCTGAACCGTAATTCCCTTTTGAATCCTTACCAGTCTGGTTTTCGTCCTGGCCACAGCACCACCACAGCCCTCATTAAAATCACAGATGACATCCGGCATGGCATGGACAATGGCTTGCTGACTGTGCTATCGCTGCTCGATTTCAGCAGTGCTTTTAATAATGTTGACTTTGAAGTGTTACTCGGCATCCTACGCTCTATTAACATATCTCCTGAAGTAATCGACTGGTTTCATAGTTACCTGTATGGACGCCGACAGCGCATTCGAGTTGATGACGACTATTCGTCGTGGTGTGATCTCTCTGCCGGTGTTCCACAGGGCGGCGTACTATCTCCTTTATTATTCGCTGTTTTTATAAACTCAATTTCCAATGAACTTACTTCATCCTATCACCTCTATGCAGACGATCTGCAGATTTACACGCAGGCACCGGTTGCTACACTAAATCAAGCAGTCGCAACGATAAACACTGACTTTGACCGCATACTGCAATGGAGTAAATCGAACGGACTTCTTGTGAATCCTGAGAAAACTCAAGTAATTATCATCGGTAGCTCGCGGATGCTGTGTAAAGTTGACTGGACCTGTATGCCAAGTTTTCTTTTTGATGGGAAGCTTATCCCTATCAGTGATAAGGTCAGAAACCTAGGAGTTATATTTGATAGTGAGCTGTCCAGGAGACCCCATATAACGGAGTTGAGTCGGCGTTTGTTTCTCTCCTCCAGATCACTCTGGCGGCTGAAAAACTTCCTGCCCATCGCCACCAAAATTAAGCTAGCAGAGTCGCTACTTTTGCCCATACTTGATTATGCCGACGCCAGCTATCTAGATTTAACTCAAGAACAGCTTAATAAACTTGAGCGACTCCAAAACTTTTCCATAAGGTTCATATTTGGGTTACGCAAGTATGACCACGTTTCTGAATTTCGAAAAAAGCTCAAGTGGTTGCCAATCCGTATTCGCCGGAATACTCATATTCTTTCATTGCTTTACAGTATTTTATTCATCCCTACTACTCCACAGTACCTTAAAGAACGCTTCGAATTTATTTCTTGCTCTCACAATTTACGCCCTTCCAGTCAACATAGACTTATTACTCCTATTCATAGTACAACGTTCTTTAATAATTCTTTCACGGTTAAGGCTGTCCAACTTTGGAATTCATTGCCTGTTGCTGTCAGACAAGCAAAATCCCTAATAATATTTAAGAATTTAGTCAGAAAATTCTATCTGCAATATAATGATATGTAATTTTATGTAATTAGTATATATTATATTGCATATAGCTATATGTCTATTATGTTTAAATAGTTGCATATTATCGCTATATATTATATATGTATATAACTTATGTGTATATTTGTATATATAGTATAGTTATATATTTATTAATAAAATTTAAGTAATCGTACAATAATTATGTATACCACCGTCGCCACTTCAAATCGGAATATTCTTGCCACGGGTTGTCTGGAAGAGATCGCTTTTTAGCGATAAGACCGCCCTTTGTACCCTACTATAATAATACTAGTTCGTAAGCTTTTCTGTAATGGTGTACAATAAAGTGTTATCTATCTATCTATCTATCATATTTTGTTTAACCATATTATACTCGTGTTATGGGCATATACAATGGCCGTATATGCCCATAACACGAGTGAAATATAGTTATATACAATTTATCCGTGCAGGAACGGTCCACAGCCAGGAGGTGGTAGGGTATTTTCTCAATTGGATGGCGACCACCCCGGATCTAGAGTATGCCGCCATTACAACCTTGTATAGTGTTCCGGTATTAGTGGTCTCCCTTGAGAGCATCAGCGCATTTGTAATACCTTTGGTGTTACAAATGTCCATAGGCGATGGTAACCGCTTCCCATCAAGTAGGCCGTCTGCCTGTCAGCAGACAGGACAGACTTCCGCAATAAATAAAAAACAACAGCTTATTCCGGATCCAAAATTAAAAGCATAAGTTGCCTGATTTGACTCCTGTATTTGATTATTATACAGTGATCTGGGCGGGTTGAAATAATTTATTAGGTATTATTTAGGTATATCTAGAAAAATACTTCCTTCAGTAATCGAACTATTTTTATTGACATATTTCTAAGCACAAGTTGTGTTACCAACAGATATTCTCTCGATTCTGCTTTTAAACTGAAGTTTAACAATACAGACTTGTGTCTTGTATCGTTACTTCACGACTTAACCCCGGTTCCTACATCTTACAGACCGTTTATTTGCCTTATTACGGGTTGAAAGGCATAATCTCCATGCATTTAATGTCACAAGCAAATGAATGAATAGTAATATTTAGGAATCGGCCATTAGTAAATCCATAGTTACCTTGTGGCTTGCACTTATTGCAAAAGTCAGCATAGCGGTCGGGACTACTAATATTACACAATTTTAGTAGTGACTTCAAATTTCTTTGTTGGCAGCTCAAAAAACACTCCAAATCTTCAACATCGAGATGAAATCTAAAATGAAGGCCCACACGATGACTGAAGATGTTGTTTTTTGGAAGTGGATCTCACTAAACACTTTGGCGTTGGTCACCAAGATGTCGGTATACCATTGGTCTATGGAAGGCGATTCGACGCCGGTGAAGATGTTTGACAGGCACTCGTCCCTAGCCGATTGTCAGATCATCAACTACCGAACTGATCCAAAGCATCAGTGGCTGCTACTTGTTGGTGAGTTTCACCTCAGGAATGTAATCTTAGAATATGTAAGTAACATTGTAAAGTTCCATGTTATAAAGACATGAACGTCAGGTTTCCGAAGAAAGAGTAAACCCAAGAAAATTTTGAGTTGACGATGTGAAGGATTGACATACGTTGGAATGTTTTTAAAATAAGGTATCCGGAACACCGTCCAAAGTGGGGAAGTAAGAGCAGGGAAGCGAGCGCTCCTGACGTGATACTAAGATAATAATGTACTTCAAAAAATTATAGGGGCGCCTGTATTTTTTTTTATAAAGCTAACTAGGAATTTAAATCAGATTTGACTTCTTTATCCTTCTAAAAACCATGTATAGCTTATATATAAAATTCTCGTGTTACAAATTTCGTTCCCATACTTCTCTGAAACGGTTTGATCGATTGTCATGAAATTTTGTATGCATATTGGGTAGGTCTCAGAATCAGACAACATCTATTTTTCATCCTAATATTTGTTTTTTAATTTTTAGATTTTTATTTTTTCATTATGATACAGCATTAAAAAATACAGACAACCCTAAATTTTCAACCCTCTACGATCAACCCCAATTTTTTTAATAGCGAGATTAGTATTTTTATAATTTTCTACTGGGATGATTTAGATTTTAATTTGAACCAGGTAGATGGCGCTGCAATCGGGTACCAGAATTTAAGTGTCCTTTTTGTTGTTGTATGTGTTGAAGTTTGTCCCGTAATGGTTTAAATAAACGATTGGACCCAGTAGGTGGCGACGATGGCGATACTCCTAAATCCTGGGCCTGATTTTGATGAATCTTTTTGTTTGTTCAAGTGGATTTGAGAATAGTTAAGATTAATATTTGGTCCCGGTAGATGACGCTGGAATCGGGTTCTAGATTATTATTTTTTAAAGGCAGTAAAACGTCTGCCGGTACAGCGAGTTATTTTATGATATTTAAATTGTTGACACTTTTATCCATCCAGGCATCTCGGCCCAGCAGAACCGCGTAGTGGGCGCCATGCAGTTGTACTCGGTTGAGCGTAAGTGCTCGCAACCTATCGAGGGCCACGCGGCTTCGTTCGCGACGTTCAAGGCCGAGGGTAACGCCGAGCCATCCACGCTGTTCTGCTTCGCCGTGAGAACGGCGCAGGGCGGAAAACTGCATATTATCGGTGAGTTCTGTTAACAAATACAAATATGTCCGATTTTATTGACAAAGGTGTGATATGTTTGTGTTGTGCTTTTGTTGTACTTTTTGTTGTAATTTTCTAAATTTAAAATAGGTGTTTTGTTTAACAATAAGTATAATTACTATTTATATAAATTAATAAACTGCTCCACTCTCAATGTTAGAAATCTAGTAATTCTACCGTAGGGTTATATGTATTAAGCATGCTTTTATAGAAAAAATCTTAATTGTACACATAGCGCATATACTATATGTTACTTTTTCTTTGGTCTCTGCACTGGTCGACAATAGATTTATCTATCTAAGTTTAAAAATCAGTATATTTACAGATTTGTGTTTTTACTTTAGATAGATTTCATATATAAAGACAAACAAGTGGTCTTTGATTTCCAAAATGTTCATGTCTAACTTTCGCTTTGTGATTTATTGTTAATGGCTATCTTGATTTCTCACATCTTGTGAGTAATATAGATCAAATACACATAAATGAAAAAATGTGTTTTGTTCTTTAGAACTTGGAAGATTGTACTGGGATATCAACACATGTTATTATATAGTCTATCGGCGTTACTTATAATAATCTCGTTAAGAAACGATTAGGCATCTCTTAAGTAAGAGAATCAAAATCAGATCATAATACATGCATATCTTTTTTTTCACTTATAAACGTATATTACCTGTTGTTTACCTAAGAGGAACACAGATAAACGAAATTGGAATAATTAACGTAGGTAATACCCAAAACATTTGGCTAAAGAGGAGTTTATGGGTAAGATTTTAAATTTAAAAAATGATTATAAGTAAGGTCCAATATGTATAGTACAGGGTGCGCCAGAGAAACTTACTTATTTGAAAGGTCAATAAAAAAAAGTACTTCAGTTATTGTTTTAAAAAAAAATTATTTGAGAATACAATATCCCAATTTTTTTTATGCAGTCTTAAAAATTACATCGGATAAATGGCGACCCCCATTGCGCATACACTGATGAAGTCGATTTTTGAAATTCGTATCCACTCTTCGCAGCATATCAATCGGTATGTTGGCAATGGCGTCGCGAATGTTGCTCTTGAGGTGTGCTATGGTCCGTGGTCGATCGACATAAACCAGGGATTTCAAATAACCCCATAAAAAGAAATCGCATGGAGTCAAATCTGGAGAGCATGCCGGCCATTGGAGATCGCCTCTGAGAGAGATGAGGCGGTCGGGGAAATGTTGTCGCAACAAATTCATTGAGTCTCGTGCTGTGTGTGCTGTGGCTCCATCTTGCTGAAACCACACGTTCCTAACGTTCATTTCTTCGAGTCTTGGAAGAAAAAATTCCTCGATCATGTTCCTGTAACGAGCTCCATTCACGGTAACTGCGCGTTCGTTTTCTTCAAAAAAATAAGGACCAATTATTCCCATTACCCGCTGCTCTCTAGACCAGAGCATGATGGCAACTGACTGGAGGGAGAAACAAACTTGGGAACTTCCCCCTCCAGATGCGTCCCCTCTTGCCCCTCTACCCGCCCAACTCACCGCGCGGGATTTTTTTCAAATAAGTAAGTTTCTCTGGCGCACCCATTATAGTGTAAATTGTAGAACTTTCGCGATATGTCAAAGCGAGGCTTACCGTGCTATTGCCGATTTAAGTATATATTTTGAGAATATTGTTTGTTGAACAGAGGTCGGCCAAACACCAGCTGGCAACCAGCCCTTCCCAAAGAAAGCCGTTGACGTTTTCTTCCCGGCCGAGGCTCAGAACGATTTCCCTGTGGCGATGCAGGTCTCGCCCAAGTACGACGTCATCTATCTGATCACCAAATATGGCTACATACACATGTATGACATCGAGACTGGAACATGCATATTCATGAATAGGATCTCATCGGATACGATCTTTGTGACCGCGCCTCATGAAGCTACCGGTGGTATCATTGGTAAGTGTCTAATATAATGTGCATATATTCCTAACAGTATGTTTTTTTTATGTAAAAATAGTTGAATTTCAAAATATTCGATTAATATATTCTTGAGTTTATATAAAAATGAGTTTGTATGTGCCATCATAAGAGATGACACATTAACATTATCTATGTCACTTGCCAGTAATATAGTCAATTCAATATGCAGTACCTCTGACTTTTGAATTATATAGTGAGAATTTCTGAAAATATTCCAACTTATATGGTAGTTTAATTAAAAATGAGTTCCAACAAGATCAAATTTTTTCGAGTTATGTTAATGAATTTCAAGGGTGAGAGGCTATTTGTTTTAGATGTTATTTTGTGAGTTTTGCCATGATGGGTTTTTCCATCCTTAATGTCTCAATATAAAAAACCTAGATTCCAATTTAAGTTTACAGATATTCGTCTCATTCATATGTAGTAATTATAAAGGTAAGTTTCCTATGCATTTCTTTATGGTTATATAATTGTAATTATAAACTTTTTTCTTCCAACACATTTTGAGAATATTGATTGGAACAAAAAGTCTTTCACCCCTAATAATGTTGTTTTTTGTGGTTCGGAAACAGAAACAGGATATTTGTCGTACAATGAAACCCATGTGTGGTTACTTGATGATTGTAAATGTAAAAAACTGGGTGTGTGCAATTCACACGCAGTAGAACTGAAACTACAGAGAATATACTCATAGATAATTCTTCTCTAACATTTATTTATATAAATACTAGAGTTTACCCCGCGGCTGCGCCGCGGGTTAACCTCTAGTGCGTGTCTCTTGTTTATAGAGCAAGTGCTAAAGGTTATATTATATAACATTTTTTATGTATTTGCCCACGGAAGATTCACTTCATTTTATATCGCTAATTATACCATCCCCCGTCTATCTGTCAACAAAATAAATTACAAAACTTGACCAAAAAGGCCAAAATGACGGAGTAAGCAAAAACGACCAAAATGGCCAAAATAATCAAAATGACCAAAAAGGCCAAAATGACCAAATAGGTCAAAATGACCAAAAAGGCCAAAATGACCAAAAAGACCAAAATGATCAAAAAGGCCAAAATGACCGAATAGGCCAAAATGACAGAATATGCAAAAACGACCAAAATGGCCAAAATAATCAAAATGACCAAAAAGGCCAAAATGACCAAATAGGTCAAAATGACCAAAAAGGCCAAAATGACCAAATAGGCCAAAATGATCAAAAAGGCCAAAATGACCGAATAGGCCAAAATGACAGAATATGCAAAAACGACCAAAAAGGTCAAAATGACCAAATAGGTCAAAATGACCAAAAAGACCAAAATGACCAAAAAGGCCAAAATGACCAAAAAGGCCACAATTACCAAAAAGGCCACAATTACCAAAAAGGCCAAAATGACCAAATAGGCCAAAATGACCAAAAAGTCCAAAATGACCAAAAAGGTCAAAATGACCAATAAGGCCAAAATGGCCAAAAAGGCCAAAAAGGCCAAAATGACCAAAAAGACCAAAATGACCAAAAAGGCCAAAATGACCAAATAGGCCAAAATGACCAAAAAGTCCAAAATGACCAATAAGGCCAAAGTGGCCAAAAAGGCCAAAATTACCAAATAGGCTAAAACGACCAAATAGGCCAAAATGACCAAATAGGCCAAAATGACCAAATAGGCCAAAATGACCAAATAGGCCAAAATGACCAAATAGGCCAAAATGACCAAAAAGGTCAAAATGACCAAATAGGCCAAAATGGCCAAAAAGGTCAAAATGACCAAAAAGGCCAAAATGACCAAATAGGCTATAACGACCAAATAGGCCAAAATGACCAAAAAGTCCAAAATGACCAATAAGGCCAAAGTGGCCAAAAAGGCCAAAAAGGCCAAAATTACCAAATAGGCTAAAACGACCAAATAGGCCAAAATGACCAAATAGGCCAAAATGACCATATAGGCCAAAATGACCAAAAAGGCCAAAAAGGCCAAAATGACCAAAAAGACCAAAATGACCAAAAAGGCCAAAATGACCAAATAGGCCAAAATGACCAAAAAGTCCAAAATGACCAATAAGGCCAAAGTGGCCAAAAAGGCCAAAATTACCAAATAGGCTAAAACGACCAAATAGGCCAAAATGACCAAATAGGCCAAAATGACCAAATAGGCCAAAATGACCAAATAGGCCAAAATGACCAAATAGGCCAAAATGACCAAAAGGCCAAAATGACCAAATAGGCCAAAATTACCAAAAGGCCAAAATGAAAATTATCCTTGTCCATCCTCAGTATTTAATTTACATATGTAGCGAATTTCAGCCAAATCGGTCCAGTAGTTTTTCCGTAAAAGCATAACAAACAAACAGACAAATATCATTTTATCCCGGAAACTATCCCATTTTTCGGGATAAAAAGTATCCTATGTTCATCCTCGGTATCGAAAATATATATATACTGAGTTTCAGCCAAATCGGTCCAGTAGTTTTTACGTGAAAACGGAACAGACAGACAGACAGAGTTACTTTCGCATTTATAATATTAATAGGGATAATTCCTTTAACCTACATCCGTCAACATATTATAATTAAAAATAATCTTCAATACTATCACTTTCAATTTTTCACTGATTTAGTCTATAAAATATTATTATTAGTATCATTTCGGTCCAAAATGGACCTATATTTAATCTGTGCTACACAATACAAAACTCGTATTTCATTCTTTCACAGGCTTATTTCTATAGATTTGTGTTTATCTATTTTCAGTGTCGGTTTTTCGTTCCATCGAGTTTCAAATCACAATGATTCTAAAGCTTGGCCGAATCAGCGCCAGTAGCGTTCAAGCCAAATCGCCAAAAATATAATAGATTCTAAAGAAGTTTCACTTCAAAAATTTTATGACTCATGTGCTTTAGTGGTCTAAGCTATGGGGTACCTAGTTCACTATAACACAGGTCCCGCTTTCGACTACAGACAGTTTATCTGCCGCAAACCTTATGATTTTATCTGTTATTTTTAGGTGTTAACCGCAAAGGGCAAGTGTTGTCTGTCACCGTGGAGGAAGACTCCATAGTTCCATATATCAACACCGTCCTCCAGAACCCAGAGTTGGCGTTACGCTTGGCCGTAAGGAACAATTTGGCAGGCGCCGAAGAGTTATTTGTTAGGAAGTTCAATATGCTCTTCACAAATGGACAGTATGGTGAAGCTGCTAAGGTAACTAACTCCGTTAGCTCGGCTATCCAAAGTGAGTCTTGGCCTCCGAAACGAGAGCATGCCACTCTCCTCTACCACTTTTATCTCCCTAATTATGTTGGGCTTGGTCATGAGGTCTTCTATTTCGGACTTGGTTCGGACACTCTAGATTTTTCTGAGAACCTTCCTCTCTGTCAGCTGAGCTGGTTCTCCTTAGTGTCAGTGTCAGGGCGTTACAGCCGTACATCAAAAATAGTCTAATGATAGTTGTGTAGACACATATTTTTGTTTTCCTACTTAGGAGCCTGGACACTAACATCTTAGTAAGTCATTATTCCAACTAGATTAAGTATGAATATTTAATAGTGATAGTACAATAATAGAAACCAGTTGCCGGATATTGGAGGATATTCCATTCGAAGAAAAGAAAATACAATATAAGGTGAATTCCTATCAAATAAAAATCAAATGATTTGGTTAAACCGACTGTTTATTTGAGTTCAAAGACATTAGCGCGCGTGATTGGCGGGCACTGAACTCGCGCCCGCGGCAATGTATGGTGTTTTTTTTACACCGTCCATACAATAAATTACCTAGATTCATAAATATTACTAGGCATAATAATAAACATAATAGTTAAAAAAAACTAAAGAGATACGCTTTTATAGAAAAATCAACAAAAACATTTTTTTAAATAAATTTCTATTAAAAATAGTGCAAAAATTTTTATTTTATTGTAAAAAAAGCGTCACTTGATATAGTTTATACCAGATTTTTTTTTATTAACTAATTTACAAACACGACATATTTAGAATTTTATAGTAATATAGATGTGTCACCTACCCGAATGTAAGAGCCCAATAAGGTTAATACGCGAGTTGTAATTGACTAGTGTTTTTCTCCGAAATAGGTGGCAGCGATGGCACCCCGCGGCATCCTCCGCACGCCGCAGACCATACAGCGGTTCCAGCAAGTGCCGACGCAGCCGGGGCAGACGTCGCCGCTTCTGCAGTACTTCGGCATCCTCTTAGACCAGGCGCAGCTGAACAAGTTTGAGTCGCTCGAACTTTGTCGACCTGTACTCTTACAAGGTAACACCGTATCTATACTACTTTATGCTTCTACGTCGTCCATTTTGTACCAGTTTGTCGTTGATACTGCAGACAAATGCAATTATCAAATAACCTATATGTTATATATATAAAAATGAATCGCAAAATGTGTTGGTAAGCATAACTTGAGAACGACTTACTGATTTTGATGAAATTTTGTGTGTGTGTTTGAGTGGGTTCCCGGATGGTTTAGATTTGCAATTAGAACCCGTAGGCGGCGCTGAGATCGGGTTCTAGAATCCTCCTAATCACCTGGACCGATTATGGTGATTTTGTTTTTGTGTCGTGAAACAAAGTCTTACGCATTCAGAAAATATGGCGGTACGAAGTTCGCCGGGTCAGCTAGTGTACAGATAAGGCACATGCACATATTTCCGTGAAATGAGCTCTCTCCCGCGGTTTTCCCAGAGCGCTACAATATGGGGCTTAGACAGATATTTAAAGTCTCAACGAGGTAGGCAACGCATCGGCTCCCTTAGTGTTGCAGATGTCCATGGGTGACGGTAGCCACTTGCAATCAAGTAGACCCGTCTGCCAGTTTGCCTAAAGGAAACATAACAAAAACATATATATTTGCCAACATATTTGATATAAATTCACATTGATCACTAATTGAATATGAAATAAACTACAAAATTACAAACACGAGCGTAAAATATGGCAAATATGAAAATAGTCTTTCATTGCTTTTATACATTTTGATAGTCGATATCTCTTAGTTGAGGAAAAAGAATACATAATATCCTGTAAATTATATTTATGGGTACAAAGTATTTATAACATCAAGTGGGTTTTTGATATTTAAGTAATGCTTTTCTAAATATTTCATGTTGCACATGAAGACACATAGTATATCCCATAAGCTATGCAAGTTACACTTGTGTTGGGTAATATACCACACTAGTTAAACAGTGATAGCTTAACAGCCAAGGCAAACGTGTTTATTACAATGACCTGGCTTGATAACCTGGGCGGGAATAATGCAGTGCTTAATCAATTATTCTTACATAACATACACAAATTGTTACAACTACGATGTGTGAATCTGAAAGAATACATGTAGTAACGGAAATCTGTGCATCCAAAGTAGCCATGTATGAAACCCGCCAATCTGCCTTAGAAAAGTGTGGTGGGTATACAGTCGTACATACCACAATCTCAACAGTAGGAATCTGTTCCTAGTTATAAAAAATGTGTGTTGCCTGCAGGTCGCAAGAATCTTCTCGAAAAATGGTTGAAAGAGGAAAAACTGGAATGTTCAGAAGAACTAGGTGATTTGGTGAAGCAGGTGGATCCTACACTTGCGTTGTCCGTGTACTTGAGGGCCAATGTTGCCAGCAAAGTCATCCAGTGCTTTGCTGAAACAGGACAGTTCCAGAAGATTGTACTGTACGCAAAGAAGGTATATTGGATATTTGAGTTTAGCAAGTTGTGAAAATTTTTTAATTAATGAATTTCAAAACATAATCACCTTAAAAGTTTTATAATGAAGTCATGAAAATAAAAAAAATAGAATTTATATTATGCATATCTTTGGGAAATGGGGGGCTTTGGCTGTAACTGAAAAGGGATGTTGTACTAGAGAAGAGATAGAGATAACTCTTTATTGCACACCAAAACATACAATTACAAAAACAGACAAGAAGAAGACAGAAAAAGGTAAAAAGTACTATGCAGTTTTATTTTCCAAAAATGTGTGAAATTACTCTAAAATGCTCAATAGTTGTGGGATATTGATAGTTTTGGTAGTAGTTGTGTGTTTTAATGAGAAATGTGAAATGTGTGGTCTAATGTGGCTTTTCGAGTTGTGAGAAGGTCTCCTTTGAATGGCATCAGTTGAAAACCTATAATTCAATTGAGCTATATGAAGACTTATATTGTAAGTCAGAATTGACTGTAAGTAAACCTTTCGCCTGCCACGGTGGTTAATTGTAAAACAGATGATGTCTAGATCCACACATTGTTCATAATCATATTTAAATTAGGAAAAGAAGGGCAGCGCTATCTACATTATCTATTTCCAGGTTGGCTACACCCCAGACTACATCTTCCTCCTGCGGTCTGTGATGCGCACTAACCCTGAACAAGGTGCTGGCTTTGCTGGCATGCTAGTTGCGGAAGAGCCTCCTTTAGCGGACATCAATCAGATCGTCGATGTATTCATGGAGCAGAATATGGTGCAGCAGTGCACTGCTTTCCTGCTGGATGCACTGAAGAACAACCGACCCGAGGAGGGGCCTCTACAGACAAGGTTTGTATACATTTCAAGTAATGAAAATGACCTCTAAGTATACTTGCTTCTCAAATAATTGACAATCAAATATTTATGCAGTATTTTTTCTTTGATATTAATTCTAGTTACACTTTTTGAGCGCGGTGATTGATAAAAAATTACACCTCCCATCTCAGAATCGGACCATCTAGTAAAAATACCAAATCCTCGTCCATAATTTGCAATACCTGACATACCTCGAACCTCTACGAGAGCTCGCGGCTCATTGTGGCCACCGCACGCCTCCGCTCGCCGTGCCCGCTCAACCCCGGCACCGCGCATTTAGTGTGGACGCACACACACGTTAAGCGAACGCTCGTGGTAGGCTGAGTGGGAGGTGTTAGGTTTATTTTCGTTACGTAATTTCTTGATCGATCGTCGCGCTCAAAGCCCGCGATAAAAGCTATGCAATCGTAAAATCTTGAATAATGAATATACTCTTGCTCTATAGGTTATTGGAAATGAACCTGATGTCGGCCCCGCAAGTGGCGGACGCGATACTGGGCAACGCGATGTTCACGCACTACGACCGCGCGCACGTGGCGCAGCTCTGCGAGAAGGCGGGCCTGCTGCAGCGGGCGCTCGAGCACTACACCGACCTGTACGACATCAAGCGCGCAGTGGTAAGAGCCGACGAACAGGCACCCCGACCCACCTCATGGAAAGTGGTTATCATCTCCTGTGAACATTGCTGAGTATTTACAAACATTAAATTAATATGAAATGGAAAATATGCTCAATACAATTGGAGCCTAATTGTACACTAATCTGGTCACAAATGTGTCTGACGTTGCGAAAATATTAACTATATTAGATAGTGACAAAGATTCGCATTCTACTAAATCTATAATATCTTCTCGATAAGGTCGCGGCGGAATATTAGTAGGAAAAAATTGGTATTACCATTAGCAGAAATGGTGTTAAATAGATATTGATATATACCAAAGAAATTGAAACATTTCGCGAGTTTTCGCTTGTAAATATTTATAAATATAGTGGCGTACTATTGGAATTAGAGAATACCGAAATCAGGAAAAACTTATGTCATATTTTTTTGTGGAAAATTTTAAAATTTGGTAATATAGGAACACTGTTGTTTTCAGGTCCACACTCATCTTCTCCCAGCAGAATGGCTAGTCACATTCTTTGGCAGCCTTTCAGTTGAAGACTCCTTGGAATGCCTAAAAGCCATGCTTCAGGCCAACATCCGTCAAAATCTACAGATTTGTGTCCAAATAGCAACCAAATATCACGAACAGCTCACAACTAAAGCATTGATAGAACTATTTGAGAGCTTCAAGACATACGAGGGTCTGTTCTACTTTTTGGGATCCATCGTCAATTTTAGCCAAGATCCCGAAGTGCATTTCAAATATATCCAGGTGAGTGCTGTTTCCAATCACTTGTCCATATCATGAAATAATAACACTAGGTAAACAATCAACCGGTTAAAAATATTAACTTTGAAAAAGTATTTAAATGCTACCTACATTCACAAATCTTAAAATTAGGCTCACGACCACTATTTTGTTATTTATAGCTGGTTCCAATCTTATTATTCATTCAAGAGAATGGTTGATAATATATAGAAAGCAGCCATAGTAATTTACTTCCATACATTGGTAAGAGGAAGTTTAACATGGATACTTTTTACTCTGTGTAACAGGAAAGTTTCTTTAGGATATAAATTTCAGTTTACACTTGAAAAATATTTATCATTTTTTTTATTATAATAATCAGCAAACAAATACACATTTTATATCCAAAATTAAGCCAGCTAAGCTTGTGTTATGAGTAATATATAACAAACTACTCTGGGGCCGATCCCAGACACCCAGAGCATAGTAAATAACGGAGAAAATTCATTTCCAAAATTTACCCTACTAGGATCGAACGCGGCGCCTCTGCGTTGCAGTGCGGTAAAACGGCAAAGCTTAGCTCGCTCAACCACAGAGGCGTCGTTGTTCAAAGCTGCATTTTATTTTATTTTTAATTAATGCTCCAACACCTTCACTTTTTTTTTTGCCAATTTTGAAGCATGGAGGATAGAGGTAAAGAGGACCATCTAGTATGGGGGATCAGTTGAATAAGTGTCCACCTGTAAACAGCAAATTATGGTTCGAAAACTCGTCAAATAGTGTTAGTGTAGGAAAAGGAAATGATATGAATTTAGCAGAGTTATAAACGAAGTAAAGTGTGCTGGGTTGAAAACGCGTGCGCGGTGACAAAGGCGAACTCTTTCTCTCCTTCTGTAATCTAGTATCCTACTCTAATTATTCGTGGCGCTATTTTTAAATACTTTCCACTTGCTATTATGGCGCCATCTTAATTTGCTGCCCTTGAGTGGACACTTTAGCATACTGAGATGGTTCTCCTTACCTCTATCCTCCATGTTTATAAGTTAGAAAGGACTGGTGCTATGCTAAGTGCTATTTTAGCCACTGAAATTTGGTCGGTGATTTAAACTCGATTTTGCGAATCTGTAGACAACACAAACAAAGTTACAAACTACATTACAGATATTTAAAATTTACAAAGGACATTCACAAAATTACTAAAGTACTAATGTTAGTAGAAAATTTACATTAATTGGACAGGAAGGATAGGGGAACAGAAATTTTCGGACAGTGGAAAAACGTGATGAAATGAACCCTCGTCCCAGTCACACTCACAATGAGAGTATTTTGTTTAATAACTAGTTTTAACAATGAGTTTTTCCTATGATCACATGAAAGGCCGCGTGCAAGACCGGGCAGATAAAGGAGGTGGAGCGCATCTGCCGCGAGTCCAACTGCTACAACGCGGAGCGCGTGAAGAACTTCCTGAAGGAGGCGAAGCTGCCCGACCAGCTGCCGCTCATCATCGTCTGCGACCGGTTCGACTTCGTGCACGACCTGGTGCTCTACCTCTACAGGAACAGCCTCCAGAAGTACATCGAGATTTATGTGCAGAAGGTATCTTGGCATCTATAATAATAAAGTTTCCTGCAGCCACAGCCAGGTGTAGGGCATTCGCCGACTGGATTGCTACCACCCCTGGTCTAAGTGTGTCGCCAAAACAACCTTGAGTTGTGTTCCGGCATTAGTGAGCAGGTTCCAGTCTCCCTTAAGAGAGCAGTAGCGCATTTGTAGCACCTTTGGTGTTGCAAATGTCCATAGGCGATGGTAACCGCTTTCCATCAAGTGGGCCGTCTGCCTGTCTGCTGAAATCCTGCAATCAAAAATAAAAATATATTTGTATCGTATTCAATCTTGTAGTACTTTTTTTATTCCCACGTGATTGAAAGCAGTTACCATCGCCTATGGACATTTGCTACGTCAAATATGAATGTACTGCAGGTCTTTAAAAAGAGACTGGAACTTGACCACTAATGCCAGAACACAACTCAAGCTTGTTATGGTTGTTTACTCTAAACCAGAGGTGGATGCCGATGGGCAACTACCCTAACCTGGCTTTGAATTCTTTTGTCGCCTCTTCCTCTGTTCCTGCAAAGATAAATTATATAATAATTGCTCATGTCTAAATTCATGGATGTGTAATAATTTCTCAGGTAAATCCATCACGTTTACCAGTGGTTGTGGGAGGCTTGCTTGACGTTGACTGCACGGAAGATATTATCAAAAACCTGATTCTTGTCGTACGTGGACAGTTCTCCACCGATGAACTTGTCGCCGAAGTGGAGAAGAGAAATAGGTGAGGCTATTTAATTAATCAAGCCTGTGATCACAATTGGCCAGTTGTTAAAATAAGTTTGTCTATGGGAGTTAAGTAATTACAGTAAATGTAATTTTTCAGATTAAAACTTCTCCTGCCATGGCTGGAGACGCGTGTCCACGAGGGCAGCACTGAACCAGCGACGCACAACGCCCTCGCGAAGATATACATAGATTCTAACAACAACCCGGAGAGATTCCTTAAAGAGAACCAATGGTGCGTGTATTGTTCTATCTGATATAAGTTTCAACCATGGGTGATGTTCAGGACTAAATCCAGGAAAATATGTAATGGTCATTAAAGAAATTACATGGTTCAAGATGAAAGCCAAACTGAGTTTATTACAAAATACCTACATTGACATTTAATATTTTGACAACTAACAAAACAATGCACAACAGTCTTGTATGACATTCTAGAGCCGATTTATACAAACCAAAACTACTTACTTACTACTTTTACTTTACTTTTTTTATTGCTGGAGTTCAGCAGACAGGCAGACGGCCCGCTCGATGGAAAACGGTTACCATCGCCTGTGTACATGTGCAACACCAAAGGTGCTACAAGTGCGCTGCTGCCCTCTTAAGGGAGACTGGAAACTGGTCACTAATGCCGGAACACAACTCAAGGTTGTTATTCCGGCATTCTCTAGACCAGGGGTTGTAGCCGTCCAGTCGAGCAAATACCCTTCCACCTGGCTGTGGGTTGTTTTGTCGCCTCTTATGGTAGGCCGCCCGGCCGCAGGAAATTGTATTCTTTCTCCGCTCCTGCAAGGATAAATGTTTGTAATGAACTGTATAAATGTTCCCAACCAGAAATCTGACCCACCAATATTGTTTTATTACCAATATTGTTCAACTATTATTGCACTATACTATAATGGTGATAATAAGGATGATGAGTGAATTAAATTTCGTAATTTAAATTTCAATTAATCTTTGGTTAGTAACAAATACCAACTTTTATTATCAAAATAATATTGAGTACTTATTGTTTGTGTGTTGGTACTTTTACAACTATTTTATTGTCATAATGTATGATACTGAAAGTAGTCTATATCAGAGCTCCCAACGGTTAATTATAACACAATACAATTATGGCAAATGATCTATGAGAAAAACATGTTTAGAGATGAAGGTCTTATTCATATTAGAGTAAGTTTGTAGACTTCACTTACTCTAAACTTAATATAAATCCATCCATCTATAGACTAATGCTCTAGTCTATAGATGGATGTTAGACATTGAGGTTTTGCTTGGGGCGAGGACAACTGTTTGGGCAATAGCCCAGTGGACTGTACGATGCAAATAGTTGTATGTGTCCAAAACAAATTGTACTGGAACAAGGACGGATCAACTCCCTATAGGTGCACCCCGGACAGCTTTGTAACACAGTGATCTTATTTCAATCGAGGCCAGTGTAATACTGGTGTGTGCTTGTGATTATACAAACACACCAATCTGCCGAAAGCAAAATGTGTGGTCAACAACTCGGTGCTTGCACACAGGTACGACTCGCGTGTGGTCGGTCGTTATTGCGAGAAGCGCGACCCACACCTGGCGTGCGTTGCGTACGAGCGTGGCCAGTGCGACCGCGAGCTGATCGCGTCTGCAACGACAACTCGCTCTTCAAGACCCAGGCGAGGTACCTCGTCAGGCGCAGGGACCAGGACCTCTGGCTGGAGGTGCTCTCGGAGGCCAACCCATACAAGAGGCAGCTTATTGATCAGGTATGATCTAATGTATCTTACCGACCCGTCATTAAGCACCGAATGCATCAATGTAGTGACCTGTCTAACTCCTGTAATATATAAGTTTCAGATATTTTAGAATGCTTACATATATATCACATAATGACAATATATACATGTCAATGCCAAGTGATGAAGACGAAGTAGGAAGGCGAAATAAAATTTTAATATAGTATATAGTTTTCTATACTACCACATAATTTCAATAACAGGGATAAAAGGAAACCATGACTCATATAACAACAAAACTTATACACATACTCAAACCAACGCACACTACCACCGCATTTGCATTACATGCACATTTCACAACCAATCCAAACACACAAAGAGCCTAAAAATTAATAACCCAGACACAGAAAGGAAAAACAACACACATGGCACTAGATAGGATAATATATATAGATATGGACATAAGGCGCACACTGCACATTCTCTTCCTCACAACACCAGCATGTAACAGATACACTCTACATTAGTTAAGTTTAGTATTAAAATAAGGATAAATTAATATAATACGTCACTCGTAAGATACATACACCTCAACACAAATTAATTAATGTCACACACAAGAACTAGAATAATAAGTGTGTTAAATTTTAAAAATTAAGTCTGAAATTAAACTTTAAAAAAGGGTATGGAACTCGAGTCCATAGAGTAGTTAAAAAGAGAAAAAGAAAAACCATGACTCAAATAAAATGATACATTTGGAACCAAAATTGCATGTATGATATAGTAATTAGTTTATATTCATAGGTGGTGCAAACAGCCTCTTCAGAAACCCAGGATCCCGAAGACATTTCAGTGACAGTAAAAGCCTTCATGACTGCTGACTTGCCGAATGAACTTATAGAATTACTAGAGAAAATTGTTCTTGATAATTCGGTGTTCTCCGACCATAGAAACTTGCAGAACTTGTTGATTCTTACTGGTGAGTTTTGTTGTTTCTGTGTCTGTCTATCTCTTATATAATATGCATATTTTTACAATTACCATGTGTTGTATTGATTATTGGTCAAATAGGTTTGTTGTGTGAAGTTTGTCCGAATTATTAATCTACTGTCATTGTGACATTACCAAAGACATACGATTTATACTGCAAAATGGTCATTTTATAATTCACCATGTGCTGATGATGAAGAAACTAGAAAAACGTTGGATGAAATTGTTTAAAGTATATTGTTTATTTCTAGCCAGCAAAGACAAGTTGATTGGTTAATGTTATTATCATATTATTGATGCTGTAAATATGAACAATATCGTCATCTTCATATTCAAAAATGTTTATTTCTTAAGGTTTCTAACAATATACCAATACATACAGCAATCAAAGCGGACCGCAGCCGTGTAATGGAATACATCAACCGCTTGGACAACTACGACGCCCCGGACATCGCCAACATTGCCATCAACAACGAACTGTATGAAGAGGCCTTCGCCATATTCAAGAAGTTCGACGTCAACACCTCGGCTATTCAGGTGCGTATGGGATTCGGTTAGTTTTTAACTGGTTACTGTCATTCCTAATATGTAAACCCAAGGTGCGCATTTTGTTTATATTATAACTACTGTGCCCCCGACGTCGTCCGCATGGAATTTGTTTTCAAAACCCCCGATTTTGAAACATTTTTCATTGCTGCTCCGCTCCTATTATTAGCTTGATATTAGCCTATAGCCTTCCTCGATAAATGGGCTATCCAACACAGAAAGAATTTTTCAAATCAGACCAGTAGTTTGTGAGTTTAGCGCATTTAAACAAACTCGTTCATCTTTATATATTAGTATAAGATATAAGATTACTCTATTTGTGAATGTAAATGTCTCATGAATGATATTATGATAAGAGATCATTGTGAATTAAAACAAGATGTAATAATAATAGTTGAAAAAGGAATGTTAAGATGGTTTGGGCATATTATATACAATGGACCAAAGTAGACTAGTATGACAAATATGATAACACTGTATATGGTAGTGTTGGTGCCAGTAGACCGCTAACTACACGCCATGATTAAATAACAGATTAGAATAGAATAAATAGAAAACACTTTATTGTTCACCAAAATGACACTTACAAAATGAATAAATGCAATCATTTTTCGACAAAACAGGAAGCGGCTTTAACGCTTAAAGTGATCTCTTTCAGGCCATCTGACTTAGAGGATACTTTTAATAACTTATGTCTTAGTATATTAATTAAATAAAAAAAGAAGAACAGTATAGTCGAAAATGAGCATTCCGGTGAAGTGAGATTAGCAGCCACTTAAGGTTTTCACAATATTCAGAAATGTTTTTTTATCCAAATATGAATCTAATACAAACATTTCGGAGACGCTCAAGTTTGGTGAGTTGCTATTGAGTGATATTAATATGCAGGCATCCGCATAGTCAAACTTACTACGGGTAATTATGCAATTTTGGGATGGTCGTAAAATTGCTTGAACATGCAAAATTACGTGTTAAAGAAAGATCAGGTAAAAAGCACTTCAAATAAACGCACGTATGAAGAGATTAATGAAAGTTGAAAATGGGAAAGACATGGTAATATGTATGTATGTAATTCTGTCCAAAGGTGCTAATAGAGCAAGTGAAGAACTTGGAGCGAGCTTACGAGTTCGCCGAGCGATGCAACGAGCCAGGGGTGTGGTCGCAGCTAGCCAAGGCCCAGCTGCAGCAGGGGCTGGTCAAGGAGGCCATCGACTCCTACATTAAGGCGGACGACCCGTCAGCCTACATGGACGTCGTCGACACAGCTACCAGGGAGGAGTCCTGGGAAGATCTCGTCAGATACTTGCAGGTAATTTAATGCAATTTTATTTTTCTAGTGTGAATGTATGAGTGACTGAGATGGTTGAAATACCAATGCTGTGCTTCCTTAAAGTAAAGAAAAGCAGACTGCTCCACTCTTAAACCTTTATTATACTATCCGGTGCAGAAATGGGGTGACCGAACAACAGTCCAGCTTTAATTCTTTTATACTACATTACACTGATTTAGAAAAAGAACAAAAATTAGTGTAGTGTAATAACAGCTTTAGTCGCACAAAAGATCAAAAAATTATTCACGTAAGTTGGTAGCTGAGTTAGGAATTCATGGTTTCAAAATGCTAAATTTCTTACCGTCTTAATGCTAGCCCTTATAAATATAGGTGAACTCGAATGGTGAAATAGGTAAAAATGAGGAACTCTGTGGTTTCATTTTGGTGTATGTTTTCAACTAATGATGAGACTTATTCAGCTAAATTTTATATTCTCGTACTTGTAATTTAATATGTGATGTGTATATTTCAGATGGCTCGCAAGAAGGCACGCGAATCATATATCGAGTCTGAACTGATCTATGCATATGCCCGCACGGGTCGGCTGGCTGATCTCGAAGAATTCATATCCGGACCCAACCACGCCGACATCCAGAAGATAGGAGACAGATGCTTTGACGATAAAATGTATAACGCCGCTAAACTGTTGTATAACAATGTCAGTAACTTTGCAAGACTCGCTATCACATTGGTCTATTTGAAGGAATTCCAAGGTAAGCTCGTATACAGTGTAAACTGATATATTTAGCAACTTTAGTGAATACACTGTCATTCATATAATAACTATCCATCATAATGTTAAACCAGTATTTGTTGGGACTATTACTGCTATTGGGTTCTGGCAGTGATGTTATGGCTAGACATTCGTTCCTATGTACAGAATACAGGAAAGTGAATATCATTTATTATGGTCTTTTGAAATTCCATAGGAACAAGGAATGTGATGTATACTTTGAAGGAGCCTTATTAAATCTTTAAAATAACCTATACATTATGCTGTGGGAACACCTGACCATGAACTTATAAAAACGCCCATTGTAGACAAGAAATACATTCTTGACTGCCTGTGTGTAAAGAGCAAACTAATTTGGGTAGGATCTGCTGGTGACCTTACACTCGCACTGTTGTGTGCCTGAGAAATTAACTTTGCTAGTGCATAGAAGAAAGACAAAGTTATGTTTCTGTACTCTTTTTTCTGTGGAATATTTCTATTGTAATAATATAACTGACTTACTTTGTCAATGTAGGTCTAACTCTCTTGGGTATATCTGCATATCATGGACATCAAGGCTATCGTTGATGTTAGTTTCTTGAGATGTTCTCTGGTATGGAAGTGTTTCGAGAAGGATTTTCTTGTGCAAGAAATTAATCTTACACATATATAATAAACGCATGTCATGATGTATGTCTGGGATAAAATCCAATTTTGATGAGATTTGGTCCAGCTTAAAAGATAGGATGGTTTTTACCTCGATTATATTGCTCTCAATATTTGCTATTGCAAATTTACATTTAAAAAATGTTATTTTAGTGTTGTATGGTTCAATATACAGCATTTTGCTGACGCTGCGGCCTACTTTAGTCTACTTTAATATAATAACATTACTATAAATAACGCTCACAAATATATTGTGATCGAGTCGCTAGCGATTTGCTATTGAGTTGCAACCAGGGATTAGCATCCAAGCCAAACTACGACGAGAACAAATCCCTGAAAGCAACAAGGTGTATTTTCTTCACCGTACTAAAAGAAAGCACCAGCACTACTCTAGGGGTAGGTGGTAGTAATGTCCATTGTGTTGGGCAGGCGCCGTGGACAGCGCGCGCAAGGCGAACTCGACGCGCACGTGGAAGGAGGTGTGCTTCGCGTGCGTGGACGCCGGCGAGTTCCGGCTGGCGCAGATGTGCGGCCTGCACATCGTCGTGCACGCGGACGAGCTCGAGGACCTCATCAACTACTACCAGGTCAGAGGGAATTCACTCACTCAATTCTTATTATTATTCTATGTCTATGGTTGACCTGACCGGGACACAAAATATCGCAGCATTTAAAAAAGAATATAGCCATTTATCGTTTTGGTGAAAACTGTCAGAATGAGCTTACTATTATGCGCCCGAACAAAACAAAATATCACACATTTTATAACATATTTGCAGTGAAACCCAGCATTTGAATTCGATATTTTCTTTTAACCTGTCCATTTTAACCATTCTTAGAAAATTTTCTCGAAGGATTCCCAAGATAAAATGTAGTGCAGATTTTATGTCTAGGAATTTTGCTGTTGACCAGCGAAAACGTTTTTACGTGAATCCCCAACAAACAGACAGGAAATCGAAAAAATGCATACTGTTCTGTATTCTGTCTGTTCTGTCTTCTCTATTTTCTGGGGAGACCAGAATGCTTGTTCAGTTATTATATCAGTGTACTTAGTTTAAGGAAGTAGAAATAATTGTAAGATTGGACGGGGTGACATTATCACAAAGTGAAAAAACCCCATTTATGTTAAAAAAAATGATTGGCAGTATATTGTGTTGATTTCAGGATCGTGGTCACTTCGATGAGCTGATCAGCCTGCTAGAGGCGGCCCTGGGGCTGGAGCGCGCGCACATGGGCATGTTCACGGAGCTCGCCATCTTGTACTCCAAATATAAGCCGGCCAAGATGAGGGAACATTTGGAGCTGTTCTGGTCAAGAGTCAACATTCCCAAGGTATTCTGTTCCTATGTTTATTATTATAGCAACTAAATTATCAAGTGTATAAATACAAATTCATATTAATAATATTGTTACGAGTTTGCGGGAGTCGAATTAAAATGCCGTTAGAATTATTATAGAGTTTATTAGAACTATACAAACACGTATAACACAGGTACAAATATAACCGAACCCAACATATCCAAACTTAATGCACAAGGTCATAATTCAATAAAACGCGCAAAGTCCGTCACTATATATTCCCGAATGTGCACAAGTCACGCCTAGAGCGCAGTTGTCGCTCAACTGACCCCCTTTCAATCTGGCCATCGTTTTATACTTCACGAATGCAAATGTGCCCGCACGTAGACATAATTTCCTAGAATTATCTTGTATTTATACTACTTACTAAAGAATTACAATTAGTTCAAATGCCGACAGGCAATAAAGTGTGAATTTGTCTTCGTCGGAGCCTAAGTTGTAACATTATAGCATACTAAATTATTAACCTATAAATAAAACTTCATGTTATTAATATGCATGTGATTTGCTTTTCTGCATATAACATGAATTAATTGACCAATAACATTACTTTACATTTCATTAAATCACTGAGAATCATAAATTAATGATATATAGACAAGTTTATGAAATATATAAATATCACCGTGTACCGTTATTTAAATACATAAATAACATTTATTTGTAATAATTTATGGTTTTGTTCAGGTTCTGCGTGCAGCCGAACACGCCCACCTGTGGTCTGAGCTGGTGTTCCTCTACGACAAATACGAGGAGTACGACAACGCGGCGCTTACCATGATGCAGCACCCCACCGAGGCCTGGAGGGAGGGCCACTTCAAGGACATCATTACCAAGGTACCTTTGACTAGCTAACACACCTGGCTTCGTACGTGTTTGTGATCAGAAGGCTGGTCCGTATTTCGCGCAGCCGATCGGCATTGTCGTACAGCGTGGCAAACATCCAGCCTTCTGGGCACGCTTCCCTCTGGCAGCGATTTGTTACATAGTTAGTTTATTTTTAATATTGAATTTATTTGTTGTTCAAATGTTTTGTTTTATTTGGTCCACAAATACTGGTCAATCAGGGAGCCATGGAAGAAGCTATGTTATGTTTTCATGTGAATAGAATCGGAATCAAGTACAACCATAAGAAAACATAGATAGACAACCGACCTAGCCCGCCATATTAGTAAACTTGCAACCTTGTTAGGCCTGCGCTATTGCGCGAGGTAGCAGAGGATGGTTAAAGAAAGTGAAGGACTGGAATATTGGCACAAACTTGAGAGGCCCACATCCAGCACTGTGCATCGACTTGTTGAAGGAGAACAGTATACATCACTTCAATAAATTAAAAGGATAATACTTGCTATATACTCCTTCTTTTAATCTGTCGAACTTACAACACCATTTACTTACTTCAAAAGAGTGTGCATTTAAATACTTTATATATAATTTAATTTCAAAATATTATTATAAAGCTAATTTATATTACTATTTAAACAATCATTTAAATGAGCAATTTGACTTGTTAAAATTGTGTACACACAAGTATTAAACCCATGCAAACTCAAGGGGCTGTAACATGTTGTATAATTATGAAAATGAAAGTATGGGAGCTTCAAAATCAAGTGTTCTGTTTAGATTGTTTATTCCTTTCTTCTTACAGGTTGCAAACATGGAACTGTACTACAAAGCGATCCAATTCTACCTCGACTACAAGCCGTTGCTATTAAACGACCTGTTGCTAGTGCTAGCCCCCCGTATGGACCACACTCGTGCTGTCAACTTCTTCACCAAAGCGGGCCACTTGCACTGGTGAAGGCGTACCTCAGGTCTGTGCAGAGTCTCAACAACAAGGCGGTCAATGAAGCTCTGAACTCATTGCTGATCGACGAAGAAGATTACCAGGTAATTGCTGTTTATTACATTTATATTATTACCTAAATCATTTTATTGATAATGTTCTTACATGTCCTTTGTATAATTGAAATGAATGTCATAAACTCATTTGTGTAAAAGGTGCAGTCACTAACCTGCTCTTGAGCCGTACTTTGAATAAATTGACAGATGCCGAGTCTATTATATTTTCGGGAGTGTATTATGGCTACGTTCCATTAGAGACTCACAACGACCACTTTCAGGACCGCAATTTTTCTCGTTCCACTTGCATGCCGGCGTTACAATCGTAAACCCAAGTGGAGCGGTTATTCGACCCACCTCTTTACATGGGTCGTTGTGTGATCGAAAATGATCACATCATTAGTGACATTTTTGCCACGACCACAACGACTGCGGTCGCCTTGTGGAACAGCTACGGAGCATTTTGAGCGTTGTGAGCTACTACTGGAACGTGCTATATGTATCATCAGTCCCATGACATGTGTCAATCTCTCTGACGTCCCAAAATTGCATTTTATATGCCTCATATCATTTACTGACTTAAGTTATTATGGTAACAATAATTCTCTAGAATATTTATTCTGTATATAATAAGGACTTTGAGGTAAATTTCCGTCGAGTGTTTTATGTTTGTGACATGGAAGAAGAATGAAAATGTCCAGTAAAAAACTGACTGTAGAAACCCTTAGATACAACATTTCTGAAGGTGCTACAAGTCCCTTATCTTGGATTTTGATACAGTAAAATACTACCACCATTATAGCTTAAACTTAATTCAAAATAAAAACAATTCAATTTAGAAATAAAAATTGCAAAAAAACCTAACAAACTTGTTACCGAGTTTAATCTTGCATAAAAGTAATTTTTTCACCTTTTTACTTAACAATGTCAAAGTAATAATTTAATTTTTTTTATTAAATTTCAGGGCTTAAGAACATCCATTGACGCCTTCGACAACTTCGACACCATTGCGTTGGCGCAACAATTAGAAAAACACGAGCTCACAGAGTTCAGGCGAATCGCCGCATATCTATACAAAGGTGAGCCTCCTCAAAGATGATTGATTCAATCACTTCTCAATTGCAATTAGTTTGACAATGCTTTTTAGGCGCGCTTAACTCCAGCAGGAACTTACTTAGAGTTCATTAGTGTTGTACTTTATTGAAGAGCAGTAATAATGTGGGATTTTTAAATTCCTTTTTCACAAATCATACTGTAAGTATGATAAGTTAACGGCTAACATACTTATGTCACATTCTACAAGCACAGCAGTTCGAAGAGAAGATGAACTCTGCTGATATCAATGTTGTGTGGTGCAGCAATAGAACAAGGATGGCACCATTATGATCAGTTTATTAGAACACTTCTCATTGTACAGATTATACATATTAACATAACTGAAATGAGTATATAGCACATGTCCCTATTTAGTATATAAATGTGAAAGTAATTGTTTGTTTGCTTTCACAGAAAAACTATTAGAAGTACTCGATCACTTTTGCTGTAATTCTGTTTAAATGTAGTTTTAATACTGAAAGGGACATAAGTACTGTCATGCCAGGAGATGGGTTAGTTTGCGACATAAAACGAAGTGAATCTTCTGGGGGAAAATAGCACAAATATAAAAATTTAAGACAAATTAACGTGTAAATGCTGCGGAGTAAACTCTAGGTTGTATAATATTACAAGATAAAATACGAGTGTGTCGCGTTGTTATTAGGGAACAACAGGTGGAAGCAGAGCGTGGAGCTGTGCAAGAAGGACGCGCTGTACGCGGACGCGATGGAGTACGCGGCGGAGTCCAGGCAGCCGGACGTCGCCGAGGAGCTGCTCAACTGGTTCCTGGAGAGGGACAACTACGAGTGCTTCTCGGCCTGCTTGTACCAGGTGACCGCCCACTTGGATTCCGGGGAAATCCCCTTGGGGACGGACCACCGCGAGGGAAACGCGGTGGGGCTTGTGGGACACATTGCAGTTGAGGCCACTAGACGACCCATGTCTGGGCTGACAGACAATTACCAGCCTCTCTATTGTGAGCCAGACAGCCCACTGCTTCAATGCTCCTCAAGCATTTGTTGGTCACTATGTTTTCTTGTGTCAACCAAAGACCTAAATTGTATTGAGGCTGGAGTAGGAAGTTTGTAAGGATCAGCTATCGCTTGATTTTGATTTGTTTAAAAGTTAAATATTTATTAATAAACTCACAAACCAGAAAAAACTAACCATTTAAAAAAATCGTATAGAAAATGAAATTGTAAAAATGTTGTTTTTATTTCAGTGTTACGACTTACTGAAACCAGACGTAGTAATTGAATTAGCGTGGAGACATAACATCATGGACTTCGCCATGCCATTCCTTATTCAGGTGAGTTGCATATGACGTTTTAATAGTACAGTCTCAGTAGCAATATATCAATTCATAACTTCTCGATTCAATGTATAATACGGCCGGCGTATCTTGGCGAATGTGAACATAGGCTCTGCGAACTTTAGCGCATATACACCCGTGTGATGAGTGGGCATACGACTCGTCAATGAATACAAATAGTCGCCCTTCATCCCTGTATTTTTTCATTGCTTTGTACCAATTGGTCACTATATTTTCTTCATGGTTACATGCGCTAAAGTTCGCAGAGCCTATGTTCACATTTGCCAAGATACGCCGGCCGTATTATATTAAGTTGTTACACGGCATTTTATATTTAGGAATGATCTGACCCTGACATATTTTCCATCTTGAACCATTATTGTAAGGATTGACAACTGAAAATGAAAAATAGGCAAATGTGATAAAAATTAAAAGTATTTTTGCACCATAGACAATTCGCGAGCTAACAACGAAAGTCGAGAAACTGGAAGAGGCGGACGCCAAACGCAGCACGGAGAGCGCGGAGCACGAAGCCAAGCCGGCCATGATCATGGAGCCACAGCTCATGCTCACCGCAGGTATGTTGCGAAGCACCCCCATATGACCACCGTGACGTATGACCCACGGCGTACACAAACGAAATAGGGAAAAACGATAAATACATGTAGATAAATGTACCTGCTACTCAGTAATATGGGTTGCATTCTCGCAGGCCCTGGGAATATTGTGATTTTTTATTTTATTATTTGATATCGTTATAGTATTTTGAAAGTATTTTTGTAATCAATTAGTTAAAATCTATTGGATGGATTTCGAAAATATTTTGAACCGCAATTGTTTTAGAAAATTTCTGTTCAAACTTCAAAGAATAAGAGAAACGCGAGTGTAAACGCACAGATCGAAACGACGGATGACGTACGACTGCGAGGCGGTCCAAGCGGATACTTTACACGCATACTGTTAAATAATTATTGTGGGGGCGAAGAGGCCAAAGGCCCTCAATAAAAAATGCAGAATGGCGGTGAAAGAGTGTAGCCACGTCGTTATTGTCCACGATTCAAAAATTAGCAGAGCAAAACAGTACTCACGGTTGTCTCGTCGCCACGTTGCCTTTACCAGGCCTGGTACGATGATACGTAGGTGCTGGATACCACTCGCGAATGTAGTTTGTGTGAATTAGGGCTGCGCACGAGACACAGGTTTTTGCGGGAAGGTGATAAATGCCACTAAACGCGTTGCGGGATGGAATGTGCGCGTGCGGGGGCGACCGCGGTCAGATGCGGTGGGGGCGGGGAGAGAACAAACCGGCGCACGTTTGTCTGCTGGTCCTTGAATAGGGAAGAATTACGAAGTGGCCCAAACAATTATATTTGCCGGTCGTCACATAAAATATATATATGTATTTAGAAAAGTGGCATTTTATTCTTCAAAGTAAAATTAGTTTGGTCTCTGTACGTTTAAAAAAAAGTGGGTCAAAACGCCCAATGACCTTTAGTTATTTATTTTCTCTATGGAAAGTTACTCTTTCCAAACGATTATTTTACTTGTGACGTTAGCAGGTTTATCATGTTACAGATTTCTTGACAGTAAAGTCTACATGAAACAAATGACATAATTGTCGTACTTATTATTGTGGGTGACGTAGTAGTGATTTGCTATGAGTCATGTAACGCACGGTCTAAACATTAGTCATTAAACCATCGACACTAAGCGTGAATAAATCAAAAGGGGGAAAAAAATGATTAAAACTTATTTAAACGAGTTATTTACAGAAGACATTTATTTCATGTAGAATAATAATTATTCGGAATCAGTCAACAACATATTACAAAAGCAACATAAATACCTTGCATGAGTATAGCTTAGTGACTGCCCTGTGTTAGCCGCACTTGCGTCTCAAACTCGCATTTCAAATGGTGTGGCTTCAGACGATTGCACAATCTACCTTTGCATATCCAATCTGACAAGAATGTCTGTAACCTTATGGACCTTCTATGGACCATGTATTTTAAAAATAAACTAACTGCTGTGACTTAGCAATTTAAAACCGATCCTGGCTTCTCCGAAATAGAGAAACTCGATCCTTTCTGTCCAGGGCTATCTCATGCCACTTATAGGCTTAAGCTTCTGATATGTCACTTCAGCATTATCTGGGGTGAACTGATCAATATTCAGGACCCCGATTGTGCTATTACAATATTGTCAGGATGGCTGATGGCTTGCATCATAGCAACCTTTTGTTTCTTAGAAAAAGGACCATGATAGCGCCAGTGGTTTCATGATTTTCCACATTCTGACGATATTGTAATGGAAGAATTGCGACCCAGCAGATAGGCTCTCTTTACTCCACGATCTTCCACCGTTCTTCGCTGGTGGCCAAGCCAGCGCAAGCAGTATGCCTTGCTGTCAACACCACCCACCTCGCCCACCAGCACCTCAATACTACCATTTGTGTGAATACACCAATTGCTGTTTTTTCCTCCCAATAAGACCCAGGATTTTTGTTAGGAATTCTCATTCAGCTACTAAGAGCTTAAGGAGGAGAATATTCTCCTTAAGTGTTAGTGTCCCTGTCTCAAATCCATACATCGGTATCACTGTTTTGTTCTGTACAATTTTTATTCTATTGTATAGTGAAGTTGCCAGCCTGACTCATGAAAGAAAGTTGGTTACTATCGCCTATAGACATTTGCAACACCAATAGCAAAATATATATAGATGGGATAGCAAATAGAAATGGAATGGGGACTGGGATAGGGAAGATTGGATTGTACAAAGTGCTACAGCCCTGCTGCCCGGCGTTGAGTACGAAATCGGCGCACTAGAATGTCAGAAGAGTTTAACCATTACACGTCCCTGAAATTCTAGATATATGCTCTCATAGGGAAGGCTTAGTGGGTAGTTTGTTCGGCTTGCTCCTTTAATGGAAGAGATCCCGTTTGTCATTTAGTGCAAGAGTCTCACACGCACACGTAGCGCGCGGCAGTAGGCGAAGCTTTTGGTCTTCCCCTGTATTCAAGTGTGTGTCACAAGAAAAGACATACACCTTAGGTAACAAAAGAAGGTGAAGGTTGCACAGAGGAGAGGTAGGAAGAGTGGACTGGCGGAACTCTCACTCGACACACGAAACAGGATTAGCTCAAGGCTTACTGTTTCATGCAGATATTCTGTGATGGTGTGAGATGTGATGGACTGTGGAGTTTTTGGCGGGAATTGAAAGGAGATGGTGTGCTGTGCAGTTTTATTTTCTAAAAATGTGTAAAATTACTCTAAAGTGAACAATAGTTGTAGGATATTGATAGTTTTTGAGTAGTAATTGAGTTTTGTGACAAATGTGAACTGTATAGTCAAATGTGGCCATTTGAGTTGTCACAAGAACCCCGTTGAATGGCACTAGTTAATTACCTACAGTTCAGCTGTGCTATACATACGCCTAAGAAAATGAAGAAATTATATTGTAAACTAAGTAAACGAAATCTGGCTTAAAGGCCTAGCTGCCAAGCCATAAATCTAAATAAATAAAATAACCGATGGATTGTCGTGCGTCCAGGTCCGTCGATGGCGTACCCGGTGGGCGCGCAGGCGTCCCCGTACGGGTACACGGCGCAGGCGCCGTCGCCGGCGCCCTACCACGGCTACGGCATGTAGGGCAGCGCCCGCCACGCCGCCCGCGGGGCGGACTACGCCCGCTTCTGAGCGACGCAGCCCCCGCGCGCCTCGGAGCCCACTCGCAACTGGACGGCTCGCTCCATACTGGCAATAGCATTCATACAGTCTATGGTGAACTATGAACCATTTCGTTTCTACTTATACACCACGTTGTATGAACAGTATGGAATGGGCAGTTTACTCAAATAGATAAAGCTGGTACTTTTTTATAGTTGTGCTATTTGTTGCTGGTTTGCGATGGGAACATTTATTTTGCAAAAGTCTGGCTGGCTAACAAATAGACGTAAACAATATTGTTTGTAAGATCTAAAGTAATACTTAAATATATTTGTTGAATATGTATCTTAGTCTTATAAATTTGTCAAATACGTATCTTAAATAACACTGAAGGTAAAAATCTGTTAATCTTTGAAATATGTTTTTTGAAGTCAGAATTTTTGGAATAATACGTTTTTATCGCAAGCCCGCGTAATGTGTGTTTACAGTCTAATGAGATTTGGGCTCGTACTTTAAAAATGGATTCAGGTCTGAGTAAATTACCATGGAATAAGTAAGATTATGGTGTGCTGCCACTCAGGTAGCAGAGGCCTTCGAAAATGCTTTTCAATACATAGTATGTCTATTTAAGACTGTGCTGTTATTTTAAATACGAGCCTATTATAGCCATATTTCATCTGAATTGTTGGTACAAAGTGTTTGCCTGCAAATGAAATTAAGTCTCCTTTATCTTTACAAATATTCTGCTTTGTCATATCATTAATTTATAAGTGGATGTTAAATCAAATATAGGGATTGTATTATGAGTGATTAAATTATTTCCAAAACTGGTTCCGTCTAATTTGTTAATATACAAGCCTAGTTTTCACATGTCTTTAATGCCAGGTCCAAACTATAATATATAGTAAAAAAAACTGCTAAAACAAAGGTTGATTATAAAGATACAAGATTGTTTGATTGAAGATTGATTCAAACTAATCACTTGTCATCGTTATATAATTATGTCTATGGCTGAAGTTATTAAGTAAGACCGATTTCTAAAAAGTTATGATATATTATGTCAAATCTGTAAACATAAAATACTTATAAACTTAATAATTGAATCGATATGACTTGAAACACGCCAAAAAAATAAGGCTTATTTTACACTACAATTTTTAGGATCGAAAATTCTACTACGCGCCGAAATGATAATTTGAAATTGTTTTGGTAGGCTTTAGCCATATTCTAAGATGTAATTTGGTGAACTAAGGCTGTGAACACACCGGCTGCAAGTGCTATTTCGATTTATCTATTTATATCTCCTAAGAAGGCGTCGGTCTCTGAAGGAGGATTAGTTTGAACCGCGAGTATAATCTCTATGCACCTTCGAATTCCTACTAATTTGGCAGCGTGTAGTTATTGAAAATATAGGTTTTATTTTTCCGAGACGCATAGCCGAGGCCTAAGTTACTAAGTATTCATAAAAATTTCGCCTTTGTTTATTTGTAATGTAAAAAGTATTATAAATATTTAAACGAAAGTGCATAGAGTAAATTTGAATTGATAGATTTAGTCTATGAAACTGATAATTACAACATTGTTAGCCTGTACAAATTATATTAATATATTCGATTGCTGATTAGCTCTCATTAGTACCAAGTGCTTTATTTTTCATCGACTGTGAGAGTTATATGAATAACATCAATTTACTAGGTCTTTGACAGAAATACCTTCTATAGTCATAGAATGAAAATACTTACTTACTATACGAGGAATATTATAATTAAATTACTATTGAAACATGTTCACTGTATTTTGGAATTTTCTGTGTAATGTATTACATTAGATAAATAAAATTAACGTTTGTATAATAAATAATAAAACTAGTAGTACATGTTCTTTCGCTGCGGCATTGTAAATGTCAACCGTACAGCTGTGACCAAATGGTAGATTTGTCATGGCTCGATTTTGCCACTGGGTGCATAGAAGCGTGGAGGAAATATTACAGTCGCCCAGTAAAAACCCCATAGATCCAACATTTATAGAGGTGATATCTAAATCATTACTAATTTATATTCAATTAATTTAATTTCTTGCTGTTTGATCATTAAATAAGATGATCTTAAAATAATTTACAAAATATTTGTTTGAGTCTAATATGTTTTCCTATATCAAACTCTTGAGGCGTTCTTTAGAAGTTTACAGTCTTACTCATATTGAGTTAGAGTAAGTTTCTAGTATTGTTTTTGGTTCTTAAAGAATACTTCAAACTCACTCTAACTCGATATGAATAGTTAGAATTTAGGAGCAATACATGAAGTTTATTTTTTACTGGACCATTGTCATTTCTATTTCTTCCATGATAGAGGGGAAAAATTAATGTTTATGTACATAGTGGTTAGCCCGCGTTCGAGATTAAAATATTAGCTATTGAAATTAATATAGAGAAAATATATTTACTAAGGCTTAAGGTCATATTTATGGGTGGTTCCAAAATTTGCACTTCCTTCTAAGGTAATCAGATAAAAAACTTAAAATGGCAAAGTTTAGCCAGAATAGAACAGTATATTGGGTTTATGTGTTTGTGTGGAATATCACATCGGTTTTCTATTTTCACATGAACATGAAAATTCAAAGGTTTGAAAACGCCGTCTGGACAACAAAAGGCCCAATAGCCTTTGCCTTTTAATTGAAAAAGCAAAAAATGAATAATTTACAAAAGTGTTTTAATAAATAATCAAAACAGGAAGTACAACTTTTGGGACAATTCGAAAATTGATACACCTTAAATTATTATCAACTTAATTTTCATTTATAAATTTAAAAACCATTAAAATTACTATAACGATATTTTCAAAATGAAAATGATATAATTAATCATTTTTCGAATGACTGAGTGTATTATTCTATAGGTTTTTTTGTTCTACAAATATGGCAATAGTTCTGTCACATTATTTTCATGGATCACAGATAAAACATAGAAATATTGTATTGTTATATGTATATAATGGTTTAACATCGACATACAAGCCAGTAGAAATTATCGAAATATCGGAACTGAGTTATTTGAAAGCACTTACTTTATATTATTTAAGTTAGTTTAGGTGGAAATAGTGGTATGTTGTTTTTTGCGTAATGTTCGCGAGATCCCTCCTTATTGCGCGTGCAGTGGTTTTGTATCTCATCATCACCATGGTTTGGTGCCGGTGGCGTGACTAAGCCTGTAAAGTATTTCTCGTACACTACCACCGTAAACCACTTTCCATCAGACTTGAGCATACTCTGTCTGCTGTATATTCACTATAAAAAAATGCAGTAAACTTATAGCTGCCCTTAGTAAGAAACAGCTGCGCAATAGATTGTTTCAAAGTACAAAATAAGATGTTGCGGAAGCTTGGCAGCTAATCTAGACAGGCCATATCATAATTCATGAAACCTTTATTAAAATCAAATCAATAATATGCTTTATGGTGGGTTTTGTATTTTGGACGGGTTTTAAAGGTTGAATCTATTTTATTTTCATAGTCTGCGTCAATTAATCTGCTTAATTGCCTCTCGATTAGATTGTGCAGTAACTGAATTTGTATTAGAAACTGGCACAGTCAAAGAGCAGTTCTAAATTTTGGTGTAGACCGGATATGTTGATTATGTACACTATTTATACTTTATTTGTAAGAAGATACGTCGGAATTAGACATCATCAAAGTAATAGAAAAATCGATCAGATTAATGGTTTACAAAAGTGTTATTAATAAAAATTTTGGAAATAGGTTCAACTTGGAAACTTCGAATTACTCTTCTCGATGAACAAAGTATACTCCTGGTCTCCAAGGATCGTATTCTAAAATTCATTTGAATTTTAATAGCATAAGTTGCGCCACCGATTTATATATTGTATATGTTCATTAGCTAATATTAGGCACTTTCAATATAATTCGATGTGTAATTTTGAGGCCTTTTCACTGTTTTATCTATAATGACATAAATATCCCTAAAATAAACCTTGGCATATAACTTGAACGTACACGCAATACTAAATTAAGTGCGATTATAAGTAGAATCAGGGTTTCAGGAGTTAAGGCGGCCATCTTTGTTCAAGTTATAGGCGGTCTTAAAGAAGCGAGCTGTTTTATCGACTCCGGCCGCAGTTGCGCGACGCAACCACGAGATCAGAGTCGATTGGTTTATGTCGATGATTTCATTCGAATCATTCCTGTCATTAACAATTTTATTGATAATAATTGTTACAATATATTATTTACCTTCTTTCGTGATAAAAGAATTTTATTAACTTAAAATGAAGAAAGAAGGTTCATTGTTTATTATTAGCATTGTATTTATTAATGTATGATACTGTTTCCCTGAATTATTGTAAGATTATATTATTATATGAATAAATAAATGAAACTGAATTTATTGTATTGTTTTTGTTTAACCTTAACAATTTTTATTATAGCGGTACTAGGCTCAGGTCCTTTGTCTAAATCAGGGTAGTGTAAAAAGAATAAAAGACAAATTTTGGTCAGGCCATCCTCAGCACCGAGGCCACTGGGTCCGTAAGAGCAGGTTCCCATATTTTGACAATCAACTTATTGAATGAATGAATTGGAATGAACCGGCCATGTATCGGTTGAAAAGTTAATGTCAAACGTTCCTTATTTGTTGATCACACAACACAGCCGCTCAAAGAGTACATTGAATTTGCAGCCGCTCTTATGAGTTTTAAGAGGATGGGTAAAAGATTATATCTTTTTAATTTACTTTTATATGGCAATAACGGAACCCTTGTTGTTGTCTTAGAAAATATTGGCTCTCATGGAGGAAATTTAGAAGGAAAGTGTATTAATATATGCTGCTACTACGTAAAAGAGTAATTACCTAATGAAATTGTATTAATTAGATGTCTAAGAAAAGGAAGAAATTGGAAGTGGTGTTGAAAAATTATAGACAGATTTGTGCTCCTAAACTTGTAAAAAATGTGATAACTTTCTATCATTTGTATCCATGCGTAAAAAAGCCTACATAGAAATACTAGTAGGTTTTGAGATTATGCCTAGGAGTTTTTTTACAACATTAGTTCCGAAGCATGGAGGATAGAGGTAAGAAGGACCATCTAGTATGGGGGATCAGTTGAAAAAGTGTCAACTGTTCACAGCGTCCGGGGAGCTCTCCCTTACTCTCTCAACGGCATTTTGTGGGACATTACTGCCTCACAAAAGGAAGAAACTGCTGTCCAGTGATCGTCGCTGTGAAGCATGGCCTCAAGCAGTCCCTTCAGCGAATCAATCAATCCATCCATTTCACCAGCGTGTGAACCGCATTGTTTAGCGCGCCACACTCGAGGCACTGGGGAGAAGTCAGAAACCCTACAATCTGATGCTGATACTTATCGAAGCCCCCTTGTCCAGTAAGTATCTGCGTCATTTTAAAGTCAAAGATCCGCGTTTCCGCATGACCCATCGCAGTAGATAGGAACGAACCGCCTCAACTGTATCAGTGCTCGCCTCAGGAGATTCTTAAATCTCTCTGTCAAGTTTGAAACATGGTCGCAGTTTCCCGCGTCCGATCGTCTCAATCTCGGCGCGGCAATAAACGAGGCCCCTAGCTGTAGTATCCTGCTGGATCCTAGCGTACCTAGGGTACTCCATCATCCTGGAGTACCCAGGGTGGATCTCCCGCCAAAAGTGAGCCGCCGTATGAGACAGTTCTCCTATCCCCTTTGTAACTTATAAAGGCTACGTTCCACAAGAGGCTCACAACGATCACGCTCACGACCGCGATTTTTCCCATTCCACTTGCCTGCGAACATTACAATTAAAAACACTATTGGAACGGATTATGGAGCGTTGATGTCATAAGCGACGAAATACACAAATCATTGGTTGCTTTGAAAATCGCGCCGTTTTGAATGTCATTCTATAGATAGAATTAATGCTCTGTGGTCAACGCCCACTTCGAGTCACCTCTTGACTTTTTGGCCACGACCATAATGACCATGGTCGGCATGTGGAACGGCTAACGGAGCATTTTGAGCGTTGTGAGTTGTACGAGGAACGCGCCCATCACAATTCTGATTCAAATAAATTGAGAAACGACGTTATAATTTTATAGAAACCAAGCCATAAATTAAAAAAAAAACGATGTTTTGATTTGACGGAAGCAATTGTCATTTTGTTCGAGTTCGACCTTTCGAAGTTGAATTAGACGCGAAAAGCAATTTTTCGTCGAATTAAAATTTTACCAAAATGTCTCTGTGGTCAACATTAAACCGCGGTGTTTTTAAGCGAACCTCTACTTTCGCGGTAGCGATTGCAGCCGGTTCGTTCTTCTTCGAAAGAGCTTTTGATGTAGCCTCCGTTACGATATTCGAATCCATTAACAAGGGTGTAAGTATTTGTTATGTAATTTTCTAACCTGAGTTTTGTAAATATACTAACGTCCCGCAAATATTTAGAATACAGGCTGTGTACTACTAATGACTGATGAATATAATATTATTAACAGTTGCATAGGTATTTAATTTCTAGTCTTATATTGATTTATTGGTGTGGCTATGCTTCTTTTAGTTGCAACTACTGATTTATTTCAATGTCTACCTGAACCTATAAGAACTGTTGTGTAGAAACAGATATATGATAATTATAATGAGAATGGCTGCTAAAAATTTGCTCAGTGAAAAGTCAGATTTAGATGTAAAATTAGATTTAGGTTTAAAGAACTTTATTTCCCATAAGAACATGTAGTTCACTTACAATGAGATTAAAAATAATAATTAGTAACTAAGTGGATGAAGGTGATATGTCGCATATTCGGTTTTGTTGCTTTTTTGCATAGATGAATGTTGTAAGTCGATACCAAATGACTACAAACCTTAAACCATAGATATAAGGCATATTTAAAAAATAAAAAGTTGCTAAGAGTGTTAAGTTCAGTTCAGTTTCAAATAAAAGTAAAACGTTTATCTCGATTTACTCAGAATTGGAATTATGTGACTCATCACCTTCATCCACTCATGTCTTCAATTCTTAACACTAATGTGGTCCTATGCAGTCTTCGATATGATTATGTAGCTGTTTATCATTTTATATTTGTTTTAATAAAGGTTTTTTAAATTTCATTTTGAATAAGTTTGTATTTTTACATTTTTGTAGGTTGTCTGGCAATTTATTAAATATTGCACACTTTCAAACATAATATTTTTTTCCCATAATTTGTTTGTGGTACACTTAATTGAAATTGCTTTTTCTTCTGGATATTATATTTGTATGTTTTAACAGGAAAGGATAGCTTGGAGTGTATATTTTTATTAGTTATCTTTTTTATTAGTATGCAGATATTATATATGTATATTTGAGAAATAAGTAATTAAGTGTGATTACTCTAAAACTAGCTAACTAAGTCTTGGTAGCGTAATGGCTAGTGCACGTGCCCCTAAACCGAAGGGCGCGGGTTCGATCCTGACTGGAATGCATGCACCTCTAAGTCAGTTTTCTGATCTAATGTGCATATTGTTACCACGTGCTAACAATGGTGAAAGAAAACATTGTGATGCAACCTGCACATCGAGGTAACCGATGTGTCAAACCTGCCAAGTCGCCTCGGCCAAGCGTGGCGGGTATACTGTCCGTTTCCCCTTTAATGGGAGGCCCGAGCCCAGCAGTGGGACATTTATGGGCTGATATTATATATACTCTAAAACTAACCTACTTAAAGTTTAGTTTTAGAGTAAACACACTTAAAATTTTATTTTAGCATAAAATCTGAATGAATTAGTTTGATCTTCATTATTCTGTATTGTCTATCTCATTTCTTTTTAAATAGCTGTAATGTAAAGACAGTGTTGTTACAATATTACTAGGTATAATGCCCAGCATAATTCTTGTGTGTTGTTCTAAGTTTTTATCCAGGATATAAGCCAGCTCTGTGTAGTTTTATTTAAATCCATTCAGTATTTCTAACATGATACTAAAACAGAAAAATCTAAGTTCTATTTTTAGAATCTTCTTTTCAGTGAGCCTGATTTTTTTAACCTAATTTTTATTTTTCATTTTATAGAATTAACACCACTAAGTTTTATTATATCGTAGATAATAACATCCCAGTTTGTAACTTCTCTGATTCTGCTAAAACTTATTTCAAAAGCCATTTTGGCTTTTGGTAAAAAACAAACTAAACATTTCTTTTTTAATATTTACAAATTCCTATAGTGTTAACTGGAGCATCACTAATTTTCTTTCTATTTTGTTCCAGAAATTATGGAAGGACATCAAACACAAATATGAGAACTAAAAGAAAAATGTGTTGTAATGTAACAGAATAATTTATTAGTAAAATTCCTTATGTTATTAAATTATGTTTAAATACTATCACATGTTTTATTTTTGCTAATTTTTCTGATTCATCTGTGATAATGTTAGCGTTTGTGACTGTTTCACAGATATAGAGTGAGGGGACTGTTAGGGACTGTATGAATTTAGATAATAATACTGAAACATATGTCCAGCATATGGTGGAACAACAATGGTGAAAATACATTATATAAACAGAAATGTTATTCTCTTATAATTAAAATAAATTTAAAAACAAATATACGAAAGAATTCATAACAGGGACATTCTTAAACAATGTTTAATGTGATTAACAATTCATATATATACACTAATACAGCTAACCATCACTAACACCAACATTATACCAGATAATAAAGTTTATTATTGCATTACTACATGCATTTAAGACATCAACAATTAATTCCTAAAGCTTTTATAATAATTGATACAATCATATACTTTAAAAAACAGTAGTACGTTTAATAAATCCAGTAAGTTTTTGTTCTCCGTTAATGCTCTAGAAATTAATTGTTAAGAGCTATTTGAAATTATACTATTTTTTCACATTGATGTGTATGTTAATCATTATCATATGAATGTCATTGCCAAAACATATTTAGTATTTACAGTAATGTAATTCATCTTTTACTTCTTACTGTATTTTTAACACTTTTTCTAAATGTTTTATTTTTATTGCACGAGTTTAGCAGACAGCCAGATGGTCCGATGCAGTGTTACCATCACCTATGGACATTAGTAACACCAAATATGCTACCAGTGTTCTGCCACTCTTTAAAGGGAGACTAGAACCTCTAATGCCGGAACACAACTCAAGTTTGTTATAGCGGCATACTCGAGACTTATGCTGGTGTGCACCGGCTTTTAATCAACAGTTAAAATAAAATAATCACTGTTTATGCATAACTTTTTAGAGATTAAATTATTTTACCCATCGGTTAAATGTTGGTGCACACCAGCCTTAGAGTGGTAGCCATCTGGAGCAAATTCCTTACCATCTGGCTGTGGAGACATCCTAATCTTGCGGGGTTTTTTGGACCTTGGACAGAACAGGGTTTCTCCGAGTGCTAGCAACACTAAGGCTAGTGTGCACGGAAATTTAACCAACGGTTAACCAAAAATAATCACTGTTTTTCCATATATTTTTGGCAATGATTTCATTTTAACCATCAATCATAAAGTCGGTGCACACCAGCCTAAGTGGCTGGCCTAATATTGTCGATGGTGTTACAACTTGATGCTTTTGTGTCTTTGATGGTCGGCCTCCTCGGGGATGGCCTCCGCCGACGCGGAGGCGGGCAGGGGCCGCGGCTGCGCGGAGGCCGGCGCCGCGGCGGCCGGCGCCCCGCCCGGCTGCATCTCGTCGGCCAACATCCAGATTATATCCACCAGAAGCGGCTGGGCCAAGTTCTTGATCGCTTCCTGATGGGCCACCTGAGAAACAATGTATTTTTATTGTAATAGCTGGCAAACAAATAAACGGGCCAGCTCGAGGAAAGTATTTATAATAATAATAATAAATATTTGTGGCGAAGCATTAGGTGAGTAGTGACACCTCAGACCAAGGCAAGGCACCTCTGTGCTTGCTTTAGCCAACTGGCACGGGGTGGAGATCCATAGAGCCAAGACTCAAGCTCCAGGTGTGGAAATGATAAATGGCATCACACCAGAAGTAGTTTCAGTGAAACTGCGGCACACCTCTCTACACCCCTCAGCTACTCACACCCATGTTGCCCCCGTCTTCTATGGCATATTTTCGGGCTCATGCAGGGAGTGGCGAGTCACTGTCTGCCCATTTTTCCATGGTCCTCGAACATTTTCCCTCAATAGTCTTCACTGGCTGGGGCTTGTCCTTGGGTGCATTATTATATGGTATAGACAGGGATAACAGCCGGTTAGTGTCACACCACATTTAGGCTGGTGTGCACCGACTTTTAACCGATGGTTAAAATAAAATAATCACCAAAAATGTATGGAAAAACAGTGATTATTATTTGTTAACCATCGGTTAAAAGTCGGTGCACACCAGCCTTAGATTAAATTTGTCAAGGGGCCTCTAAGTGATGACCTGCCCATAGACCCATGCAAGCGCTCCAAAAGTCTGGGGCATTTTTTATGGGCCGTGGTCTTGAAAGATATACAATAATAGTGACACCAGTGGAAAGATGTTTTTTTTATTTATTTATTTTATTCATGACCATAGAATCAAAGTCTTTCAGTCGGAAACATGTTAATTAATAGGTCTTCGTATAGTAGCGCAGTTGTATTGCAGGCTACAACCGACGCCATTCAATGGAGTTCTTGTGAAAACTCGAAAGATCACATCGACTATACAGTTCCCATTTCTCACAAAACACATAATTATTACTCAAAAACTATCAATATCCTGCAACTATTGTTCATTTTAGAGTATTATACACATATTTAGAAAATAAAACTACTCAGCGCAACGTCCCCTTTCAGTTCCCGCCAAAAACTCTGTCAACCAAGATATACAACAAAAATGATACCAGTGGAAAGTGATGCACGATCATCTTGAGGGCGTATTCCTTGATGTCGGCCGCGCGCATGCGGTCCGCCGCCTGCAGGATGGCGACGACGTTGTCCGGCGTCACGTTGCTCTGCAGGTTGTGCTTGCAGAACACTTGCAGGCGGTTGTTTGTGAAGCCTGCAAAACGTAAACGCATTCATTTGATACTCTCTCTTCAACTATTTGAACTGAAATATGTTTGGAATGGCTCAACTGATGGAAAGTGACTCAACAAAGGAGGTGTACCCAATGTTCTGCTCAAAAACAAGAGAAGTTTTTACAAAGATTTCATATCATGTGTGGTAGGAAAACTTGAACTGAAGTTCATGCCAAATTCTTATTACTGAGTTAAATTGATCTCTTCGGAGCTACGATATTCATGAATGGAAGTTTGTTCATTATTCAGTTGGACTATATTTTTATTTTTAAATTAATAAACAAATGAAATGTTGCAGTAATTATAAGAAAAAAATATTATTTATTTGCTTTTATGAAAAACGATGATTAACCTCTTAACTAAAATTGAACGTGAAATTATAGTCAAGTTCTTCATTTAAATTTACTTTTTTTTTAAATAGTATTTTTTTTAAGCAAAGGAAGTTATGATTGCGATGTTAATTTTGTTCATAAATGTTATTAGAGATTATCACATAATATTAATACACTGACCATAGTAAATTGGCGCTTGAAACAAATACAGCGAGTCCTCTGTTGGCATATTCGTGTCACCGTAATATATATATCTAAGTAGAGAATCGAACGCCTCCTCTGATGGAACTGTATCACAGATTTGAACCTGAAATATATAGAAAAAAGTTAACAAGACTTGATTGATTAACTGTAAAAAATATGTTTTAACTAGTAAAACGATTCGACTCTATTTAAGATGAGAAAAAAATAACTTGTTGCGCCTTTAACAAATCTAGTATCATGCGGCTTTAACAGTTACATTAATAATCGGAACAGTAGTTGCATCCAGGTTGTCGCTCCGCCATCCCTGGAATGGCGACATATTTTTTTGTAAAATGAAATAAACAATAAAAAAAATATTTACAAAAAAAGAAACTTTTCCCATTGAATTCTGCATATATGGTTCATTGGTGAAATCTTGAATTTTGCCACTGGATACATTTCACAGGATGGTCAACATTTTTAGGTTTTAAACAAGCGCACAAGATTGTAATGTGTTTTATTTCGAATGGGACGTTTCTGGGCTGCACGTATACTGACATTGACGATGTTGTCCTGGGGCGAGAAGGACCTGAACATGGCCTCGAAGTAGGCGGCCCTCGCGGCGAGCACGGAGCGGTGCGCGGGCCGCGTGGCGGCGCCCACGCGCAGCCGCACGTCCGACAGCTCCGCGCACCCGCCGCCGCCGCCGCACAGCGCCGACATGTCCTGCTCCAGCGTCGTGCCTGCCACAGACCAGACCAGTCAGTGATTATGGGCGGGTTCCTCTCGTCGCTCACAACGCTCCTTAAGCCTATAGTAGAATTATTTTGTCCGTGCAGTTTGGGTCATAAACAACGGCTCGACCACAGCCCGGCTAGGGCGGTGAGCATGTTGCGCGGGCGCAACGCCATTAGAAACAAATGAGTCATCGAGGTACACGGCGGCGACGCGGTATACAAAGGGTACTAATTCATGTGGATGACGATAATAATAATAATAATAATGTTTTATTGACACCAAAGATACATAGTTTTACATTAAGATGAAAAATATATTTTTTCGTGTCTATTAATAATAAGTTAAATTGTCAACTAACACCTAAACTAGGCCGAGCCTGTTTTTTAGGTGTTAGTCCCTTCCAGTGTCTTAAACAGAAATATTTGAAAAGAAAATTGTAAAATTTAAATATTGTTTAAAAAAATAAATAATATAATAAGACTAAGACTTGCTTTCGTAACTAGCTATGTTTAATTATATTTATTTCTACTAAACTTTTTTAAATTAACAGTACAAACAAATTTTCAATATCATCATAATTGCGTAGTTTTAGCCAATTTATTAAAACATCTTTACATTGATATTTGTTGAGGGGGTAAAGTGTAAGAATTTCATTAAGTTTGTTATATAGAGTGGGACCTAAATAACACTGAAATTTAGTAATGAAATTTGTTTTAAATAGATTAAGTAGACAAACTTTGTCTTTTCGTCGTGTATTTTTTTCGGTGCCGTAAACAAGTTTTTGGTGCTGAGATAGAATAGTGTTTAAAACAAATAATTTTCTAATTGATAATACATCACATTCAGTATAAAGGTCAATAGTGGGATATCTAAAAGGTTTAAAAGTCATTACTTTAAGTAGCGCACGCTGGGCTCTTTCCAATTTGATTAGATGAGTTTTCCGACTCCCTCCCCAAGATGTAATGCAGTAAGAGAATGTTGATTGAGCTAAAGCAAAATAAACCGTTTTTAGTAACTTAAAATCAGCAACATTTCTTAGCTTTTTGAATATGTGAATTAATTTACGCGTTTTAGCAGCAAGCTGGCTAAGATGTGGCTGCCAAGATAATTTGTCATCTAGCACAACTCCCAAATATTTTATACTATCAGTAACATTTATAGGGTAACAACTACAAAAACTTTTGTGTTATATTATAACATGTATGAATTCTAATGTCTAAATTTCCAGTAGGTAGAGATCTTGTCGTATTTGTGAAAAGGATATATTGAGTTTTAGCTTTGTTAAGGGTAAGTTGATTATTATTTAACCATTTTGCTGCTGTTTTTAAACCCACTTCAGCTATTGCCTTTGTCTCACTCCACGACTGACCATAGAAAATTAGAGCTGTGTCATCAGCATAAGAAAAGATCTTGCAGTTTTCAAGTTTTAAGTCACAAAGATTATTAATGTAAATTAAAAATAGGGTTGGGCCCAGTACGCTGCCTTGAGGTACGCCGTATGTGATTGGAGTATTAGAACTAAATTTACCATCAATAGTAACTCTCTGTATTCGTTTAGTAAGATAATCTTCAAATAATTTAAGTATTATCCCTCTTATACCAAGTTTTTCCATTTTATTCAACAATATAGGAATAGAAACTGTGTCAAACGCTTTAGCCAGGTCCAAAAAAACACCTATGCATTTGTTTTTATTATCTATATGAGTAGCTATAAATTCAGTAAGTTCCGACACTGCATTTGCCGTTGATTTGCCTGATCTAAAACCAAATTGGTTATTAGAAAGTAATTGTTCGTCTTCTAAATAGGATAAAAGTCGTTTATTTATAATTTTTTCTAATACTTTCGAAAGTGCTGGCAATACAGAAATTGGGCGATAGTTACTGACACATTCTCTATCTCCTGATTTGTGAATAGGATGGATAATAGAAATTTTAAAAAGGTTGGGAAACACTCCTGTTTCTATACATTTATTAACTATGTGGGTTAAGGGTGGAATTATTTTATCTTTCGCCATCTTTAATATTTTTGTTGGAATTCCATCCCAACCTATTGCACTGTCTGATTTTAAATTCATTAAAGCCGATTCTATTTCCTTTTCACAAGTACCCATCATGACCATCGAGTTACACGATGACTGAATTAGTTCATTGTGCGCTGTAGTAGCATGATTGGTTTGTATTTTTTCAGCTAATTCTTTCGCTATGTTACTAAAGTAGAAATTTACTTTTTGCAATGATTCTTCCGGTGTTCTATCTAAATTTAGTAAATCTAATGCTGCTTTTTTAGGTTTGTTATGTCTATTGGTTATTTTATCAATTATTTTCCATTTCATTTTGGGATTTTTGGCATAAGTATTTAGTTGTTCTTTTTCAAAATTTTGTTTAAGCCGTTTCAGTAAATCATTGCAAAAATTTTTATATCGATTATAAGTTAAGTTCAAAATGGTATTTTTTGGATCCCTTTTACATTTTAGATGCATTCTGTCTCTGTTTTTCATGCAACGAACTAGACCAGGAGTAATCCATGGCTTTAAGCAACGAGTTCGATTTGTTGTAAAAATAACCTGCGAGTTTTTGGTAATAGAATCTTTTATATAATTAACTAATTGTTCTGTGCACCAGTTAGGATCGTCTGATTTTAATATACTATCGAAATTTTTCCCATTACGATCTTTAACAATTGCATCGTAGTTTAATTTCAGGGTTTTGGTATGTTTGACATAGTTATTTACATTATTTTGTACATTAAGAGCAGTAATGACTGCACAGTGATCAGTCAGTGGAGCTTCTATTACTGTCGTTACAGTAGGTTTGTGAGACTTAATCATGGAATGGTCTAAACAGTTATTAGCTCTAGTTGGTAATTCATGGCCTGGTAGAAAACCATGACTAGAAAGTAGATTAAGATAGTCATTTGAGGCAGTATTGTCACTATTTGACTTTATATCAATATTTAAGTCGCCAATCAAGACAATAGTTTTAAAATGTTTGTAATTATTTAGTAAAACATCTAGGGAATTAGTGAAAGGCTCGGTGTTTTTGTAGGATGGAGATCTGTAAATGCCAACAACTGCAATGTCTTTATTAATCTCAATCACAAGACATGTAACAGATACTTCTTTCACCTTGTATTTGAGGTCGTGGCGCACATAAGCTATAATACCATCATTTTGGTTGGTATTATTTTTAGTGTGATGAGTGTCATAATTATTTAATGTAGGAAAATTGAGAGCTTTACTATTCCAAGTTTCTGTAAGTAAATATATGTCACATGGTGTGTTTAATCTAGTTAATAGCACTTCAAATTCAGGAAAGTTTTTATTGACACTTCTTATATTTTGTGTGAGAATTTTGAAGCTATTATCAGATACTTGTTTCGTTAAAAGATATTTATATAATTCCGGTGCACAAACAAAGGAAGTTCCAGGCTTTAGAGAATCTAAACTGTTTAGAATATTATTGTTGTTAATTAAATCGAATTTTAAAGTTATAATCACGTGATATTAGTATTGTTGTACTTAGTATATTTTTAAGAACCGTTAATATTTGTTTATTTACGAAAGCAAGATAGTAGAAAATTTGAATCATAAAATACATATTTTGAAGTAGATTATTTGACAAAGGAAACATTATTTGAGTAGCATAATATAAAAGGCAAGAAACAGTAATTACACGCTTAAAAAGATAAACCCTTAACATAATTCTATTACACACTATAAATAGTCATTTTTCAACCCTAATCAACGCAAGTTGGTTCTCATCTTTGACTTCTATGTGCGGAGAATCGGACGTTTTACGTAAGAATATTCTGCCTTTGCTAGTCCAGCAAAACTTGTAGTTTAGAGCTTTGGCAAGATCTCTAGCTAAAAAGAATAGTCTGCGTCCCTTTCCAGTCAGGGATTCAGAGACATAAATCGGAGTATCTTGTCCTGTAAATCCTATAGCAGCTGAACTTAAGCGGTGACCGGGGTGTTGATTATTATAGTTCTTAATACCTTGAATCACTTCATTCTTCAATATAACTGAAGTAAAATCGGCAATAATAGTGGAGCTTTTTGTATTTTTCTTATTTAATCTATATACGTCTCGTAAAGCAACTTGTGGCACAATGACATTGAGGGCTTTGCATGTATTTTGAACAATATTGCACAGATCAGTTTTAGTTTCAGCTTTGTTGATCAGCGGGACATTTCTTATTTCAATAGAAGACGATTTTGCATTTCTTTCCATATCTTCTATTTTTATTTCAAGAAAAGTAATATGTTGCAAATATTCCTTTCGTTCGGTTTCTAATCCTTGCACCTTCAATTTTATATCTTCGTATTGAAGATTCAAAAAGTCTAAAGACTTTTCTATTTCTTCACTTGATTGCTTAATCTGGTTATTTTGGTCTTTAATATCGGCGACTTCATGTATGAGTTTATTTAACAACGAGTTTTGTGTATTCTTCCAATCTTCCAACATGCACCTAATATCGTCTTTGAACACTGCAAACTCTTCGTCACTGTTAGTTTTTGCTTGTTTTCTCGGACGTTTTGCCACAGGAAGTTGTATACTGGTACATGGTGCTATCTTAGTCACATCGGAGTCTGATAAAGTATGTTGAATATTCGTATCATATGTTTGTGGTGGTGATCTCGGTATTCTGGACATATTTGCAATATTCGAAACGAAATACTTTTTATCAAAGAGACGAAGTATTATAACCACTATTCGATGAGCTGCCTTGTACCAACGATGACTCTTATGATTCTGATGTAGAATTTTAATAGTTTTACATTTAATTTTAGACGTAAGTTGTTGTCATTATTATATTTTTTTTGTTAATTTTAAATTTAGGTATAAGTGTTTATATGTATTTTTAATATAACTTGTTACATTTTAAACTTTTGTACTTATAGTTTTTTAATACATAAATACCTAATTAAGAATTTATTTTAAATAATAATTATTCTTATTTTAATAAATATGTTATTTAATCTATTTTTTCTTTCGTTTTTATCACTAACCCACAAAATGACACAACTAAATACACTATCGATAACGCTTATCGACAACAATAATGCGCATCACTATGCCCGCCCATAAGGCCCGTAAGTGGAAGAGAGGGCGGCGATATACTCGCTTCACTGCTCCGATTATATATAACCCAAACTGCTCGGTCAAAATAATTCAACTATAGTCATTCATATTTTGACCCTCCATCAAAAACTACATAACGTCGCTCTCGCGTAAGTATTTCGATCTAGCGCCGCACCATCGAAATCCGCTCGTCGTGTCCGCGTCCGATTACAAGCCTCGGCGAAAGGCTCTCGTGCGACGATCACGTAATGTCCTTACGGACAAGGTTGACATTATTACAAAACGGCTGGCCCGGATCAGCCCGCCCGCGGTTAGGACGGCAGGCTGGCAGGCATCGACAGACAGACACACGTCAGTCACGATCTCTCCACGTCCTCGAGAGGGACGCCAGGAGACATAGCCCCCCCCACAGGATAGACTAGGCGTGTCGCTGGGAAGTTTCTTTCGCCGTTTCTTCTCTCCCAGCCATAACACGTTGCGAAACGGCAGTAAGATAGCGTAGGCCACTGCGAACCACTGATCCCGGTCCGCCGGGATCCTTCCCCTCGGGCTTTATATTACCCGTCGCCCGTTCTCAATTAGTTCATTGTGTCGCCCTATAGAGGATATCATCAGATTCATCCCCATCTCATGGCCAGAGTCCAGCCGAGGTCAAACTCCCTAGGGAGCTCCCTCGCGCAAGTTGCCCTCGGGCTCGAGCGCCTTGACCTTACGAAGGCACTCGCCCCGAAAACCGGTAGTTGTTAGGTCTTCGGACCAACAACATAAAGTCAAGTCAAACAAAAAATATATATATGTGTGTGTGTGTACTTATGTACACGCGTTAGAAGTTATACTTCTTTTGCGTATCAAGATAAAAATCTTTTCAAAAATTTTATCTTTTGCCTCATTCTATGTTTGTAGAAAAAACGACACAATAGAAAAACTAAAATGTTGACTATAGCTAACTTCATGGTGCAGGTTTTTCGTGTGACAGTGTGCGCGAGCATCGTAATAGTATAACTTCAAAACTAAAATGTTGACTATAGCTAACTTCATGGTGTAGGTGTTTCGTGTGACGGTATGCGCGCGCATCGTAAAAATTTACTCTCATATTTTTTCCCTAACGCGCCTAAAGAAGTATAACTTCAAAAACTCAATCATTATTGCTCGAGCCGCCGAACGGGACGGACCTCTCTGGGAAGTCGTAAGGCTCTTGGCATAAACGATACCGGGTACTCTCGAAATTCTATTTCGAGGACTCAATAGGGCTCGTCACCAAGATGCCAACAATCGTGACGTGGGCGTTGCTGACGTCACACTCTATGAACACTACGGAGGTTCCTTTTTCTACAGTAAGTTTTTGTGATTATCGGATGAGGGTGATATACTCATGGAGCGAACCCTGTTTAAAAAACAAATATAAAAAAACTGCTACGAGATCAAGAGGCAGTATACCGAGGATCTCCTCGTCGCACTCGTGGTGCGGCTGCGTGGCGGTGGCCTTGGCCGCCGGCTGCTGCCGCCGCCGTATGACCTCCACCATGAGGCACTGGTCCATGTTCTCGAACTCGGCGCTCATCACGATCGGCGTGAAGTTGTAGTCCTTCACCACGAAACTGTATTAGGCACACTTACTATGTTACTTACTATGTTGGCAGTGCTTTTTATTTACTATGTAGAAATTAACATTTATTTATTTATTAACATGTGAAACAAAAATGTTGTACCCTTTTTTACGACAATTGCGCGGACGGAGGAGTATGAGTAGTTATTTAATAAAAAAACTACACACACCAAGTATTTTCACTCTTTTGTTTATTGTTAAAGTCAGTTGGCGAAATCTGTGATTATAAAAGTATAGTCTTTGACAACGGAACTGCAATAATGTTCAAACTTATAATTTAAATTAATTATAGTTTTAATAAACCTACATACGTAGAAGGTGAAACCCACGCAGCGGCAGCGGTCAAAAGGAAAAAAAGTTCCCGATTTTGTAACATTCTTCACTGGTACTCCGCCGCTATTGGTCGTGCCGTGATGATGTATAGCCTATAACCTTCCTAGATTAAAGGGGTATCAGTTGTATATATTAGCATAGATTGTGGCACGCTCACCGTAGACAATATTCCTTGATGCAGTGCAAGTCGGCGTGGTGCGCGGCGTGCAGGGCCGGCAGCACGTTGTTGTAGCACAGATTCGCTCTCAGGAACCTCGCGCACAAGCCTCGGAGGCGGGGGATGTTCAGCCTCAAGGCGAGCCGGAGCACCTCCATCACCAGCAGGAACGTCGCCGACGAGGCCGGGTTCTCGTCCAAACTGGCGGCTGGTATTATTTCAATTGAAATTCTAACATTATTCACTATTAGCTGCGTCCCGCGGTCTCAATCGCGTGGTGATTGAAAATCGTCATATTTTGAATAATTCACAATTAAATTCCAAAATAAAGGAGCCTAAGTTACTCCTGATTACATCAGCTACCTGCCAATAAAAGTCTCGTCAAAATCGGTTCAGCCATTTCAGAGACTAGCCGGAATAAACAGACAGAGAGACAGACTGACAAAAATTGTTATCTTGATGTATGTACCGTATATATATTCATATGCATGTAGTAAAAAGCGGTTATTTCAATATTACAAACAGATACTCCCATTTTATTTATATGTATAGATTGTGTGTATTAAAACTTCGTGTCAATAATACAGGTAAGTAAGGGGACTTGTTAACTTGTGTCACTGGTTGCGCCAGTCGAAGCCTTGGTTAGGGCTGCCAGATAGAAAATTAACAAAGGAGAGATGACGAGTGATATTTTGCATAAAATGAGGGATTATGAAAAAAAGGAAGACATACTTAAATAAATGACACTGGGAATATTTTTTTGTTTCATTTATTTACACAAAGAACACATGATCAATGTGACACGGCTACCGGCTATCGCGTGCCATTGAGAGTAAGTAGCTATCAAGGACTAACTTTATTGGCAACAAGTGATAATAGATATTACATAAGTAGAATTAGTTTTTTTATTTATTATTTTACTAACACTAAATTGGGTCGTTTTCGTCTTACGCCAAAAGGTAGGTTTGCACTGAAAATCAGTGCAATTCTTGTTTGCTGAAAATGCGGCATACAAATTTTCAAAATATGTTCTGTGTATAACACTGTATAAGAAATGTAATAACGTCACCATTTCTGCAAAGAAAATTTTTCTTTTTTTTTAAATAGCCGACAATATGGACGATTGTATACTTGGACTGGATTTTCTCAGGAATCATCAGTGTAAACTTTACATACATAAGGGCATTCTTAAATGTGGTGCCATGGAAATACCAATGAAAAGTGGCAGCGGAGGTAGAGTGTACAGCTTCCGGAAAAATAGCAGAATGGATGATCTCAGTAAAAATGGAAGGTTGTAATGAGGCTTTAACAATATTATTTACAGTAACTGTGGCAAGCGGCCGTATACATTGCCACAGCCAGACCAGTGGTATTCATCAACTATCTATAGTTATCTAGAGGTAAGTGAGTAAAGGATAAGAAGGAAGAAAAACAAAGGAAGGCGCGAGAGACGAGAGGAGAGCGGAGAGAGGCGAGACGAGAGCGGATAGAGGCGAGAGGAGAGAAGAGAGAGGAAACAAGAGAGAGGCTTACGAAAGGAAAGTGTTGTTAATGGACACTTTCTTAGTAAGAATACGTTTAGTTAATTTAGGTTATATTCAAATTACTTATTAATCTTCTTAGAGTAGATGGTAATATTAATGAGGTATTTCTCGTTAAATACATTATTAAAAAAATATTATATACTTATCTGGACTACCTATTTTAGACAAAATATCATAATTTCTTAGTGTATTGCTATAAAAAAGAACTTGCAATGCAATATGTGTTGAGTGTGTGTGTGTGTGTGTGTGTGTGTGTGTGTGTGTGTGTGTGTGTGTGTGTGTGTGTGTGTGTGTGTGTGTGTGTGTGTGTGTGTGTCGGTCAAAGTCCAAGAGATTTAAGCGCGTAATTTGAATTTCAAAAAGGAGGACATTCGTGGATGCGGGAGTACGGGAGGATAATTTGACGAAAAGCAAGACATGTCCTTCGTTTGGATGCCATATGGCAAGCCTAGCCTTGGTGTGCGGCATGTGTCCGCTCCCTTACAAACAGACAGGCTCTATCCCAGCAGTGGGATGTTTGTGGGCTAACATTCCTTTCTAAGTTAAGACTAGTAAAACAATCGTCACCTGTATCCGATCCCTCCTCTTGTTCTATGAGGCATGTACCAAAAAAGAACGAATTTTTTAAGATACTTGTATTGGAAAAAAACACATTAATTTAGGAATGTATTATTAATTTTTGGTGAACAATAAAGTGTTTTAATTCATTCATAATTGAAGATAGGTAATGTTCTCTCTAAATGTATGGCGTAACTTTTATATCATGGAGTTTATTCATGGACCAAGAATAACAAAAATGTTAAACAGAAAACAGAATTATTTCTATTAAAAATAATTAATTAACAAATAAACTACACACGCTTTAGAAATAAAATTAAGTATTATAATAATTTTGTTTGACTCAAATTACGTCCATGAAGTATTCTAGTTATAAAACAGACTATAGTAGAGTAGAGTAATAGTTGGGTCATAAATCAAAGCTCGGCCTCAGCCCGGCTAAGGCGGGGAGCATGTTGCGCGGACGCAACGCCGTTATCGATAAAAACTCATTCTTATAAAAATGATTATCTTTTTTGCTGTTAATTTTAAACTTAGATATAAGTATTTGTATTTATTTTTAATATAACTTGTTACATTCTAAACTTTTGTACTTATACTTTTTTAATACATAGCATATAATACATACCTATTTAATCATTTGTTTTAAATCATTATTATTCTCATTTTAATAAATACGTTGTTTTATATATTTTTTTCTTTCATTTATATCACTAACCCAAAAAACTAAATACACTATCGATAACGCTTATCGACAACAATAATGCGTATCACTATGCCTGCCCATAAGGCCCGTGAGTGGAAGAGAGAGCGAAATACTCGCTTCACCGCTCCGATTATTTATAACCCAAACTGCACGCACAAAATAACTCTACTATAGTAAACAAGTACTCCGCTAAACCTAAGAGGCTCTTCCCATATTCAATCGCGCAACAAGCTTACCCCAGGATGCAGAGTGACCCAATAATAATAAATCTTCTTACCCTTTTCAGTGGGATCTATCCTATCCGTGTAGATGTAATCGAGAACCATGTTAAACACTTCCGGGGTAGCTTCGGGTAGTTTGATCGTCACTTGAGGCCGGTTGAAGCTTGAACTGCTAGAAGCAGACGCTGCTGTCCCTGTAGCCCAATGATTAGTGCTAGAAGTCGAACCAGTCTCTGTTTCCGTCTCGATTTTCTTTTCTAACTCCTCGCGAGCTTCCCTGGAGAATGCACAAGGAAACATAATGCGACAATAAGGCATGAGCAGGAGCTATAGGCGACAGCACAATAGCCGACACAGGAACTTTCCACATGAGACTCGGACCACACTCACTACCGCGATATTTCCCGTTCCACTTGCTTGTGGGCGTTACGATTGTAAACTCAAACGGAACGGATTATTCGACACACCTCTTGACATAGGTCGTTATGAGCGTTGCGTCAGCGAAAATTATGACGTCATTAGTGACGTTTTCGCGGCGACCATAACGACCGGGGTCGCCATATAGCACGGCTAAAGGAGCATTTTGAGCGTTGTGAGGTAAAAGAACGCGTCCACAGTGTGGATGCATTTTAACAAGAAATATAAGTTTATTTATTTTGATATTATGGCTCTATACTATTTGTGTATCTAACCAGCGTCACATATCAGTGAGTATTTTGACTTACATGGGAGCAGACAAGAAGCTTGTTTTTTCTAATCTAAGCAATCGTTTGCGCACACGCACACGCCATGGAACTTTGTTCAGGGTAAACAAAGAAAATGTTATTGGGAAAGGAGAGCTTTTGAAAGCAAATAAACAAGACAAAAAGAGTAATGAAGAAGAAGGAAATTACAAAAAAAGCTTACTTAATCTTGGCCCTCAAATATTGCGACCTAGCGGCCAACATGGCCTGGTGTGCGAAGATAGGGGTCTTCTCCTCACCCACCAGCACTGTCACGTCGCAGAACTGCTGTGATTTCAATATACGACCAAAGTCGTCGTGGAGAGTGCAGCGGGGATAATTAGACAGCTAAAATATGAAGAAAATAAATAATATTCTTTAGAAATTTATAATGAAAGGATTGTGCGAAGACGAAATGATGATTTTTGGTGTGACAAAGGACGTATATGTATGAATATGGACCAAAGACATAAAAAAAATGAAATTGCGACATGCTATTAAATATTTACTTATGACACAATCTTGAATTGTTGTGGATGAGTTCTGGAAAAAAATGTTTTCTTTCATTCTAAATATAATAGAATAGAATAAAATATTCTTTATTGCACACACAAAAAAATTATACATATGAGTTAATAATAATTTAATTAGTACAATCGGCGGTCTTACCGCTAACAGCGATTTCTCCCAGAGAACCTTCTGGAGATAATTTCACATGTCTAATATGAGTCGGTACTCAGTGTGCATAAGTTTAAAATAAGTATCTATATACAATCAAATATACATATATTAATAGTAAAAAATATTAAGAGCCAAAGGTCAAAATCGATCGATGAAAATTACAAGTCATGTTCAACGATCTTGTTATGAGCGGTACTCGTAAATGGCACCCCTCTCGAATATTTGCAAGACTACGGCTATCTTAGACAATCAACTTTGAGAGGGAAGTCAATAGAAGGATTTAGTCAGGTTGGGCGGCATTCGGAGAGCTCCGTCGGTTTATATGTTGACTATTCCGCAATTGAAGACGAAAGTCTTCGAGCAGTGTATCGTACCCATCATGATGTACGGTGCCGAGACGTGGGCGTTGACAGTGAGTTTGGTTCACAAATCGATGGCCGCTCAGCGGGCTATGGAGCGATTTATGTTGGGGGTATAGATAAAATCAGAAACAAGGGTATTGGTAACAAAGGTAAGAAAACCGAGATAGCTCGCAAAAATAGCAAGCTGAAGTGGCAGTGGGCCGGTCACGTTTGTCGTAGGACTGATGGCCGATGGAGCAGACAAGTCCTAGAGTGGAGACCGCGTCTCGGCAAACGTAGTGTAAGACGCCCTCAAGCCCAATGGACCGATGATCTGTGCAAGGTCGCCGGTGGAGGCTAGATGAGAACAGCAGAGGACCGTAATTGGTGGCGCAAACTTGGGGCAACCAGCAGTGGACAATCTATACTGTAGATGAATTTCTTAAAAAAAGTTCTTGTCGTTATTATCTATACGGAAAAGCTTAGTGATCTATTTGATATTATTTCTCTTGATATTAATTACTTGTATTTTATCGAAAATTGTCTTTTTTTTCATTAGAATATTTATGTTAATTTAATTTTTAATATCATTTCATTCATTTTGTACACCATTATGTGGTAGAATGTACTGTGAGTCTATCGTGTAACACCCGTATAAAATACATTCTTACAAATAAAGATATTGATTGATTGAACGGTTGGCTGACGACGAAGGGTTACAATTGGAAGCCAAAAATAAAAATATTATTAACTTGTAACGCAATTCCGTCGTTATACACTTACTTTGTGACTCTGCTTTCATCCATTCTCTCTATATATTCTTTTTCAACCCTTGTTTATCACCTTTCAGTCCACAATCTTCCCTTATCATATCATTAAACCTAACCTCACGTATACTTCTCAAAGCTCTGATTGCAACTGCGTTTATTCAACTTCCATGCTTCTTCTGCGATATTCAACTTTCACCGCCAAATATCACTGTTGGCAGTGATATCATTTTTTATTAATTGACTCATTCTTACCTGAAACCTGAAGAGCTCCCCACTCCTTACGTTGTTATCGATAGTACCACCGAAGATGTACATAGCGTCGCCGACGACTGCGCCCGCGTGGAAAAGACGCCCCGAGGGTATCTGGGAATCCGGCGCCGGTTGTACCACTGACCTTACAACAATATGTAAGGGTGGTAATCATATTCTGATATATCACATACGATAAAAGTGAACGAATTAGAGCTTTTTATTAGATACTAGCGGCACCTGCGACGTTGTCCGCGTGGAATTAGCTTTCATAAACGCCCCGCTTTTGAGACATTCTTCATTGCTGCTCCGCTCCTATTGGCCTTAGCGTGATGATACATAGCCCATAGCCTTCCTCGATAAATATAGGTACTATCCAACACTGAAAGAATTTTTCAAATCAGCAGTTCCTGAGATTAGCGCGTTCAAACAAACAAACAAACAAACTCTTCAGCTTTATAATATTAGTATAGATTCATTACAACCTATCACACTACCTATTAAAAAATCAAAGAAAGTATAAAGGGAAACCGGTTTTAAAATAATGAATGCATTAGCTGCTTACATATAACTTTGAAATTACTGATACGTCTGAAGAAAAATAGTTATTTAGAAGTACTTTCAAAGTGGTTTAGATGTACAAAAAAATGAATGGTCCGAGTAATGGAAATAGGCAAGACTATTTGTGAAACTTTTTACACAGATGCAGACATTCAAATATCTGCCTGGATTCAGTGGAGTCTTGCTGGAATAATAAAACGGCGACAATTTAATATTATTTGTTATAATACGGCCGGCGTATCTTGGCAAATGTGAACATAGGCTCTGCGAACTTTAGCGCATGTACACTCATGAAGAAAATATAGTGACCAATTGGTACAAAGCAATGAAAAAATACAGGGATGAAGGGCGACCATTTGTATTCATTGACGAGTCGTATGCCCACTCATCACACGGGTGTATATGCGCTAAAGTTCGCAGAGCCTATGTTCACATTCGCCAAGATACGCCGGCCGTATTATACGTTCGGTTTACAACCGCACAGATCGCACTTGTGAGTACTTGTGTCATTACTACATTATTTCCTAGTGTACTAAGTGCTAACTTCACAAACGCAATCTAATATAACATTTTCGAACTTATAAACTATATTCTTCACATTTCGTGATTATCTTCTAACAAATACTTCAAAAGCGAGATGTGCTGATGATTTCTTAAAGTAGTGAAGAAAATAGACCTTGTTGCTTTCAGGGATTTATTCTCGTACTATTAGCTCTTGGATGCTGATCCCTGGATTCAACTTTGTGGTAGTTGAAGTCGTATGTTACGACTAATAGCACATCGTAGTGATTTGATTCAGTAACTCAATCTCAAAGTATTTGTGAGTATTATTTATACTGATGTTATTATATTAAAGTAGCTTAAAGTAGGCTGCAGTGTCAGCAAAACTCTGTACGTTGAACCGTACACGAGACATACGTCTCAGGCGCCGTCCTATTGTGATCGCTCGCGCGATTGGTGCGATGCGATCAATAAATGATCTTGCGACCGTGTGTTCAAACATACTGATCACTACTGAATGTCTTATTGACGGTCGCGCGATCATGCGATGCGATCAAATTTTCTAAATTTCATCGCGCGACCATCGACGCACTCTTCTTTCTTCCACACTTATACGAGTATAACGAGTACAATCACTGCGTAATATATTACAGATGTAATCAAATGTTTATGTTGAAATAGACAAATATTCATAAAATTCACCGCGTTGATTTCTGTTTTTAACCGACTTCAAAAAAGGAGGAGGTTCTCAATTCGTCGGCATCTCCTATTTTTTTTATGTATGTTCACCGATTACTTCGAGATTTATGATCCGATTTACGTGATTCTTTTTTGTTCGACGCGGATTAGCTGCCATTTGTTACCCTAAAATTTGACATAGTTTGGCCCAGCAGTTTTCATTTTATTAATATTTTTATGAATAATTTTCCATTCCGTTCCATATGTACAACGATTACGCTCAGATTTGTGATCCCATTTACGTGATTTTTCTTTAGTTTGATGCAGAATAGTTGCCATTTGGTCCCTAAAAATTTGACATAGTTTAGCCCAGCAGTTTTCATTTTATTAACATTTTTTGTTCCCGTTTCTTGGGACCTTTATTTTTTCAGGAGCGCGGCACCTTTCGTGGGTCTACCCATACATAGATAGACACTAAAAAGTAAGAAATAAAAAATAAAAACTTCGTTTAAAAACCCGACTTCAAAAACTAAAAAGTATATAAAAATAACTTATTTCTAAAGCTATTATTATTAATATATATTATCAAAAACATCTTAAAGACGGTGCTTTTAAAACGAAGTTTTTTTTTCATTAAGTATATTATGTCGTCCACGTTTTCTTTTTTAATGTTATTTACCATTAAAGAAATATTACCCGATAGCAGAAACTGTGCATCTCTGTTAAGAGCCATTTCGAGTGTGATCGAATCGCTCCAAAACACGATTCTAAACCGGTTTCATCGTATGATGACAATAGGACAGCGCCTTCTAATCGCGCGACCGGTTTCATCGTACGATGAAATAGTATCGCATCAATCGCGCGAGCGATGATAATAGGACGGCGCCTCATACATTGTGGTCCTTCGAGCCATTTGGTATTTTGACAAAATCCTCTATTAACATTATCAGTTTTTTTAAATACTGGTACTCAATTACAACCCTATTTATTTTTATGAATATATTAATTGTCATTTTGTCAATGCAATTGAATTTTCATTCGAATTTTGATGCTGCAATCTAATATTGTATCAATTTCGTCCGTATTTTTAGTCGACGTTCATATCACCTAATCTGTAAGCGTCTGCGATGAATACTTTGAATATATCGACACCTGTAATAAAGCATGTCCCTCGCAATGTGTATGTGATAAATGTAATTCTGACCACATCTGCGTGTCGAGGTCGCAGCAGTGAAGGTCGCTGGGCAGCGTGTTGTCGGCGGCGCCGCCGAACACGTACAGGTGGCGGCCGTGGGCGGCCATCACGTGCCCGTAGCGGCGCGCCGGCGCCGGCCCCGCGCACCGCAGCAGGTGCTCCGTGCACACGCGGCTCCACCTCACCGGAAACAACACCACTACTATCACAAATATCCTTATGGCATTAAGAACAAAACGCATGTAAACAGGCTTTATTGTGGGGCACGCGGGAGCACGCAGTGCCCTTAAAAGAAATTTAAAATATAAAAATAAATGCCATACAAACCGAAGAGTGAAAAAAAAACAATTTTGGTATTTTTTTTGATAATCTTTATTTAAAAAAAATGGATTTTTAATAGGTTTTTGTAGAGGAGTTGCAAACTAAGAATTATAGCCCCAAAAAAAGTGTCAAAAAAAGGCCTGCATGTAACACTGATTTATATAAGCTACGTTCCAGAAGTGGCACACAACGACCACGTTCACGACCGCGATTTTTCTTGTATCACTCGCTTGCAGACGTCACAATCATAAACTCTAGTGGAACGGATTATAGTATGATTATATGACGACGAAATATACAAAGGTCATTGGTTGATTTGAAAATTGCGCCTTTTTCAATGTCAAGAGACTGTGACCAACGGCCACTTTGACCCACCTCTTGAAATGGGTCGCTGTTAGCGCTGTGTGATCGAGAATGATGTCATTAGTGACATTTTCGCCACGAGCATAACGACCGCAGTCGCCTTGTGGAACGGCAGACCGGTAGGTACAGAATATGGGCGTTGTAAGATACTAAAGGAACGGGTCCAGAATTGTTAAACTTAACACATCTTTGGAGTTCGTACGCGTTATTGCGCAGAACATAGAATAAGTTTCAGAGACAGAGCTGGGTGGGTGTTGCGCTCTACTTCAACCGCTATCCGGACACATGCCGTCTCTTTTGCACAACACACATCATACGCACCGGAAGAGTGTAACTCATTACCGGACTCTGTCTTTACCGAAACTTACAACCTGGGCGTCTTCAAATCCTGTGTTAAAACATACCTTCTAGGTAAGCGTGCTGCATTTTAGACCATATCTCCGCTTCATATCGGGCGAGATCATGGTCAAGCGCGAACCTATACTACTATGAATAATGATAAAAGGTGTTACAAATGTAACATTTGACGTCTGTCCTGCGCACACTCACGGAACTAACTTCACTTGAAATGCATATATATTTTGTGCATACTGTATTACGCTGTGACGTGGCAAGCCGGGCCGGTGTCTTGAAGTGCTGCGGATCCACTGTTGGCTTCTCATGTTTGGAGGGTTTAGTTAGATTTTAGTGTACCAAAAGCTCTTTTATAGTAAGTACACAGCTTAGTGATCTCTCGTAAAAAGATACTCACGTATGTGTTTCGAAATCAAACTGGAACAAAGCGTTTGTGATTTTGGCACCGCTTTGCCCACTGAAGACAAACATCTTCCCTCTGGAGACGGCCACCGGGAAGTTGCAGCATGTGGGTGGACACTGGCCTTTCTGCTCTATTTGCTCCCATTGACGATTCTCGCCCTGGTTACAAAAGAATTAAGTAGGCAATTTATAACTTATTTATTGTAAACACCACACAAAATATGAGTAAAGCTTAAAAAACTTTAGTAATAGATATACCACCATCAGTACAACAAACTCTATAGTAGGCTATACTAAAATGGGATTATTCAATCATAAGTAAAGGCTGTATTCAGCTGTGCAAATTAAAATTATAGCAAATTATAAAAAAATAAGGTTTATACAAAGATTGTCTTATTAGGCATTCGTCAATGTATTTTACCTGTCAAAATATTTCTAAACTATGTCAAAACACGGATCACTTTCAATAAGCTAAGAAGATAATTTTCATATTCCACTCGTTGGTGGCAAAAATGCTCTACTGTCAAAATTTTTGTGATGTTATGTTTTGATTATTCGCAACAATGTGGCCAATAAAGAACAACAACAAATTAAAAAATAAATACATATAAGAAAACTTTAGAGGTCGAATTTCTGTACAATGAAAAAAAATGCTCTTTAATTTTTTTTCGTTTCTCTGTTTGTACGGGCTAATCTCCGAAACGGCAGGACCTATTTAAATCAAATTTTGTATGGTGGTAGCTTATATCCCTGGTCAACCTTTAGGACAGTTTGATCCCGAAAAGTTCAAGAGTTCCTGTGGGATAGTTAAAAAACTTAAATTACTTAATTCTCCTGTGTAAGTCAGGTAATCGACCTATTTGTCCATGTGCCGAATCAGTTTACATTGAATGACGACTAGAAAGAAGCATTAAAAGGCATTGTGATCTATAAAATTTTAATTGAAGGAATAATAAATACCACGCGGTCGAAGTCGCGAGCATCAACTAGTTTACTAATAATAATCGTGTTGCCATTTATTTACCACTAAATTTATGGTCCACATATCATTTAAAAGTGTGTTGCCATCGTAGCCGGCAAATATCCAGAGCTTGTCGTCATACACCGCCGCACCATGCGCCGACCGAGGTACAGGCTCCCTGTGGCAAATACTTTATTCATGAAGTTCACTTGTTTATAATTTTAATTAATTTTTTTATTGCACGAGTTCAGCAGACAGGCAGACGGCCCACCTAATGGGTAGCGGTTACCATCGCCTATGACATTTGAAACACCAAAGGTGCTACAAAAGTGCTGCTGCCCTCTAAAGCATCCTTTCCCAAAGTGGGCGATAACGCCCCTTGTGGGCGCTGCAGGCCTAAAGGGGGGCGGTAAGAGATCCAGAAAAAATGGGAAGATTTGTAATTACATATACAAAATAAGTACGTATACAAAATAAGTTTAGGAACCACTGCTCTAAAGGAGACTGGATTCTGGCAAAAATGCCAGAATACAACTCAAAGTTGTTATGTCGCCTCTTACGACAGGTCGCTAGACCCGAAGAAATAGTATTATTTCTCTGTTCCTCATTGATATATAAAACATCCCTGTTCCTGCATGGTTGATCTTGTTTATATTACTAAATTAAAGATATTGTTACATACCAAGAAAGAACCCACAGCTGCATGTTGTAAAAACGGCTTCTTCTTTTTAGTTCGTGTTTAAACTTCTATTGTTATCGTACTTATTTTATGGCTGTAATTAGTGTCGAACGACTTAATCCTTGTTATAATTGCGTTGCCAGATGTGCGGGTTAACGTGGTCCCTTTTATACAGTTTAGTATAAAACATTGCCCGAACGGATTATTTTAACACAGAAACTATACCATTTTTCGGGACGAGAAGTAGAACACTTCTCCTCTGTTCTCGGAATTGCTACTACATATATACCAAATTTAAGGAAAAATGGTTCAATAATTTTACATTCAAGCTTAATAGACAGATAATTTTGGTATGATTTTGGATAGGAATAGACTAGAGAGAGAGAGAGCAAAGAAAAATGACAAAAATACTGAGAGAGGGGCCACACATGGACAGAAAGTGGAGGTGAGGACAGCAACCCAGAAAATGGAAAGACAAAATAAAAGAATAAGCAGGGATTACATGGAGAAGGATAGAAAAGACAAGAAGTGTGTATGGGAGGCCTATGTCTTAAAAGATACACTCCATATATTAACATAGACATAGAACATATGTAATTTAGATTAAGTTTACAAACAGCAATAAACACAAAAAATAAATACACTCACTGTCCACTGAACTTCCATTGCACCCACTGTGCACTTTGAAATTTGTACTCAAATAGATCATTCTTATTAGTTAAATTAGAGTTGGCCAATATATCTCCAGTGTACCCACCAAACACAAACATTGATGACCGATGCACCTGTAAGAAATCATTTTTTCTGATTTTAAAACAACATATAACCAGGGCCGTCTTGTGGGGGCACGCAGTGTCCTGAAAGGAAATTTCTAAAATATCAAAAAATTCCCATAAAAACTGAAAAAATGAAAGCATTTGAAAAATATACAAAAACTTACAGACTTACAACTTTCGAGAATTAACGTGCCCCCAAAAAATAAGTGACAAAAAAGGCCTGCATATAACTATCAGGGAGACCAGGATTCTATAGCCAAGTAATTAATAAACAGTCGATGTTCATAGCCTTTATGGAACCATTAAGTGTGCATGAACTGACATACACATGGTACATTTTTGCAGTTCCACTTAAATTAATAATTTTATTCCAAAAAATCATCTTTCCAAAAATACCATATTTTACATTTTATAATTAAAAGTATAAATAAGTACAATAACTTTTCAATTTCATATTTAGAAAAATATGAAACTTTTATATTTCCCAAGTAGATTATGTTCTCATGATATTGGTATTAGTTGAAAGTATAAGTTGTTGGTCTAAAAATCTAGATGAATATAGTTTTTAAATTGAAGACGTGAGTGGATGAAGGTCGATTGTCGATACCAAATGACTACAGACCTTAGACCATAAATATAAAGCATATTTAAAAAAATAGAGAGTTGAAAAAGGTGTTAAGTTCAGTTCAGTTTAAAGTAAAAGTAAAACTTTTATCTCTATTTACTCAGAATTGGAATTATGCGACTTATCACCTTCATCCACTCATGTCTTCAATTCTAAATACTAAGTTAATTTATTTATATATTTTATAAATCTACTGCTTTGTTCTAAGATTATAGGACTACTTCAATTAGAGCAATAATAGCAAACTTTTAGTAGGATTGTAGTTTTAGGTTAAAAATTATACTTGTTGACATAGTACAATGGAACAAGTATTGGTATGTTAGTATTCTATAATGAGCCAAATAATCTATACATGTAATAAAACTGTAGCAGTCGAATTTCTGTACAATGAAAAAAATGCTAAAAAACCGAGTCAGGGAGTGTAAGAATTGAAATGTAACTAATTTAGATTTTTTCAAATATTTGTTTCTCTATTTGTCTGTCTGTTTGTACTGGCTAATCTCCGAAACGACTGGACCTATTTAAATGAAATTTTGTATGATGGTAGCTTATATCCCTGCTCAACATATAGGACACTTTTGATACTGAACAATTAAAGAGTTCCTGTGGGATAGTTAAAAAACCGCACCACGCGGACGAAGTCGCAGGGAGAAGCTAGTATAATATACGTTTGATAATTTACCACAGCTGAATGATGATATCTGGGCGCTGGTGGCACTCCCATACAACCGGTTTTGGTCCAGGACATTTCTCTTATATCAAACCTTATAAGATCATTCAACATTGACTTCCCGTTGTCACCACCAAACACATATAAGGCATCCTTATATGCCACTGCAGTGTGTTTACTTCTCCTAAAAATAATAAACTGTAGATATAATATAATAATAATTGGCAGACAAACACACATATTGTATATCCCCCAATTAAGCAAGTTACACTTGGGTTATGAGTAAAATACAATGGACTAATCTGGGGCTGATCCCAGACACCCAGATCATAGTAAATAACAGAGAAAATATGTTTCCGAAATTTACTATACTAGGAATCAAACCCGGAGCCTCTGCGTTAAAGCGAGGTAGGCCGGCAAAGGCTTAGCCTGCTCAACCACAGAGGTCATCAATGATTTTTACTTTTTATTAAAAAAATAAATTCTCTTTTTACGCTATTTTGGTAATGTCAGATTGTTGTATATCTTTTGTTTATTTTTATCTATACTAATTTTATAAATGCAAAAGTTTTGATGGATATTTGTTGGTCAATCCCACCAAAACGGCTGAACGGATATAGATGAAATTTGGCATAGAGATAGATTACAGCGTGGAATAGCACATGGGCTACTTTTTATTTCGAACAGTGATTGAACAGTGGGACATGTGGGATTTGCCTCATCAGGGTGGCACTAGCACTCCCGCAAAAATGCTATTCTTACTGTGGTTGGAGATACCCACTAAAATCCTGGCTGATCCTCATTGCATTCTATAGCCGGTTATGGTCTCACTCACACATTCACCTTTAGCCCAGAAGGATGATGGCCAGCTCATTGTGCTACTACCTCCATGCAAGCTGGAGAGCTGGGTTCCTTCGATTACTTGGGTCTCACCACAAAGTGAGAGGGGGTGCCTTGGTCGGTTTATGTCACTCCTCTCCAGAAATGTGTGATAACATTAACACGAGTGAACTGATGGGAAGAATCTATGTTGTGATAGTTTTGAGGTTAGGTATATTTTATAATTGTTTTAGTCAAACTTCTTACTCTCTACACTTACTTACTTTGCTCCAACAAATTCATAGCACTCAGACATGCGTTTCCATTTGTAAACCGTTTCAAAAGGACCAAATTCCATTCTTAGGCTGATATCGAGCTCATTTGGATTCCGGAGTTGTTCTGTTATCATTTTAGCTATGTTCTGCATTTGGAGATATTCACTGAAAAAATTAGAACAAAGAAAGCCTATTAGTACTAAGCTTATTATTATAACAGGAATGAACTAAGAACACTTCATTTTAGAAAATGTAAGTTTCCATAGTACACATAAAAAATTAAGTGGAGAGTCCTAATACATATTAAGAATTAAGATACAGACTGCAAAATATGCTACTTACCTTTTTTCTGTATTCTTAATACTAACAGAACTGTTGTATAATAATGTTCTATATTGTTGTATGTATTACACTTTGTAATGATTCTGGAAATTAATAGTAACATCTAAATTTTAAATGTTCATATAATATTTTCTTAAGTTTTCGCAACTTGTACACATAATAAAACTACGTTTTAAGGGTTTTAAGCACAGATACGGATAAACCAAAATAAATTATTTTATTTTGGTTTATCCGTATCAGTCTGTTAGTTAGTTGATTGATAATTTCTTTTATTTTTTCCTTCCACCCATTTTAATATTATATAAAAAACTTTTAGAACTAGGCATGTTTGCTGAAGAGTTTCTTGCGCCACCTCTCTTCAGCCACAACATGTTGTGAAGTGGTGGTAAAATTAAATTAGGCTCACATAGAGTAAATAATATCCACAAACAAAATTAAAACTAAATAATTAAAATGAACAAGTTGGCGGTAGGCTGAATAAAAACTTTGACAATACACGTTAGACAAATGTCATCTGTCTTCCGTGACCACGGCCACTGAAAAGCAGCCGAAATGTCGGATAAACCTAATAAAATAAATTGCCACGCTTAAAACCGTTAAAACATCGTTTTATTATTCAATGTTCATATTTTTTTTATTACTGTAAAAAAGAAACATTCTGATATAAGAAAAGAAATTAACACATGAATTTATTATTACTTTTTAAATTAGATTTGTTAATTTATTGGTTTTTATAGTTGTGATTTAAATTTCATTAATTTCCGTTATCTTTTAAATTTAACACCTTAGTAATAACAAATTTTAGAACTCATAATTTTAAGGTCTATTAGTAAATGTAAAATATTGATACTATTATTAAAATCCATTGCAATAGTATTTGCCTTGTCTCAAGTATATTTATATTCAAGTAATTTTTTTCAAATATAAAATAAACTGTTTGAATTACTCTAGAAATTATATTTTATTCACCAAAGTTGCAGAAATAAATTGATAACAAAAGGAATTATTACACTAATTCTTCATCAGACAAAGTATGAATTTTAAATAATGGGCAAGAAATAAACCAGTTCATTCTATAACTGTTGCTCGACCTGGTATGCAGCTTCAGCATAAGTAGGAAGAAAACTCAAAATAAACTGTGCGGAAATAGGTCGCCGGAAAACATAAAAATTGATGCCATTGACTTATCATATTATAGTAAATAGGTAACCTGGGAAAGAAGGTGCTTAAATGAATTCCAAGAATTACAATAACTAAACAATGATGCTGTACTCTTACACAATCATAATGTTCAAATTCTGAAATTGTACATATTTCAAAGTTTTACAAAGAAATATATAAAAACATTGACAAAATCTTAACTATGACAGTGTCAACCAGGGTTGGATTTGGGTAAGCTGAAAACGATAGCATAAAAATATTAAAAAGAAAAAAATATAGTACACTTTATTATTTTGAATTAAAAATACCTAAACAGTAAATAATAGTAAATAAAAGTTTATAAAAGTAATAAGAAAAGTAATAATTAGACGCACTATTAGACGCCTATGAACTCTATTGCTTTCATCATAGAGCGCAAAATGAAAACGTACTGTTCGAACAATCAGAATGTCAGAAGAAAAGTATGATTCACGGGAACTCCCCGTAAATGTTCATGGAAGACGATTTATAATCTGTATTCTTCGACTACAGATTAGACAACGTGAATACATCTCACTGTACTTTTTTTTTAAGCTGTTAAAGCTTGTGGTAAACGCTCTCAAGTTTCCAACTAGCGTTTGATATAACGTGGATTCGAACAGTAAGATGGCTCGAGTCCAGCATTAAGAAGTTTTTACCATCACGATGAAATACCTAGCAGTCCACGAACTAAATATGACGCGTTCTGTAGAGATGATAAGCAAACCCAATATTTTTCATTTTGTCACTTTGTATTTGAGCTGATCCCTGTATAGTTTAGTTTCACAATATGACCCGATATAGGACATCTCATACCTTGGTAACGGATTTTTTATTATTTTTAGGGCAGGACAATGTCTGCCTGATCCACTAATTCTAAATATAAAACAAAAATGATAATTCATAAAGAAATTTCACTTCGTGTGTGTATGTGTACACAAATAAATATTTCTTTTTCTTTCAATACATGAAGCGATATCTTAACTAGCTCACAAAAACGTAAAAACTGTAGCATACTCGCCAAACTTTTAAACCATAAAGTACTGAACTATACTTTTAAACCACAATGGAAAATTCTGAAATAATTCAAGGCATTATTTTTTACTTATTTCTTTTTTGGCAACGCTACTGAGAATCGGTGTCTGACGTCTGCTTGCGGCTTGCAAGCACATGCGAGCGGGGTGTACTTAACTTGCGAAAAATAGAACGTGATTTTGTAATTTCTACTTGATCGTCAACTTACGACTTAATTGAAAAATGTCTGTCCAAACGACGATAAGGACTTAACTTGTAAGTTCTAAGTCGTAACTTGCTACTTAACTAACGAAAATGTAAATCAGCCTTTATGAGCTACTCTAGGAACTTGTCCATTATGTCAATGTCATTCATTCTAATTAATCTATAGGAGATATTAGCGGGAACTGAAAGGTAATGTTGTGCTATGCAGTTTTATTTTCTAAAAATGTGTAAAATTACTCTTAAATGAACAATAGCTGTAATAATGTTGATAGTTTTTGAGTAGTAATTATGTGTTAGAAATGTGAACTGTATAGTCAGATGTGGGCTGTGGAGAACTCCGTTGAATGGCAACAGCTGATTGCTTACACATGCTATATTGTAAACTAAGATCTGGCTTAAAGACCTAGCTGCCAAGCCATAAACATAAATAATAATTAATCTATAGACTGTTGTTCATTTGTTCGTTCAATTCTTTATCTGAACAAATCTGAACTTCGTTGACTTTGTTGATAATATTTTAAAAAGCCGATTTTTTGAGAAATACGTCTAATCTCAAATTATATATCGTTAAAATGTCTTCGCCGGTAAGTTTAGCTACAATTTACAGTCCACACTAGACAGTTACAATTTGAGTAGTGATTTTTCAATACTTATTGTTTTCCAATTACATGGTTCAACATGGTGCAGACAGAGGAAAGCGTTAGGCGCAATAGCGAGAGTGAAGCTGGTGAAGTAGAGGTTTCAGAGCACGAACCTCATTTCGAGCCAATCGTATCATTACCCCTAGTGGATTTGCATACCAATGAAGAAGACGAGGAAGAGCTGGCAAAAATTCGCGCTAGGCTCTACAGATATGACACTGGTGATCATGAATGGAAGGTATCAATTCTAATTTACTTGTTATCAGTATTATTTATTCAATTATTTAATTACAAAATAATGTTTTTGTATTTGTTGTTAGTCAAATGTTTTTTAGGGTTGTAAGCCATTGAGATTTCTTTGTTCTTTTGTCTAAAGTATGTAATATTTTAAATAGTGCACAAAAACATGAAATCTTAAAGAAATATAGGAATGATCTAATTTAAAGTAATCAAGATATTTTTTGCTGTTTTTTTATTGTTTAAAGCAGCCAAAGAGGAAAATGGCTCAACTGATGGAAGTAACCATTGTCTATGGATGGAACACCAGGGGTGTTGCCAACACATTAGTAGCTTCTTAAGGGGATTGGCAGCATCATATTGTAGGAGAAATCTAAAAAGCCCTCATTGATCCGATACCTGGAAAAAATTTACTCGAGATCCAAGGGGGTTTGAACAATTCTACCAATATCACTGTGTGTGAATTTTTGTAACTTCACTCCTATTTTTTTGGTCTAATTTGACCGGACCATTAATTTTACAAATTACTTTTTATTTGCCTTTTAAATCAAGTATTCTTTATTTAAAACTTTTGTACCCTTGGATGTCTAAATTGACCAAACCATAATTATTGATTGAAGAGTAATAAAAATGATTGCTATAATAATATTTTAAAAGTTAGGTGATATTTTTATACCTGTTCTTTTATATGTAAAAATATAACTTTGACATTTATACTGTATTTATGGTTTTATTTAGAGACATCTCTATTATCTTTTTAGGAAAGGGGTACAGGTGATATAAAACTCCTTAGACATAAGATAAACAACACAGTAAGGGTTGTGATGAGACGTGACAAGACGCTTAAGGTGTGTGCAAACCATTTCATTACACCGGATATTAGAATGAATGTTCACTGTGGCTCTGATAAAGCTTTCAATTGGTCAGTCTTTGCTGATTACGCTGATGAAACATGCAAACAAGAGTTATTGGCTATTAAGTTTGGAAATCCACAAAGTAAGTGTATATTTTTAGTATTCCTATAGGCAAATTATACTAAACTACTAGTCTACTACTTCAGCTGTTACACATGATATAGATTTATTTATTAGTAGTCCGCATAATCTTAAGATGGTCCTGGTAAAGCATTGGTCTGAATATTAAGAAGTCAATAGGTCAGTTTTATAATCATTTATTTTCTTTCTTTTTTAAACTTCCTTTTTTTATTTAATTTATAGAGTTTAACATATTTACTGGCAAGCATTATAGCTATCTATATGTGGAAATAATTAAATGGTTAGAGATTTAGTAGTATATACTTAGCTGTAAACTGTTTGTTGTGTGAATAAAATAAATAAAAATACTATATGATTATTTTAATTGGTAGACAAATGCGCATTGTATGTTATTTTTGTCTAAACAAGTGACATCATGTTATGGCTAATATCTAATGGAATAACTCTGAGGCTGAATCCAAACTACCAGAACAAAGTAAATTACACAGGATAAATTTGTCCTGCTGGGAATTAAACTTGGGATCTGGTTGCCATTATCATCTCAATTCATTTCTGGGGTTGTCTGGAAGCGATCCCTTCTTAGTCATGAGACCACCCATTGTACATATCTAAACATAATTTTAGTCTTTAAGTTCATGTTGTATTGGTGCATAATAAGGTGTTCTATCTGTAACAAAGTATGTATCTATCTGGATGTGTGAAAATGCCTGCAAAAATGTTTCTTGAGATTAGCATCAGAGACATTGTCAGCATCAAGGACTTTGTAAATATATTATTTTCTTTTCAAAATTTTACATTATACTATTACTTGTTAATAATTTGAGGAAAAAAGTAATATCACCAAAAAAATTAGTTTCAAGTTCCTATGCTGAGTCACTGACATCATGACTATATTGCGCATTCTGATTAGTTGGATAGAAGGATGAAGGGAAAGGATCATGATGTTCCAGGCTATATGAAAGAGGACTGCGGCTGTATAGTCCTGCAGCATAAGCTCGGGTTTGCATATGTGCGAATTCTAGATGTACCGGAGGTGACATACAGAAGTGCACAGCAGGGAGTTGCATGCAGAGGGTCAACTATCCTGCTCTGCACCTTCATACCATATCTCTCACTACACTATCTATGTGCACTCACACATATGCATAACTTTGTTATGCGGTGAGGACTATAGTATAATGTGGATAGGCATCTGCAAGCACAGTGGCACATTTTTTTTGAGGTTATTAAATACAGTGACTGTGTGACACTAGAATACATAGTAGACAGGGTGATGGTCTACTTGATGGAAAGTGGTAACATTGTCCATGGTGAATTGGAGATTTTGTCTTGATTTTGGTTATTCCGAAACATCGGAATAACCAAAATTAAATCAATTATCGCGCTTAAAACCATTAAAACATAGTTTTATTATGGAGATTTTGTTTCAAGCAAAATTTTGAAAGGTGCTGGGAGAAATGATTAAAATTTAGAATGATTCAAATGAACATCTAATTAATAGAGTATGCTCCATATGGGAAAAAGAAGTTTAAATAGTTAAACTAAAAATCTATAGAGTGTATATTGGAAATTATGTTCTTTATGTTTCCTTAAGTTGATGAGATACAGGATGAAAAATCCTTATCCTTAACTCTATTACAAAATGTCAGTTGTAAAAAATAGCCCCCCTCATTGTTATTTTTTTATCTGTTAATTTAGATGTTATTGGCTTTCAGATGCCGAACTATGGAAAAAGAAGTTTGCGGAAGCTCAAGAAATTGTCAGAACAAAGTGCAGTCTGTACAATGATCAGTCATCAGATGATGAAAGCAGTATTACAAGAAGTGAAGATACAGACACCCCTGAACCGAAAAGTTCAGACAAATCCCAAGAAAAAGATGGTAAGGAAGAAGTAGAGTCTGAAGGTGTTGTACTAAAATTGAAAGAACTCAAAGTGGAGTGTGAAAAGTCAGACTAAAGTAATGTTAGTTAAATCAAGTACCTTTATAAGAGGCCAACTGATAATCCAACATAATTAACTATCCTAAAATTAAAGCTGATTTTAATGAAATTTCTCCCTAGGTTGGAATGATTTTTGTGCAAAAAGCACAAGTTAGTAGGTTTTGTTTTGTCTTCAAAATCTTGACAAAGGGCCCAATGTTTCGTAAAAACTAGCACTTCGTACATTAAATAAATTATTTAATTTTAAATATTCCAATTTGAAAATTATTAATTTGTGTTTGTCCAATGATTGAGTGATAAAAAAACTGGCAAAGCAAATTGTGAACACATTTGCATAGTAGGGTAGTTGACAGTCAAATAAATTGGGACACTTTTTATCATTTCATAAAACTATGATGCTCCTTGGATTTTGTAAGAGCATAGGTTATGACGTCATTCTTTAATGAGTCCCACCCTAAGGGCGCGTTCCCACTTTGTCGTGACGACAGATAATGTGTAGTTGTAAGTGCCGTGGCTTATATGTTTAAATGGAGGTGTTCACATATAGAACGACACGATTTACTATCGTCTACGACATATTTTGCAGTGACGACAGATTGTCATGACAGTTGGAACGGCTAGCACGTCAGTTGGAACGGCTAGCACGACAGTCGTATAACGATAAAAAACCGTTAAGACTAAATCGTGACGGCAAATCGGTTTTCGTTATTTTATCGTAGCAACGATAAAAATATCGTCTCGTCGTTTACACGTATTTTCCCTTCCCCCTCACGACTGTAGTAGTCTGCTAATGATGTGTAAACGACAAAGCGACTGCCGTGAAACGATAAAATATCGTCACGATCCAATGGGAACAGCTAGATACGATAGTCGCTAACGATAAAAAATTACAACATACAATCGTTATAATGAGAACAGCAAGAGACGACAGTCCAGTCAGACAGTCAGTCCAACGATAAATTAATATCGTTACGACATAGTGGGAATGCGCCCTAACTATGAGTGCATCATTCAAACCAACTGACAATGGTGGAGGCAACATCATTTAACACAATTGAATTGCTATTTTTATATACGAGTGAATTTTACAAGTGGGCCTCTGGTCCAATCCGAAACTATGGAATTTGAAAATCTCAAAGGAATAATTAGGTTTTTGAAAAATCAATTATCCTTCTCAGGCATTAAATCAGTCGATTTTGAAAAAGAAGACTATTATTACATTCATTGTGTAGTTCTTAGGAATCAATTATTTCTGTAAAGGAGTGTCAAACGTCAAAATAAGAGAATGGTGTGGGAACATCGTACCACAGGTACCTTGTCGCCACGCTTTGATGTATGCTTCCCAAAAGGGGTGCCCCTGGGATCAGGACTCAGGACTCCCCAATATTCATTGACCTCAACTTGGTTCCTGGTGGTCACTAGTGACCACAGCGATGCCTCTGATGCCATGATATTCTATTCTAACACATCCTGTGTCACACCACAAATTATTATATCATCCTTCACACAATCCATCCATCCCTTTTTTGGTCTACCTTTCCATTTATTTTGTACACATCAATCTTCCAATTTGACATTATTTTTATTACGTAACTTTAATAACATGCTCATACCATACCACCTAGTCTTCTATCAATTTTTCAGTCTCAGGTGCAACTTTCAAAGATCCCCTTATGTATACATTTCTCTTGATTGATAAGTTTTTGGCCCAACATTTAGACTTATTACAGATTTATGTATCAGATCTTTTAATTATTATGTCTATAGTGAAAGTGTAATATTACAGTTGGTGATACTTGTGACGTGTATTGAAATGTGGTTTGCACTTTAGTGCACTACAATTGGATTTGATATTCCATAAGAGTTTCTTGATAATTCTTTATTGTTACTGCATTTTCTAATTTTAAGAGTGAGTTCTATTATTCTATGAGTCTTACTACAATGACGATATCAATGTTTGACAGTTTACCCACATGAGCATTAATTTGCATTAAATAAAGCGCTGCTCTAATGTTGATATAATTATTTGATTAAACACAACAACATACAAGAAAAATACTAAGTACCATATATCATATCATATCATATCATAATAGCTCAATTGAAAATGTAATTGAATAATCTAAATCTCACTATTCTAGAGAGTGCCAAAAGTCTTTCTTCCTGTGCGTTTGGTTATAGAAAAACATCACTGGCCTTTCATCAACGAATTTTTACTGTTTAAAAGATTTTTTGGAGTTTACTCCTTAAGACCGCGTTTACACCTGAAAGTAAGCTCGAGGAAGTTTGCATGAGTTACTTGCAATATTTTTTACACACCATACTCCTTACTGCAAATAAATATTTGCGAGGAGCTCGCGGATCATACTATCGCAAATTGACGCGAGAAAGATTGCAATTTAATACATACTGTGAAATCTTGCTGTAATAATCGATTTTCATATACCGGAGGTATGGAAACTTTGTGAGGAGTGAGTGAGGAGATTTTTAACTAAACAATAAAAATATCCAAATCAGTCAGGTTTTTGCTAATTGAAGTATTTTTTAATCTATATATTAATTTTCACCTCTCCATATACTAGCATGAGTTTTAGCGAAACTACTGTTATAATATGTCAGGCGCTCTGATATTACTTATATGATTTTAATCTTTAATTAATATCTCTGTGTTTTGTGTTTATATTATGTATATTTTCTACTGGCTAAATCTATCTATATATCTGTTAAAAAATAAATATATCAGTCAAGCATTAAATCTGAAAGAGCCTTCTTAAATCTTTTCATTGACATGTTTTAAATGTTTAATGTTGGTTAATAGTCAAGTGGTGTTTCATTTTAATATAAAAACGCAAGAGAAAATAGATTGTAGCGCTCTCTGTAAAGTTAGGATTTAGAGGCTTTTCATAGCTTATATTTTTTATGAAGTCATCGGTATTCCTAATATTCTTCTTCTATGACGTCATCGCTCTGAAGTGCACAGTTGTGTTGGTAAAGTAGTATATATAAAGGCTGTGCTTTTAACATGATTAGGTCAGTTCTCATAATTATATAGTAAAACAGTTGAGTAATAATGGCCGGTTTTACATCTTACTAACCGTTTATTTGCCTTACTACTGGTTGAAATTTTACATAGCTCCGTACAAGTAATGTTAAATTTCTAACAATGGTAAGTCAAATGAATGGTTGGTAACCTATATGAACCAACAATAAATGGAGTTGCATGAATTAATAGATTTCCATTTTAGCCTGTGATCTTTTGATTTGATTGTCCATTTAGTAATGAACTGATAAAATGCATAATTAATTGTTTGCAATATATTTTTAAATTTGCGTTATGAATGGTATATATACAGTAGAAGCTCTTTAAGTCGAATTCAAGAGAGACCCTAAAAATTCGAGTTTTGAGTTTTTGATTTAGCGAATTTTGTACGGAACATCCGACTTGTAGAAATTGATTCATTCAAATAATCGAGTGGTCAAGGACGTAAAATCAAATATTCTATGTTCGAGATACAAAGGTCCAATTATTTTTTTCGAGTTATGGAGGGAAAATAAGTACTGAACTTTGCCAGGCGGGCATTTGCTCGACTGGATGGCGACCACCCCTGCTCTAACGTAGGCCGCCATAACAACCTTGAGTTGTGTTCCGGCATTAGTGACCAGGTTCCAATCTCCCTTAAGAGAGGAGCAGCGCATTCGTAGCACCTCTGGTGTTGCAAATGGCCATAGACGATGGTAACCGCTTTCCATCAAGTTGGCCGTCTGCCTGTTTTCGACTTGTCGAGGTTCGGCTTAAAGAGTTTGTACTGTATTTTTTCTTACATTTATTACATGTGACTTTGACTATATCAATAGGTTATCATTAATTTTAATTGAGAATGTAAAATTATTGTGACAACAGTTGAGCGATAATGCTACATTCCTGAATATACATTGTAAAATATGTTATTCATTTAAGATTTTTAATAATAATGAATTAGAATTTTATATTTTTTCTGAAAATTAAAAGTAACTTAAGTACATGTATTTCATGAAATTTTGTGTTTTATTTCATACTTTAATTTGCAGATAAACACACGTTGTTATATCCCTAAGCTAAATAAGTTAGTCTTGTTTTTAGGGCTGATTCCAGGGACCCAATTCTGCCAGACCTGGATAAATATCTAGTCACAATCGGACACTACCGTCTCAATAGTAGCTTTGCTTGATTTAATATTCCGATAATTTCAACGATCGCCACTATATTTACAAACAAAACCCGAGACATGTTTAAAATTTTAGTAGCTTTTTAGTATTTATTTCGGCTAATGCCATTTCCGCTACTTGATCAGTTTTTATTTACTATTATTCCTCCGCGTCGATATCGAAAAGATATTGTAGGTTTAGTAGAATACGAATCTTTGACATTATCGCAATGGAATCGTACTTTGAATATGTTCGCAAACCAAAGATATTGAATTAGCAGAATTGGTCAAAATTTACCTTGCCACTTCTATGACTAATATGATGGCCTGAGTGGTTAAGCGGGCTAATCCTATGCCTACCTCACTACAACGCAGAATTTCCGGTTTCGATACCTGGCATCATGGAGATTTTCCAAGCTGGCATGATAAATTTCGTAAAAAGAATTTTCCGTTATTTACCATGGTCTGGGGTCAGCTCGTCCGTTGTATGTACCCTCATCACAACGTAAGTTGCTTGATTTAGGGGATATGAATTGTGTCTTGTAAAAACAAGTATTCTTTCATGACTATTATTGTGTAAAAATTGAATAATTCTGATACGGTACACATTTGTTGGCATGCATAATGAGTAAAGTTAATTAGTTAACAGGCTTCAAGGTAATGGAAATTTAATACTTGTACGTTCCACAATGGTTAAAGCGGAGTTATCAGTTGGCTAATTTATTTCCTGTCTGTTATTTTTACTTGAACTGTAATTCCAATTACCGTGATGGCCTTGCACATACCTACATACATACATAGTATTACCAATTACCATTACAGTTTGAAGCAGACTGTTCCTTTGTGGTATTTCATATAAACCATTTCATGATTTATTTATCCTAAAATTTTTTTTTTTAACCGATATCATTCATCGTCTTGATTTTTTTTGTCGGTCAGTCTGCTTTTTTTTTTTTTTTTTTTATTTATTTCATTATAATTATCCGTATTTTAAATATTTTTTAACCACAATCGTGCGTCTGTTGTTTTTAACCTATGCCTGCGCGCCCCGCGAGAAATAATTTAACTAATAATTTTAAATTCCTTCGAGGCCGGCAGCGTGTTGGTGAAATCTCTGGTGTTGCAAACGTTCATACGCGACGGTAACCGCTTTGCATCAGGTAAGCCGTCTGCCTGTCTGCTGTACTCCAGCTATTTAAAAAAATATGCTTATACTACTAGACGTCTCAGTGGTCAAAGTTGCGTTAATGATGAGTCGTGCATTTTCTGTGTAGATGAATTTGATGCCCTTTAAATTGGCCAGTAGGGCATTGACCCCGGCTTGCCCCCTAGGTCCGGCCCTGGGACTTGCATGGGTGTGTGATTTACCGCAACCTAGTTAAACGGCGTTGCTAAATTTTCTTCCCCAGATACCTAACTAGCCAGTGTCTGTAAAACGTGACCACCAGCATGATCACCTCTCTTGTAATTTGCTGTAATATATGCAGATGGGCGAATTCGTGACGCGGTAAATCGCATATTCATCTCTGTGGCACGTAGCTACTTGTTATCGGCAAAAATTGAAAGTACATATTATTTCAAAACATTTTATTACGTTGCATTACACACATAACCAAGTGTTACCATAACTTATACTTACTAAATTATACCTAACATTGCACATTGATATCAAAAAACATTTGTACAAACATGCCTTATCAGTCGACATACATACATAATAAAACTAAAATACATTTTCATTGTCCCGCAAAATATAATAAATATTTTTAGAGTGCAAAATAAGAAACAAGAATAAGTTTTCATTTCAAAACTTACGTATGGCATTCTTATAGCTCTATTATTATGGACTGGAAATATCTTTAGCTACCTCAACTTTAATTTCATACAAAAAATATGTAAAAATTTACAAATTAGAGTTCTAACAGATCAAACATGGTTTCCAAAGTGGAAAGGAAATGCTTTGTAAATCATCAACAATTTGCATAGCTCTTCTCTGAGCAGTTTCGGTTTATATTTAATCAGGTCTTTAAATGCATGTGAAGCAGAGTGACGTGTAGCGAGCAAGCTGGCAGATGTACTATGTTGCTTGTCTCACCACATCTTTCCGCTTTGGTGTAAACCGGGCATTGTTGACTTAGTTTCACCTGTTGGTACCATAATTGAACCTTAATGTATGTACCTGATGAACCCTAAAGTACTGACCCCCATTTCATATGGTGTTATGATCACTCTGCATTAGTTTTTTAATAAAGATGGCCATAGAAACATTGTAAGAGTAACAAAAAACTTTTTACACAAATTAGGGCAATAATTTTATCATATCAAACTACAATAGATACTGCCATCATTATGAACATGAACAACTATCAAGCCTTTATTGCATCATAGTAATTAAGCTATGTTTTTTGTTTTCAATGTAACAAAACAATGAGCGACATTTAAAACACAAAACCACACTCTTAAATCTAAATTGATAGGAATGTTTTGGTGCTTTTTCAATCACTTGATAGTAACATTTCAGTATGGTCACATATTTACAGCAGCTTGCATCAAATATATCTTCTTTCAGACTCTAGTACTTATATCCTAGACATCAACAACTTATTCTTTAGTTGACAATAATCATTTCCTTTTGTATATGTGGAAAAAATACATTTAAAATTTGGTTATTACTTATTAATATTGGGTAATAATGTTCAAGGAAAATAATTCATACTATCAGTTCTTTAGATGAAAAGGTTAAACATGTTTCACATAAGTAAACTACTGAAATAAAAAAAAATCATAAACCTTTTATGTGCTATGGATATGTGACCAGAACGAATACACCACATGTGGCAATCAAAATTAACTGATGAAGCCAGTTTCTTTAGATTCATTAATTTTATGCATTACTATATACCTTCCTCCTTTTTTCTCTTAATCTTTTATTATAATTCAGTGGTTAGAATTATGGAATGCTACAATGTGTTGTGTTTAGAGTCCACACTACAAAAAATGTCCTACATGTGTACAGATGTGGTGTCTACAATTGTCATACTTAATCCTGCCAGACTTATTGTTTGCTGATCTGTAAATCAATGTAGGTAATTACTGTATAATACATAAAATATTCCATAATTAAAGCTGTAAGTTTTTTCTTTGCTACTTTACAAACAAAATTCTAACAAACAGCAGACCTGCCATTTAAGTTCTTTAATTTTCTATGGGACTCTTTTATGGTGCAATGTCTAATTGCACAGTGTCACAAGTGAAGATATTCAAAATGGACTATGAAGGTTTCTCTATATATTTCTGAATATCTCCTTGATGTTTATGTTTTAACATTCCAGTAACAGTGTATTTCAAACTGTCCATTTTTACTGTAAAATATGGCAAAAGAAAACAATGACTCCTAGCTTTATTGAGTTGCTAAAGATAGCTGATTATATGTATATAGCACTACTACTTACTTTTGATTGCCATTAATGGGTGATATTACTATTAAACTTAATTCTAATGTTCTCTAGATCACAGATCCTCTTTAGAAGCTTTTGTACTTGTTTTGTCCTTTTTATCATTAAGTTGGAATGTTTGTAAGATGTTTATTCTGGTAGTCAATTCCTTTTTCTTATCAAATGATATTTTACCAGTAAGCAGTTTCTTTACTCTTTCCATTTCAGTCTTGATGAACTCATTACCCTTTTCTAGAATCTTTTCCATGATCAACTTGTAGATTTTACCCGCAGGTGCATCCTGAAATAATCATATATTATAGAGTTCAACTCAAACTTTGATCTTAAGTTTGTGAAGAGTTTAATATTTAATGTAAATTATAGTCAAAGATAATAATATATATATACTTGGAATGTTTTAAATTTATTTATAACAAGTAAAAGCAATTTGGAAAAGTAAACATTGCGGCGTGGTGCCACGTCATCATATTAAAGAGAGCTTACCTTTTCAGACAATTTCTGGATTTCTTTTTCAGTCTCTTTTAACACCTTCTTTCTTTCAGTGTTCAAATCTTTCTTCTCTTTCATAAACTTGATTGCGAGCATGTCCAGAGACTTCACACATCCTGGTAGGCTCAAATAAACGCCGGTGTTTTCTCGAATGAACCGGCGAAGTTCGTCACTAGTAAAGCCATTGGATTCGTCAAAGACTATAGGCTCACTTTTGCCTTTTACAAATAGTCTCACAGCTGGGAAATTATCTTTAGTAACTCCGTACTTCAACGCCAGTACTTCGTTATCTTTTTCACCATAATCTTTGACACCAACTTCCGCCACTAAAAGTTCCTCCACGTCCTTAGATTCCTTAGCCAAAGCCACAAAGGCCTCATGTTTATCTCCGTAAGGGAAAGCCACATCGAACTTTACAAGGGCAACGTCGAATTTATTCACAATTTTATCGAAAGACAATTCGTCTAATTCCACGGAGCCGCTAATCCCTGAAGCTGCGAACACAGATTTTGCAGCAAAAAAGAAATAAAGATATAGCAAATATCGGTTCATTGCTAGCTATTGTGTATGACTATGATTTGCAATTTTCGTTTTGTTTACACGATCCGTACTATTCGATTAATAAAAATAATTTAAAATGCATACGTACACGCCGATCGAATTTATTGACAACGGTTAAAACAATTTGTTTTCTTTTTCAATATTTTCATATACCACATACAATTCTTATGTCAAAGTCAGTTGCGATTTGTTCAGTTTAACTCAGCATTTTATGAGGTAGTTAAATAAAGAAAAAAGAAAAGAATGCAAACTCTTGTATTTTACAACAAACAATATTCTCTTGCATATAAGTTTCCATATCGTATATACTATTTTAAGGTGTTGTATTAAATAATAATATATTTATTATAATAATTAGCATACATTGAATTTAAATAATTGTGAAGAAAAAACAGGGATTATGGAATGTTGCATTTCAGTTTGACAGTTGCCGTGTGCTATTTCGATTGGTCGAAATTAGGCTAAGCCTGTTCTTGTATCCATGCTAAAGGTGGGGCCTCATCTGGGATAATGTTATAGTTATATAGTTATAGTTATAGGCCGTCTCATACAGATGTGGCGATGGGTGTAATGTGTAACTCGATATTCTTTTTAATGATTAATGACTTTACATATTTAAAGATACTTTGTCACTAATGTGGCTATTCTTTACCCGCGTTATTTTTAACGCTTTAAACAAGATTCAGCCACAGTCAATATAACATTATTCTAGATGAGCTTTCTATTTTGCAACAAGCTGTCTATATATTCCTATAGAAAAAATACCATCTTTTTCACACTATAGGCATTACTGCAATATAATATAAACATTATTTCTTATGAACAATAAAACATTTATATAAACATATTGCGGCTTATAGTTATTACATGTATTTTAAAGTTGAAGATTAAATTCGACGTGTTTGTTGCGTAAAAATGCGCCATAACATTGTTGTTTTGTTATTTAACTTATGTTATAATCTGTCTGCGGTTCTGTCAAATTTGAACAAAAATGTTGAAGGTAAAAATTAACCGTCTATGGGGATGCTACTGTATCAATTTGTGTGGGGATAATTATTAGTACGTATGATGTTGTTTTATAGTTCCAGTTTTACTTCCAAACTAAAACCCGCAGTTTCACTCATGTGGTTTTTTTAGCAGGCATATAGGCGGACGGTCTACTTGGTGGAAGGTGTTTACCGTCGCCTATGGACGTTTGCAATACCAGGAGCGTTGCCGGCCTCTAAGAAATTTTATAATGCCCTTCTTAACGACCCCATGTCGTAGTGCAGAGGGAAAACCTCGCCGGGAAGTTCTCTCCAGATCATTGTTGTACGCGGTTTAAACGTTCTAGAGAACCGTTGCGTAGTTGAGCGTGGGAGCTCCAGGAAATCTCGTTGATTCACACTATATCTTTATAAATTATAGCTATGTGTCATTTTGATGTGTAAGCTATATTGTAAATTTGTATTGTAAAGTTTTATAGTTGTAAAGTAAAGTGTATTTGTAAAGTTTAAGAAAATCCATTGAGAAGTTTTTGCATAAAAGACTAACAAACATACATTCTTACAAACTTTGTAGGACAAGAAATCTAAAAAACATATCTTATACCTACTCCTTCGTTCATATATAGCCGTTTCCTATACCTTACAGACCGTTCATTTGCCTTATTATCGGTTAAAATTTGACAAAAGTTCTATACGAGTACTGTCAAATTCAACCGTTGATAAAGTAATAGTAAGATATAGGACCGGCCATCAGTCCATCGCAGTTATTTTTTTAATAGCTTCAATGTACAGACGCGTGATTTCTACATTTTCATACTATTACAGAAGTCGTATAATTTTGTTTGAGAAATTAATACTACTGTGAAATATAATTTGAATTTGAGTAGGAATCTTAACTGTTTAGTGAAATTCGACTTTTTGTCTTACAAACAGCTACGATTTGACTGAAGCTACTTAAAAAAAATTAAACAATAAAATAAATTATAAATAAAAAACGCAATCATTATAAATAAAATATGCATTAACACCAAACCTTCAGCAATCATAAAGTAGTATATTATTATCTATATTTAAGGGTCATAAAAATTGAATAAACAACCGAAGTAACATAAATTCATATTAATATTGCTATGGAAGTACACATAATAATAAATTCAGTTACGATACAAATTCCATACATTAAACAAAAAAATAACATAAATAAAACTAATTAGGAATTAATATCGACTAAAATTAAACTACAATATAAATATAATTAGACTTACAAAATAACAATCTATTAGTAAAAATAGACTCCAGGTCGCTGTCGGCGGGGAGATTGCTCAAAATGCTGGCCGCATTTCCACGTTGGATGGCAACGCTGATATATTTATTTATTTCTATATTTTTTAAATGTTTCTTTAGGTATCTCTCAATATTTAAAATCAGGCTTCCCAGCTTCTAGCGGAGATCGACAACTCTATGATGAGACTACAACTTGGAACAAGGGAATCGTACCTTATTACGTAGACACTGAAAGTTATGGTAAGTATTTTGAATTATATATTTGTTTATTAGGTTACTTAATACTCATTCATATTGAGTTAGAGTATGTTTGTAGGCTTCTTTAAGGTTCTTAAAGAAACCTCAATTTTACTCTAACTCAATTTAAATAAGACAGTAGAGATTTATTGGTACATTTGTCGACGTATTTTACCTTTAGCAGTGCATATCTAGGACGTGAGTACTTAAAAAATAAAATAATTTATAAGACAAATTAATTTTACGGTAATTATTCCATTTCCAAGGCCATGAATTTTCAGAGTATAATTCAGACTCACACGAACAAAATAGGTACCTAGACCGAGCCCGGAGCTCTCAGAATAAAGCCTGCTGAAGGAAGCCAATTGCACCGCAGTGTGTTACGTTATGTACGAGAACTTAATATTAAATAATCGAATATCAACTGCATACGGAATACGGTGAAATAAGTTTTCTACATAAGTTAGCGTACAAAAGTTATTTTTTGAAGTGATAACTTCTTATCGGAGGGTAAATTGATTCGTTATGTAACGCGTTACGGCACCAGACTGTCTGGCTTCCCTTTCTCACACGTTAGATTAATTTAAGTTATCATTTCTGTCCGGCGTCCCTAGACGCACACCGTCTTTTTTTAAACTTCACTTCGTTTTACGCTTTTGTTCGTTCGTCTGAGATTAAATATTATACTTAATCTTTATTATTAAGTATAATATTTAATCTTATAAATATCGATTTTAATTTAAAACTATAAAGACTACACCAGATAATCAAAGTCACTATCACATTTACCTATGTACAGCACGAAAGAATTATTCTTCTCCATGGTATTATATATGTAAGTTTGGATGGATCATTGAGATATACGTTTATATGATATAAGGATTATAGAATATATTGGTAAAAACGTTATAGGTTTTTCCAATATGTTCTATAATCCATCCCTACCTACCTACTATTATTATTAATTCATTATAAAAACATTATATGCAAATAGTTACATGCAAGGCTTATTATTAACCAAACTATTGATTATCAAGAAATTATCTCTTAATTGCCTTACATGCATCTGCATTACAGAATCTAAAATCAAGGATATTCTTATTAAGTTATCAGAATATTCTTGTTGTACATGAAGTACGGCAGACAGTAGACAGGCAGACGGCTCACCTAATGGAAAGCGGTTACAATCGCCTATGAACAAATACGCTGCTCTCTTAAGGGAGACTGAAGTCTGGCCACTAATACCGGAACACAACTCATGGTTGTTGTGGCGGTATACTGGCATGGCGGGTAAATACCCTACCACCTGGCTGTGGGTGGTTTTGTCGCCTCTTACGACAGGCCGCCTCGACGCAGGAAATGTATTTTTTCTCCGTCCTACACGAATGAAATTATGATTGATCCGATCTGATTCGTCGCGTGCTTCAAGCCTATGACTGGCAGGAAAGTGGAGTATTCTCATTTCGTAAGCGAATACTCATTATGGGTCGTTGAGTTGCAGCAGTTAGTTAGAAAAATTATAATAAAATAAATTATAATAAATAAAACTATTCTCTCTAAGCGATCTAGTGCTACATGTTTTAATAGTTTGGTTAGACGGCATTTGGCGCTGCAGCAAATACATGAGTCAGTCCACGGCATTGCTCGCCCCGCGCAGCCCGCCCGCTTTCATCAAATTCGAATTTTTTGTTTTGAATAGCTTCTCTGTACGTAGTACATAAAATTTAATGGTTTCTAAATGAAAAGTGACCCCCTTCCAACTTCCCAATTATAAGATTTTTTCCAAGACAAATGATTTCCGTTTTCTGTGTGAATCATCGGAGGAATATAGATGCAGCAGACTGTTAAAGGTATAAGTATCTGCTTCTTCCCGCGTTTCTTTTCCATCTTCTCGTCTTGTCTCTCTTCTTGCCTTCTCCGCCTCAGCCTTCAAAGATAAAAACAGTGGACGTTTCTGAACTCTACGGAATGTTTTGGCTGATTTTATTATTATTAAAAACTGATTTCCCAAGCGATGTCATTGAGATAATTCATTATGTTATATGTTTTGTAGATTCTGCTTTAGCCCAGCGGCTTCGCGCAGTCATGACCACAATCGAAGTGTCATCATGCGTTGTGTTCAAGCGGCTCTCGTCAGTTCCAACAGCATACAATGGCAGCTGGTTGCATTTCACCAACCCAACTCGGGAGACTGATTGTGTCCATGAATCTAGTATTGGTGAAGGTGGTGAGATCGTAAGTTAGCCATAACATCGTATATAATCATTTTTCTTTTATGCCCTTGCTCCATCTGGGATTATGTTAGAGTTGTGACACTGGCCAAATTCGTCTTTTTACAGCGTTAAAAATAACTTCGTTAATGATTAGGGACAGTAGTGTATAATCTACTACAAATAACGCATTAAAGCCATTGCGCATCAGCGTCAAACGGTCCCTAACACTAACATTATTCCAGATGGAGCAGGAATATATATATAATAAAGGGACTAGATTTTTTGATGCCTTGCACAGCGTTGATAGTGAATTTTTGAACAAATAAAAAGTGCGACTCACCCTTTTTAACATTTACCTAAATCTATAGGAAAATAATGGGAAAAAAATAAAGAAATGTGAACAAATAGATTTTCAATATATAACTATTTACATAAATCGTTAGGTTCGGAGAAAATAGTAATGTAATTGTGGTGCTTTAGATACACAATATTTAGCAGAATTTTTCAATTTTCATAACGTACTCACACATTTTACATAAATAAAGAAATATCAGGTTCGTATTACATAGTTCATAGTTCTCTAGCTTTTTGTATACATATTGATCTTGTATTTCGCAGGCAGACAATACGACGTTCACTAACATTGATTGATTGACGAACAGACGTAGCAAGTCAAATATTTTGGGTACATTAATGTAAGCAATTTTTTTTATAGTGAACATTATATATAATATGATTACGTAAAACAAAGTAAATGTCTGCTTTATTTCAATATAATATTGCGAAAATTAAATAAAAATGATGACATCAATATGAAGATTACTGGCGGCCCCGTCAGACGTTGTCCTGCTATGAAACAATAAAAATCTAGTACCCGATCTCAGCGCCACCTACCGTTTCCAACGGGATAAAAAGTGTCCTATGTCTTTACGTTTTTATGTCTTAATCTACGATATAAGCTACCACCATACAAAATTTCATTTAAATCGATCCAGTCGTTTCGGAAATTAGCCGGTACGAACAGACAGACAAACAGAAAAACAAAAAAATTTAAACATTCGAAATTAGTTCTATTTCACTTCTTACATCCCCCTGACTCGACTTTTATCATTTTTTTCATTGTACAGAAATTCGATCTCTACAATTGTATTATATGTATAGATATAGAAGAGACAAGCATAGATAATTGCTGAGCTTATCGCGATTTCTCAAGTTAATAATAATAATCGGCAGACAAACAAACACATTATATTTCCCCAAATTAAGCAAGATAGCTTGTGTTAAGGGTAATATACAACGGACACTCTGGGCGATCCAGACACCAGACATGGTAAATAACGGAGAAAATACGTTTCCGAAATTAACTACACTGGGAATCGAGTCCGGAACCTCTAGGTTGCACTGAGGTAGGCCGTCAAAGGCTTAGCCCACTCAAACACAGCGGCCGTCATCCATACATTATTTGTATGTAGTATTTAAATTTTTCTCTATACTCCATGACTGTATTTATTTATTCTCATAAATTTATTACGATTATTTCCGCAGATCATGGTTTTAGGTTTTCATTGTATGAAGAAAAAGGACATTTTACATGCTGTCTTACACGCAATTGGATTCAAAGATGAAGTCACGCACCCCCAACGAGATTTGTACATCAAAATTGTATGGGATAATCTACAGCCAAGTAAATGTGCCTTTTATAAATTATTCGCTATAATAAAGTTGTGGAAAAAGTGCTTTATTTATAACTTTGCATGTTTTCTTATCATGTCTCCCAGAGATTATTTCTAGTTTCAAATAGGAGTCTAGGGATTACTTACATACCAGTTGCAAAAGCAGAAGCTGCGATTTGGTTACATAATTATTGAACAAGATACGTTTGGAAAATTGATTTTTTATATTCTGTTTCTCAGGCAAGCGGAAAAATGGTCAATTAAATTTTATGTTATTGCTATTATGTCGTTTATAGAAAGCGATGCGTATCACTCAATAAATTGGAATATAATGATACTTAAACGTATGTATAAATTCACTATCCATCTATACACATTTGTATTTGTATGGCATATTAAATATATATCTAATATACTTATTTTAGATTAAAAATACAGTGTCCTACTCAACAAAAATATACATAACAATAAAAAGAAACTAAGTTCTTAATAAGTTAATATATACTAAAATTAAACTATACTATATATATATATATATATAACTGTACTTACAAAATAATAATCTATAAGTAAATGATATAAATAAATAATATTTTAACCCAAAATATTGTACTACTTATCTATTATATAGTTAAGTAATATATATTTATTTAATCTCTGTATATATATATTTGTGTATTTCTAAAACGCAAGTAGTCGTACTATGTATGGTTTCTTTGGTTGTCTGGAAGAGATCGCTGTTTAGTGATAAGACCGCCCTTTGTGCATAATTAGGTATAGTTAGTCTGTAAGTTCATTTTTGTATTGGTGTACAGCGAAGTGTTATCTGTCTAAATTGAATTATTACTAGCATGTGCCAGCGAAACTTTGTCCGCGTTGCCATAACGACTACTTACTTGTTAGTGAATTGCTATGGCGCCGCCAAAAACGCGACGGCAGCCACACCTTGGCTCTATTCATCTATCCCACGAATATATCATTTATCAACATAAAAAATATCGCAAGTGTTGACCCGGTATAAAAGCTAGAGTAATGTCGAGTTTTGTTTAAATCTGTTCATTAGTTTTCACATGATGCTCTAACAAACATACACGGAAAAATAAAAATTGTACTTTCGGCTTAGACCATTGTTTACTCCGGACTTGTTCTCCTGATTTTGTTCTCTTTTCTAAATTTATGGTGTAAACTCGACCCATTTACAGATTAATAGATATACTTACAGTGTGGCAAAATAAAGTAGAAAATAATAGGGGCGCCACTTTGGAAAATTCGTCTAAACTCTGGCAACTCTAATATTCGTTCAACAGTAATTTCGATATTTATTAGTGATTTTTAGTGCGACATCAAACATCGTGCAAGTATCAAGTTGCTTTTGTTGCGACGTACGCATTTTGTCAAATGTCAACATAACTTATAATGTTTACTTTAATAACAATGACTATAATTTTGTAAGCAAGAGCTGTAACACCTTGTGATAGTTAACAGGACCATTATTTGATTAAAAGAAGCTAAACTAACCATTAAAATTCTTTCATGTCAGCTGTTCCTTGGATATAGTCGAATTATATTTTTGAATTCAACTACACATTCTTGGTAAACTTTAAAAATCACTGCTGAGTATAAAACTTGGTATTGTTACATACGTGTTTAGTTATTTTATAGCGGATCTTAGACTGGGATTAACGTTAAAATTAAAATGACATGGATAACATTCGCTTTGTTTATGATCTACTGACCTTAACTACAGATAAAATAGAATATTGCCAGAAGGCAAATACATTATTTCTCGATCTAGACGTTATGGTTAGGTTATAGGCTTCCTGCATAAAATAAGCAGTTATTTAGAGATAATGATTAATTAGGACAGGCCTTGTAGATAAGTGGTATTACCGCTAAATGAATATAATACAAATGTATGGGAATGACATAATACTTCTATTCGTTTAGCGCTAATGCCAATTGTTTATAGTGCCAGTATAACTTACATGTTTTACTCGGGAACTCTTTTAGTAATAACTGAATTAGAACATTAGTGTTGTCTATTTTTCCTCATGAGAAACAGATTACTGTATCAGTAACTTGTAAGCCTGTATTGAGTGTTTTTATTTCCTTTAGAATATCGGTCGCTATTTCGCATACAGCCTCAAAAGCAATTGGCAGAATATGATCCGTTGAGTGTAATGCATTTCCACGATCGGGCATTCAGCATAAATGGCGGGGCTACCATTGCACCCTTGGTGAGGTGGACTTTATCTATTCATCTATATCTTTACATAAAAGGGTCTGTTTGTAATGTCAAAATAAAAATGTGAAAAAATCAGGGGGAATAATTCGATTCAGGAGATTCTGAACATGCGCTATTTAGAATTTTTGTCAGTCTGAATGTTCTGGCTAATCTCTGAAATGGTTGGACTGATTTTGACCGGACTTCCACTGGCAGATAGCTGATGTTATAAGGCGCGGAGTACGAATTAATTACCCTTTTGAAAGGTCACTGATCACAATGATATCCTTATTAATTTAAGTCAATAGGTGACGAGATATTTCCGTCTAAGGTCGTGAAAATAATATCTCTATCCGTTATATTGCGAAGTTGGCAAACAGGAGACGGCCCAGGTCATGAAAAGTGTTACCGTCGCCAATAGACGTTTGCAAAACTAAGGCCGAAACCGACGCGTTGTCAGCCCTTAAGATGGAATAAATAGAATAGGATAGGACTTTCTCAAAACATAACATATTTACAATATTTTGTTGGCAATACAAAAGGCGGTCTTATCGCTGAAAGCGATCTTTTCCAAGTAACCTAATTTTTTAGCTAATCTGGCGATATTAACTAAATAGATATTTCCTCCGCTGGCACAGCGAACTAAGTTAGTTTGGCCGATAAGAGTGGACGCCACTTTCCTTTGTAATACATAGTTTCTTGCCAATTGTAGGCTAATAATTTAAGTAAATATTGGTTTAGACAAGATACCTTTAGTAGTTTTAGAGGTAGAGGGTCGTTATTCAATACATGCTTTTGGCTGTTTGTCGCTTTACAGAAATCATATATAAAATCGTGACTCAAAGGTACTTATCAACATTTTCATTTTCTTATTTAATTCTTCATGTTAAAAATCTTAAATCGTATTATCAGGTACCAGGCCTACAGATAAGACCATCTAACTCATTGTCACTTCTGGACATGATGAAATTACGACTGTACTATGGTCATGAGTGTAAGAAGCGAAAAGTTGATGATTTATTAGATACTTGCAAAGACGTTCTTCATGAAGGTATTACAGTGAAACAAGGTGATAATTCTGATGACTACGATGAAAATGACAGTCTCAATTCTGACAAAATGATCGTAACCGATGAAACAGAAAATGGAAAAGTAAAGAAAGGTTCTAATAGTGAAGGCAATTTGGTTAATGATCATGTGTTAGATGAACGAAATGATTATCAAGTAGAAGACATTCCCACAGATAGTGATAAAGAAATTAATAATAATACAAAATAATTAAATTCCAATGCTGATACAAATTTAGTATATTCTGAGACTCGATCTTAATAAAACGTATTTATAATATAATGTTTAAAGTTGTTATTGTGTAAAGAATTTTAAAAAGGATGGTTACAAATACACATTTTAAAGGTTCGGCTGTTTGATTAATGTATTTCTTGTATCCCTAGTACTTCTTCAAATACAAAATGTGATCTAGTCATTTGAAGATTTGATCAGATACTTTTCTTAAAACGAAAAAGTTAATTCCTCTTGCTTAGTAACATATGACTGTGCAATAGTTGGTTGACTGTGTCGGCACCAGTGATTACGCTTATTTTGGGTAAAATTACGTCTTCAATAGAAAACGCAATACACAACACGTGAAAGCAGAATTAATTAAAGGAGCTGTCATGACTTATTTCATAACAAAAGTAATACTTTCGAAATACCCGTTAATAAGTACAAACCTAAAATCTACAGGACCTTCTTTTTCATATTTTTCAAAAAACTTTTTTAAGAATAATCTTAAAGCAAACAGGCACCAGGAGAAAGCCGTATTGTAAATCTTCGACTGATGCCAAATAACCGTGACTACGTCGCAAGTTGAAAATAGTATGTCACTAAATAATTGAACATCTATTAAATATAACACTTGAAGATATAACTGTATATACCGTATGAGATGCTGACCTATTATAAAATCCCGATGTTGCGAAAAATATTTCAGCTTTACGATAGAGCATCGTTATTCAAGGCCTCATCAAATACTACTCCAATTAAAAAATCCTTATCTTTTACTTGTAATTGTCCATTAAAAAGAAGTTTTCACAGAAAATATACACCAGAGAACCCTTGTAGTGAAAATATATCTTTAATTCTTTTTTATATTAGTAACTAGTACAGTCTCATCTAGTATATATTTCTATGATTAAAAAATATCAAATCGAATAAAACTTTGGATATTTTGTCTACTAGATATATGTAAGTTTATTGCAGATATTTATTATATTGGTATATTTAACTTAAATTTTTAGATTATTTTAAAATGTTAGGTAGGTAGGTAAAATTGATAAATAGATAGAAAATTACGAAAAATATTTAATTTAATTATTTGTTTGCTTCAATCTCTTAACACATTCCTTGAAGTACAGAAGGTTCAATTTTTGGACATCTGTCGAGCTTAACCCTTGCCAGTGACCCATCGCCCATCCGTCATTCTAAAAAAAAAGGAATACATTAAATTAGTCTAGTCAAAAGTGCCTTTTGGACCAACTTTTTTCAGCAGTCTCCGAAAGTTGTATATGAGGTGTCATTCGATTCGGAATGGCATCTAAATGATTTTTGAAAAAAATGAAGTTCCGCTTGCAAAATTTGTAAAAGTTATTAACAATTAACTAAAAAAAGGGAGGTTTAGTTTTTTGCAAATATCTCAAAAAGTAATAAAGATTTTTCAAATTTGAAAAAAGATTCGAAAAGAGGAGGAAATTTCCCGAAACTGTAAGATCAATATTTACAATTTTCCCAGAGGGATGCAAATACGGCCGAAAACGGGTACTCTGGCTTACGCAAGCCACACCCACATCGGCCCTTTGATGAATAAATATTATTTAAACATACTAAATATGAAAAGAAAAAATTGAAAAAATTCAGGCACTAACTGAATAGATGAATGAACAATAATCTGCTTGAAAATTTTTTTATAACAATTTTTCATTTAGTTATTCAATAGTTAATTAATATTTTTTGTTTGCTTGAACATGAACATTGCAAGTGTGATAATTGTTAAATTATAAATTTAAGATTTTTTCCTTTCTTGGAGCAATTCTTGAAAGGCTTTAGAATAGAAACCCGTTGGAAAAATTAGAAAATGTTTATTTTTTTTATTAATAATTTTCGTTGTTACAAAATGAAAAACTTAATTAATCATCGAAAAAAATATTTTTTTTAAATATTGTTAACAATACGTTTTTATGATTATAAGAAACTCCATAGAAATAATTTTTGAAATTTTTTATCTCTAATTGTTTAAAAAATTGTTATAGACAAATGCGTTGTGTTTTTTGTACTCGTGTAAGCAAAAGTCTACTTTAAGGTGACGAATATTTTCATCTCGCCATTGTATGTACAACATAGTTGCCTGGTTATTTTATTAATTAGAGTTTTGAAAATTCGTAACTTCTTTAATGTTTTATTTATTTCAAAAGTTAGCGAGATATTAATTTAATATCAATATATTCATTGTAATTTTTGAGCTATGAAATAAAACATACAAAACCTCTAGGTGGTACTGTTTATAAAATACTTTTTAATAAAAATTGGTAAGAACTATGCCTGTTGAGTAGTTTTTGAGATATGGGATAAACTAAAACAAGCGCTGTTTGGTGTTTCGTATACCCTTAACATTTTCTGAAGGTCATGCATAACCTAACCAAACCGCTATCGCAGGGATATGCTATAACTAAAATAAACTCAAATTAATACTTTACCCAAACGGGATACATCATATTGGAAACGCCATCCTTAATCTGCAGCCAGGGATAATGCATGACGCTCTGATAGTCGTAAGCGAAGCCAACTGATGCAGCTGGTGGCAATAACTTCTCCATGTCGTGTTTCACATCTAAATAACCAACAAAAGTTTCTAGGTTTGGGATACTATTGTTTCAAAAAAGGAAGAACACTGTTATTTTAAGACCTAAGTAAAGACACTCTCTTTGGTAAAACTAGTATTGGACGTCCTCCAGCTCGATAGACTGATGACTTGAGTAAGGTTGTAGGTGGGCTCTGGATGAGGGGAGTTGGGGAGGCCTACGTACTGCAGTTACCACCTTACTCACGTCTATATAGTAAATAATGTTTAATTCTTAGTTACATGTAGGGTGATTGTACTGACTACGCATAATATTTTTTCTTAATTTCACGGCTGCATTATGTGGCGACAAATGTACTATGTATATACTTTTACTAAATTTCATTCATATCCCTACACCTACTTTAAAGGAAAATATATGTGACATACAAAGTAGATGGACGGACGTGTCCACATCAAAATTGGCCTCGTAGTTTTTACGTGAATCTCGAACAAACAGATAAGAAATCTAAAAAAAATGCATCGTGTTCACCGTCGTTTACATAGTCTACTCCAGTTGTTTTTTTTATCATATGATATATATTATAGATGACGGTCCCAAGTTCTTTAAATAAGGTATAATAATAATTAATAAAATTATACTTTATATTACTAGCTGACTCGGCGCACTTCCTATCGCCATATTATCTGAATTCCTAAAAGACTTTGTTTTATGACACAAAAATAAAATCACCAAAATCTGTCCAGGTGATTCGGAGGATTCTAAAACCCGATCTCAGCGCCACCTAACGGTCCCAATCACTGTTGGTGGCGGCATTGCCACGCTTGATTGAATCGGATTGGAGCAAGGCCAATGTGTTGCCCTATGCCGTAGGTACCAGCGTTTTGGTCACGCCAGAATTTCGATTAAATGTCTTTTGTAATCTAATTAATTAATTTAAAAATATTCACATTTTACCTGGTGTAAGATTATTCCATACTATATGCAAGAACTGGTCCCTGTCATGCATATTGTGTTGATGATCAAGACCCAAAACATGAACAAATACATGCAATAAGTCGTTTACAGAGTTGAAACAGTCAGAGCTAATTTCCAAAACCTGAAAATAAAATGATTTCAGCCCGTAAACGTCCCAAGGCTGGGCCCAGACCTCCCCACTTTTAAGAGGCAAGCATCGGTTACACTCATGTACAGTTTTCATCACAATGTTTTCCTTCATTGTTAGCAAGTAGTAAGCAACTCCTAAGTATTTCTTATTTCCCTGTCAAGATTCAAACCCACGTCAGTTGAAACATGGATTAGATTAGAAAATAAATTTATTAACATTTCTTAATTAAGATTGTTAAATACTCACGAAGACGATTATGGGATACTTTTTATCCTGGAAAACAGGTTAGGTTCTGGCAGTTATAGATCTGTTCCAAGACCACAAAAATAATACAATAAATGAAACAGTCAATATTACTCTTACATTTAAATATACTTGGTATAATTAAATATAAAAGTATTTAAACTTTATAGGTATACTCACAATTTTTTGACGAAACTATATAAATATGCTATCATGATCACTCAGCAAAATGATTAGGATAATAAATAAATAAATTAAATTAATAGCGTTGTACTCTTAACTTGAATAGAAAGTATTATTATAAGGCACAGTTTACTTTAATTAATTAAAGTATAAACAGATATCAGCGCATCCTTGGCTCTTGTCACGGTCGTGCTCAGAGATTATTAGGTATTTTCAGAGCATAACTTGACAAGTGTAAGCAATCTACTACACACGCCTGAAACTGTAACCGTTATAAATATATTTCATTGATGATGACTAAGTTAAACGCATGCTAAGAAATAAGCTTAGATCATTTAGAATATTTTAAATTGGAAATACCACCAATGATTACAAGATTTTAATTGAATTTTACATATAACAATGCCATTCGTGTTTTTAAATGAGCAGGACATACAAGTAGTCAAGGAGACAACAGATGGAAAACGAAAATCTGCGATTGAATAACCAGGTATGGGAAGAGTGAAAGAGAAAGACAGAAAGAGACGAGAAGACATTTACTGTAATAGATGTGGAAAAAATTGGAGAGCAACAGCTGGAGCTGCAGCTTTAAAGATTACTTCCATTTTTTGATATATAAATATGTATTGACTTTAACAGCCATTGTGGTAGAAATAAAGGATTTTTATTATGTTATCAATTTTCCAACACCATCAGTATGTAGTTTACTATAATTATTTTTTATTTATTTAACAAACTTTAAATTGCTTTCTTGTAAATACTGTCGCTTAAAATGTAGTTTTATTATGTACTAGTCGCAAACACTTAAGAAAATAGCCTATCGTTCTTCATTGAAGTAGCTGAGAATTTAGTTTTTGTTATAGAAAAATTTACCTTGTCTCCATCAGGTTTTCCAGATGTTGGGCATTGACACCCTTCCTTAGCTGATCTAGATAATACTAGGATACTGCTGGCATGGCGTCTCGTTAATGAAGGTAACTTGGATGCCTTTGATGGTTTGTTTACAGCTGTTAAAATACCTCTATTTAGAAGTATGTATTTACATACTTAGTAATAAATCTTACAGGTTAATTTACATATATTTACAAAATTGAATCCGGGAAAATTATGAACTAGTCTACCTAGTTCTAGTCTAGTCTTCTAGGTTATAAATTAGTTCAATTTTGTATATTTAAATATTTGTTCCGTCCTATCATGTAATCATACTATCTGCTCCATCAACATCTCCAAATTAGCTAAAATCTCCTCTAGTTAGGTTGGTTGAAAGAGAATGCTATAAGCGATACACCTTAAAAAGGTGTATCGCTTATCGCTATTTAGTAAGGTATTCCATGCAATAAGTTTTGTTTTACCAAGAAATAATTGTTTATTTTAATGAACAATATTATATATCTACATAATTATGTATTGTAGAACAATATTTAAACAGTTCTAAGAAAATAAACAGCTTATCTAGCTAATTATTATTTGTTTAAAAATGTAAGTATATTTTTATATTATATTTTGATTTTAAATATCTGTAAATCATTCTGCACTAATTTTAAAGGCAATGCTTTAAATGTAATTATAGACTTTTTACCTGTTTTAGTCCCTAGATTATTTTTATGTAGTAGAACCTTAAGGGTATTATTATTTATCGATGTAAGATCCACATGAATGGGCTTCGATGTTCTCAAGTCGGGAACAGAATCGTTACTACTAGATCTTATTTCGTCATCACTTTTGCCAATTTCATTTTCAGATTGTCTTTCGTCATTTGATACACTAGTTATGTCTTTGTCATTAATTACGCCTTTGGTTTCATTTAAACTAGTTTTATCATCATTGTTTGATAATGCGCTAGTATCAATATTTCTGTCATCCTCTTCACTGTTTTCTGTCGTGTCACCTGCTTCAGTAACTTCCCTAAATTTAATGCAAGTCTCACTTTGAATGTGACGTATAACAGCTTGAATATTCTCTCTTTCTTCAGCAGCTAATGAAAAAGTTATATTATTTTTAAACCGACTTCGAAAAAAGGAGGAGGTTCTCAATTCGTCGGGATCTTTTTTTATCTATGTTCACCGATTACTCCGTGATTTATGATCCGATATACGTGATTCTTTTTTTTTCAACGCGGAATAGCTGCCATGTGGTCCCCTAAAAAATTGACATAGTTTGGCCCAGTAGTTTTCATTTTACGATCATTTTTTTGTTCCCGTTGCTTGAGACCTATATTTTTTTAGAAGCGCGGCACCATTCGTAGGTCCACCCATATATAGCTAGACACTAAAAAGTAACAAATAAAAACTTGGTTTAAAAAAACCGACTTAAAAAACTAAAATGTATAAAATAACTTATTTCTAAAGCTATTATTATTAATATATATATTATCTAAAACATCTTGAAGTCGGTGCAAAGTAAAACATAAAAATTACTTTATTTTGAAAATTACTAAGCACCGATTTTAAGATGTTTTAAATAATATATATTAATAATAATAGCTTCAGAAATAAGTTATTTTATACATTTTAGTTTTTGAAGTCGGTTTTTTGAACGAAGTTTTTATTTTTTATATTTACCACATTACATTGTTAGATACAATAAAAAACTAGCTAAGATTGCGGCTCCTATATTGTCTTTGAAAATTATTTTGACGATCGCTATGCAGATTCACAAATAATGCTAATTTCAATAATAATATGTGATATCGGCGTTATCCAATAGCAATCTATTTAGGTGTAAAGCCTTCCAAGTTTACGTCATATACTAGCTCAGCTTTCCTCATCTAGTCTTTACTACTGATCTTGTGCAGGACATTAGTCTAGTCCAACAAAAAGCTATGAAGTGCTATTAAATATTTGAATCCTGTCGTAAATTATAATATGTAGTTAGGTATGTATAGGTACTTACAAAATTCCATTTTGTCTCGTATTTTATAATTAATAACTCCAAATGGCCACAAGCGGTCCTTGAAGTACTCTTCTATTTCTCGTTGAGTTGGTTTAACCGTCGGTTTCTTATCAGCTTTGAAAACCCTTGGACAAGTTTTCAACAAATACTCTCGGTTTCTTTTCACACATTCGTTGGCGTAAATCAAACCAACCTTTTCTACGTCCACTTCACTAAGGCCATCACGTTGGCCAATTTTAACGCCAGGCTAAATAAATACGCTAGATTTAGCATATTCAACGCGATTTTTAACGCTTTATTATTAAAAAACTTTTTAAACCAAATAAGTAAAAAAATAAGTTCTTTTAATTTAAAAAAAAATCTTTAAATAACAATGCATTAAAAGAAAACAAGAGAAAGAATAAGCGAGAAAGAAGAAGACAAAATGAAACGTAAAAAAGAAAAAACATATTTGTCCATACACTTCAGACGTGGCGACGTTCGATCTCGGAAGTGAGAAGTCACAGGGTTTAACATTTATTATTTTAAATTGAATTTATTATCGGCTTGTTAGTATGAGAAAAAAATTACACTACCTCTGTTAATATTGTGACTTGTCCGTTTTTGGAAAACGCTCGAGCAGGATAGTGAAGAACACTGGCATAATCATAAGGTAAGCTTTCTACGTTATAAACGTTTCCCTCTTTAGGAATTTCGAAGTATTTTTTGTACCCTGAAGTAAAATTCAAAGACGATTTAAGAATATAAATGTGAAATGTGATTCGAAAACTAAGAGAATTACGGTGATATTACAAGAGAATTAAAGTGCCAATTTCTATAGGTACTAAGTCTAGTTGATTTAAATGTCAAAACACATTAATATTTTATTACGAACGGAATCTATTATAATGTCAGATGAAATAAGCGCTAATATTATGACGAAATTTACAAAAGTAATTTAATTTTTAATGATTTGGTGCTTTTTTAGTTCTCTAGCCAATTTATGTATCAACACATACACACCGACACCGACGTGTATACCACACGCTCGTAAAAATATAGAGGCTTACTCTAGACCATGGGAGATAAAATCTCACCTTCTCCCTTGGCTCAGTCAGGTGGAACGGATGGGAGAGGATCGAAGCGTGAAGAGGGCTTATTTGAGACGATCGGATGGGCGACGTCCGGTCGGACGCACCAAATACCGGTGGATGGACAGAGTGGAGGCTGACTCACGTGAGCTTCAACCCTATAACTGGCAAGAAATCGCACAAGACAGAAACAGGCGGCATGTTCTCGTTTCGAAGGCAAAGACACATTTTGGATCGTTAAGCCTACGGAGTTAATTATTTACTCTAGACCAGGGGTGTTAGTCATTCAGACGGGCAAATGCTCAACTACATGGGTGAGGGTTTTTTTGTCGCCTCCTACGGCAAGTGACCTGACCGCAGGAAATTGTATTTTTATCCCGTTCTTGCCTAGATACGGTAAGTAATTAATTTTAGAAATCACATTAAACACAAATGTTTTAAATATTTATGTAGGTTCCAATTATATTTACACGATTTAATCGCTGTCTATACAAGTTTATATGGCAGTCACAGATCATTGGAGGTTATTAATATGGGTAGTACAAAATAGCTCTCAAATTTTGTAACAGTTCTACCCACATATAAAGATAAAATGAAACGGACAGTAAATTATATAAAAAACTTCTTTTATATAAATTGTAACTGTATTGCATTCATTTTGATATAGTGGTTAGGTATACATATAACATAAAAGTTTCATTCTTATTGCCTCTGCTACAGATGGCATGATGTCAGTAATTGTGTCATGCAGATGTAGACAAGGGCTTAATGCGTTATTCAAGATGCGACATTGCTAATGACGTTAAATATTGACAAATAAGTCAAGTATAGTACACTAATGTAGTTAAACGTCAATGAGTTACATTTAACGCTGTAAGTTGCATTTAATCACAGTTACTAACACTAACGCAAGTAGAGCAAATGCTTATGAAATGTAAACTATTTTTAAAGTTTAATTTCCAACTAAACTACTTATGAGAACTATACAAAATTTTACCGGGTTTGATGTTATCCCATAGAACAGAGATGTGCTGATCTCTATCAGAGCGAGTGTGTTCGTGTGAGAAACCAAGAACGTGCATCACTTCGTGGACTATGTCACCTAAAGACATGCAGTCGTACCCGAATACTATCATCTGCAAAATATCAAAGTGAGTTTTAGTTCCAGCAGCTAAATCACTAAAACGGTGCAAATATGCAACCCTCAGTGCATTTATAATTATGTTTGTATTTACTGTTTAAACGCTTAGACCGTGGCGTCTTAAGGCCTTGAGCCTTTATAAAGAGCTCTCTTAACGTCTAATTGATTCTTCAGGTAATTAGGTCAGGGATTGTCACGGCAGTCATAATATGGTTACGGTCCCGTGGCGCCTCAATGTGATGCGGAGGTGAAGGTGATCAATGAGCTGATTTCTATTTTGGATTAGGGATCAGTATGTCGATCCAGCAAGGTAACATAGCCTTCTCGGAAACTTATCCATTGATTTCGATGCCCTAGAGTCAGTATCGACTCGTAGTCTTAAGGGGATTGGAGGAGGAATACAATATTAGTCAAATTTCTTCTTTGTAGTAGTTTATAATTTACGTAAATTTGTATGTAAATTAAGGCACATATGTTTGATTATAAGTTTTACATAAAATTGGATAAATTATGATATTATTATGGATTACGAAAAAAAATTATTTAATGCGGATAGTAGGTACCTGGTAAATATATTTAAATACCCTGAACCTGTGTGTAAATAATAGTGACAGATATTGACAACACTTTATTGTAAAAGAAAACGAAATTACAAAAATGCAAAAAAATACTTTTTTTATCCTTATCAGAAAGATAGTCAGAAATAATAAATTATCTATAATTATTATGCAATAAAGAAAAAGGAAAAATAGAGTATCATGTTCTAACTAAAGTTCAGATTAACATACAATCTTGCGTGTTCAATGTGTTGATATTGTGTGTCGTACGGTTACACGATTGTTGTTATGAGTGATTTGGGACTATTCAACCCAATCTAACACGCTCACCATGGTTTGCGGGGTTATCCTTGTCTAGATCTGAAATAGTGACAGCTTTCCGACTTCGCTCCGGACACATACCACTAAACGGGCTTGCATTTTTAATGAAAAGATCAGTAACACCTAATTGCACAGAGTGTCAGGTTACAGAAAATGTAATATACCTATATATCACATTTTAGTAGAGTGCCTACGTAAAGAGATCGAAAGAAGTTTGTAAGGGTGTGATTTGCACGAAATTCGTGTAAGAGTCCTGGCATATCCCTTATCGGATGATGCCAGGATGCTAAACAATCTAGTTAAAGTACGTATTAAGCGGCGGTAATTTAAGTGTGTTTTCCTATGAGAGTGGCATGGTCAATACTGACGTAACCCTCTTATAATAAAGAGGAAAATAAAGATTGATTTGTGTTTCGGAATCAGTGGCCAGGTTCCATCCCCTTTTAGAGAGCGGCAGCACATTATCGCACCGTTAGTGTTACAAATGTCCATAGGCACTATTAGCCGAATTCCAATAGTTGGGCCGTCTGCCTGTCTCCTGAACTCGTGCAATAAAAAATAAGTCTTCACCCAAATTTCGCAGCGCTAACTGGCAGGTACATAATTATATCATAAATTGGATTAAACACTCTTGATTGAATAGGGACATTCTTTACCTGAACACCGTCAGTTTTTCGCCTTTCATTGCTATGAACACACTGCCGTATACCAGATGGATTGGTGATATATATCCAGTTAATATCTTTCATTGAAGCCGTGTCAGTGGGACGCTGCCGTAGTTTCTGAAGGCGAATGCATGTCGCTTTTTCGAAATAATCAAAAGCTGATACTATAATATTGGCTAATTGGGAGTCTGAAAAAACATTTTATACAGTACCATTGAAATAATAAAAACGTATATATATTGTTACGTGCGAGCGGGGGTACGCACTTATGGTACGCCCTCGGTCGCCACAATATTATCTACTTCCTACGGAATCCTTCACAGTACGTGGACTTGGTTGATCTTTATCGCAAAAATTTAGTAGTTCACACAAAACGCTGCTTAACGGCTTTTGTACAAATAATTTTCATAGAAAGGATATGCTAAAGCCTTCTTTTAGAATTTCCCACCTCATTCGTCAGACCACTTCCATGTCCTCTATCCCGCCCTAAAGGCTGGTAATGCGTAAGGCTTTCTACTAGGTGGGTCGTTTAACAGCTTTGCAGTAAAGAACTAAAAGATCCTCTGTAGACCCTAAATACTTGAGAAAAGGGCAAAGAATTGGACGCGTTTAAGTCTTTCTAGTTTTATTAATAGGCTTTCTTTGGTTTTATTAGTAGCTTAGTTTTGTTAAATAACATATTTTGTTCTATCTTACCGTAGGTTTTGGAATCTATGTAATATGGAATAATGCCATGTTTAAATCTGCTAGACTTGGTGTAATATTTTCGCCATCTAGGAAGTAACTCTCTGGTTTAGATGACGTTGGTCCCAGCAATTCTGATGGTGCAAAGGCAAATCTTCTAGCTGATACATTTTTCTTTTTCTGCATAGCATAATTATTTTGTCAGAATTTTCTTCTCTTTAATGATTATTGGTTTAATGGGTTATGTATAATAGACACGATAAAAATATCAATAATATAAGACGACATGGGTTCGAATCCTGGTTGGTAAGCTTTCACCGCTTATATAATTTATCTGATTTAATACGCCTTGTAATGGGTACATTGTACGTTCTCCTAAAAATGGGAAAGCCCAAGTCGATGCACTAATAAATGTGTATATGACTAATCTGTATGTATGTAATGATAGATGTTGGTATATTAAGCGTTAATAGTTGACTGATGACCATAAAAGATTTTTAGTTAATTATTTATTTAACTAGCTACAAAATGGTGCTGCAATGCATTAATTTATACCCATATGGTTCTGTTTTTGTTTAGATACCATTGAATAAGAAAATCTAATTATGATTGGATTTTGACATATATATTTCCATGTGTTACTTAGTAGAAATAGTGAACTCTCTTACAGTTAAAGTTATGGTAGAAGTACTTGGTTCCTGTTGCCCATAATCAACTCTTTCCCCCTTTGCTTCCATATCATCGTACAATTTCTCAGCTATTTTTTCAACTCGTTTTGCATCATCTTCATTTAATGCTGGGTTCACATCGGTTGCATGACCTGACATATCTCTTTTAATTCTTCGTCTATTATCCACTGGTTTTCTAGGTTTCTGGTGATCCAACCTTTCATTTTCATTATTAAACATCCGACACATATCGAATGTGTCTTGTCGCTTCTTTGCTATAAGTTTACGATCAACTGAAAAACACACAATCATATCTAAACTTGTAAATATCTAAACTTTGCCGAAATTCATGTAAAAACTATATAAATAAGATGTTTGATTATAAATGTCTGTTTTTAGAGTTTTCGTCTGCCGTCTCTCGTAGAAGCTCTGATACGCGTCATTAGATTTCAATTAAAATTTTAGAGATAAAAAAGTTTTATTTTTAGTTCTTGTATACGTTTGTTTTTGAGGTGAACAATTTTCGAATTTCGGTTTCATTGAATTAAAAAATTTAGCCGTGTTGGCTAAACCCAAACCTGGAATTTTACTCTATGTACAGTGGTACTATTGGTGCTTTTTAACTTTTCTTTAAATTACACTAAGAAAATGGTTTGTTTTAAGAAAATAGAAATGATTATTTTCTAGGGTTCCATAAACATGTTTTGTCTACCTTGGACAGAAAATACAGTTCGGCAGGCATAACTTCGAGGGGAAAGCTAATAGGAGGATTCAGTTGGGCTGGGCAGCATTCGGTAAGCTTCGTCAAGTCTTCTCGTCGACCATTCCGCAATGCTTGAAGACAAAGGCCTTCGAGCAGTGAGTCCTCCCCGTCCTGACCTACGGGGTCGAGAGATAGACACTGACCGCAGGATTGGTCCACCAATTCCAAGTCACTCAACGAACTATGGAGCCAGCCATATTGGGTGTTTCTCTTACGGATAAAATTAGAAATGAGGATATTCATAGGAGAACCAAGGTAATCGACATCGCAAAATTAGCAAGTTGAAGTGGCAGTGGGCTGGTCACGTCTGCCGTAGGACCGATGGCAGATGGAGCAAACGAGTCCTGGAGTGGAGTCCTCGCGTCTCGGTAAACGTAGTGTGTGTAACGTGTGACCTTACATACCAGCCCGATGGGCTGGTATGTAAGGTCGCCGGTAGGCGCCGATGAGGAAGTTAGAAGACAGGTATGAGTGGCGCTGTCTTGGGGAGGCCTACGTCCAGCAGTGGACTGTAAATAGCTGACGATGATGATAAACATTTTTGGAAGTACGGTCTTATAGAATCGTCATGTTCATCTGTTTGTGTATTCATTTCATTTTTCGTAGAAACTGACGGTTTTTGTAAGAAAGGAATTTGGTATTTAAATTTTTATTCGGTCAGGTTAAATTTATGACACTAATTCATTAATAATAATTATGTTACAAGCTTATAACAGACTCAAGAATCGTATTAAGAAGTTTCTATAGAAACAAGAGTTCATTATACATATTCATTAAAATTCGCGAATTTTGCATCCGCTTTCTTTTGAATAATGTTATGCCAGAGGAAGTCGTGTTGTAATTTTGAGCACAACATTGAATTATAAAAATCTTACGAACTAGTTTAAAGTCATTCGTTTAATATTACAATAATTCAATATGGAAATACAGCTTCATTACTCATCGAAGAGAATTCAAAGGCAAGTAATATAGCATTTTATTGCTTGCCAAAATAACAGACACAATAATTATTATACTAGTTATAATAATTTTTTTGGGCAAAGCAATACATGGCCTTATCGCTACTGATATATCTCTCAGGCAATCTATAACCCATATGATATTCTCAACTAATTTGGTGATGTAGGTAATGCACGCACTTGTTATATATCGAGCTAATTCAGTTATCTTTTGTCTGAGGTGTAATGGGCTTTTTGATTTTTGTTGGTTTAATTATTTTAAATTGAGGAGTTTTAGTCGGGGTTGCTTATAAAACTTTATTGGAGCGTAAGTTATTGGGGTCTATTCAAATTCGTAATAAAGTAGGATTTATTGGTATTTTACAACCATTTTCTGATGCTATTAAATTATTTATTAAGGAACAAACTTATCCTAGTTTTTCTAATTATTTTTCTCATATTATTAGATTCATTTTACCTTTAATTCTTTGAATATTAATTCCTTTTTTTTTTTTTTATTAGTTTTAATTTGGGTTTATTATTTTTTTATCTTGTGCTATAATAGGGTTTATACTGTAATAGTTGTTGGATGAGCCTTAATTCTAATTATTCTTTATTAGGGGGTTAACGAACTGTTGCTCAAACTATTTCTTATAAAGCTTTCCGCCCGCGACTTCGTGTACGTGGAAAGTTTTTTTAACTATCCTACGGGAACTCTTTAAGTTTGCGGGATAAAAGTATCCTATATGTTGACCAGGGATATAAGCTACCACCACACAAAATTTCATTTAAATCGTGAACGTCGTTTCGGAGATTAGCCCGTACAAACTAAATTAGTTCTATTCCACTTCTTACATCCCCCTGACTCAGTTTATAGCATTTTCTTTCATTGTACAGAAATTTGACCTCTACAGTTTTATTATATGTATAGCTGTTAGCTCTTGTTTGACCGTTGCATAATAGCAAATGTTGTAATTGTGTTTCGATGCGAAGGAATTGTGGTTGCACCTCAGAAGAAACGTTATAGTTTTAACCACAGATGGCATCTTCCACTTCTGGCTTTAGTTACTATTCTAAAGATACGAGCTAGAGGTGGAAGTAAGACCTCTAATGTTCACAATTTAACAATCATAGTAATTTTTCATTTTAATTTCTTATGCAGGAGTTCGGTAGACAGGCTGTGGCCCACTTGATAGATAGCGGTTACCATCGCCTATGGAGATTTGCAACACCAAAGGTGCTACAAATGTGCTGCTGTTCTCTTAAGGCAGAACTGGTCACTAATGCTGGAACACAACTGAAGGTTGTTATGGCGACATACTTTAGACCAGGGGTGGTAGCTATCCAGTCGGGCAAATGCCCTACCACCTAGCTGCGGGTTGTTTTATCGCCCCTTACGACAGGCCGCCCGGCCGCAGGAAATTGTATTCTTTCTCCGTTCCTGCACGGATAAATGGGGTCGATTTAGACAATAGTTTTTTGAATAATATAATTGAGCCTCATTACTTACTTCTCTGTACTGTTAAAGTTGGTATTAAACATTGTACAATTATGTTTTGGTAACTAATTAAAACGTAAATTTTCAAAATCCATAACATATTTATTGAGAACTATGTACCGTTACACAGTACTATAACATTATTTGGAAGAAATTCGTAAAAATATTATCGATTACTTTTATCGAATAGAAAAAATTTCCTAGAAATTGTAATACCAATAACACATTAAAATATATTTGCTTTCAAACGAAATAGGTTCAGAACCGTCATAAATTTTTATTTTGTATGGAATTCTATACAAAAATATAAAATAACTACATTAATAATTTACACACTAAAGAATTATAAAAATATAATTCTTTAGTGTGTAAATTATTAATGTCGTTATTTTTTGTGTTATTTTTACTTTTTCCTAAAATTAATCGTGGACCACGCACATTCCAGAGTTTCAAAGATGAGAACTACATCCACTGTCTTTGTGATATAGCTACGAAATACTGAAAAGACATTTAATTAACTCTCAAAAATTACTATACGGTTCTTATTCAAATCAATTGTTTTCGACACTATGAGCAATGAGCATTCTTTATTTACATCAAAATGTATACTTACATTGAATATATATAGAATAACTAGCTGACCCGGCGAACTTCGTACCGCCATATTTTTTGAATTCCTAAAAGACTTTGTTTCATGACACAATACAAAACAAATCCAGTTAAGAGATTCTAGAACCGATGTCAAGCACTGGTTCTAATGCGAATCTAACATCCGTAACCACTCAACGAACAAAACAAAATCACCAAAATCGCTCCCGGTGATTAGGAGGATTCTTGAATCCGATCTCAGTGCCACCTACCGGTTCTAATTGCGAATCTAAACCATCCGGAAACCCACTCAAACACAAAAAAAATCGTCCGGATTAAGGATTCTAGAACCCGATCTCGCCACCTCCGGTCCAACGTAAAAAGTATCTATCTAAGTGGATCAACTGCACACGGTGTACAAATTTGATTAAAATCGGTCAGTAGTTTTGGAGTTTATTGGCAACGTCAGCGGACACAAGATTTTTATATATATAAGATGATTCATATATATAAACATATGAATGATTATTCTACCTACCTAGATTCAGTAGTCTAGGTCATCGGAATCAATGGCCAAAGTTCTCACGTTTTACACCCTTTACTAAATACAATAAATACACTGTATTTATGATCTGGCAAAGCGGGTTTTGTATTTCACGAGTTCAGCAGACAGGCGACATGGAGCTATCGCCTATGGTCATTTACAACACCAAGGGCCTTACTTATAATAATCTCGTTAAGAAAGGATTAGCCATCTCTTAAATAAGAGACTCTTAAGCCCCTAATCAATGGCTGTTTCAAATAAAACTTGTCATCTTGCCTCTTAGCAGTCACTTAAACTACCTCTCGATATTGGTTATTTTTGACAGTTATTTACGAGTTACTTTACCACCACCTCTTATCTTTAAGAGGAGTTTATGGGAAGATTTTCGTTAGTCAGTTGCTGAGCAGTTTCTTAAAATTTACATGTGCTTTAAGCTCCGCTTTCTTAAGGGAGACTGGAACCTGGACATTAATGTCGAAACACAACTCTAGGATTTTATAGTGGCCTAATGTACACCAGGGGTGGTGGTCCTCCAGTGGCAAATACCCTACCTGGCTGTAGGTGGTTTTATCGCCTCTTACGCTAGGTCTCCTGGCCGCAAAAAATTGTATTCTTCTCCGTTCCTGCACGGATAAAAAAAGGTGGGCATACCCTAGACATACCTACCTCCTTAGAGTACTAATACCTAGAGAGATAGTGTCCTATAAAATTAGATTCAGAGTAGAAGCACAAAATCGAACGATGTGTGCGTGAGCACCATGTAATTATTTTACCTGACACACATACAAAGTCACTTAATGTTTGCAAGTAATTTTTCAAAAGGTACAGAATTTTAATTATACGAGCTTGTTACACTGAGATTTCGTCTTGGGGACCGACGGAACCAATGCTTCGACAAGCGAACTATTTAAAAATGCTTCTCTTTACTAGTACCTACTCGGGTTTTAAACGGTATTAATTCTACGCTTACCTCTTTTTCTTATTATGCCACCGGATTAGGAAAAAGGTCCCATAGTAATAGCTCAAGGTGCAATAACCGCATTACGCAATTTGACTTCAGAAATAGAGTTCGCCAACAATTGATTTCAGGGCAAGGGTACAAGCCCTTTGAACCATTGACCCCAATTCAAACAGTCAGTCCCGCATTATTGTTCGCAGTTCTTCATAATGTTCCTACTGTAGTCTGCTTCACCTGTCCAGTGGATTTGCGAATTTAGAAAGTTAAAACTTTTTATTCCGCTATGATAAACAAGGTCCGTGTAGCATTGCCCAGCCTTTAGTTGCGCCTAGTGTGTCCATAGAAATACACGTTTGTTTAACATTGCAGTGTTAATTCTTACGATAAATCGCGTAGTTTTTTTTAAAGTTTTCTATAGGATTATAACTGAGTAAGTATTGTTTTGTATTAAAATTCTTAAATGAAGTATTAAAATTCATTTGATTGTTAAATATGTGCCGATTTTGCGGTGTCTCCGGCGCTGACGACTGAGTCAGCATTTTTGCTGACATAAAATTCTTGCAGTTTCAATTTTTTTGTGTAAAATGTTAGACGTGCTGTGTAATAGTGAATGTTGTTACATAAAAAACTAACTACTCGTGTATAAAGTGTACAACTATTTTATATAATATTACAATTGCGATAAAGAGTGAAGCAGTTAATTTCTCTGATAATGTTGAGGTTAATAATTTGCCTTTTTTAATATAATAAGTAAGTCGGATATCTGACGACTTGAATAATTAAATCTCTTACCACATTAACAATAGTTATTAAAATAATTACAGCAAAACTACAAGCTATTTACAGACTATTATCGCTGTCAAAGTGATTGTTTCTCTTAGAACTTTTTCATGACATATTAAGATGAAAAATTTCAAAATGTCTATTTAGAAACATAACTAATAATAGTTTGAAAAGTGCTGAGTGAACGTTTTATGTAGAATAACTACGTAAATGTATGGAGCGAATGAACAACATGTAGTTTTTGTAACCAGAAAGTTTTAAGATTTTGAAAATAACTGCATTTTTGTCAATTTTAGTTAAAACGCAAATTAATTTCAAATTTCATTAATTTACGTATATATAGTATACGGGTTTCATTATTCAATATTTTTTAAATATACATTTATATTATACAAATGTGAAAGTGATTTTGATTCGATGTTTTTCTGTATCTATGTAAATTTTTCTGGTGTATATAGAAGTGAACTGATTATCATGAAATTTAGTATGTGTGTACTGGTACAGGGACGAAAATAAGAAGCTTTTTATTCTGGATCACGGGATAAACTCTTATGTTACGTAAGACTAGTTACTGCCCGCGACGTCGTCCGCATGGAATAGTTAAAAAAAGTAGGAAAAAATCCTCCGATTTTGAAATTTTCTTCATCAGTGCTCTGCTCATTAGTGGTCTTAGCTTGATGATATATAGCCTATAGCCTTCCTCAATAAATGGCCTATCTAACACTGAAAGATTTTTTCAAATCAAAGGAACAAACTCTGAAGAGTTTATATATTAAGTATAGATATTCCTTTCCATGAAATATATCCATACCTATTATAGGATATACATACTATAATATTTTACTGGTAAATATTTATTTTTATTTATATATTTCGTTTCGTACAGATGAATGTATACAATCATAAAGAAGAGCAAATTTAATTGAAAATAAAATATCTCAAAAACGATTTCACAGATCTTGTGCAAAACAAAGACAGAAATCATAAGGTTTAGATAATTCTGTATGATTTTGTCTTTTCTACTAATATAGATGTAAGTCATAATTGAAAATATCAAATAATGCAATATCTTGAAATGAATAAGTTATTATTAAAATAAATAAATAATAAGTTAAATTAATATATATCATTTACATATTATGTTTTTACATGTATCTATCAATATATTTTATTCAGATATCTCGGTATGCATATATATCTGTTATTATGTATATATGTGTGAAAGTATATACTATTAGTGTTATGGAGCTTAGAAATAAACTAAATTATAAATAAATTAATACAAAATAATGTAACTAATCGCTGCCAGAGGGAAGCGATCACAAGGCTGGCTGCATTGCCACGCTGTATGGTAATGCTGATTCGTTGCGCGAAATACGAACCAGGCTTCTGATCACAGGTGGTAGGTAAAGAGTTTCAGTTTAAAATAAATTAAATCGGAATTTAACCTCAATTGTGTTGTAGTTCACGGATACCAACATTACGAATCGACTAACAATTACAGCGATTTACCTAGATATGTCTAAGTATTCATAATATATGTATAATGTGTATATCTAACTCGATTTCTACTAGTAGATGCTAGACCTTGATAGATAATAGCATCGATAGCATTGAGTTAGACTAAAATTAAAATATCATTAAAGGATAGGTACTCATGTTTCAAAGATAATCGGCATACAGCGTCCCCAGGTTACGAAAATTGTACTCAACATTTTTATTTGGAGTCAAAACACTTTTGGAGTAGATATGAAATATTGTTTCTGGTATTTAAACATTCAAACGACTCATTAAAATGTATCCAATAATAACGATGGTCAGGATTTCGTATTACTTTTGGCCAAAACTGGCCAAAGTCTGGAGACCCTGTCTGTATCATTATATTAAGCAGTAGTTTGTGCTTGGTAAATGAGTGCTTCTGAATACCCAAGCACAAACTAATGCCAATGAAATTATACATAGATGTGACAAACATCGCGTCGCCCGGTTTTGTTATTTGGCTATTGAACTATAAAAAAGCATTCAATCGAAAATACCCCTATCTCAAAAACGACTCAACGGATATTTAAATCAATTTTCTTTAATAATATTATTTTTTCTATACAACCTTTTTTGTTTATAATTTGTCACCATATAATTTTAATAGGTAAAAGGTAACTTTTACGAATTTGGGGGCAAATATCTCTCTACCTGTTGACCTCATTAAAAAGTTATTAAAGAACGTTGCTGTATTTCAAGATTCATAACGGCGATTAGTTACAGGTCATCCCTAATGTTTATTTCTTACGCCATTTAACTACATAATTTTGTAGCGCAATATAGACTACAGCTTCTTGTTAAATTAAATCCATATGCAGCCATTGGTTTCCGGGAAAAATGACTGTGACGAACAAAGCCAGTCAGACAAGCGGACAGAACTAACTAACTCCGACCAAAATGCGTCTTGGCTTCCTAAACGAGAACTCGTCACCCGTCTCTGTTCTGTGCGATTTCTTGCCAGTTATGGGCTTGAAGCTCACATATGTCAGCCTCCATTCTGTTCCACTGGTACTTGGGGCAACCGACCAGACGTCCCAAATGGGCCCTGTTCACGATTCAATCCTCACTCAACCGTTCCACGTGACCGAGCCAGTGGAGGCGGTATGATTTTATCTCTGCTATTACGTTAGGCTCGGCCACGAGATTTCAATTTCAATGTTGGTTCCAAACTCCCAACTAACATCGTCTCTCCTTGTTGGGCCCAAAATCTTTTCCGCAAGATTTTGGGCCTTTCTTGCGGCCACCAACTGCTGGTTCTCTTCATGCGACCAGTCGGACATTAAGTTAAATTTAAGCAGATTGCTATGTCTATCATAGTAGTTTCTCAGAAATTCTGTTACTGGAACAAAGACAGACGGACGGACTAACTGCGTTGGCTCAGCGACCCAAAGTGAGTCTTGGCTTCCGAAATGAGAGCACGCCACTTTCTTCAGTCCTGCACAGTGTTTTGCCAGTTGTGGACTTTAAGTTCAGTCAGATAAGTTTCGATTTTATACTTAGGACATACATCAACAATATCTTTTCTATATCGTCACAGTGGAATGAGAGTAGAAAAAAATGGTATTACCATCCACAGAATTAGTGTTAGTAATATTCAAAAGCTACCAAAGTCTGTTTTATTCCTGCCACGGGTCGTCTGGAAGAGATCGCTTCTTAGGGATAAGACCGCCCATTGTGCGATTACAAAGACTGAGTGACATGCCACGGGCTCGTTATTGGAATTAACAGAATAGGGAAATCAGACAAATCTACAATTGAGAGGATTGTATTCGGCGGTTTTGATGAGATAGTAATAGCGGAGTTAGGCCCCTGGTGACCGACCAACTTGTCACCCCAGTATATTTTTTGACACCCCGATCCTCCTCACTCAAGTCAGTGGAGACGGCGAGCATTGATCTCTCCAATTATGTTTACCGCGGCGGCCGCGAGGTAGAGGCTCCGTTTATGTCATAATAGCTGCGTAACCCTAAAAACCATGTCATCCAACAAATTGCTTTTAATTTGAAAAAATCTAAATTTCGAAATGGTTTTGATTGAGTGAATTTCCAACGGCGCGGCTCTCACCGGCGAGAGTGTATTGCATGTGGTGGGCAACGCACGCGCATGATTACGTGGTCAGTTACGTTATGGGCAGCCCGCTGGTCACGGTAGGCATAATCTATGTTTGACTACTGCCTGTCGTTGCATACTGAATAGGGGTGTCAGACACATGAGTTACAATGAAATCTAACATGATTTACATATAAAAGAACATGCGTTTAAATAACATCTTATCACCTTACTTTTAAAATAGCATAGTTAGAAATAATTTTGATTATAGTCTAATCTCTAAACAATACTGTTTAAATACTGAATATGTAAACTAATAAACCATTATAGTAATATTAATGATCTACATGCAAATTCATATTACGAATTTCGTCGAATTATTGCATCTCACATTACTAATTGACTTATTTTTTCTAATTTCTTTATATTTTATATGTTTGAAACTTAATAGCTATTAAAGCCTTTTTTTCTTCATATTAATTATATTATGATTTTTCAAACTACAAACTTCAATGCATGTACTGTTTTCCTATACGTAATTACTGTATTTGTCATGTTTTTTTTATAAAGCTATGTAACATCTTTGGTATTAGTGCAAGTAAGTGTTGGTAAACTAAGTAAATAAAATAAAATAACATGAAAGCGATACCATGCTCTCGCAGCATATCGGAGTGAAACGGTTAGCCTTCAGATAATAGTGTTTCGTGCGATGAGTGAGAGTTCTAATATTCCATCCCCATGTCTCATTCCTCCTGTCTTATCCCTCCATCCTATCCTGTTTACCTCATCGTAAAGGTTCGAATGCTTTGGCGCGACCCTAGAGTTGCAAACGTCTACAGGCCTATAGGTGACGGCAACCACTTCCCATGAGCTGAGCCGTCTGGCTGCTATATCAAAACATGTAACAATACAATCTAATATTATTTATAAGTAAAAAACATGCGTTAAAATAATAGGTTATCATGTTACTTTTAAAATATCGTACCAATACTTTTTTATTGCATGAGTTCAGTAGACTGGCAGAGGACTCACATGGTGGTTAGTGGTTGCCATCCCTTATGGACATTGCAACACCAGAGGCGTCATGTATGCGCTGCGGCTCTCTTAAAGAGTCTGCAACCTGGCGCTAATGCCGGAACATAACTCACAGTTGTTATGGTGGCCTATTCTAGGCCATTCCGACGGGCAGATATCCTACCTGGCTGTGGGTGGTTTGTCGCCTCCTTACGACACACGGCCGCAGGATTTTTTTTCTTTTTCCGTTCCTGCTAGGAACAAAATACTGTATACCCTTGACAAGGTTCACGCAAACTACCATGATGATCGGTTCAGTTTCATTAACGGCCGTTTAGTACATTTTACGTGAACAAGCATTCATCCTTCTCCACAAACTTTCTCGTTTAGAATATTAATCAAGTAAAGTTTCCCCCGCGGCTAGGCCGCGAATCCAACCTTAGGTAGTGGCTCTATTCTACTTAAATAAAACCTTAATTATAATTTTTTAATAGAAAGAAAGAATATTATTTTGTTTTGGACAAAAAAGTTAGTATAAATAGAAATAAAGACAATAGAAACAAAATGAGTCTTGAACTGGACCCGGTCTCACATAATGCTCAGCAGCCACTAGGACTAGCGTTGTTCTTCCGTCTGGGACCATAACGCGAAGTCACTGTGGACAATACAACACACACAAAAACATATACAGTATAATGTAGTTTAATAAAGGTAAATGAATTCTGAGACTAAAATATAATAAAGCAATAATTTAAATAACACATCATATACAAAATCATTGTAGCAACACATAACGAAACGAATAACATACATCTATAAACTAACCAAATTTAAATGAATAAAAACTTCGTTTAAAAAACCGACTTCAAAAACTAAAATGTATAAAATAACTTATTTCTAAAGCTATTATTATTAATATATATTATCTAAAACATCTTAAAGTCGGTGCTTAGTAATTTTCAAAATATAGTAATTTTTATGTTTTACTTTGCACCGACTTCAAGTTGTTTTAGATAATATATATAATAATAATAGCTTAGAATAAGTTATTTTATAATTTTAGTTTTTTAGTTTTGAAGTCGGTTTTTTAAACGAAGTTTTTATTTTTTTTTATTTTGTAATACTTAATAATTACGCAGGTCCTTGCGGGTAGCACGAAAAGAGTATAGTTTTTTACTCTTACTTTTAGTGTCTAGCTATATATGGGTGGACCTACGAATGGTGCCGCGCTTCTTAAAAAATATAAGTTCCAAGAACCGGGAACAAAAAAATGATCGTAAAATGAAAACTACTGGGCCAAAGTATGTAAAATTTTTAGGGGACTACATGGCAGCTATTCCGCGTCAAAAAAAAAATCACGTAAATCGTATCATAAATCTCAGAGTAATCGGTGTACATATGGAACGGAGTGAAAATTATTTCCATGAAAAATGTTCATAAAATTAAAACTACTGGGCCAAACTATGTAAACTTTTTAGGGGACCAATCGGAAGCTATTCCGCGTCGAAAAAAAAGAATCACGTAAATCGGATCATAAATCACGGAGTAATCGGTCAACATACATAAAAAAGCAACAATAAAAACCCGATGCATTGAGAACCTCCTCCTTTTTTCGAAGTCGGTTAATAAATTCCTAAATTCATATGGTACTTGTGTCATATCTAGATCGAATTGTGCGTTTTGATGAGCATAATCAATTTGTTAAGTTTGATCATAAACAATGAAGTTGAAGGATTCGTAACAGGTGGAGGGATAATATTTTTTTAAGTTTTCGCGACTTGTATACATAATAAAACTACGTTTTAACGGTTTTAAGCGCGGTAATTTATTTGAATTTGGTTTCCGTGGTCACGGACGACGGCCACTGAAAAGGGGCCGAAACGTCGGATAAACCAGAATCAAATAAATTACCGCGCTTAAAACCGTCCGTATTAATCCAACATCTTGATGCTGCAGACCGGAAGATTCATCTGAATGCTGCCGTAGTGTGTTGTTCCATTCCTAGTTATATAGCACATTGCCGTGTGCCTATTGTTACGAGCTACAGGACTCGAATTAAAATAAATGCCGTTGGAACTACTATAAAGTTTATTTGAACAGTATAAACCCGAAAAAAACAAGTACAAAATAAAACTGGATGCAACCAGTTCGTACCGCACGATTCAATGCAATCAACAGGCGCAAAGTCCGTCACTATGTCGCTAATCGAAAGTACTACACGTCTTAATCTGCCCCACCACTCCGATCGGGCATTGTTTTATACTAACTTACAGTACAAAAAACAGAGGACTGGAGTTTCCGAGAAAAAGTACTTAGCACACCTGGTTATCTATTCCTGCGAACGGCCAATAAGTCGAAAACAATAACAATAGGCTATTGTCTAATTGCAAATGTTATACACCAAGTAAACAAAAACAATTCCAAATGCAGAAGGGGCAATAAACCCGATGCGACAATAAACCCAGTGCGCGGCATTTCTTTGTTGGTAAATAGGCGTGCAGGTAGCCCAATACGTAACACTATTTGTCTTCTGCTAGATGTCCAAGAGAGCGTCTGATATAAATAGGAAGGAACTTGTACTTTACAACTCCAAAAAGCAGGCATGCTAAATTAAGCTTGCGACAATGCTTCATCTTCAACATTGAATGTTTATTCAAATAAGGTGTCACACGAGCCCTTAACGCGATTTTAAAGAATATATATAAAACTTTAGTGAAAAATTATCTGATGGTAAAACCGACAGACTGACTCGGGAAGTAACTTTATTTTGTACACTGTAAAGATATAATATGCACATGAGAGGTAGTTGACCTTGGCTTGATTCACCTCAGAAAATCCTTCATGGATTATCACACTTTTTTCGCTTACATTCATAACTTTTAATAACGTACGAGGTCTGATAATGTAATTATCACAAAATATAAAAAGTTCTTTATTTAAAATAAAGATCTTTAAAGGTCAATATGCTGATGTATTTATTAGTTTGTTGACAGCATTGTTATTACTGTAATCTAAAAAGCAGAACCTTGTTGTAGAGGTGTGTATCTTGATACTAGAGAGTAGAATTCTTATATAAAGGCACGTCCATGCATGTCTTTACCAAGAAAAAAATGTTGTAAATTATTATGATATTATATGTAATATCATAATAATTTATTAAGCGGAAATATTCCTTACGTAGGTAGGTATGCCTACCTACGTAAGGAATATTTCCGCTTACCATGGCATGGTAATGAATCTTCAAATTACATATTGAACTTGACCAAGCGACTTCTTGTTTTAACTAAATATTTGTTACACTTATCAAAAGTGTAAGGTTATCTAATTTGCCCAACATACTTGTGAATTGTGACCGTGTTAAGAGAGCCACAGACATATGCCGTCGTGTCAATAAACAAAGTGCTTACCTACACAAACAAGTATTGTAATAAATTAGAGGCATGTAATTCTCAATCGTGTATTGACGTAAGTGCGATTTAACTAAATTTAGCTATCTATATATACATATACTAACAAAAGGGTCTCAACTTTGTCCACGCTTGATTTAAAAATCCCGCGGCATTCCCGAGTATCAAAGAACCGTAGAATTTCAAAAAGAATGTAATCTATGGTTTTAGTGGAAAGTGTCGGAATAAGAATAAGCAGGTGATGTCAGGAGCCTTAAGAACAGACGAGCGTGCATGACAAGAACTATGAATGTCAAAGAAGCAAGTGAGGTGTGTAAGAATAAACCTGTATGGCGCTCTGTTGTTCGTGCCTACCCGCAACGGACCTGGCGTGAAGTTATGTATGTTATGTATGTACGTCGGAATAAGCTAATTTATATGCATTTAAGGAACTACAAACCGTTCCCGGGAATATTAATTCTCGGGATAAAAAATATTATATCTAATATATAAAATTCTCGTGTCACAGTTTCGTTGCCATACTCCTCCGAAACGGCTTGACCGATTCTCATGAAATTTTGTATGCATATTGGGTAGGTCTGAGAATCGGCCAACATCTATTTTTCATCCCCCTAAATGTTAGGGATAGTCCACCCCTAAATTTTTTATTTATTTTTTAGACAAAATTTTTTTTTTATGACACAACATACAAAAATACATACAATCCTCAATTTTCACCCTTCTACGATAAACCCCTATTTTTTACCGGGCAGGACGACGTCTGCCGGGACAGCTAGTATTTTATAACATAAAATTTGCTATCGATCAGTGAAACAGTCATATTGGAATTCGATTTTTTTATCTGGTCCTTGTTTAATCATTCTCGGAAATATCCCAGGATAAAATTTGCGCAGATATTAACTCTAAGAATTTGTTGTGGATCAATGAAAACTGCTTCGACATTGGTACAGTTATTTTTATGTGAATGCCGAAAAAACAGACAAACCGACAAACAGATAAGATCCAAAAAATTGCATCGGCATTGATTATAGAGGTTATATGAATGAAAGTGCATCGTGTTCTCTATCGTTTATATAATCTATTCCAGTTGCATTTTTTTAAAAGCTTTAATGTACGGACACGGTGTGTTCAGAATTTCGTAATATTATACATACATAACTTCATGCCAGGTCCCTTGGGGGGTAGGCACGAACAACAGAGAGCCATTCAGGCTTATTCTTCCACACCTCACTTGCTTCTTTGACATTCATAGCTCTTGTCACGCACGCTCGTCTGTTCTTAAGGCTCCTGACATCACCTTCATCACATCACGTAATATTATAAATATAATATATATAGTAGTATATAGTATAGTCTGTAGTATGTAGATTTTATTAGTATATATTTTCATTTCTTCCTTTTTAATCGTTCTTTAGTTCTAATAATACCAGGCAATAAAAGAAAAAGAGTTTCGAAACCGAAGCGAACTCCACAGAGGCCCGCCACACAGGCTCTGTTGAAACCTAGTGCGGGCAACAGAGCTAACTTTGGACGCTCCTACCCTGTACTCATTATGTAAATAAATTTCATTTCATTTCATACGTGTATAGAAAATAATAGAAATTAATAAATATGTGTGTTCATATTTATTTATTACTTCTGTTCGTCTGTATTTCACGCAACTCGTCCTAAACGGCTGGACCAATTTTAACGTAATTTTTTGTATGAGTTCAAGTGTGACCCACTGAGGGATGTCGAAGGTTTAAAAGTCTTCATTGTCGGGATGTTTTACAAATCGTCGAGATATCGCGACACCATTAATAATAACGGTGATATGTTCAGAAGTATCGGGAAGAATGGCAAACCTAAACTTGACACATCTTCTCAGTCTGTGATCACGGTTATAGAAACGTCGAAATAAGAATCAAATAGAATACAGCTCTTAGAACTGAAGGCCGTTGTTGCCACAAAAGGTGGAAAATTCGACGGTCTCCGTGGTTGAGCGGGCTAAGCCTTTACCGGCTTACCTCGCTGCAACGCAGAGGCTCCGGGTTCGATTCCTGGTACGGTAAATTTCGAAAAACGATTTTTCTCCGTTATTTAGTATGGTCTGGGTGTCTGGGATCAGCCCTAGAATTCGGTTGTATATTACCCATAACACAAGCGTAACTTGCTTAATTTGGGGATATACAGTGTGTGTTTGTGTGCCGATTTTTTTAAATGGTCATTTAAACAACTTTTCGTTGCTTATTACTGAGCCATAGTTTGCCATAGGAAATCATAAATATTCACGATATGAGACGTAACTTGGTTATTTTCGTAGTTTTTCTATAGTTATACATAAAACTATTTAACTCTTTCATTTTTTATTAAAACAGGATAGAAATTTATTTACATCTTTAAAAAGGAGATTTTTTTATTTTGCTTTATTTTATTCACAGTAGAAACTAAAGCATCTAAAAAACGACCATGTATGTAAACCCTTTACGTCGCAAAAATTGGCGTTGGCGTAACTAGAATACTTAAAAATTACAATCTTGTAACTATCTCAAAATGTTAAAAACTATAAAGCGTTTATCTAATCAATTATGTACATACGATATATCGGTAGATAACTCGTAATAGAAGACGCGTATCTTATGAATGAACGCGTCAGGTGTTTCCCCCACCGTCCACCACTTTCACACGGATGCTGTAGAAAGCGAGATTTGTGGCTAACTCAAATAGAACCACAAAACGTACTGGATTTCTGATTATCACATTTTTTGAATTTATTATCTTTTCAGAGATGGCAAACATTTATTTTACATGAGTAATTAGAGATTTTTGTAAATATAAAATACTTGTAAGAAGATTTAAAGTTATAAAATAAGAGAAAATAATAATATACAATGTTTACATAGTACAAAATAAAATCGCATTTTGCATCTGTCTGTCTGTATATCCGCGAACTTCTAAACCGCGCAACGGATTTGAAACGATTTGCACCATCAGGTAAATAATTTTTTACACAAGTAGGTTTTCTATAAGTAAAATAGAGCTACTTCCTAGACCTTAAAACTTTAGTACACATTAAAGAAAATTCAAGCTGTTTATGTGGCTTATCTTGCGTAAACTTCGAAGTGGTATTCCTCAAAAATTATTCAATATTAACCTATAAAATATATCTAGTATATTTAATGTTTATTCCCCTTGTCCAAATTACACATATTTACACACATTAATGATAACCAGTGGTCGCCAGTGGTCGAAATTCGACCATAATAATTAATGTCAAAGACTTCTATAATTTCGCCAAAGCTACACTGTTAATTTGACTTTAACAAAAAATATATAAATGCGTGTGTATGTCAATTAATTTTTAGATTTAGTTTTAATGTATTTTTTATGCATGATTTAAAAAAATAGCATTCTGCACTTCTCTATATAAACTTAAGCGTGGCGAAATTTTATACTCCTTCATCCGCGCAATTTTCGTAAAAAGGGATACAACATTTTTGCTTCACATATTAAGATAGATAGATAACATTTTATTGTACACCATTACAGAAAACTTACGTACTATTAATATAGCTGGGTACAAAGGGCGGTCTTATCGCTAAAAAGCGATCTCTTCCAGACAACCCGTTAATATATATATATATATTAGTCCATGCAGTTATGAGGTACGCTTGCGTCCATTTTAAATTTGCTTTTTTCCTGCTGCTTCTGATTTTATGATTATTTCTATTTACGAGATTTAGTTATTAGATAACGATTTAGGTATCGTCGTCTTCTATATATATGAAAATCAATTACTGTTCGTTAGTCTCGCTAAAACTCGAGAACGGCTTGACTGATCTGGCTAATTTTGCTTTTGAATTATTTGTTGAAGTCCAGGGAAGGTTTAAAAGGTGAGTAAATATAAAAAACAATGCTTGAAATATAGTAAAAACTACAATTTTGCTCTCCCTTAGAAACTATTCGTACCTGTCAAAAATTTGATGTTCGTCCCGTCGTTTAGAAATTTAGAAATCAATTACATTTAAAAGTGAAGTTTAAAAACATGGTTTTGAATGTCAAACGTTTGATGCTCGTTCCGGTTAAGTTTTGACCACATTTTTGACTAAAGTTGATACATTCTGAGATTATCGTTCAGCTTTTTTAATTATTGATTCTGATGCGGTACGAAGTTTGCCGGGTCAGCTAATCTTAAATAAGTAAGATACTGGTTTCGCATCCCTGGTTTACAGTAATTAAATTAAAAAGCTTGTTGATTGATCTAGATTTTAGCTTATGTAAATTAATTCTAAGATGCATTTTTCTTTCCAATTTGAAGCATATAAATGTGAAAGTGGGATTAAAACTCTGCCCGCGACTTCTTTCGTGTATACAGTGATTAAATTACACGAATTATTAAATTATTAATTAAAATATAATTATAAAAAATAAAACTGTGGGATGCACAAGGAGGCTTCAGAAATAGAAGGGGATGTATGGATCAAGTTTTCTCACTCCGCAATATCGTGGAGAAGCAGCTGGCTATGGGCCGGAAGGTTTTCTGCGGTTTTATGGATCTAGAGAAAGCATTTGACAGGGTTGTGCGGAAGGACCTCTGGGACATATTGCCCGGATTAATGGCCAATTGCTGCGTGCTGTGCAGTCCACTTACGAGGACTGTATGGCATGCGTGCGGGTGGACGGCAGCCTGTCGCCCTGGTTTGACGTCAATATTAGCGTCAGGCAGGGCTGCGTGCTGTCGGCTTTGCTGTTCATCTTATACCTGGACGATGTCTCCAAAGATTAAGATTGATGGATGTTGGGGTGAGGATGGATGATCTAGTTGTTAGCAGCTTGCTTTATGCAGATGATGCCGTGCTTTTAGCCGAATCGCCATCAGAACTGCAAACACTAGTCACAATGATGAAAGATGACTGTTAGGCGAGAGGCTTACATTTGAATACGAAGAAAACATAAGTCATGGTGTTTGAAAGAGAACAACCAGAACGAATGCAAGGATAATGGTCGATGATGTTATGTGAACAAGTGAATGAGTTTGTATATCTCGGATGTGCTTTCAGCAGGGATGGAAGGTACACCGCTGATATAGAAAGAAGAGTGAATTTGGGGAATAGTGTGAATGGAGCGTTAGGTAAACTTCTAGGCGCTAAGAACCTCATTCAGAAGGCCCAGCTTGCCATACACAACGCGGTGCTGGTACCTACGCTCACGTATGGAAGCGAGAGTTGGGTATGGAAGAGAAAGCATGAAAGTAGAGTAAACGCGGTCGAGATGCGAGCACTGGGCAAAATCTGGAGTGACGCTCGCGGACCGCGTTTGTAATACCGAAGTAAGAAAGAGAGTAGGTCTGAAAGATAGTTGGTCTGAAAGAGAGTGTCGGGTTGAAGGTAAGGATAGGAATGCTCCGGTGGTTTGGGCATGTGGGAAGAATGAATGATGGAAAAATGACTAAATAGATATACAATGCAAAAGTGGATGGATGCAGAAGTCGCGGAAGGCCACGACACTCCTTCCATGATCAAATTGATTGTGTACTAGCAGAAGGTGATGTCAGGAGCCTTAAAAACAGACGAGCGTGCATGACAAGAGCTATGAATGTCAAAGTAGCAAGTGAGGTGTGTAAGAATAAGTCTAAATGGCGCTCTGTTGTTCGTGCCTACCCCGCAAGGGACCTGGCGTGAAGTTATGTATGTATTAATTAAATTATACAAATTATTAATTAAATTACACGAATTATTAAATTATTAATTAAATTACACGAATTATTAAATAAATTTCACGAATTATCAATTAAATTACAAGAATGTTCCTAGTTTCGTGTGCTTGGCGAGTGATGCATATGGGGTTATATTTTTAGATAACATAATATTGATTGTTTTTTATAGCCGGTTCCTATATCTTACCAACCGTTCATTTGGTTTACAATCGCTTAAATTTGCCATAAGCTCCATAAAAGTAATATTGAAATTCAACCGACTGTAACTTGGTAAGGCAAGTGAATGAGTAGTACCTAAGTATATAGGAAGCCGCCATTAATAATTATACAGGTCCACAAAAAAGTTTGGGTGTGATGGGTCACATTTAAAATGTATAGGACTAAGCTATATTTGTCTATTTGGCAAACGGCATTCTACTCAGTTCCATGACAATTACATATAAATTAAATCTTATACTAATACATAAAGCTGAAGAGTTTATTTGTTTGTTTGATTGAACGTGCTAATCTCAGGTGCCACTGGTCTGATTTGAAAATATTTCAGTGTTAGATAGCCCATTTATCGAAGAAGGCTATAGCCTATATACCATCACGCTAAGACCAATAGGAGCGGAGCACCAACGAAGAATGTTTCAAAATCGGGGGATTTGAAAAACAAATTCCAAATTCGCGGGCACAGCTAGTGTTGTTATATAGATCGTTGACATATATAAAATATAAATAAATTGCTGTTTTAATATTAGTAAATAAATGACTATTGTTATAATGATTGCTTTTAAAATATAATTATGGCGAATGTAAATAAATGAATACTGTAATCGTCAGTAAATAATAATAATCAGTTTATTTTCAGTCAATTAGGTTAGTAAAATCACATACAATAGAAATACTTAAAACTAGTGTTAGTAGAATTTTAAAACCTAGTTTTTTACAATTTTAGTGCTAGCTTTACATTTGCTAGAACAACTATTGAGAATGGACACATCAAACCTGTCAGCCAGGACTTTTAGGATGTTGTTAGAGCTGTCCCGAAACCTGCAGACCAACGAAGCAGCTCGTTTCCTAACAACAGTGTAATAATCGTCAACTCGCAATACAGAACCTGGGCAACCCATCAACATCCTAAAATCCAATAATAATGTCGGTGTCGATAATAAGTGTATAGGGTAGTCTGAAGGAGATCGCCTTTGCAGACAAGACCGCCCATTGTACTTTAATGTATTTGCAATAAAATTATTCATTCATTCATATCTTTAACAATTGAAGTCTATGCGTGAAATGAAAACTTTCAGACAGATATACAAAAATTTTAACGTCTCAGTCGTAGAACTTCATAAAGTCATAGATAATATATATTTTTTAGCTTTGGTAATTTGAATTAAATTTAGTATTGAAGTAGGGGTTCTTTATTTTTTATATTAAATGTACGTAACAAGATCCCTAGATTGAAGCTTAGAAAGTTCTCCAATTTGAATGTATTATGTTGGAAGTAACAGTGATATCCAAGCTCTCGTTACTATTAGACATATACTTGATAGATTGGTGCTTGGCTCGAATGATTTAATCCCAAAAAAAATATACCTACCCCAATTTTTTTGAATCTTAAAAGCAAATTTTGAGGACATATTTCCCAATCTGGGACCCTGGTGCGAAATAATATATGGACAGATCTCATCAATCGGGGTGTTTTTTAACTTACTTTGTATTTAACTATTCTACTTGGACGAAGTCCCGGGCAGAAGCTAGTTACGTTTATAAAATCAGCCACTAATACAACAATAGGTAATGCGCGCGTTTGTATCGATAGCTGTTACATTTTTGCGTTTTCAACCCACTTGCGTTTAATCGCAGTGCGTGGTAAGCTAGAAACCCAATTTCACTTAATAACCGGGAAACTGCCTGAAATGAACTTATATCGTGACCACTATTACGTATCGTGTATAAACAAACAGCATTTGTCTCGCACCAACGATTTTGCTGTAATATCGTACGATTTGGCCGAATTTTAATTATTATTGCCAATAAATAGCTGTTATTGCATTAGAATAGACCCCATTTCAGATTACAGCCAAGTAACCGGTCTGTAAAGTAGGCCTTTACGCGTGAAAAGTCATTCAGTGTGTGATCTTTGAATTTTATTGTTTCTATTATATATGGGCTTAGTTTTTATTTAATTACATGAGTTTAGCATTTAGACAGCCCACCGGATGGAAAGCGGTCACCATTGCCTATGGATACGTGCAACACTGAAAATACTACAAATGCGCTGCTGCTCTTTAAAGGGCGACTGAAACCTGGCCACTAATGCCGGAACACAACTCAAGGTTGTTATGGCGGCATATCTAGACTATATAGTTAGCTCTACAGACGGGCAAATAACCTACCACCTGGCTGTGAGTTGTTATGACGCCTCTTACGGCAGTTCGCCTAGCTGCAGGAAATTGTATCCTTTCTCCCTTCCTGTACAGATAAAAGAGACAGCATGCTCTTTTAGAGATTTCAAATAATTCAGTTCAGTGCGGCTTATTTTCCACGTCATATTTTGTACGAATATAATAAAATTTCATAGCTTTTTGGGTAAAAATAAACTTCTATTTTTCAGAGGTGTTTCAACGTGTGTGGGACAATGTCTGCGACGAAATATTTGCACCCTTTCTTGCACGGCCTGAAACCGTTTCCTGAGGGATACGAAGACGAGTTGCAGCAAATTAGAGAATGGTAAGCCCCAACGTCTTGTATTAACATATTTCTTAAATACGTAATTATTGTAGGTTTTTAACTGACCGACCGGTGCGATGAGTGAGTTTCAATGACCCACTTCCATATCCCTTTTACACTACATAAAATAACACAATTAAAAGATTATCGCCTTTCATTAGCGAACATGCCATCTAGTGATCGATCACATAAAACAATTTCCATTGAGGCGATGTGGCGCGTTTAACATCCCCTATTTCTTCCCTTTATTCCATCCCCTATTTCATGCCTTCTAATCCATTCCCTTTATCACGTCCTTCCTTCACATTCGCCCCTGATGTTGCAAATGTCTAAAGGCGATAGTAACCAATTTTCAAGGTGGGCCATCGGTTTGACTGCTAGCTTTTTTTTTAAATTTTGTGGCTCCAATCCCGTAGCACTGATTTTGACCCCGTAGCAATGACAGGGTATGAAGAGGCAGGTGAAAAAAATAAAAAAATAATAGTGAATCTTAAAATTTGGCCGGTAATTTATACTAGGTTTCTGCAAATCTGGAGATAAATGAATATAATATATATGGATTATAATAGAATAGAATATCTATACATGCAAATATAAATCAGATAAAACAAATGGGTATTCGAAATATTTACAAATATTATATAAACTACAAAACTCTACTTAGAATAACCTGATAGAAAATAAATTTTACAAGACTGCTAGCTTCGCAATAAAATAAAGAACGACAAGATTTACACACACATGCGCAGTTGATTAAAAATAATTAAGATCTTCGACTATTGCTTGAATTTAAACATTTTTAAGCGTGTTTAATTACTTTTGTATGTAGTCTGGAAATGAGTTATTCTAGCACTTTTCAAAAAGATTTTAATTGCATTAAATTATAATTACTTCTTAATTAATAAATATGTATTATACTGGTTGAGTGAATATTAATTATGCACACAAAAACATTTAATGATAATATTATTAAATTTAAAGTGAATGTAATTATTTAAATCAATTGTGCCCGTCTGAATTGCCCATCCGTTTTAATATTTAAGTAAGAATACTTCTACCGACGATTAATAGTCCGTCTATTAAAATAATAATAATATGAAAACAGTTACACCACACGTCTGATTCACTTAAAATAACTGAACCTAGATAGATAGATAACACTTTACTGTACACCATTACAGGAAACTTACGAACTAGTATTATTCTAATTGTGTACAAAGGGCGGTCTTATCGCTAAAAAGCGATCTCCTCCAGACAACCCGTGGCAAGAATATTGCTGATTAGGAGTGGCGATGGTGGTATACTAATAATCTAAGCCTGAAATTTTTCATCAGTGATTAGACTTCTCGGTGCCTTTTTAATGTTTTTTTTTATATTTGCATGTTACTTTAAGATATATCTTATCCGTGAAAACCAGTCATTGGATTTCTTGTATTAATTTTAGATATCTAACCAAATGTTTTAGCTGTAGGTTTTCCATAAATAAAATACATAAGTATTGTACGATATATTTACATTTTAATAATAAACATATTACTAAACCTACTACACTCACAAATAACAAACCGTGCAGGAAAGGAGAAAGAATACAATTTCCTGAGGCCAGGCGGCCTGTCGTAAGAGGCGACTAAATAACCTAAATAACAGCCAGGTGGTAGGTAGGTCTCTCTTTGACTACCACCCTCAGTCTAGAGTATAATAATACGAGTATATACAATGACTATGGCTGCCGGGCAGAGTAACGGAGAAACATTAACCAACTAGCTATGCCGGCGACGTCGTTCGCGAGGAATTTGTTTTCAAAACCCTCCCCCGATTTTGAAACATTTTTCATTGCTGCTCCGCTCCTATTGGTCTTAGCGTGATGATATATAGCCTATAGCTTTCCTCGCTAAATGGGCTATTCAACACTGAAAGAGTTATTCAAATCAGGCCAGTAGTTTCTGAGATTAGCGCGTTTAAACAAACAAACAAACACTATAGTCATACAGATAGAGTTGGAAATATTTTGAAGTTAATAGTTCAAATGTCGTGTTTTAAAGCTTATTTATTTATATAAAATTTTGAAATGTGACGTCACGAAACTTAGGATCCCTCCCACCCCCTCCCTCCCTCACATAATGTCACACTTCGTCAACCGGGATCTCTTAACCTGTAACGTAAATTATGGATGGCCCTTTACTATCGGTTTTTTCATATTAGCTTCATAGAAGTATTGCTAAATTTCAAGCGATGTTAAGAGAAAGTGATTGCTGGGTCATAAATCTTACTATACTATGAATAGTTAGATATACCAGCCATCAGTTTATTTTATCTCAGTAAGTACATAAAAAGTTATTATCCATCGAACTGTAGCAATACAAAAAAAGTCACATTGTTCATGTTTCGTTTTCAAATTATAGCAGCGATATTTAACTTATTCACCAATAATATTTCTTTAAACTCGTTACCATGTTTTTCTTCCTGATTTAAAAACTATATATAACTATATCCTTTTACAAAATACGCAAAACCTTACGGAAAATTTCGATTCATAATATTCACTCCGTCATTAGGTTTCAATGTTACCCTTCACAAAGGACTAAAAATAAACATCTTTGTTGTAAGAAATCTCAATATACAAGTTATAATGAGATACATTTAGTTACAATCAGAATACAGAAATAAAACGGGAAAATGGGTGTCAGACGGCTTACTTCCAAAAAGACGCCTTTCGGCGTGCGCATTCGTCCGATCGTCCCGAAAATTCAATAAAAGTTTAAAAGAAGAAGAAAGGACAAAGTAATATTTTAATAATAGAAATACAACAACAATGTTTATATAAAACAGAAATAAAGCAAACGTTGCAAGTTTCGTTTAGGTTAACTGGTAATAAGAAAAAATCTCTGACACACAAAGTTTACAAAAGTTCCAAAAACTCCAGTGAAGCGATGTTAAACCAACGTGAGAGATGCTATACGGGAATCGATTGAACTATATTTTGTTATTGGACTGGACTTAATGTTGTTGGTCCGAAGACACAACAACTTTATCGGGGTTTTCGGGGGGAATTTGCCGGGAGCTCCTTAGGGGGTTGATGATGATGCCCACCATAGGGCGACACAATGAACTAATTGAGAACGGGCGACGTGTAATATGAAGCCCGAGGGGAAGGATCCCGGCGGACCGGGATCGGCGGTTCGCAGCGGCACGGCTGGGAATGAAGAAACGGTGAAAGAAACTTTCTAGCAACACGCCTAGTCTATGCTGTAGGCGGGCTATGTCTCCTGGCGTCCCTCGCGAAGACATGGAGAGATCGTGATTGGCGGCGTCCGGGACGCCGTCGTTTGTGTCTGTCTGTCGGTGCCTGCCAGCCTGCCGTCCTAACGTGCTTGCTATTTTAAATGAAAATAATAATAATTCTTAGAATGAAAAGACATGTTATAACATTGTCTGTTTTGTTGAAAATTTGATATTAAACAATGATCCTATTTTTGTCTAAATGGCCACATAGCCCGAATAAGATGGAGAATATATTTTTTTTATTAAAATGCATGCGGAATATGTGTAAAGAGCTACTAGTATAAACAACACGAACCAAGCAGCTAAAGTTACACGAAGCGTGAACGGTTATTGGGTTAACACCCGCTCGTCGCAACTGGGTTGGCTAATTAAGCTTTCATAGTCGGTTTAGTTGAAAATTTGAGGCTGGGTAATGCTTCGTGATTTTTCAGACCATATGCATGTCTAAGCATTTTTTAAATTGCATACAAATATATATTTTTTGAAGTGAAACTTCTATATAAACGGGGGTCTTAGGATTTTTCTGTCACGAAAAAGCGTTACGGCCGCGTAGAAGAACGGCATAAATTTGGATTAGACGTGTTGAGAGGCGGCATAATTTTAAAGATTACGGATGCGTTTTTTGGTTCCGGGTCGAATTCAGCTATTTTGTTTGATAAAATAAAATATGTTATGTACCTAACCTAACCAAATCATAATTAGCAGTAAACCTGCGGAAAATCGAAATGTGTGCTGGGACACATAGTAGAAGTGAAACTTCAACGGACAAGTGGAAAAACGAATCGCAACCAAATTTTAACTTGAAGTTTTATGGGTGGATTGTTAATGTATTTGTCCAATTTTAAAAACCTGCCTGTAAATTTTTAAATACAATTTTGTTGTGATTAGTTTTGCCACTTGTCCGTTGCCATTCGTTATTCCACTTGTAGTTTTTCTAACAAATGAAATTTCATATATTCGTCTATAGTGGGTTGCCCCAATTTTGATACTTTACTTTATAAAAAAAAAAATACATAGCCAAATAATAAAAAGTGCAAAAAAGAGTTGTCTGTGGAGTCAGGTGGTTGCCAAGACGACTAGGAAAAAACGTGTGTTGCCGTAAGCATTGGCAGCCATCCGACTACAGGATTTTTTTTTATTTAAAGGCTAATATGTACATACACAGAAAATTCTGAATCCTAAACTAGGTAAGACTGTAAAATATTAGGATTCAGATGAAATTATATTTATATTATTTTATTTATTTAGATATTTATTTGTATAGATAGGTGTTTCTGTTACTAGTCAAGTACACGCGTTTCGTATTATAGTATAAGTGTTTTTGTCGTTTGGTTATGAAATCAGTGCGTACTCAGTTTGTCAATCGTGTTCGTGGAACTGCTAACAATCTGTCGATAATTCTATTGTTGAAATCGTTCTAAAGATCCCTGAACTTGTAGTTTTTGTACGTATCGTAAGTATTAAGTAATTTGTAGGGTTTTTGGGGTCGGAATATAATATTTAATTTGATGCTGTTGTTGGTTTAGAAGCCAAATGAAAAAACGGACAGTACCTACCTTTAAAAATCTCTTCACTACGCGTGCAGTGCCCATGGACATTTTCTTAGTAATAATATTTTTTAGTAAATTCAGGTTAAGTTTAAATTACTTATTTGTCTTTTTAGATTCGATTGTAATATTAATGGGGTATTTTTAAATACAAAATATAAATGTTGTACTTAAAAATATATTTATATTTCATAAGAAAAAAAACACGTGCAAAAAAAACATGGCTCATTATTTTTATACGCTACAGAAGTTTTATGTCATTTAATCAAACTACGTTTTAACGGTTTTAAGCGCGGTAATTTATTTTATTAGGAGCAGCATAAAAACACGGGTAAAAGAACACATTGCTGACATGAAACACACAAGGTCTACGAAGTCTGCGATCAGTGAACACACGCTGGATAAACCCAACCATTACATCAGATTCGATAACCCACAAATCCTCGCGAAAGAGAATCGTTTCATACCAAGAATGATGCGTGAGGCTATTTAAATCAAAAAACACCCAAATTTCAATAGAGAAGATGGTTGGCAAGTACCACCTGTTTGGGATCCAATCATCAAAACTATTAAGACTCAAACCCAGCAAAAACCAACTGCCAGACCTCAAGACACTGTGAGCTCTTTCTGCGTGCAACGAAACAAACCAACTTGACTAATAATTTCTTTTATTTTTTCCTTCCACTCATTTTAATATTATATAAAAAATTTAGAACTAGGCATGTTTGCTGAAGAGTTTCTTGCGCCGCTTCTTCTCTTCAAGCCACAACATGTTGTGAAGCGGTGGTAAATTAGATTAGGCTCCCATAGAGTAAATAATATCCATAAACAAAATTAAAACTAAATAATTAAAATGAACATGTTTGCGGTAGGCTGAATAAAAACTTTGACAATTCACGTTTGACAAATGTCATCTTTGTCTTCCGTGACCACGGCAACTGAAAAGCGGCCGAAACGTCGGATAAACCTAAATAAAATAAATTACCGCGCTTAAACCGTTAAAACGTAGCTTTATTATGTGTACAAGTCGCGAAAACTTAAGAAAATATTTTATGTCACTGTTAAATCGATGATGTGCTCGAGGATCAAGCTCGCTCACCTTGAAGTTACGTTTTGCCACGTAACTTAAAGATAGATAATTAAAAAAAATTGAACCGTAATTAATGTTCAAAAGTTTTTATGCCAAGTTCTGATGAAGACCATTTTTTGAAGGTCAAATGATGTTTTTGCTTTTGAAATATTATATTTTTAAGGAGAAGCCGCAGGAAAATTGTAACAACTATCATGTTCATAAATTAAAAAAATAACACTATTTCTTTTATGTTATGTTAGCTGCAATGCATGAATTCTGAAAAAACTTATATGGACTTAAAAAAAATATATATTATCGGAATATTATTTTTATTTTTTTTGACGGGGGCGGGGGGATGCTTTTCGGACACTACCGGGTCCTTTACTAGGGATTAGACCAAAGCGACGAGAGGTGACACCACGAATGGGCACCAGATTCCAATCGCTGGCTTGTGTGGAGACTCGAAAATTCAACACTCCACTAAAACCACCCTCCTCCCATGTGCCCCGCGCTTATGGCAGGAAAGCGTGAGACGTAGAACGTAGTTACGCACATCGCTAGGATCAGCATCAGTGCTTGATAATATAATTAGTCTTTAGACTATACATCCGTCAACATATTATAATTCAAAAGTCAATCTAATTTACACTTTAAATCACTATGAAGTTTAAAATTCAATGTCCTGTTACGCACAATTTCCTTTACTTTGATCTATGTATAAAAGAATATCTGCCTTAAATATATAGAGATAGAGCTAAAATAAGTTTATTAAAATTGAAAATTAATACTAACGGGTAAAGCGAAATGTGTTTTATTTCAAATTAGCAAGGTTGAATTTTATGTGTTCATCTCTTTTTAGTGTCCTTTTTCGATTCATCATTTCCAAATCATAATGATTCTAAAGAAGTTTCACTTCTAAAATATTAGAAATTGCGAAATAGTGTACATACATACATACATGCATAACTTCACGCCAGGTCCCTTGTAGGGTAGGCACGACACAACAGAACGCTATTCAGGTTTATTCTTAACACCTCACTTGTTTCTTTGACATTCATAGCTCTTGTCATGCACGCTCGTCTGTTCTTAAGGCTCCTGACACCTTCTGCTAGATGGTGTACATACAGTAGGAAAATATAATATTTTTCTAAATTATAGGCATGCCTCAAAAAAGTTCTTTTTCTAAACTTAGCTAAAAAGATTTGAATAAAATAATATTATAAAATAATATGTTTTAGTAAAAGTGAATTTTGTCGATACAGGCTTGGATTTTCTTTATTTAGGATGAAAAGCCAGCCCCATTTGCCGTACGTGTCAGACGAGTACTTATATTTGTTTCTTCACTCCAACTACTTCAAAGTGAAAGAGACGAAGGATACCATAGAAAACTATTTCACACTACGCGCGAACACACCAGATTTATTCACCAACCGTGATCCACTTGCCCCGAAGAACAAACAAATTTGGATATCACGTGAGTTTGTAAATTTTAATTAGGTATAAGGGCAAAGCTCGTTAAAGCCAACCGGTACTGGACCGGTAGCAGATCTCCTCGGAGGCCGTTGTCACGCGGAAGGCGAGTGAAATACTCGGCGAAAACCTGTTGCAAGATTCACGTATGCGTATCTGTGAAGGGACGGAGAAAGAATACAATTTTCTGCGACCGGGCGGCATGTCGTCAGAGGCGACAAAACAACCATAGCCAGGTGGTATTTGCCCGACTGGATGGCTACCACCCCTGGACTAAAGTATGTCGCCATAACAACCTTCAGTTGTGTTCCGGCATTGTGACCTAGTGTCGGAATAAGCAACCACGAACAGGTCCCGGGAAAATTCCCGGGGGATTCCCGGGATAATAAACACATTATATTAAATTTGCTACCAATCACTGAGAGATCCACACTGGAGTTCTTTTCAATCTGGCCATTTTAAACCATTTCCAGAAAAAAACCCGGGATATAAAGTAGCGCAGATTTTACGTCTGATTAGCTGTCGAACGAACGAAAAAGACAAGAAAACTAAAAAAAATGCATCGTGTTCTCCATTGTTTATATAGTTTATTCCAGTTGTGTTTTTTTAAATAGCTTTAATCTACAGACGCAGCATTTTTATAATTTTATAATATTATAGACAAGTGATTTCGATAACACTTGGATAACATGGCTATTATAAATGTGCAGAGACGACGGTAATCACTATCCTCTAGGTGGATGTGACGAGATTTAGATAGGTATAGTTATACAAAGAAATAAATAAGTTTTATGTCGTATACATAGTATGGTTTGACGTCTTATAGGCCGACGAGATGTTTGACCTCGTAAAGGATTATACTAGTCGTAAGTATAAAGCGTATCAAATAGGGGGGGGGGGAACGCGGATTCCTAAATGCAAACTTATGACCCTTGCGAGTCTTAATACTAAATTAATAATTAAATATTAAACACTTTAGTTCTTCACTTAACACACATGTATTAAGACATATAAAAATCTCACCAGGCAATCTTATTAGGCCAAAGGTATCAGACAATCGTTAAGGTGGTGACAACTATCTGTGCAGGAACGGAGAAAGAGTATAATTTCCTGCGGCCGGGCGGCCTATCGTAAGAGGCGACTAAACAACCCACAGCCAGGTGGTAGGGTATTTGCCCGACTGGATGGCTACTACTCCTGGTCTAAAGTATGCCGCCACAATAACCTTGAGTTGTGTTCCGGCATTAGTGACCAGGTTCCAGTCTCCCTTAAGAGAGCAGCAGCGCATTTGTAGCACCTTTGGTGTGCAAATGTCCATAGGCGATGGTAACCGTTTTCCATCAAGTGGGCCCTCTGCCTGTCTGCTGAACTCCTACAATAAAAAAAACTATTATAAGTACCACGTTATAAAGAAAAGTGTAATATAAGTGATGTTCACCATATTTTGCAAACTAGCAAGTGACTTGCTGATTGCATGACGATGATGGAGTTTGTAATTATGGATACATTTGTATGAATTAAAATAGGTTTTATTACTTTTCAGACAAATGGTGGCTCTTCCAAACAAGACAGAGGAAGGCTATCACGTCCTATTATACCGACTATCAGAATTTGACTATAGCAAACTAAATTTCGCGGATGCAGTTCGTGTTTTCTGCATGTTCAATGACGTGAAACTCTCTGAGGATCGGATATCGGAAGGTTACGTTGTCATCTTTGACATGAAAGGCTGCAGTCTTGGTCATTTGACCAGGGTAACCTTGCCAGCTCTTAGGGCCTTTATGCATTATATTCAGGTATGTACCTTGGTTTCATATTTTATTGCTCCACTTATCTATCGCGTTACACGTATATCTATAAGTTGATTTGTAAGCACTTCTTAAAAGACCCTTCGAGCTTGTCCTCACTTCTAACATTGTCAGGGACCATATTATTATTACCTATAGATTTTTTTAGAATTATGTACGTGTTTTTTTCTAATTCTCTTAACAACTACTCTTGGGAATTTTTGGATTGATCTTGATTTTATTTATAAATTCTATTAATTAATTAAGCATATTGGAATATATTTAACATAATATATCTATCTACCTATACTTAGCTATCATACCATTAAATTGAAAATGACAATATTTATTTTTCCGAAAACACATGCACAATTTGTTAACAGTTGGTGGAATATTCTTTTAAGCAAAATTTATTTTTAGCAGAAGATCCCACTCTTCCATACCTTAAATATTTTGTATTTGTAAATATCGAAAATATTTTCACGCTATACATGACATAAAATTGATATTAAAAATTATCTTATTATAAATTTTGTAATTGAAAATTGAATTGAAAATAAAGTTAGTGTACTTAATGTTCATTAAGTACAAACATAATAAACATATCAAAATATTATTATTACTATTACATTATTATATTGTATTGTTAGAATAATTGTTACTGCGCTTAAATGTTTTCATTAAGCACAGAACATAATATCATAATAGTATTTAATCAAAAGAAAATAATAAATAATACGTGAGTTTGTATGTATGTGTGTGTGTGTATGTGTGTGTGTGTGTATGTGTGTATGTATGTATGTGTGTTAAATTAAATGGAAGGTTCAATATCACAATCTCAAGATATAATATTATACAATCAGCTTTTAAAAGTCCCTGTTGGGTTCTTGTTCAGTTTCCCATTTCAAAGCGTTTGTCAGGTTTCACGATGTTTTTCGTTTTCGTCAGCACGTGGTAATTTTAATTATTAAGCGTTACTTGCCCTCCGGCTGGTATTTAGACTCATGTCCTTTGTTTTTAATGTATATTATTGTACAAAAAAAATATTGTTTATATTTTTTTCATGTGAACCACATTCATTATAGTAACAATTATTTGCGTAAGGTGTAAAATGAAATAAAAAAGGTTCATGTATATAATTGTGATGTATAATTAATAAATCTATTTATGTTCCAGAATGCACATCCCTGTCGACTGAAGAAGATCCATGTGGTACATACCGTATCATTTATCAACCAAGTCATGTGCCTTGTTAAACCACTAATCCATTCAAATTTGCTCAATCTTGTCAACTTCTCTTCTGAGGGTCCAGAGTCTGTGGTCGACAAGAAACTTCTTCCAGAAGATTTCGGAGGCCCTTTAGCCCCAGTGAAGCAATTACACGAAGAACAAAGAAAGAACTTGGAACAAAATTATAAGATTGGTTGATTGAGGCGGAAATTTTTAAAGCGGATGAAAAGAAGAGAATTAAGAAACCAAGTAGAGGAATGTTTGCTAGTTTTACCAGCAGTTTTAAGAGTCTAGATATTGATTGATTCATATAATGCTTTATAGTATTGATAACGCACGTGGGACCTGATGTTTCATTCTTCACTTTTGTTAACTAATATTTCTTGGTCCTTATCTTTAAAGATCCAGCTTCATTTAAATGTACTGGATATTAATTTGTGAGTTTAGCATATTGAAAATACTTTAGGTGCTATCCAATATCTATTTAATATGTCTCCGAAATATATGTCTGTGTAACTGCGCTATCAACGACTTTTTATGTAATATCCGTTACTGCACACTTTCCTGTACCTAGTTTAAAATGGAATATATTAATATTTATAGCTTTAAAGTCTTAATTCGCACAAGTATTGAGAAATTGTTTTTACTTTAAGTATAAACAAGTTTGTCAAATATTATATACAAACTATTAGACGATCGGGTTGATAAATTTACAACGCGCGAAATGGAAAACATTGAAAGAGCTGATTCCAACATCTACGATTCAGCTGTTTCAGAGTTAATAAAAATGTCACTGTAATGAGCAAAAATCTACTTTCTCTCGGTTATAATTAAAAATATTTAATTTGAAACATGTTCTACTTCGTCATACTTAGTAACTTTATGGCAAGTTATTTACTCTGTAGCTACAAACTGCACTGAGTTGATTGTTTTGTAATATTCTGAATTCTACAGCAGCGAGGATATTTAATTTTGGCCGCGTTATCATAAATAGACAATTAAGGAGCAGAAAGTCGGAATTAAGTGAAATATTTTTTATCATCTTACTATCTTCCTAGTCTAAGAGAACTGGTACAAACTGATAACGTCATAAGTTTGTACCAGTAAACGGAGTCAACGAATGAATTGTTGTTTAATACTAATTGAAATTATTGCTATCATTATTATTTTATAAAGTAAGATGATAAGATATTATTTTAATGGATATTCTTTGACATGCAAACAATGTAGGATTTATTATAAGACGTGTCCACATCCCTTTTGTTTAAAAATTGTATTAACATATGAAATTTTGCTTATGTTAAATATATTATAGTGCGAACGTTTTAGTTAGTTTTACCAAAATATTTTGTAAACAGATTTATTATATATAATTTTATTCCAAATATTTTAGATTAAGATAAAAATGCTAAGCAATTCTACTTATATACTTAAGAATAAATAAAAATAGGGGGATCTCAGGGACATTCCTTCAATTAGATTTAGTTGGGTGCTGCGAACTTATTAAAATTGAAGGCTGCGTCAAAGTTAGTTAAGTAACATTGATCTCTTGCGATCTTAAAGTTGTTGAAATTTAGTGTCGGCCTGCCAACGTAATCCTCAACTTTCTTGTAATGCACTAAATATTATTATTTTTACTAAATCACTCCAAATTGCGCTCACTGGTCGTACGTAATACACAAAAAAGCGGAAGCATTTTAAACCACAAAATGCAAATTTTCCGTCGGAGCCGGAAATGTTTCTGAGATTCCAGACGAACAATCATACTACTTTATTAATAAAACTAGAAATAAAATGCAATATTATGCATTATTCTTGAGTTTTCGCGACTTGATAAATTACGCGCTTAAAACCGTTTAAACATAGTTTCATTAAATAAAATACATACATTCAAACGTAAAGCAAAAACTTTGTACCCCTTTTTACGAAATTTATAGTTTTTATAGGGAGAAACGACGAATGCTAATATTTTTTTTAATTGTACGTAAAAAATACATTTAATCAAGAAAAAAACAGAACACACACTACCATGTCTTTGACATACACACGCATATATACTATTTTGTTTATTGTTCAAGTCAAATTACCGTATACCCTTGTCGAAATCTGTGATTATAGAAGTATTGTCATTGACGTTAATTATTATGGTAGAATTTCGACCATGGGTGACCACGAGTTTTGTTAAATATATTTCTTTTATAATTACCAATAAGCCACACTCATATTCAATTAGAATTGACTTTCATTTATTATAATATTTTTTTAATGAGTTACAACACTTCTGTTTCTTTACGTGTCCATATATAGATAGGGGAAACTATACCAATGTTTGCACTAGACTTTCACGCTGTGATTGGCACCTTATTAATTAGTTCAATATAGAACTCTTACTATTTTTTTTTTATTCATACAGTAATAGAACGACGTATTGCTACATAATAAAGAATATTTAGATCCCTTTCTTAAGTTTACACGACTCGTAAACATAACTAAAACAACGTATAAAGAAAAATCATATAAATATCTCGTTTAAAACTGTTAAAACGCAGTTAAATATATATTTATTATTTTCTATTTTTATATAATTTATTCTTAAACTATAGTGACATGGTAACAAAAAGAGTACAATTGGCAGTGTTATCGCTATGAATGATTTCTTCTAGCCAACCTTTGGATGGAAAATCACATTTTCACAGAACAAATATGTAAATATTGCGTGTGGAAACTAATTATATCAGTAATTAGTGTTTATAGCATAAATATATAGAGTATATGATTTTATTACATAACTTATAATGTTGATAAAAAAACTAAGTAAATAATAATTATATAAACATACATACATACATAACTTCACGCCAGGTCCCTTGTGTGTTCGTGCCTACCAACAACAGAGCGCCACACAGGCCCATTCTTACACACCTCACTTGCTTCTTTGACATTCATAGCTCGTCATGCACGCTCGTCTATTCTTTAGGCTCCTGACATCACCTTCTGCTAACACATGATCAATTTGATCATGGAAGGTGTGTCGTGGCCTTCCGCGACTTTTGCATCCATCCACTTTTGCATTGTATATCTGTTTAGTCATTGTTTCATCATACATTCTTTCCACATGCCCGAACCACCGGAGCATTCCTTTCCTTACCTTCACCCCGACACTCTCTTTCAGACCAACTCTCTTTCTCACTTCGGTATTATAAACATATAAATACATTTTAATATTTTGAATAAATTAATAAGCTGCCAATTGTATCCTTTTTTTAACCATGGCTATGACACCTTTGGCATTGATTTTGCCAATTTCAAAGTAAGAAAATACAGGTGCTTTATTTAATGCAAATCAGCTAGTTTATCCTATTTGCTAACTTTTAAAATTTAAAAGGTTTATTCCAATGTTTGTTGTGTTATTAAAATAAACATTGAATTTCAGTTTGATCAGTTACGATCTTATTCGTTTACGGTAGTGAAGGTTTATTTGTGGTTTATAAAGAGACCTTCAAAGTTACTCTAACTCAATATGTATAAGATCTCCATCTAATCGAAGCAGATGTTCCTAGGATACTCTACAGTTTTATACATAAGTTAGCTATACGGTATTCAGGGTTGTATAATAAAGTCATGTGATCTTAAATGCTAATGTATTATTATTCACATATAATGTGTTTTTTTTTATATAAAACATGATTTTTTATATTAATTTGTAAATATATCTGCATAAGCCTAGGTTGAATAGACGTATGAAATTAAGCAGAACATCGGCCTTACTTATAATAATCTCGTTAAGATTAGGCATTAGGCGATTAGGCATCTCTTAAGTAAGAGAATCAGAATCAGACTCTAATGCATTAATATCATTTTTTTTCACTTATAAACGTGTATTACCTGTTGTTTACCTTAGAGGAGCACAGATGAACGAAATTTGAATGATTAACATAAGTTGTACCCAAAATATTCGGCTAGAGAGGAGTTTATGGGTAAGATTTTCAGTTAATCAGTTGCTGAGCAGTTTCTTTAAATTTAAGAAACGATCATATTATGTAAGGCCCTAATAGATTAATAGCATAGACGTGACTGTGTTTATTAAGAGAATACCGAAATCCAGAAGACTTACGTTTGGGGCGATAGTGTCCGGCGATTTTGATGAGGTAGTAATAGCAGAAGTGGGCTTCAATTTAGCAGGATAGTACAATCAAGTACCTTGTATGACATTTTTTAAACTGAAAGCAAGTGTGTTTCATGCTTTATGGATTGTAATACTTATACTTCTTGCAATTCATGAAGGCAAGTGTGCTTTACTTGTGGTAAACACGTACCTATGTGTGCGTGAGACCAAAAGTTGATCTTTCCGTTAATCAGACACGCACACTATCGCAATGAACATGTACACGGTCAACCACGAGTAAAGCCTGCTCGCGTTCCTAAATAGCAGTACCTGCTACAGTTGAGATTTATATTTTATTAAGAGTGCAATGTTGCTATGACTACACTTGCTTATATTTTACATAGAATGCCATCTCACTCACTTAAACTCTCAAGTCCAGGACATCTGGGAACTACCATGTTTACTAGATCTAGAGCCTAATTCTGCTAATTACATATTGCTATCTGGTCAAAATCGCCAAACACTATCAATCCAATAGTATGGTTTTCAGATTTTGGTATTCTGTTAATTCTAATAGCGTGCCCGCGATATGCTACTCTATCTTTGTAAATATTTACTGGCGAAAATTTGTGAAATGCATGTTCGAAATATTTGGTAGATTTTTATATTCATTTCGGCTTACGTCATTTCTGATAGCGGTTGTATCATTTTTATACTATTATTTTGTAGCGAGGCCCTCGAGCAGATATTGTGGATTTAGCAGAATACGATTTTTTTACACTATTGCAATGGAATCGTTTTTGAATGTCTTCGCAACACTCAAATATTGACCTAGTAGAATTGGGCCCCCTTTTACTATGACGTTCAATTCCAATTAATTTGATTGATGACTTATCAGCTCTACATCGCGTGATTCCGAAGCAGCAGCATAGCAGCAGATCTATAGATAAAGAAGCATGAAAGAGATCATAGTACAGGTTTTAAGACATACTCTGTAGTGTAGAAACAACGTCTTCAATTATATAGTAGTAATATCCCAATTATTATCAATAAATCATATTAGTTAAAACATTTAGAATACAAACAAATGTAACATACCAACCCGTTATATTTGTAAATATATTTTTATATTTTGTACATAAATAAATAAAATATTTTACATAAAAATTGTTCATCACTTTCATCTTACTCATTATTTGTGATTGTTTATTATGCGAGAAATTAACTGTTATCTACTTATCTAATATCATCAAATACAGATAATATTATCAGTAAAGCTTTTTAATTAAATAACAGTATCACGTTATAAATTGACTGAACCATATGAAATAATATACCTTTCAAAATATTCTCAGATATTAGTTGCATACTAAAATATTCTAATATTAAGTGTATCTTTGCTATATTTATAAAGAGTATGGAAAAGTAACTTTGACTACGTGAAGTGAATATTTAAAGACAAATAACATTAAAACAAGAGTTAAAATGAAACTCTGTTTTCCATACCCAAAGCTTATTTATAACATTTTTATAAATTTCTTGACTAACGTTCTGTCTTTTCTTTCGTGTAAAGATTCAAGTGATGATACATCGGAATTTGAAACCGTAAGAAGTTCATGGAAATGGAAATTCCATAAAGTTGTAAAACTGAAGTCGGTGTGTGTTCAAACTGATTTCGAAAATGATAAAATTTCAAACCCTGAAGATCATAACGGTGGCGATACAGTAAAAAATGCAGATGATAGGGTTTCATGTGTTAAGGATACAAGAGAAATATTTTTAAAAGTAACAGTCGGTGGGTACAGTGAAGAGACTATGGTAAGTGATAGATGGATATATATGGTTGACCTAAAAACGGTTAAAGAAATAAAAAGATCATAAAAAAGATATCATCTAATGAATGTTAAGAAACTGAAGGCTAGAATTAGATAGATTAGGCGTTTAAACGTGTTTGACATTTTATGAAGTTTTTTCTCAACCTGATTTTGTAGTTAAAGAAATAACTTTTAGTTTAGATACGTCATTGAAAGTGCGGCAATAAAATCCCTCTTTTTGGCTCGGGTTTAAATGTTAATAAAGCTTTCCACTGTGATATTGATGAAATGCTAGATAACGTTGATATGAATTCATCTATAGTTCCAAAAGACAATCTATTTTTCTATTCTATCCTTATTTTCATTCATTCTTGAAACTAATTTCGGCGATTGGTTCACTGAACCAAAAATACGGATCAATGTTCGACTTGGTAGGTATGCTTGCAGTGAAATTGCCCCAAGATCGAGCCAAGTAAAGATGCTTGCCAAGTTTTGCAACTGGTTTTATTATATTAATTTTCTTATTGCTTTCCATTTACTTTTGAATATGTTCCGAGAGCTATCTAAATAATTGATTTTAAATGATGATAATGATGGAATGATGCTGTTTCATAATGTGAATATAATTCATCTGCATTATAAAAATAAATATTAATACGTTCACTGTGAAACAAGGGTCTAAGTCGCCCCGAACGTGTCTCACTTGCGGTGCGGCTAAGGAAAACATAGACTTCTTTTCTGTTGTGCGTAGGGCGTAAATTCAATTTGCTTCAGTGTGGAATAAGATGATTAGAAATCTAAGATGTGCTATGAAACAGATTTCCGTGGTATACCTACCTTAAGCGTATTTACTTGACATACTACCGCACAACACAAAACAAAAATCCATAAACAATTTTATATATAGACAAAAAAGGATTTTAGTTCGGAAACGTGACGGGGCTTAATAAGCCTCATGCCGCTACAAAGGTAATTTAAATACAAGGTCTAAAACGCCCCGTATCGCAGGAATGGAAGTACATATAAATCAGTGCCATTGTGAATTTGTTAAAAGAGTATATTGCACATATCGCCGCTTTTGCTTATCAGATTAAATTACAACAATTATGAATTACAAGTATTACTTAAGTGATGAGCGGCTAATGATCTCGTGTATGACTTTGGTGTGTTGATGGGGATGACGGGTGGCGGTTAGTGGCCAGTGGTGGGCCATTGAGTGCGGTGGCGGGAGCGACGAGCGCGGCGGCGCGAGGACGACGTGACGTCACGGGGCGCCGCGCCTCGCGCACGCGCTCCCCTATCGAGCGGCATGTGCCCTTCGCAGCCGGCCGAACGCTCCGCCCGAGCCGTTCGCACTTTTTTATTTTCCCACCGAACGTAGTGACCGTTCTGACATCCCGATTTCCACACAAAAGCGCGATAGTACCGCGAGATTGTGCTCCGACGGGCGCCCAGTACGCCCGTCGCGCTCAGTCGCCCTCGCGCCCTACGATCGAAACCAAAATGGCAGGACGGAGGCCTCGGCCTATGCGCGAGCCTCCCTTTGAGCGAGCGGTTTTATTCGCGTACAGTATGTGTCTTGTTATATAAATGTTACGCAAGTTGAGGACAGAGTGGCCACGAGAAGGTGTATCTATTACACGAACTAAATCGAGGTGCTGCTGGTGCAGTGTGCCTCGAGTCCATGTAACGCGTGCCAGGATTCGGCCCCATGGTGAGTACCTTGCCTCTCCTATACACAATATTCTTTATCTATATCTCTATTCATATATTCATTGAGCATTGATAACAAAAGCGATGGAAGGTCGAATACGTTTGGCGTTATCGCAATCCAGTTTCACTTGTATCGATCGCTCGTTATCTGAACACGGTGGAAATTGTTTACGTTACCTATAGTAATAAATGGAGTGTGGTACAAATAGTAAGTAGCATTATATGTATGTATAGTGCGTGAGAGTAAATGTCGCGGGATCAAATCGCGCGATCGACAAACATGGCGTTGTTGGCAAAGTTTCGCGCCTGTCTACAGTGGATCGTGGTTGTCTAGGAATCCCAGTATGGAGGCTCGGTTGGGAGACGCTTTATTGATCAATCCTCTAAATGTTTTTAGACGGCTTATGTGTCGAATATAAACTTCCAAAGAGTTTCTTGGATTTAATTCCAAAGATTGCCTTCTTTATTTTTGTAATATGCTGTATGTTATCACTTCTAGCAAAATATCCCAAATAATACTTTAATACTAAATTTAGCGCACTTTTGGCTTTGGCATATTTGTTACGCAGTGTCCTTTAGTTACTAAGGATAGTTATTTATAGTTCAAAGCTATTGTTTTCTATATTAAATTCCTTCAAGGAAACACGGCAATTATATGTAGAATTATTCAAGGAAACTCTAGAATAAAGGGGTTATAATTGGTCTTATAGAAGTTTGGTAGAGCGGGTGGTGATACACTACTCATTTTTAAGTTTGTAAATCTAACCTTGTACTGTACTTTTGAAGCGATCGATTTAATTACAGCTTGGGGTTTTGACTATGTTAAATAGTTATCTTTATAGTCAGCAGCTTAAAGTCGAGAAATTGTTAATAATTGAACGTCTATTGTACGAGTAGATAATAATACATATATATACATATTTGTATTTCTATCTTAATACTAAAAAAGCGACAGTGATGGATGGCAACAAGAAGTAGCGCTTTAACAGTACGGTGTTACAGTACAAGCTACCAAATGTAATTGGTTACATATTTTTCAGGATTTAATGAACATAAAATTTTATTTTATTTTGTTAAAGATCACCAACAGTTTTGTACATTTGATCAATTACTGGACTGACTTATGACTAAGGTTTACAAAGCGATGTAATAACTAATTATAGGTGAACAAAGCTTACAGTTCAATTTTTTCACTGATTGATCACATCATCATTATCATCAGTTAAATTTAATTAAACTCTAAAAATAACAAAAATGTGTAAGGCAATGAAATTAGTCTGTCTAATTGTCTTTTTGGGCTAAACGAATCTTTTTATAAAATGAAGATTTCGAGTCAAAGTAAATCTCAGTAACATCATTGCTGCTTTTAAGGATTCTATACATTCTAGAGATGGCCAAATGCGTGTCAATCCACGGACAGTGAAGTTCTGTATCCGTGATTTCTCTACGGAACCAGAAAAAGAATTAATCGAATCCCATCTCAAAAAGTACTAAATTGAATTTGCTCAAATTAACTTTCATTGAAAGTTTTTAATTTCTATGCCACTGAATAATTCTCAAAATTAAAATAAGCTAATTTGTTATTATTATTATTCTTGATTGTCCACTTCATAGTTCGAAAGCAAGTAATAATTAGTGTTTTTTAAGATTTTTTATGTCTTCGTTTATATGATTTCGTGTTAAAAATACACCAATAAGAAACAACATTCAATTTACAACTTTCTGTAAATGTCATGCATATAATACAAAACAGACGTACAGATGGATAAACATATAATTATGTAAATGCAGTTTTGTCATGTAAATTATTATCATTTAATAAATGTTTTTTATGGTTCCGTAACCAACGCACAATAACGATAGACCACAACCCTTTCATGGTTTGTGGCCTACCATGCACTTTCAGACTTTTTAGTACCTGAGTTTTCACCACGACTACGCAGCGGTTTAAACCCCAGTGGGTATCACTATTTTACTGCCATATAAAATTAATTAGTTTTTATATATCGCTAGCTAAGCCACTGGCAAAATCTATTAGGTACATATATAAATCGTCCATAAAAAAAATGTGCCTGATGGTGAAACCACTTAAAAATTCGTTGCGTGGAAAGGAAAAGTAATACCTTGTTTTTTCTTACAAGATAAATACTTGGATAAAATTTTAGCTAAACTGTGTCTTTTGATAATTAATATAAAATAATTTCCACTGTAATATGTACCTTTAGATATGGCTTGAGTTATCTAAGTCATTTAAACGTCATGAAATGATGTAATTCACTGCAAAGATCTTAATTATAATGTTAGAAAATGATCTTCTAAGGAAAAACAATACTTTGTAAAGAAGGTTGCTGCAATTTCGCTATATTATTGTGTACGGACATACAGAGTACAATTTACTGCGAACTTTCATCCAGAATCGAGCAGTTGTTAAGAAAAATGACAGATGAACAAAGAGATGTATAAATTTAATACGGATGTCGTTTTTGGCAAAATAGCTACAATACCTTAAAAAATGTGTTATACGTCCACCATATTCATCGTTATCATCCGAGTGTTAAATCTTAATTGCATTTGGAGCGTTCGCTTCAGTCTCTTGTCCGCTTTGCTACTCTTCTTTTTCACGTCGCGTAACCTTTAGCATCCCTTGTTTAGACTACTGTTAAGATGTTATCCCTCACAAATTAAACCAGCCTTTCCTAGGCCTAACCCTTTTACTGGAACATAATGGAGGTGGCATGGCTAGTAATTAGTTCCTCACATAAGAAGTATAAGCCTAACATATTATTTCATCTTCTAGTTCTTTTGAGTAACATTAATATAAAATATGTATATTGCAAATGTCAGTGTCAGTGTATATAATACGCTAAAAATTCTGAGGACTTCTCACCGAATAAACGCATTCATACTAGAGACCTCAAGATTGGAGATCATCACAGGTTATTAGTAGTGAGCCGACAACGGATACTAAAGTATTTTGCCACGGCTCTAAATAACCCAGATAATAAGAAGAGACATTTGCTCACTTGGAGAGTTGAAGGCAAGAGATCTTGTGGTAGAGCTCTAAATAGCTGGATTGACTAAGTCACTGACCAGCTTGATATGTCTACTCGACCTCAAAACTGATCTTGGTGAATCAGGGCAATTATTTACCGCTATCAAAGTCGAGCTTCAGCAGTGAAGGAACTTCTTAGAACAGTTATAAATCCATCGATATTTCTTCTCATAATAGCAAGTTTACAATAAAACGAAATTAATGAAATTAATTCCCCGTTGCCCTTTAAGCCTGCGTTGGCGTAACATTTTCTCTACATTATGTGATGTACTTGGCTGTGATATAAATAAGTTCATCTGTGGGCGGATAGCTGTTTAAGTTTTTCTCTTAAAGAGGCGTGGTCAGGACTTTGATGTTGGCATCTGACGACGACAGCTCTGTTGTCCCAGTTTTTTTGCACTAAAGCTGTTTTTGTTCTTATTTTCTAATGGAGGACAATTTATTTAAAATTCTAGTTACGAAAGAGAACGAAAGTAAAAAGAAAAAGTGATAATTATAAACACAACAAGTTGATAGACTATCATTAATTTATTTGGGGAGCTTATCAGCTATAAAATCGAAATGTGTGCCGGGACACATATTAGAAGTGAAACTTCAACGGACAAGTGGAAAAACGAATCGCAACGGAAAATGGAAAAACGAATAGCAACGGACAAGTGGAAAATCTTCAACTGATAAGTGACAAAATGAATCGCAAAAAAAAATTAACTTGAAGTTTTACGGGCAGCTTTGCTGTACAATTTGAAAACCTGCCCGTAAAACTTCAAGTTAAAATTTTGTTGCGATTCATTTTTCAGACTCTTTAAAGGCTCTTTATTTGTATTTTGATATTAATCCGTATCAAAATAAATAACTTCATATTCAAGACTGCTTCAATATCTTTATATAACTTTTTGAATTATTCAATTCGGACATTCCATTCGAAAGATATCACGAGTTTAAAAAGGAAGAATTAGTGACGGTGACCACGTGACTGTGACACCTTTTCGTGAGCGAAAAATCGTAAGACCCCCTCAATATAGAAGTTTCACTTCAATAAGAACTAGATTAGAAGGTAAACAAGCAAAAGCCGAGTCCCACAGATTACCAAAAAAAGGAGACCTTAGATACATGAGCAGGTAACTCAGGATTCTAGTAAAATATTATCAAATTTGCATTTAAGTATGCTATTCTGTTAAATGTGAATAAACTTCAAATAAAATTGTGAAGTCCTTCAGCTTAGTGGCTAATGCATCCATGACTTAGTCTTGTTATTTCAATGATTTCGGCGGGAATCTTGGTTGGGAAGCATGCACAGCCTATAGCTATATCGAGGCCTACTTCAGACAATGTTTCAAACAGACTGACAGGCAATTTTTTTAAAAGGTGATTTATTAAATAATTGCATTTATTTTCGAATTCACAGACATATATTTGAATTTTATTGATCCTGTAGCAGCATATGGATCATAGAATACATCTTTCTATCACATATTAGGTAACTAAGTAGCTTTTAGAATGATTATGGTAATATTTTTATTTCCAAAGTACTCCGAAAAAGTTCCCAAAACTATTCTATTGAAAAAATATCGAGAACCATAGAAGGATAAAGCTCCTCAAAATGAATCTGTATTTATATAAATGCCTAGCGAACTCTAAAAATATCTGACTCTATGCGCGTGCCAAGAAAACCATTTTCCTAAAATAAGGCCCTTTACTTATTCATGCTTATAAGCTTATCCACATAAAAATCAGAAATAAAAGGCTGTATAACAAAATAAAATAGGTCATTGTACCCGGGGCTTGTTGGGTGAAATATTCACAAATACGGCGGCCAGCACGCGAATGAGGCCGCATTGTTTTTTTATTATTGCTGTAGTACAGCAGACAGGCTGGCGATTCAATTGTGATGGAAAGTGGTTACCGTCGCCTATAAACATTTGCAACTCTAGATATTAACAATGTGCTGCCATACTCGCAGATGGGACTGGAACGTGGTCACTACTGCCGGAACACAGCTCAAGGTTGTTATGGCGTCATGCTCTAGACCAGGGGTGGTAGCCATCCAAATAGGCAAATACCCTACCACCTGGGCTGTGAGTTGTTTTGTCGCCTCTTACGACAGGCCACCTGGCTGCAGGAATTAGTATTCTTTCTCCATTCCTGCACGGATAAAATTGTGGAAGGACTGCCAGAATCTTTACTTTATACGAGTTTTCCAGCACTTCATAGTATTGTAAGCTTGATTTTCTTAAGAAATAAAATTTTAAGGTGATGTGTTAATACAATACATACTAGATTGGAAAGATTAACATCTCTAAGGAGGTTGGCATCGATAATAACCTCATCAATCTCTAATTATATGGCGAAATACCCTGATTTGGATAGCTATAATGATGATTTGTTGTCCGAGGTAGACACCAGTTCTCTGATCACCTGACGAGTCAACGCTTTGAAAGTCCTTTTTATATAGACTCTATTGAGCTCATATTGAGGCACTCCTCATTTCTGTACACATTTACGCCGATTGAGGTTTCCGCTGTTTCTGCTACCAAACCAGCTGATCTAGCCAGACCCAGTAAACAGGATGTAGCTACTTTGTTGTTATTGTCCACTTAATTACCGTAGCTGATTAATGTCCAGAATTGTTATGCTTAAGAAAATATTCAAAATAATGAACATAAGAATAAAATTCATATTCAGAATTTATATCATTATGGAAATTGAACCTAAGAAACATCGTATTCTCTTTAATTTCATCTTCTCGAAATAATTTGGGCTCGGCATAATACGTCCACTCATTCCATACTTCTATATTTACACAATCCAACTATATTTGGTTTTCTTATGCTTTTAATCTTACTCCATCAATATTCTTTTTATCCTATGATTTTCATCACATGCCCGTAACGTCTTCTTCTCCTCAAATTTTCTATCACGGCCTTCACAGACCCTTATATACCGTTGCGACGCCAGGCCTAATTGAATGGATGGTTTTGTACACCATTGGAGTTTGCTAATATGAAACGTATCGTTCCGTAAATATTTAAATCAGAAAAAATTAGAATGAGCTAGAACAGACGTGGGTAGACGGAAGGTATTTGAGGTTATTCATAGCTTTCATGTATATTGAACTTTGCCATTTGAGTTAATTCTACCTCATTTAGTTTCGTCGTTATTTAATATTACAAATAGAATTGTTTTATAAATAACTTTCTTGGCAAGGATTACTTCACCGACAGATTATAATTCAGCTAACCTAGGGCGTACTTTGGCGCTCATCATCGCTATTTTGGACAAGTATTTAACAGATTTAAGTGAAGATTTTTCATTTAAAATATATTAAATACGTGTTAATACTGGAACATTCGCTTTCACTACTCTTCACACTCACTTCACAGTACTGCATTGAGTTTCAAAAACGGCTAGGACTTCGTTATAAGAACATAAATAAAAAAGTATTAAAATAATAACTAAAAAAATCTTTGCACATTAGCATTTATCCTCCGTTCAGTTTAGTGAAGGAAAAGGATTTGGAAGGATATTATAAATGAAGCTCGGAACTCACCCTCTCGAAATCGTTAGTGTAGACGTTGAAATATTGATGGATTGTGTTCGAGCCATCCCTTGGGATGACGCCGGATAAGAATATAGGTTAATATATATTATACATATAAAAATGATGAAAAGTGGAATTGTAGAATTGGTGATGTTTGAGTAATGGGTTTAGTTTAGTCTCGCCTTTTTAAAATAAAGATGGAATTAGGTATGATGCATTGCTTAACATTATGCGATTGCTACTCGAAGACCGATACACAGGCAGTTCACGTCGTGTTCTACTTACTAAGTACTACTTAATTTAGATAATTTGTTTCTCATACGGATTCTTTCTTTGTTCTTAAGATTTTTTGCCACCTATATTTGAGCATGGCTCTCACCATTGCCCTCTAAGTAACTTGTTGAATCTATGGACCTATTCCGCCGTCACTGGCCTTAACAACCTAATTGGGGAATTGTATCTCAGAACAATACTGCTGATATTAGTCGTTTCAACCAAAGAGAATTAATTTGGTTGAAAAGCGCAGACGACAGATACGACCATGTTCAATGACATGAAATGATTCAAGTTTCATCCAAATTGAAAGACTGAATTGATTAGCCTAATATCGGCTAAACTAAAGCTTATTATTATTTTGAAAATCAATGTGCTGGTAGGGTTATTGAGTCATTTTGACATCAGATGTATTCGTAAAACGAATTTATAAAAATGGCTATTTTAACTCCACTAGTTCTTATATAGGAACTAGCTGTCCCGGCAGACGTCGTCCTGCCCGGTAAAAATAGGGGTTTGTCGCAGAGGGTTAATAATTTAGGGTTGTATGTATTTTTGTATGTTGTATCATAAAAAAAAAAAATTGTCAAAAAAATAAAATAAAAAATTTAGGGGTGGACTACCCCTAACATTTAGGGGGATGAAAAATAGATGTTGGCCGATTCTCATAGATACCGGATAAGCACAAAAAATTTCATCAAAATCGGTCAAGCCGTTTCGGAGGAGTATGGCAACGAAAACTGACACGAGAATATAAATATAATCTACAATTATAGCTTCGATGATACGTTTTAATTATAGTTTATAATCTTTGTACATTCGTATTTTTTACATATAATTTCTTTTTTTTTTTTTTTTTTTATATGATTTATCATTATTTTCGAAATAATTCTGTAACATTACTATAAACTTATAAAAAAAGCTTGAGATATAAATGGAATAAGAAATATAAAGAAACACAATTTTTTAGCTAGACTTCTTGCTGGGGAGTTTCTTGCCGCTTCTTCTCCTTAACAGCAATAACACGTTGCGAAGCGGTGTACATATAATAGGAAGTAAAATTAAATTTTAACTTATACGCATAATCCTTAAAAAGTATTCTTCAGTTATTTTGAATAAAACATTTGAATATAGCAAAAATAAAATTAAAGGAGAAGCAATCTGAAGCTTTATTCAGAGCAACAAACGAAAAGTGATGAAGAGATTTAAGCGTTATGTACTTAACTTTAGGTAGTAGAATTGTGAGCTTTATAGCGAATGTAAAATCGTCGCCAGCTCTTGAATTCATCCCCTCATCATATAAATGACACTACGTCTAGACGTCGCAAACTAACCTCAAAGATATTACATCACAAAACCACCTTTGTTTGCTTACATTCTGAGCTCTGAGGAGTGGAGAATGACACTATTCAACTGAGATGTGTATCAACAAAACTGTTTAAGCCCGATTTCTATACCGCTATATAATATCGTTGAATATCGACACAAACTCCATACAATGTTTTTAAATTACCTTCATGGAGATACAGTTTTTAAATTACTAGTAATTTGTTTGGGTCAATTCTGATTTGATGGAGGCTAGAACATGTGGATAACACGCACTTGGCTGATTTTATGTTCTAGTTATTACAACATCTGCACTTAATATTCGGTCGAGTCGTTCATAAGAAGCCTATGACGGTATTTAGTGAATTCAATTTGAGAAGCAAGAAGGTATTTAATTTAGAAAACGCATTGAACTCCGCCAGTGAACAAGAAATTTTCTTGTTCACTCGCTGAGTTCGTGGAATAATTCTAGTCTATTAAGGGTCGATTATTCAATCACCAGATAAAAATATTCATAGAATGAAGGATGGATTCCATATAACATGGAACAATTAAAAATGTCAGTTGCATTAATAAAACACTTGAATGGTTTTGCTTTTGAATTCGCTCAGGCTATAATTTGTTTCACTGATAACTTTTATGTTATTTTATTGAAAACTAGCTGTCCCGGCAGACGTTGTCCTGCCCGGAGAAGCTTCAATCGATAAGCCGACAGCAGCGCCACCTGCCGGGTCCAATTGTGAACCAACTCAGAAAACGTCTTTGGCTCATGCACAACAACTTTGCTAAAGATCAACACATGTTCAAATGTAAAGTTTACGATTTTATAAAGGACATACAGACAAACAATTCATTTGTATATATAAGAAGAAGAAGTGGACTTCAATAGGGGAATATCTTTATATTGAATATTAATAAAGATGTTATTTTCTAAAAGCATTTCGACTCTTGCCGGGGTTTTTTTTATCTTCGTATCCATTTTTTTATCTATTGGTCGACAACTGACATTACAAAAAAAGTGAGTAGTTTGTACTATATCTTACCTATACCACAATCGCCATTATGATGTCATTATAAAATTGAATAAAGAATTGAGGTATTGTTATTTTTATGACAATCCCAAAACGAGACAACATTAGGGAGGTCGGCTTCGTTTGTGCAAGGACAGTTTCTGTATCTCGAGGAAACTAATAAAAAGTTTTTTACTTGTTCACAAAGTTTTACAATTTATCACATAGCCATATGTCGGCTTCTTGATGGTACAGTTGTCTGATGACCCTAGTTAAAGAGAATCTTTACATTTTCCAGAATTTTCTTCAGGCAGCATGTGTCAGGTAGCATTCTCAGCTATTTATTACTAGCCTGGGGGCATAAAACGGTCGCTTTTCCAGATTAGTATTACGAATATGACAAGTATAAAAATATAGTAGATCTATACGCTATGTCTTACACTACTAGTATATCTAGATACGTGTCAATGTCATTAAGCGATTTTCCAAAAACGGCTGCCTTCATTATCTTGATTACAGCTCGTTGGGTCGGCTTGATCAGTGGAATACAGAGTACAACGCTCTCAGAGATTTTTTATTGCTGAAGTACAGCATACAGGCTGACGGCCCAACCCTGATGAAAGTGGTTACCATCGCCTATGGATATTTGTAACACCAGAGGTAAACCTGAGTGTTGAACCTAGGTATTGAAACAATGTTAGAAAAGCTAAAAATATGTATACTGGAAAAAATTAATGATTTCTTTGAATATGACAGAGTGACTATTTTAATATTACTTTCACTATTATACTATTTTTGGCTTTTGATATTTAATTTACTTTATTTTCTTGGCATTGGTTTATTTTTGTTTTTGAATGTAACGAATTAATTAATTTTATAATATTAGAATGATTTTGATTTTTTGTTTTAAGATTAAAGTGCACTTAAATATTTGTATGACCTATATATTTATATTTTGTGTAGGTCAAATACAGTGAGGACATCTGACTTTGTTACCATCCTAGTTATAATTACCTGTATTACCTGTATTTTTACAAATAAAGATGCTGCTGCTCTTTAAAGGGAGACTGGATATTGGCCACTAATGCCGGAACACAACTCAAGTTTGATATAGCGGCATCCTTTAGACCACCTGGCTATGGGTTGTTTTGTCACCTGTTTTCTTTCTCCATCCTGAACTGATGAAATTATAATGAAACGCATCCACCACTTGCAAGGCTTTGGTTTTTCACGGATCTGCATTAAAGATATCGTCCAACAACAAAAATAAACCAACAAAAGGTCCGCTTTATGCACCAACATTATCATCAATCATTTCACACGTTATCTTCTGAGAAAAACTCACGTGAAAAGGACATTTACAAGTGTGGAAGTGACAATGTTACGAAAAACGGAAATGAATAACATGAAAAATCCTTGCGTGAATTGTTCAAGTTCAATCAAGAAAAATCAAATTTACTATTGTGTGAATGAAGCAGTTGAATTGTTTTACTTTTGTATAGTGAGGTTACAATTTATTCCACTGGTAATTTTTATCTGATGAGTGAAAAATCGGACCTCAGTGTGCTACCTATATATGAACAGTTCTAGATAGACAAACAGATTGTAATTATTTAAAATCACATTAATTGTAGATACATCTGATTATTGTATCTTTACAGCTACAGCTAACACCTGAGTATTAAGATAGATAATCTAAAAGTGTACCTACGAAACAAAGTTACATATAAATATTTAAGTGTTAGGAATTATTTAGGAAATAATAAAGGAAGTATTAGGAAGTTTTGTTAGTGATAAATATGGATACAGGGTACAAAAATCTTATTATCTGCAATACCATATACTAATATTATCTAGTAAGATATATTACGCTACAAATATCGGGGCCTATTTATTTTATACTAGCGACCGCCCGGCTCGCACGGTGCAATGCTATACAAAATTAAATACACTACAGAAAAACTATGAACTTATATAAAAACATAGCGGCCGCTCGACTTTCACGGCATCACTACATAGAACTCTAAAATTAGCATGTGCCTTAGTATATGATCATGTATTATCATATACCTTCTTGATCATCTATCTATTGAAAAAACATCAAATTCGTTGGTAGTTTTAAGATTAAGCGCACATAGGATATAACAGAAAGCGATTTTTTTATATTATGATGATGATTTTACGTTTTATCTGACGTTTACGAAACTTTTCAATAAGTAACGGTTCAAAAAAGTAAACATACTCACTGAACTTATTTAATTTGGTATGGAAATATTATATTACGTATGTTTGTCTGCCGATAAACGTATATGTTGTTTATCCTTACAAGATCATTTGATATAACAAACAAATTCGGTTTTTGTAACCAATTGCACTATTTCTTAATATTTAAATGATTTATTCAAATAAAGGCACATCTAAAAATAGATATTAAATCAGAAAAAAAGAAACGTGTGCGTCTCGGGACGCCCGAGAGAAGTGATTAACTTACGCGAGAAAAAGGAAATCCAGACAGACTGGCGCCGTAACGCGTTACGTAACGAGCGGTTTACCCTCCCACAAGAAGTTATCACTTCAAAAAATAATCTTTTATACACAAAACTAAACTAATTTTTTTTTCAATAAATTATGTCCTAAAAGTATAGATTATGTCTATGCTCTACTAATATATATATACTACTGAAAAATTATGGTGTAAAAAAATCAAACGTGTGCGTCTCGGGACACCCGATATAAGTGATAGCTTGCGTGACAGTAAGGGAAGCCAGACTTATTCGCGCCGTAACGCGTTACGTAACGAAGCGGTTTCCCATAAGAAGTTATCACTTCAATATAGCTATGTCTATGCTAGATATGCAGGTGAATTTTTGAAGTGGACCTTAAGGGCCATATCCTGAACTATGCTGAATAGCGAAAAACACTGAAAGGAGTCTCGAGGCTGATTTTGAACAAAGCTAATCATTAGATTTTTGAAAAATCAATTACTTTTATCATGAATCAAATCGGCTTAATTTGAAAAAATAAACACAATCTGGATTATTATACCAAATCACAGTGCAGCTTATAAGAATCAATGTCTGTAAAGTACATATGACATATTCAAACCAAGTAACCAAGGTAAAGGGTTGTTTTTCACCAAAAATGTTCTTTTTTCCCCCCTTATACTAAATAAGCATCAAATTGCGCCAGTCATTTGACCGCACCCTTATTTGAACGCATCCAATGTTTACCCATTGAGTAATTGGATTGATTGGGGTAAAAGAACGTGGGTTTCGAATAGCAATTTATATATAGAATTATAAATTTATAGTGTTACAAAAAAAAAGAAAGTTGCTCCCGAGACTGAAAATTTGAGAGGAAGAAGATTAAGATGATATAGGCAGATAATGAGGAGAAATGAAAATCAGGTGAAAAAGAATGATAAACTACAAGATGTAGAGGTAGACCAAAAAAAGATGGATGGATTATGTGAAGGATGATATGGTGATATGTGATGTGACAGAAGATGATGTCAGAGTAGAGGAGTATGGAAGGAAAAGACATATCGTGCCGACCCCAAATAATTGGGATATGGTGATAGAAAAGAGAGAATTTCCATATTGAATAAAATTGCGAGGTTTAATTAATGTACGGAAAATCAGTTATTTCCCTTGCTTTGTCGTAAGACATTCCTTCACAAAATTCAAAATTGGCCTATTTGGTTCAGGACAAGGGTATTCAATTTTTCAAAAATCAGATGATATTAGTTTTCGTCTAAATCGGCCTCGAGAGTCGTTTGGGTGTTGTTCGCTATTTAGTTTAGAACAGGGATGGCCAACTTGATTAGAACCAAGATCTGCTTTTTACTGACGAAACTCTGCGATCTACCAATGACATTTCTTTTTTAATAAGTTGGTGATTACGTTGCACAGTCTGTTCTGTCTATATTTTTTATTATATTTTTTGCTTTACCATGATCGAATGGACTAATAGCCGTGATCGACCGGTCGGCTACCTCTGGTTTAGCATTTGGCCTTGAAAGCCCACTTGAAAATCCACCTGTACATATTGAAGGAAAATCTGGAGAGACGCGTTCAATATATTTTATTAAAAAGTAAAAAATGGGTCGTAAGCAGGGATAATGGGCACTACACTGCAGTTAATGTCTGATTTAAGCTTGATACATGTGCACTAATTACAACTTGAAGTTCCAATTTTGTTCACATCAATATCATAATGGCCTTAATAGCCTTCAGGACTCGGCGAGCTTTAAGGATTGCTTAATTTAAAAGGGTATATATGATTTGATCTTTAGTAGACCATATTGAACTTCAGTTGATTTACAATGACTTTATAAACTTTATGAATCAATAAATAATAAAGCCTTTATTTCCAAAATATTTTATTTGCGTATAGCTTGTTAGTGGTTTGTTGTGTTGTTAGATGTTAGTTGTGATGATAGTGTGTAAGTAATAGTATGTTTTTAGTTAATTAAATTAGTATTATGTTAGTCATTTTTGGTGAGTCTTGATTTTGAACCCCTCTCTTCGTGTGAAGGCCTCCTCCATCTGCTTCCAGATTTTCTTGTTTTGGCTTAGGATCATCCAATCCTTGCCTGCTGTTTCCGATATGTTATCAACCTACCGTTTTACCGGTCTTGCCACTTTGCGTTTTCCTACTGAACCTTTACATCTTGTGGTTTTATAAACTTTGGTACAATAAAATTATAGACCTTAAAGATTAAATACGCTAAGAAATAAATTAAAAAACATAAACAATAAAAAGTATTGTAAACATAGTTACAGATTAAAAATGTAGTCTAGATTCCTGCCGGTGGGGAGCGTTCCCAAGATGATTGCCGCATTTCCTCTTTATAGACTAATACAATAAAAGAAAACTTATAAAAATAAAAATTTCAGCCCATAAATTTGCCACTGCTGAACTCGGGCCTCCCATTATAGGGGGAACGGACAGTATACCCGCCACGCTTGTCCAAGGCGGCTTGGCAGCTTTGACAGATCGGTTATCTTGATGTGCAGGTTGCATCACGATGTTGTCCTTCACCGTTGTTAGCACGTGGTAATTGTAACAATATGAACATTACACCAGTAAACTGAATAAGTAGTGCATGCGTTCCGGCTAGGATCGAACCCGCGCCCTTTGAGTTTGGGATGCGTGCGCTAGCTATTACGCTACCACAACTGTTAGAAAGAAGACTTAGTTATATTGTATTCTACCCATAGTCCCTCAAGACTACAAGTAGAATACTGAGTCTAGGTCAAAGTCTTCTATGGGTAAGGTTCTCAGAACGCTGGCTACGTACCTCGCTAGATCACCATACTATCCGTTGCCCAAGGGAGGCACAAGCCCTCTGATTAACCGAAGTCAATAACTCGTTTTGATAAAGAAAAATATTATATAATAATATATTATTAGGTAGTATAGTCACGCCATAGTCCCCATGTTCCCAGACAGTACCACTAATAGTTCACCCCAATAGCCCGGTACTTTCTCCTCTCATTACCCACAATAGTCCTACACTGGCCGGGATTTGTCTTTAGGTGCATTATTATATGGTGTAGACAGGGATAATCGCCGGTCAGTGTCACGCCACATTTAGATTAAATTTCTAAAGGGGCTCCTACGTGTTGACCTCCCCGTGGTCCTCCAAAAGGCCTCCAAAAGTCCGGGCCATTTTCATGGCCTGCGGTCTTGAAAGACATACGATAATATTAGGTAGCATAAGATTTTAATCTGTGATCCTAATTATCATTAAATACATATTTATATAAAAATAATTCGTTTTTAGGTTATTTATTATACTTAAAGAGTTTAAAGACGTATTTTTTTTGTCGATTGTGTAATTTTTTTCATTTAATTGTAGATAGTTGTAACAAAATTACCTAATAATTTAGATAGATGTCGATAATTATAATGAGATTATTTTTTCAATTATTTAAAAAATGCTCAATTCTGCGCTTAATTTTTACTTGTCGCCAGTCAGTCTGTCGGGACGGGGATAAGGCGGGGACAAGAGGCTAACGGGGACGTCTGAGGCTAGGGAAGGGGAGAAAGCACCCAGGATTCAGGTCAGCGCACTTTCGTCTTATGGAAGCGAGACAGGACGGCGGCACTGTGAAAAGCTATATTATTATTATGCTATAACTCAAGGTCGTCTATGATGTTAGCTCTAGGTGATATAAGCTAGGATTCTATATCTGAATTTTAATAAATTAACTTTACTTGTATAAAGTTTTTGTCAAATTTTAACCAATCTCCTCGTTGGATCTTTAGCTATAAAAGACTGGTATAAACTTGTCACAATTTTCCTCATAATTCAGATGGGAGAGTGAGAGGGGCAATTCTGGAAGCAAATATCTCGTCAGCTATTGATTTAACAAAAATGTTTAAGGCTTATGTTACCGCAAAAGTTAGAAAGTGGTTGAAAAAAAATCATAAATCATCATGATATGTGTCTTACGTACTTTTTAATTAATTAAATAATTTAATTTATACAGTTATTTTAAGTTAAGAAAAATATTCAATAAATCACTACCAAATTTTTGACATGAAACCTTTTCGCCCCTTCAATTTTTATCAAAACCGTATAAAGCAATATCTGCTTCTTTATCTTTAACTAAAAGAAAGGGAAATAATTAGATTATATTATTTTCTAAAATATTACTTTATTTATTCATCCCCACCATCGCCCAAAAAATAAGTATCGAATAATTCTCAAGGACAATGGCGTTACTACAAGTCTTAAGGAATATTCCATACGTAGGTGTATGTAGTATGTGCTTACTTTGAAAAAAAAAACGTTCTTTTACATTTCGCACCATTAAAATTCTATAATTTTATTTTATATTATTTATTTTATTTGATTTAGCCCTCTATAGGGCTAAATCAAAATTTTGGTTCATAGGATTTAAATATCCATTACATAAAAAATGAGGTACAAAGTTTAATTACTTTTGAATTAGGTCTCTTTAATTCTAAAGATGCGATGTATAGCGTAGGTTATTTTGTACAGATGTCACTACAGCGTTGTGTTCATAGACAGATGGTTAGAGGGCCGGTTGCTTATTATTATTGACGGTTTCACAGATGAACTCTTAATGAAGTTTGCTTTGACCATTTAAAATAAAATGCCTTAGGCCTAAATGACACCCATACATTCTACGGAATTTTGAGAGATTTTTTTTATTGTGCAAGTTGGAAGGTTGTGGAATACATTACCAACAAGAAGAAGACAGAACTGCAAAATCACTTACATATTTTAATAAACTCCTCAGAGATCACTATCTAAACTTGTAAACAGTAATTTATCTATGTGTATGTAACTCTACATATATTTGTATATAAATATGTATGTATATTAATATCATTGTATATACGATTATATATACCTATTTTTAATTATGCACACTGAATATCGACCCATTATTAGAAATGTGAAATTATCTCCAGAAGGTTGTCTGGAAGAAATCGATGTTGGCGATAAGACTGCCGATTGTACTAGTTAAATGATTGTTAGCTCATGTGTGTTATATTCTTGTGTGCAATAAAGATATTTCTATTCTATTATATTAGACATTTCATTTATGTCTTTCCCTTTAGATAAATCAACCAAAGTGATCCACATAAATATAAAACTATAACCATTTATTACATTCGTGTTCATTTAGTCCTAAGCATTTCAACAAAAATGATTAAATATAGTTTTTAAATCTCCTATCTAATATAATCATTATTTTTTGGGATATAATTACATGTTTAGACAAAGAAAACGAAAGCTGACGCTAATATATTCCATTACACTAAAATCTGCTAAGTCTTTAATCATAGATAGCTATTAACCACCCACGTGTTAACTTATCTCCTTATTAACACACATTTGACACGGGTCTCACTATGCAAAATGTTACTAATTAACATTTAATAGTGGCTATAAATTGAAAAGGTGTCTTTAGTTATTATAGACGAATACGAATGTGAAAATTACAACTGTGGATATACATATGCACGGACTACAGGTAATGTTTCGCTGTAAACCGGATAGTTACACCGGAAAAATGTCAGCCATTTTAATATTAGCTTAAATAGTTCAATAAATAATATATTAAATGGCTGACGCCGTAAATACTTTAATTTTTTTTTCCGATTTTGAAAGTGGCTGCAGGACGTTGCAACTTCAAATCAGCAGCCATATTTATTTTCAATTTTCTAGAGTATATTATGACATATTAAAACACACACACAGACGCCGTAAAATACTTTAAAAAATTACTTAATTTTCATACCTGACTCACCTGAGGACCCAACCTACCGCGGTCGGCTTAGCTAGTACCATTGCTTGTTTACTGGTATAGAAGTCTCACTGGACGAAATTCAGATACCGTAAAGAATGTGTTGTCAGATTTAAGCTGGCTCTCTAACTATTATACTTTGTGGCCAGTACTTGAGCGGCACAAGCAAAAGTCGCGTGTCACGGATATGAATATGCTGCGGTGTGCGTGTGGAGTCACGCGGAAAGACCGCGTTAGGAAGTCTCGCATCCGCAGCAGCCTCCATATCAGTGATATAGCGGATCAACTGCAAAAGTGTCGCCTACCTTGGTACGGCTACGTTTTACGGAAGGCAACTAGTTACGTGAGGAACAAATGTCTAGCTATGGCTATGACCGTCTCCGTTAGGTCACGCTCGAAGGGATAGGCCCAAGAAATGCTGGCTTGACGTCGTAGTGTGACATGCATGCCAATGGTCGCACAATTAGACCCACACCACAAATCATCATATCATCCTTCACACAATCCATCCATTTATAAATTTTGAAGTTTAACGTTATCTTTGTCACGTGATTTTCATGCCTCCTCATTACATGCCCATACCACCTTAGTTGTCTTCCTCTCAATTTTCAGACACGGGTAATAGTTTCAAACATTATGTTACGTGCGAGCGGGGGTACGCACTTAGGATTGGAAGAAAACACCAGTTTTTTTTAAAATAAACTCTTTTATTGACTTACTCAGCCGCATGCAATACCTCTCTGCAGGGTTGCCCCTATACGCACGACTAACGATGCACAGTCCCGATGATAAGGTGTCTCGCTCACAATACCGTCGCCGATATTGCGTAGACCATTTCTTGCTACTGCAGTGCTCACCTCCGATATTACCGGTAGAGCTCGCTTCTGGTTCGTCTCTCGAAATAAGCTGCACTTCTCCTTCACTTAACTGTCCACCAAACTTGTAACTAAATTCACCACTTAAATCGTCACTGTCTTCTATTCTAAGTCTCTCGTATCGCACTTTTCGCTTTACTATCCTCAACTGAACCAGCTCTAAACTGCACCTCTAACCAAAACTTACGTACCCGGCAGAATCTTCTGGAACCCATAATTTCGTAATTCTTTTATTTACTATCTGTCCCTTTCTAAACATCTATCTATCTAATAAAACTACGTTTTAACGGTTTTAAGCGCGGTAATTTAGTTGATTTTGGTTTATCCGACGTTTCAGCCGCTTTTCAGTGGCCGTGGTCACGCACGACCGTGGACGACGGGTCGTCCGTGACCACGGCCACTGAAAAGCGCTTAAAACTGTTAAAACGTAGTTTTATTACGTAAATAAGTCGCGAAAATTTAAGGAAATATTATTTATCTATCTCTGTCTTTTCCTTCCGAACTTTCGTTCGTCGTCTATCCCTTTCTAAAGTGTATCCGTCCTTGTCTTTTCCTTCCAGAATTTTCTAGCTTTTTCTAAAAGTCTTAACTAACTAGATGGTTCCACCATCATTCGCCACAATTATGTATTCCCTTCTCACCTTATCCATTATTGTCATACATTTCTCACACATTCATCGCAACACTCTCATCTCTGCTGAGTGATTTCTTTTGTGGTCTAACACTTTAGTGGCCCAACAGTCGGACCAGTTTAGCGAGACTAATGAACAGCAATTGAGTTTTATCTATAAATAGAAGAAGATATTGTATTCATACACATATTATATACATCTTATAATCCCTTCTATAAGTAGAATACTGAGCCTAAGACATCATCATCTTTTATGGGTAAGAGGCTCAGAAGGCTGGATAGCTATTATAACAATAACATTAATTTGTTTTAGAATATGAGCGGATACGGAGTATGTGGTATGTCCTCGACTGGGAGCGACACGGACTCGCTGTCACGTCGGTTGCGCGACGCAGAACGGGCGCGCGCGGATGCTGAGCGTGCTCACAGCGATGCGCTCGCGCAGCTACGCTCGGCGCAAAGGTCACCTATGGATGTGCACAACGTTGAACAGCTGCAATCTAGGGCCAGGGAACTAGAGAAAAAGGTAATTGTAATTATAGTTATTTATGATACTAGAGCGGTAAGTTCCTCGTGACAATGTAATACCGCATAATTTTTAGAATTTTCGACAGCAAGAAAAATCGTTTCCCAGGGACGAAAAGTGCTCTTTTCGACCTTGTGATTAGGCAGGCAGATAACTCTAAACGTGCTTTCAGAATATGAGTAGTGAAAAATACTTTTCATGCCGGGAGATGAGATAGTTTGCGATATAAAATGGACTGAAACTTCCGGTGGCAAATACAACTAACATAAAAATTTAATACAATATAATCTGTGTTAATGCCTGCTCTATTATATAATCAAGACGTACGCACTAGAGTTTGATCCGGGATAAACTCTGGTTTTTATATATACAATGTATACTCTGTAAATGACATCGAACATTGAACTCTCATGACATAAAATTAAAATTAATTATAAATAAATAATACATTCTAAGAAGTTTAATATACATGACACTTTATTTAGATTAATTTAACTTAATATAGATTTAAGTTTTCTGTAGCGAGTACGTTTGACACTTAACATTATGGATTAATCGATATTGCAGGCTGCATTGGAAACGGTTCGGTGTGAAGAGTTACAGCTTGAGCTCTCTGCGACGTTGCGTGCTCGAGGCACATCCACAGCTGCAACATGGTCAAATCCATCCGCACAGCCCGCTTCGGAGATCGAGCGTATCATGGCGAAAATCGAACAAGACAATCGTATTTTAGCCGAGTTAGAACATACTAGATCTACGACACATGGTTAGTGATGCTAGTTCTGGTCCCATAATATGATTTCATTAGAAATGTTTGCATTTTCACTAGCTTTATTTAAATTGCTATTATACTTATTATAGTTAAAATGGGTTGTATTCACTATTGTTATTCTTTACAGGTATCCAAAGTAGTGGGTCAAACCAAGCACTAGGAGAATTTCATTCTCCAACGCCGTCGCCGCTGCCTCACTCATACACAAGTACTGCCGGCCACGTGGCAATTTGCCAAAGCAACACAATGCCCACTCTATCTGCTCTCCACGCCACTGGACAGTTTACTGCTCCGAGCTCCAATTCTGTCGCTTACTCTATGAGTGCGCACAACCCTGTTTCTTACGCTAATCCGGTGTCCGCCTACTCCACTAACGCCTATTTGCCTAACACACATCAAGTCACATTTACTAATCCAGTTAGCGCTCCTCTTGTCAATAACATTGGTCAAATTTCTAGTACCCTCGCGGGTCTGCAAAGTAACTTGCAGAATATCACCGGCAATGTATCCGGTATGAGTTTGGGTGGAGGATTATCTGGTCCTGGTATGACTGGGACAATATCTGGTACGGGATTGACCAGCTGCTTGAACAATGTACAGACTAGTCTATCTGGAGGTTTGACAAGTACTCTTGGAGGTATGCAGTCAACATTGACGGGTGGATTGGCAAATGCACTATCTAACCTCAACACCGTGACTCAACTAGGAGGACTTAATACAAGTTTGACAAGTGCTTATGGAACTGGTACAGGAACGTACACCAACCCTCTGTTATCAACGGGACTAGGAAGCAATCCGATGAATATCAAACTTAAACCTTTAGATGAAATAGACCTGGGGATAGGTAGATACACGACAACGACTACGGGAGTAGGTAGAGTAGCTACACCTGTCACTCCGCACCAACCATCATGGAGCTTAGGATTAGATAGCCAATTTGGAACTGATAGATTAGGTGGTTTAGACTCGGGCTTTAGCCATGATCGGAATCAAAGAACTTTATCGAGGATTATGCCAAATCCTGGATTAGATATTGACGGTGAGTTTAGAATTCCGAATAATATATTCGTAACTGAACTTAGATCTTTCTACTTATATTATCGTTATTACCTTACAGTTAGAAACACTCATTATATGAATGGAGGTCCACCGCCAGAAGGCCAAGTTGATATGTTGGATATACCTGGAAAGGGTCGCTGCTGCGTGTACATCGCTCGTTTCTCATACGATCCCCCCGAGTTAGTATTACATTTAATGGTATTTTCTAGCTTTATGCAACTTGTTTAGGATTTCAGTTAGTAAAAATATTTGTTTTTTTATATAATGTTAATGTTTTTAGGATTGAAACTGCAGAAGGAGAATTGTCAATTTGCGCTGGTGATTACTTGCTGGTGTGGGGTCCACCTGACCCAAACGCTTCTATGCTTGATGCAGAACTTTTAGATGGAAGGCGAGGTTTGGTGCCAGCTAATTTCGTGCAGAGATTAATAGGAGACGATCTTCTGGAGTTCCATCAGGTATTTTGCAGCCGATGATAAAAAGTGAAATTTTGAAAATATTTTAATAGGTTTTGTATATGTACATATTATTATATGAATTTTCAAAAACTATGAAAAGAGAATTATCTATTTGCCTTGGAGACCTAAGTACTGTTATCATTTTCAATAATTATATCTACCATAAATTAAACATTACATAACATCGAATATTACATTATTTATAATATGATCTACAACAGTGCTGCTAACAAATCAGGCTCAGCAAATCGTCAACAGCATCAATATTATATCCCACTTGTTATGTAATATAAATAAGATTCTCGACAATTTGACATTCAAGGGTCCAGAGAAAATTTCAATTTAACTTCTAATTAATTAAAATCTTGAGTCGACTGTACCAACAATTGAACAATAGTAATATATACTTGATATTATTTTCATTACGATATAATAAAACGATGATTTACAAAATAGAGTTTGAAAGAAAAGTCATTGCACTATTATCTTTACAAGATTCTTATGAATGAATAAATAAGCCTTTATTTCTGCCTTTTTACATCGAAAAATAACTTAATCTGACTTAGTCGATAGTCGTTTCTATTAAAAGATCATTATTGTTTTCGCAGTCAATTCACTTATAAAATAAATTTTCGATATAGTCAGCTTATTACAGTAGAACATATTTTATATTAACTATCTAATAATTAATTGTATTAAAAGATAAAAGATACTTACAATATGTTAAAAAAAATTGTCTGGGCAGGCAGTCATAGCATCACTAAGGGATGTCGACGAGTCAGCCACTACGGCTGTCAGTGACTTATCACTAAGCCGAGATGTGGCCAGACTCAGCGAAGTCGCAGATTTAAGCGAGGGGCCCGAAGATGACGATAACGGTAAGCCTTCTCAATATTGCTTTTAATACACCTAAAATTAGGCCTCTCCAGTCCTAATAATCATTATCTTATATCACAATCTTTTTATATTTGAAAAGATATAATGAGCGTCCTCTGTAAATTGTAATCTAGATTTTAAGGCATGACCTTTAAAATTTGTACCTTAGAAGTATTATCATGCAATATTTTAATGATAAATAGCATATTGAAAAACACAGATTTTTAATGAAATTAAAATCATTTGCAGTTTTTACGACACTGAGTTGTATTTGCGATAATTCCTTTAAGATTATTATTTTCAACATTTCATTAACAATTTCAATTTTGATCAAGCATGCCTCGCACCAAATATAATTTTCTAATATCACAAATATACTTATTACAGGGGTGCTTTAATTTCCATTTAATTAGACATTTTATCTGTAGTCCTTATGTGCCGTAACTCATTTCTCGAGCATTTTTAAAAATTAAGGTGATTGCCGACGATATATTTTATATGTTATGAAGTTCCAAAATTAGTTTACTACAGTTTTAAGTGTTATCTGCTTCAAATCCATTATCGTTAACAAATTCACTTTACCTAAAATTTAAAAATCTTAATTTAATTTCTTGAAACAAATAGGTTTGGAGCTTCATATATTTTATTAAAGAAACATTATCCTACCATACATCGTCATACAATTGTAGCCATAGAAATCTATAGCGCGTACCTTTCCTCCCTCCTTTCCGACACGACTTGGCCGCACGCTTCTTCGCATTACTCGCACTGCCTGGCACTTCCAACAACGGACCTGAACAGCAGTGCTGTTTTTCTCGTCGTTAGTGCCTGCTCCACGGCAGCTTACCCTCGAGAGGCAGCTCAACAAATCGGTGCTGATTGGTTGGACGGCGCCTGAAGGTGTACAACAGGCGAATATTGAGAGCTACCATGTATACGTCGATGGAGTCCTTAAGACGACTGTTAAAGCCAGTGAACGCACCCGTGCTCTCGTCGAAGGCGTTGATTCCAATCGGGTAAGATACATGATTCTTGTATCTACTTGACAGATTAAAAAAACGACCTAGTGTGTGGCAAACCATGAACTATTGAGGGAGCCACTAAGATGACAAACCTCAGGATACGTAGAAAAGCATTTATTCAAAAATGCACCATAAGGTATTTCGAAAATAACGCATTGTCTGCAAATCACTTACCGTCAAAAGCTTTTTTAAACTAAGTATCCTTCAATTTTTATATTCGTACTAAATATTGCAGAAGTCCGAGAAGGAACGGACATAATTTTTATGATGTTACCTACTACTACACATGACTATGTACACTGAAAGAAAATCTTTCGGCTACATATGGCGGCTACCACTAGTTTAGTTTTTTGTAATTTTAGTACACTGTTATATGTAACGACCTATTGTTAGAAAACAACTTATTCTCTTTGTTGGTATAATCTGTTGGGTTGTTTAGTAGAGATCGCTTCTTAGCGATTGCACTTCTTAGCACCTTTAGAATATTTTTGGGCTAAAGTTTTTTGTACAATAAAGTGTTCGCGATCTATCTAGATCTGATTAGTTTTTAAAAGGTTTAGATTTTCATTAAACCTAAAGAAGCGAGTTATTAGTTATAATAGACTATTTAAACTCTGATAACGGTTATTTCAGGTGGACAGCCCTGCTAATTTTACGTAGATTAATTATGAGCAATTTGTTTAAAAGGTTTCAAATCATTATAGCCAACATGTGTCGTTAACGATTACTTTATATTTTCTAAAGCCTCATCGGATTAGCGTACGTTCTGTGACTGTGTCGCGTCGGACCTCCCGCGACGCTGCCTGCACGATGGTGATTGGCCGTGACACTGCGAACATGGGGCCCACTTGTGTCAGAGCTAGCGGTGTCACTTGTTCTCAAGCTGTGATCTCCTGGCTTCCAGCGAACTCTAATCACCAGCATGTCGTTTGCGTCAATAATGTTGAAGTAAGTAATTACCACGGCCAATCTTAGAATGTCATTGACTAAATTTCTATAAAAATCTCCCAATGAAAGAACATACATACATACATAACTTCACGCCAGGTCCCTTGCGGGGTAGGCATGAACAACAGAGCGCCATACAGGTTTATTCTTACACACCTCACTTGCTTCTTTGACATTCATAGTTCTTGTCATGCACGCTCGTCTGTTCTTAAGGCTCCTGACATCACTTTCTGTTAATACACTATCAATTTGATCATGGAAGATCATCAAAGAAAGATAATCTGGGTATTCTTGTAAAATTATTTGTCTGCTGAGCACAACCGCTTTTTTAATTAATTATTGCATATAATTTTAAGAAGTACACAGTCTCATATTGCTGTCTACTGGAGAAGAATTATTATCATAGAAGTAAGATATATGTATATATAACGGTAAAATATGAACTTTAAACAACTTCTTATTCCTTAGGTTCGCACAGTCAAACCTGGCGTCTATAGACATACAATTACTGGACTTTCGCCAAGTACTCAATACCGGGTCACAGTGCGAGCGAAACATTTAAGAGCTGGTCCTCCCTCAGGAATACCTATTGAAGAAGCTCCTGGAGCATACACAGACTTTAGGACCCTGCCAAAAGGATTACCGGACCCACCTAACGAAATAATGGTACGTCCAACTATTGCTTATATAAGCAGCATGAGGTGGAACGAGCATGCTTTATGGTCAACTATACAATAATACACACACATCCCCAGCTCGCTAATTTATTTACATGAACATAAATTTTGTATTTATACACTGATTACATAAACATTTTGAATATAAAAGATATGCTTCTCTAAATTTTAATAAAAAGCGTTTTGAGCACGCGCACATAACGATAGCTTTCGAACGCTCCACGACATGTGTAATGAAAATGTATCATATGAAGATTCACAGTTAATTATACACTCCCTTTAACCTCCAAATAATTCACAACCTCAAAGCACACAGCACGTTCGTCAATCCAAGGAAGTCGCGTCAATCGCAACCATAAATCCAGCGTCTGGACAAAAATTTGTAAAGTGATCCCAGTGCCCATCTCGATTAGCTTAGCATACCCCTGTACCAGTATCCCCTCGATGTGGCTTAATTAAATTTGCCCGCAAACATCCGAGTGTGGTCGTACAGTACCCAATTGGCTAGCGTGTGAACGGTGTGGCTGGATTGTTGGTGGTGATTGGTGCGGTGTCGCAGGTGGAAGCGGGGCCGCAGGACGGCACCTTGCTGGTCACGTGGCAGCCAGTGCTGCGTCCGCCGGCCTCGGGGCCCGTCACTGGCTATGCCGTGTACGCTGACGGCAAGAAAGTCACCGACGTCGATTCCCCTACTGGGGACCACGCACTCATCGACATCGGCAAACTGATCGGACTCAACCCCAAATGCGTCACAGTAAGTATCGCTGTATGGAGCTTGAATTAGCTGTGTAACGCATTTTTGGCATTAATTGTGATTGTTAAAACGTAGTTGAATTTAATAAGTTTTATATTTTTCCTTATTCTTCAAGTTTATAATTTTTGTTACTCCAGGTTCGTACTAAGTCCCGGGACAGCCAATCTAGTGACAGTGCTCCCACAGCGATTCCTCCGGCGGTACTTCGTGGGGTTGTATCAAGGATGCCCCGTGGTCCTGGGCCCGGTCCAATGCAGCCGGGCCCTGGCTATAGGGGTCCTCAGCAACGCCCACAACCCTATCAACAACAGCAGCAAGTTATCGAACATGATGAGAATCTTTCCGATAAGGAATATTTCCCTCAAGTATTCGACATGATCAGCATACTGCTCAGGTAAATTATTGATCAATTTTGACTGTACTTTACAATATTAAAAAAATAACCGTAGAAGTAAATTATTGTGCTGACAAGGAAAAAAATGATAACATGATGATTGGTAAAACTTGCAAAAATTAAATCAGCAAAATATTTTTAACATAGTTTATTTACCGTCGAAGCACTTTCTATACATACATATTTGGTTTGCAAATCAATGTTGTACATCTTGTGTGTAATTTTCATTTTGCCAGTATATTTTCCATTATAATGTTTAATAAGTATTTAATATGAGCTTGATATTTTAATTTTCATATCCAATAATTTCCTTTTGTCTGTGTCTTATTAGCTATCATAATAATGATCAATGTCATATGCTCTCTCTTCTTGCGGGACGAACTGGCTGATACTCTTATGTCCGTAAATTGATGTCCATGTTTTGATTTGATTAGTGTTTTTGGTATCGCTAAAACCTAACAGACAGTTGGTTCCGCAACATCGGTGTTGCAAACTGCACTCTTTATACTATCTCTTGTGGTTCTGTCGCTGGCCTCTTCTAAATGTCCAGTATTTGTTTCTCTGCCGAACGGTATCACGACACAACCACCCGCGCCATCGACTATAGCTATGCACTCGGCTCGAACGTTCAAAATTAAATGCATACTGCTTGCGACTAGATAAGTAGTCTCTAGTGCTATTGGCCGATACCCAACAACGCACGACACCTTACAAATAATACTTAGAACAGATAAAGAGCTTGTATTTTGTGACACAGAGTATAACGTCTATTGAGCTCATGAGTTTGCAATCATGCCACTTAGTCTAACCTTACCTCCTCACATAACTGTTATACACCTTTCACCGTTATAGCCCACAAGCGGATTCGGCACAGGCCTCCTAAAGAGTATATTCGACAAAATAACCCCTTCGGTAAGGAATTTTAACACGTCTTTTTACATTAATATTTGGTTTTATTATCGAGTTACACACGATTGTTTTATTTTAGCGTTATATAAATTTAATTTTTAGTTTGTGTGTGTTTTAAATGTTATGTTTCTAGTTATTTGATAAGTTATATTTCTATAATTTGTTTTTATTTTATTTTATTATGACACAGTTTGCCCGTATTAATAGTGGTTATAATATACACAAAAATGTAGTCATATAATCAGCATATGAAAACATTACTTTGAGTATGCTTTTATATATTTATATCTGAAAGTAGAGAAAAACAATTTGTAGAGAAAAAGTACATGTTAGCTAAGTGCATATATATTTTTCTAAATCGAAAGTTTTCTTCGAATATTTTTAGCCATATGATTTTTTTGGTAAATTGTTCAAAATTAATTACTACTAGGTACTACATTAAGCGTTAGATGGCAATAAAGTCGTTATATCATTAGAGCCACTACGGTTTCCAGTTTAGTTTTATAACTGTTACTTAATTCGTTAAAGTTGTCAATAGCTTAATTAAATACAAATCATTAACACTCATTGACATCAAAATTCAAAAATTCACTCATAACATAGACATCTCGCCATAACTATCCACAACGTATACAAAAATTCCGGTAATGAATGAGTCGTGAATTCGTGAAAAGGCCGAACGCCAGTGAACTTTCATCTTTCCACTACTTTAGCTTTCTTGTACATACGGCTTCACTCTTTTAAAAAAGACTTATGAAATTATCTTCTCACTTCGATAACGCTTTCACTCATTCGCTACTAATATACTGTACTAATGCTTCAATGATATTGTTGTTACAAGTTAAACGAGCAGCACAATATGTATGAAAGCGAACATCAGTTGATCAAGTAAAGCACCATAATCGTTTTCACCACAGTCCATTGCGTCAGCACATCCATTGTCACTAATGTCTCCTTTGAAAATGGAATGATGTTTAAATATTGAATCACCATGTGGTATCAGCAATCGGGAATACCGGCCATCGAAATCACTAAAGAGGGCGCCGCGGAGCTGGGTAGCGAGGATGAGGAGGCATCGCGTCGTCGGCCCCCGCAGGTCTGCGATCTCTCCTAGCTGTCATCGATGTGCTCTCCATGTGCTAGCACTCACTATACTCTTTCTCTCTTTCGCAACTTTGTACGGTCCCGAACACGAGTTTCCACTTTTCGGTGTGTCTGTGTTGTTATCACTTGTTCCGTCCTCGATGTACGATGCTACACACTTGACACAGTGCCACGCGCCCCCACATGTCCGTTCCGAAACACGAAGCACAGTCGCGTGAAAATAGACGTCACCATCGATAGGTCCCCCGACAGTAACGTTGAATAGGCAACAAAGCACTTTAAACAGATAAACATAACATCACTCGAGCATGTACAACGCGTGTGTATGGTTGTTCCTGCATGCTGTCTTGGCTTCGACGCGTACCGAACACTCAGTACTTCACTACAATCCTCTCTAAACATCCTCCACACCTCAATGTTTCAGTGTTAAAAGATTATGAATTGCGGCGAAAAGTAAGAGTATTTATATAATTACTAAAATAATTAAGCGAGTTTATCAATTAAATCAGTTTAATAATTTTTTATGGTCTGACTTTGAACAAGCATTTTTGAATAAAACTATTTAAATAAAAATCCGCTATGAATGACGTGGTTTCAAGTGTAAACGCTGCACGCTAGCTTTCGTTGTGCATGGGGGTTGACTAGCGCTACGATGAAATGTTCCATTTTATTACGTCCAAGGAGAAGGTAATATGTTTATCGCTTTAAGCCGCAACGCCAAAAGGGATTATAATGGCTATGAGCTTATGAAATTGCTGTCGGCTTCGTTATGGAAAATCTAACCTTATTAATGTGTTGGTTCGTACGGACGTCAGCAGCAACCGTCCCAACCAACGCAAGCGTCGCAGCCGCCATCGGGTCCGCCGTACCCGAGTACACCAGCCTACCATGGCACGCAGCAACCCCCTTACCCTCCAGCCGGCCAGTTCCCAAGTAACCAGCAGAATCCCTACCCTCCCGCACAGCAGCCGCAGTACCAGAACCCACCGCCCAGGAACCACCACGAGAGGGGCCGACCACCTAACCCTCATCAGGTATCTCTTTGAGATTTATATATATTATTTTATTCATACAGGCTACAAAATATGTAAATTCTTATTAAAGTCATAATTCTTCAACTCTGATCGGGAAGCATGCATCATCATGCAGCTTTTTGTCTCGCTTAATCTGCATATTGTTACAATGACCACTTTCTGGCGGTGAAGACAAACACAGCAATGAAACTTCCCCATAGAGAAAATCGTTGTCTGAATTCAGCTTAATACAAGTGGCAGGTATACTGTCCATTCCTCTAATAATGGAGAGGCCTAAGCCCAGCACTAAGACGTTTAGGTATCGTATAATCAGCAATAATACTAAGAAAGTGTCACACTTTTCTTATTGTCTTTATTGGTCGAATAAGTTTTCATACAATACAATTTCACTCCACAGTTTTGAAGTGTTAATGGCCTACTGTAATACTAAAAAGGTTTTGTCCTTTTGAACCTTCATGTTATGATCGTCTTATCGAGGATCTGGTTCGCCTCGATGTTCACATAGTACTTGGTGAAGTTGAGGTTCATAAATTTCAGCGTATCTCTTGTGCTTGCTAACTGTAGTGAGATTAAAACTTTCTGTTATGGATTTAGCAACAAGCGCAACAAAGCGGCATGCAGTATACAGCACGAGGTGGTGCACCTGCAGGTCCTCGCGGACCGCAACCCGGAATGCGCCAGGGACACCCGCAGTCCAAACGGAGTCGCTACTTCATTGCACTGTTCGACTACGACCCTGCCACGATGAGCCCAAACCCCGAGAGCTGTGACGAGGAATTGCCTTTCAGTGAAGGAGATACTATTAAGGTTATTAAGCAACGGCGTTTTTTAGTTGTTCACTTCAATTATAATATTTTTAATAAGTAGTTTTTTTTAATAAGTAAATTAATGTTCATTTTTCTCATTAATTCCAAACGAGCGCTGGTGTACTAAATTCAAAGTCTGCTGGTATGCAAATTAAACTATTCATATCTCATTAGAGGGCGGAACGACTCCGAACGACTGTCACTAGCACATCTAATATATTAATATCTTTGTAGAGCCGTGATTGTTGTGTCCCCCCACCTATAACTATTGAACTATAAATTATTTGATATATTAGAGTAAAAGAAAAAATTTGGTGGGAACTTCCTATAAGTTGTTCTAACGCGGTTTATTCTGCGTTCAAAAGAGAAGTTTTAGTTTTCTTCCATGTTAATGAAAACGAATTTGGTTGTAGGTGTGGGGTGACAAAGATGCCGATGGCTTCTATTGGGGCGAGTGCCGTGGTCGACGTGGCTATGTACCGCATAACATGGTGATGGAGGTATCTGAGCAGGAGGCAGCAGGGCAGGCAGCCGCGAAGCCCCGAGACCGTTGGAACGACGCGTACGCCAATGCACCCGTTCGACGAATGGTCGCGTTGTACGACTATGATCCACAGGAACTGAGCCCGAACGTCGATGCTGACGTAATTTCTGTCTTTTAACTCGCATTATATCTTAATCGTTAGGGGTCGGCATAATCTCTTTTCTTTCATACGTCTGTATTGTGACTTATATCCTCAGTCATGCATGCAATCCATTCTTCTTATTTTGGTATATCTCTACACTTGTATCCATCGATCTACCGGTTTAAATTGTTTTTGTCGTATGATTTTCATACTCTTCCTTATTTGTCCATACCATCTTAAACGTCTTCCTCTCAATTTAAGTCAGTTATGGCTGCAATTTTCAAAAACCCTGTTTTACATTCTTGTGACACCACATATTCATCTTGGTATGATTTATCCTTATCAAAATAAATTTTATATTGCAATAATGGAGGAAGAATTCTAGCAACCCCCAATCGTCCATTTAAAATCTAACTATGATGAGATCCTGAATCCTAACTGTCTCAACATATACTATCCTTGCGTTTTGAAGTTTATCTTTAACATACTCCTTACATCAAATTAGTCTAACATTGAAAACAAATTTATTTAGATTTTCAACTTGGGACTTATTTAGTTCAAAATAATGTTTTAAATAACAAAATGTCAAAAAAAGAAAGACGAAATCTGAGGCATCAGTAGAATTTAGGCATATAAATTTTATCTATGGATTTAGAAGCATTACAGTTGGTTTCTAGCTGGATTACTGGATTAATTCATTCTGTATTTATCATATTTCCAGGCGGAGCTAAGTTTTCAGACTGGTCAAATCATCCATGTCTATGGTGAGATGGATGATGACGGCTTCTACATGGCTGAGATCGATGGTATGAGGGGTCTTGTTCCAAGCAACTTCCTCACAGAAGCCAATGACCAGTATGCACCGGCAGGGCAGAGTAGTCAGGGTAAGCTTAATATTTCCAGCTGGTATTTGTTGTATAGACTAGATGTCTACGTTGTACTAAGATAACACTTTACAATCTTTTTCAAGCCCGTTGCGCGCATTAGAAATGTTACGTTTGGCACAAAGAAGAAATCCAAAAAGCTAAAATTAGTATACGTGTTACAAATACATTAAATAACCCTAATAATACACTCGTTGTTTGAGCTAATACTGACAATACAAAATATATAATGGAGTTAAAATTGGAGTCGAAGTTGGAAGTTCACCTTCAAATTCATTTTCTGCCATTAATTTTGATATCTATAATGTTGCTGCATTTTTTGCAAGAACATACATAAAAAAACGCACCTACGAACTCTACCTCCTAGGTGGCGGGGAAAACGGGGACCTTTTCTACCTGCTTAATATTCGATAAGTTAAATTTGGTAAATTCTATGGTAAAGAAAAGAGTTAGGAATGATTTAAAAAAATCTCACTTTTTTGCTTATAACTTCTTTAATTTAGGGCAAAAGTTATATAGACATTGTAGGCAAAAAATTTGCTACAAATTATGTTTTTGCAATTTTTTTGTAAGACGCATCTTCTGAGATATCGCGAAAAAAGTGTTTTCACCCCTTTTTCCAAGATGGCGGCCGGGGGACAAGGGTGGCGACCCCACAAACTTGAGGTTAAGCTTCTATTGACCCCCACACATGTCCCAAAAATAAAATTGCGTCCTCTAACAAATGCAAAGCTCATGTAACATTTCAATGAACTATTTCTTATAGGTATGTTTCTGAAAATATTTGCTTAGGCTGATATTACACATTTATTCAATTCAAGGATATAGCGAAAGTCAATGACTTTAAATGATTCAATTTTATGTTTGCTTATACACTTTGGTTGCTTGAAGCAAATTGAAAATAGAAGTGATGAGTTGTAGATTACGAATGGAATATTGTGGTGTTGATGCAGTTGGTGGCGCGGGCGTACGTGGTCCAGGTGCAGGTGGTGCGGGTCGAGGACGGGGTGCGGGCATGGGCATGAGCATGGGGATGGGTCCGGGGGGCGCAGGGGCCGTGGGAGGTGCGGGGGGAGTTCCGGGTCCCGGCGCCCGGGGTCCCCCGCCGCCCCCAAGGGACAACGTTGGCCCCGTGCCCCGCAACCATCATAGGAAGACAGGTGCGTCGCCCACGGGCCCTATTCGCACGGCACTAAAAAGACGTCTTCAGACTGATCAAGTTTGGTACACTCCTTTAAAATTTCCAATACTTTTATTAATTTGGGCACTATTTGCTTTAAAAGAATTTGAAGATTTAAAATATGCAAATACTGAAAACTGTACAGAAGAAATATGGATCCGGTAACTATCAATTTAAAGTTGGCTATGAAGTAGAAACTTGAGCAATCTGAAGACGGTAATGAATTTAATGTGCATAGGGCCTCAGCGATTCCTCGAATTCCGGTCTAATAAGTCCTGTAAATCAACGGAACATAAATCACATTTCTTTTGGTGATAGACTGATTGAAATAATTTGGTATGGTCAGATCGTTGATTCTATATCTCTGTATAAGTCAAGTAAATCAAGTAATATTTCTCATGAATTCTGTAATGTTTACAAAGTGGTTTAAAGGGTAATGTGTAATTCTTGTTAAATATTGCTTGTGAACATGATACGATCTCATTTAAAACGTATTTTTATATTATGTGTACAATTACATACTTCTACTTTCCAAATGAGAAATAAAAATAGCTGCAAAATTCCTTCACATTGCTAAAAACTTCTCGTAGGTTTCCGGGTGTATATATACTTAGCCTGACTGTTGGTGTAGGACCCTAGCAAGTATGGGAATGGCTGTTAAGTTACTAAGAAGTTTAGAGGGTTAACCATAACACCCATATTGCTTAAAAATTAACAATAATTTATTTCTGTTCTCCAAGTCAATTTACATAATATTTAATCAGATATTTTATATTGATTTTCAATTTCCGCCTTAGACTACTTTTAGATTTCTAAAATTTCTAAGGAATTAATGGGACTTTTTTAAAAATGGTAGTGATTACTTCGCGATACTGAAATCTACCGAATAACGATCTGACCATGCTCTCCTTGTGGTTTAGGTAAGTCCGGTGACGACTTGTGTCGGTACCAATCACCGAGAGCTTTGAGTGTTTCATGTTTGCACCTTGGACTTGCTATGTGACTATATTGAAAGACGCTAGCTATTTCGCTCTGGTACCCTCTATCATCTTTCCTGTACACTTACGATTGCGATGGGACTTGCTCGGTGAAAGCTTGATTTAATACATCATGTTCCGTTTTGTTATCTATGATATAAATTGTAACAGCACTGACTTTGATCTTTCGTAAAAGCGAATTCAGATATAATTTCGTAAGATTCAGAAGATAGTTGGCGATAATCGTGGTAGTAAAACGGAATAGAAAGCGAGTCCGGTTGCAATCTACGGAGCACAAAGACTCTTGGTGTACACTTTGCTAAATAACACTATCTTGGATTACACAGTCACAAACATCGTTTAGCTAATATTTTTTTCAAAATTATGAAGCAAATCAACATTTCGACAGCACACGGTATCAATTACGACCGACGTTTATGTATAGCTATGTAATTATTCTATAAGCAGGCCTTATTTTACTTTCATCTATCCGACTCTCTATCCTTTTTTGTTTTGTTTCATCAATCCCGTGCCAATTAGTTGTGCGAAGAGAGTTTTACGCACTAGTTCTCGTTCCGCTATAGTGGGTAGGCTGATGTACAAATACACGCAACATAGTCTCGCACAGAGCGCACGGTGCGCGTGAGGTGTGATCCAAGATTCAGGTGGTTTTCTGTGGTCACTATATATGTTGTGTGTATTGTCTGTTTGCTAGATGCCTGCCCTCTTCCCCCTTCTCAGTTAGACCACAACACATGCGCCAGTAATCCAGAACAGGCGAATTCTCAGGTAAAATACCGTTTATAATCGACCCACAGCAATACTGTTTCAAATATACTATGCAACTAAACTAGTCGTTTTTATGTTCGACTGTCACTTCATTCCTTATAGATTTTGTTATTTTTCACTATTTCTTGTTTTCTCTTTCTTTGTTTTGTTTCTATCTTTATTTACCCTCAGTTCATAAGTGCGCTCAGTGTGAGAACGGGGGCGTCTGGCACCATGACACCATGAACGACAGCCCGCGCTCACTCGCTCCATTCTTCAGAAATTTGCGGACTATACCATGCGAACCATGGTTATCGATTTTATTGGACACATCATTAGCTGTCATGCCATTTACTGGACCAGATCATACAGAGACTAGTACATAACAAACACTGGCGTATACTTCACTCACATCAGATATACCATCATAACCCATTCACCATGCAACAACAATATGATTAGCCTGTGAATGTGATTCCGTGACTAAACGATTACATTCATGATGATTTTATCAGTTTTGTCTTTTCGTAATAACATCCTAATTATATTAATCAATATCCTTTTTCACATTTTTGTAATCGAATAGTGACTGATATCTTCGCAATGCATTTTTCTGCCTACTTAAACAAAGCATGATTGTTGGAATGAAGTGTTTTACTATTTTTGTACTGTATTTACTAAGGGAATGAATATATCCAAATTATTATTGTGAGAATTATATTAATTTACTTTATCACTGCTTATTGTCTTGCAATGCATGTTTTCTTTACTCATTACACTAGTATGTATGTTCTTAAAAATAACTTGAAAGATTGCAAGGCGTTTGGAAATAAAAATTCTAACAAAGCTGATTTTATTGATAAAACTAAGAAAAATTCAAAGTCGAACCATCGTATATTTTCATTGAGGCAGTTTAAACTTTTAGCAAAAGCGATTTTTTAATTACATTTCTGAATCACTATTTACTCGTGTAAAAGTAATAAAAACCGAAAAATAAATTAAACAGTAAAGTGTTAACACGCATTTCAATGTTATCTATAGGGTGGTTTTAATGTGATTCTATGAGTAGAGTGAATGACGGTTGACAGCAGGCGAGAGCGAGAGGCGCGGCGATCGCGCAGCCAGCGAACACGATCGGGCGCACGAGCGCTGGTAACGCGGGCACCCCCACGGCGCAGTCACCGGGCACCGCGCCGGGCGCGACCGCGGCGAGCCAGCAGCCGGCGGGCGGCGGCACCGCGGGCACGCCGCTGGGCTCGGGCGGCGGCCTCGGCGGCGGGGGTTCCTCTGCGCCCGCGCCTTCGCCCGCCCGCCGCGGCGGCCCTGCCGTGGTGCCCGCGCCCTCGGCCCAGCCGCTGACGCCCGCGCAGCAGCCACCCACCTCGCAGCCGAACCTCATGCAGAAGTTCACCGAGATGACCGCTCCCGGGGGCGACATCCTCAGCAAAGGCAAAGAGCTCATCTTCATGAAGTTCGGCCTCGGCGGCAAATAATGGCGGCGAGGCGGGCCCCGCGCCCCCTCCTTCCATCCGGCTTCGCTCAGCGTCTGTATCGGCTGCTCCTGCTCCGATGTTGCGGGGAGTTTCTTCGGGTTGTATATGAGCATTTTCTATTTTAGGCCGAGGCCCGTGAGGCTGGCGAGGGAGCACCTCTTTTAGAGAACGTTGTATATAGTTAAATTCAATAAACGCACAGAATAGTGAGTATTCGAGTATTAGTGCCGTCTCGGTAGTATCCGCGGTTGGGGTTCCGACATCTGAGGTAGCTGTGTATCTGATGCTTTCTTTATCTTGGACAATTGCCCCTTTACATTTTTATTAGGTGACATTAACAATAATGAGTGTATTTGCACTATTGTTGCATTCGATCTTAAATATTCCGTGTAGGTAATGAGATTATGTCTAGTTGTTAATTCCCACTCCCTGTATGATAATTGGTGTACTTTCTACTTATGTTCTTGATCGCTAGCTGTGATTGAAACCCAAATGACAAGTTCAAATTAAATTATTTTAATAAAACAATTGTTCGTTCATGTGCATAAATAAATGGTTAAATTTAAATTGATTCCCTTATCATTTGAGAGATTGTGAGCACAGAAACAGTGTGCAGTTGGTACCGTCCCTTTGACCAACTTTCAAATACTTCTTTTCTTCATAACATTTCTCTTTATAGTTCAAAGCTATATTATAATCATTGTATTATAAAGCAAAATTTATCTGGTTACGATTTTTATATTAAAAATATATTACTCTGTTAAATGATAATATTCTTTTGGACATCATAAAGTAATTTTATTATAAATAAGTATCTAAGAGATATGTATAAACTGAAACATATATTTAATGACTGTATACTTCTAAAAATCCTGTTCATGATGATATAAAATATATTAATCTTTCTAACTATATTAACTGTTCAATGTAAATTTGAAATAAATAATGATAGGTGCCTACATCGAGATCTGCCTGTTTCATGTATCCATTTGCTTAAAAAATTAAATCAATAATATTAAATATTTAAGTAATGATGTATAAGCGTATCGACTTTATATGCCTGGTCCTTTTAATAATCTTGAATAATAACATTCTGTGATAGTAGACGTGAGACCAGCAACAAACATTTACAAGAATGAAACATTAAACTTTTCAAAACGGGTCTTTTAATTTAACTAATAAAATAATTATTTAAGATTTCGCGACTGTATTAACTACGTTTTAACGAATTTAAGCGCTTTTCAGTTAGATTTTCGAGGCGTTAGTAAATTTGAGCTAATTGACAAAAAAAATTCTGACGGGAACCTGCAGGTTTGTTTCAATTAAAAAACAATAGTTTGAAGAAAATTCATTGTTTTTAAGCAAGAATTATATATTTTTGTTGAATATTTCAACTGGTGAATAAAATGTTTTTTTTTAATTTTATTGTCCAATATGCTTATATTCATACATATAATTTTTTATATTAAATTGGGCACAGAAACTCAAAGGGTTTATTCGTGCCGCGGAGTCGTGAAAAGACGTGTAAGTTATGAAATAAATTATAGTAATATTTTTTACCAATTACCACGACAGGCGTTAATCAAAGACATATAACTTTGCTGAGGCTTCTGTTGCATAAGGCAGGTTTTCGTCTGGTGATTATTAGCTTAATGATTATATTTTAAATTTGAACAGTCATGAATACTTGCCACTGAAGAAGTAATCTTCTACGATTTATTGATTGAAATTTACCACTTTCATACGCTCATAACTTCAATTCGATCATCCGGATTAAAAGTCAAGATTACATTACCTAACCCATTTTGGTGAATCAAATTTGTTGTCTGTACCACTAGATTCCGTAAATTTGTCAGCATTTTTAAAAATATTGGTTAAATTTATTATGTTCTTACTATTACTATGAACAAAGTTAGTTAGTAAAAAGTGGTAGAAAGTCTAAATTAAACATAAAAAATGATATTCAAAATGCGCTTGAAATATTAAAAACGTAGTTTTAATTGAAGATATGAGCCAGCGAAAAGATCATGTAATTTTTAAAGATTTTTATTTGCTTTTTATATATCGACTGAAGGTGTATTTGTGCATACAAACCATATTGGACTTTAAAGTGGTGAAATTTGAGTTGGTTTTAGAAATAGCATGCCAAAAGGAGTTACGTACAAAGGCAGATTGATAATACACTGATGAAATAAAAACTGCTGTCCATTTTCTTAATGTTTGCCAATGGTAACATATCCTTACATCCTACTTAAGTCTAATTATTCTGACCAATAAATTCAGTACTTACTACATAATTATATTTGTTCAGGATAATGTTATTAATAAATGTCGGTATTTTTACTAATCAATGCAAATGTAATTAACTGAGGTATAGTTGATTTTTCAGAAATATAATATTGCATCGTTCTATATAACTTTTTTTATTACATATATTTTATAACTTTACTTCAATAGACAAAAACACAGAAACAGTTAATAATTTATTGTTCTTAAGATCGTGTTTAAGGCTGTTACGAAATCTTAAAGTATTGCCAAAGAGAATTCGGCAAAAGACTGCTTGCATGAACATATTGTTACTTTTAGATAACTTAATTATTATACTATTCTTTAAAATAATAACGATATCTGTAATTTCAACAGATGTCTGAAAAACCCATCATTTAAGTAAAGAAAACTTAACATCATTAGAATAATTACAAACGATATATTGACAACGATTTAAAAAAATCTGAAAACTGAAGACAATTGAATTTACAGCTATCTTCCGTCTTCCGAAAGCCTTTTGGTATTTCATCTTGATATAAGGTAAAAAAAATTAAGTGGCCCTCTGTATACAAATCCGGAACTTCATGATATAGCGAATAATGTAAAGAAAATAATATAACATTTTGTTAAAATCATCGTTTTCCATTAGTTTACCATTTAACATTCATTTACATAGATAAAACAACACACAGCTAGGTGGTAGGGTATTTGCTCGACTGGATGGCCAGCAAATGTCCATAGGCGATGGCAATCGCTTTCCATCAAGCGGACCGTCTGCTTGTCTGCTGAACTCATGCAATGAAAAAAAAAAGATTGATTCTAATGGCTCGTCCTGGCTTCACAGGCGTTAATGTTAAAGATTTATGGTCTTATTCATATTAAGTTAGAGTAAGTGTAGTGTGTATACAGTTTTCGTCTATGAGAGAAGGGTAAAATATAAGAAATACCAAACCCAACGAAAGCTGCAATGACACTGATTTTATTATATTTGATTTTTTAATCACGAATCGGGTAAACAACATGTACGGCAAGCGCACAACTGCATATTTATATATTTGCCTCTGAGATTTATTTGACAGAAAGAAAGAAAATGATGTTTATTTAGAGTAATTTAAAATTACAAAAGTAAAGAATATGGCCTTACTTATCGTTTTTTAAATTTAAGAAACTGCTCAGCAACTGATTAATGAAAATCTTACCCATAAACTCCTCTTAAGGATAAGAGGTGGTGGTAAAGTAACTCGTAAATAATTGTCAAAAATAACCAACATCGAGAGGTAGTTTAAGTGACTACTAAGAGGCAAAATGGCAAGTTTTATTTGAAACAGCCATTGATTAGGGGCTTAAGAGTCTCTCATTTAAGAGATGGCTAATCCTTTCTTAACGAGATTATTATAAGTAAGGCGCAAGCGGTTTAATAAAAGCCAAAAGTTAAGCAACTCTAAACAAGCCCTAACTCAGCAAATGCTCGTTGATAACAACCAATGCTGTTCACAGAAAAAAAATAGCTGTTGAATATTTAATATTATTTATAATTAAAAAACGATGAAACAAAGAATAGACCTATCTATATATATAATAAAACGTGAGGTCAAATTTCTGTACAATGAAAAAATGCTAAAATCCGAGTCAGGGGGATGTAAGAAGTGAAATAGAACTAATTTAGATTAGCATACTTTTGATCCCGAAAAATTTAAGAGTTCCCGTGGGATAGTTAAAAAGCTTTAATTACTTTACAGCTTGTAACAGACTGAAACTAATTTCTCTACAACGTAACACTAAAAGCGGACATTTTGACTGAGTGTGGTATCGATGAGAGAGTTTTATTTATATAGGTATATAGGCAGAAGCTAGTTTTGAATAATTTCATATAAGTTACATAATATGTTATGAAATAATTGTTGAAATTTGAAAATAGTGATTTTGAATAATAATAATAGGTACATTACAAACAAACAGAAAGAAAAGAAATTATATGGAGCTATAACTATGAACAAGACTCAACCAGGCTTACTAAAAGTCGTTTATATCAAGTGTGAGATCTGCTTGCTGCCTTTGGTGTTCGTATAGGAACGCTTTCAGTTTAGTTTTAAAATATGTGCACTTCCAACGGTTCTTATTGGTGGCGGAATATTGTTCCAGCACCTGAAAGCCGAATACCGGAATCTGCCTTTATTCGTTATATCTTAGTTTTGATTTGATCACAGAGGCCTACTTGAAAAATTCACCTAATAAAATAAAACCCACTCATAACACAAATCAATAATATTATTGTATGACTTGATCCCTTCAACGTAGTATCGATCTTAGTCATCGATCGATCGTACTTAGTCATCAGCACAAAGTTTAGGTATGAAAGAACACCAGGGAAGAAGATTTCAGAGATATAACAGTAATTGTGAAACCTCCTAAATTCTAGACACAGGCCGTTTTTCTTTCATTTTTGTGGTTTGCATTATATTCCACTCAGAAGTAAATATTCAAAAAGTTTTTTTACAATTTCTGATGATAAATGTATATGTTGTAAGTAATAAGATATCAAAAACAAGAGAAGAGTGGCAAAATCTTGTCATGTAGCATTTAGGGGCTTTTCTTGATTATGTTTTGTACTAGGCGATGGTGCTTCTTTGTCTATGCCTAAGCCCATCTTTATACCTGTAGGTTTTATTTGCATTAAAGGCTAAGGCAGTACGATTTTCAATACTAGAACGATGTCTTCAAAGTTGATTCCGGTATTGATAAATGCTAGTGCATGATTAGCCTTGCAGTCCTACGCAAGCAAAACTACTGCAGGGGCTCATGGCTCATGACTTTAGCTATGATAATGCTCTCCAATGTGGATATCTGCACGGTATACATAAATCAGATATTACGCTGTCTCCAGATAATCTGGAGACACTATAAAAGGTCAATGGGCAAAATCTGACCCACTTAACAAAATTTTCCTACAAAAATCAAATTAAGTGAAATTGTTAAGTATTAACCAACTATTAATTTTAAGTAGTTATTTTTTTAAACCATGGAAATAAAATTAAAAGATGAATAATAAATCGGTATTCAGTGAGCATTTTTATATGTAAAATGTTTAGATACAACAATTTTTCAATGAAGTATTTCATATTTTGGTCTGAATCCCATTATCTGCATTAATGCAACATATATATTCGTAAACTAGAGATGTTTATCTGAACTTCCTACGCTATTTTTTTTCTGTAGGCCGTGGGTATAGATTCATACTAAGGTGCCCATTAACCTTTCGGGTTGGATATATCTTCTCAATATATTCTTACATAAAAGGTATAATAAAATATAAAAAAATACATAAGGTCTTGTACATATTGACTGGTAAGATCTTTGGACTGTAGGCTATTTTGAGATTGCTCATTTGGTACAAGGGATTCACTATAAGTCCTTAAATATCGCTTCGTATCTATCAGAATTATTCTCGTTATATATTTCAACCTTTTCACGTATAAAATTCTTTAGCTTGCTATTCCTAGTATTAATCGTTCGTATATGATATATAGCATAATTATTATATAACCCCAATATATCCACCACCCTATTGTTAATGTATATTATACACATATTGTAATACAAATGTATATAAAAGTGCGTTCGCCTGGGGTATAACATTATTAGCTAAAATATATGCTACATATCTACATTATAATTATATAAACTGTATTTAAACTTTTCTATTATAATTAATATATTCTAGTGTTATCTCTGACACCGTTCAAAATTGTTCACTTGTTTATACATTGTTATTATAATAATATATATCCATATCTTTTATGACTTTGTAACTATTATATATGTATGGTTATTTATACAGAATATAAATTTAAATATGTATTATAATCCTGCATCAATGTGTGCGGAATTTAATATAAATAATTGTATATTACTTAATGAATTGTGGCAAACACTATAACGAAATTCTAACAATGTACCAATGAAATATGCTGAGACAAAAATAAATATTACAAATGCCGCTTCTTTATTCATTGTATATTTTCATACACCTTCACATTGTATTCACGTGGGGTAGCTGCTGACTGTCAGCAGCTCCCCACTTGTATTGCACAGTTTTCCGAAAAATGACTAAAATATGCCGAAAAGTTTGCTCTATTTACCCCGATTTTGTTGTTTTACCCCAATACTAAAATTCATAAAAATTTTGAAAATTACGGTTTTTTCATTTTTATTGAATATTTTCTCTAAACAAAAAATCGGTTTGTTGTGCGGGCAGGTAGAGTTAGCTGCCGCGCACAATCCTACATTTTGAAACCCACCTGTCTCTTATACTTTAAAAAATCTTAGTATATACATACCATATATAGTCTAAGATACTATCCTGATATTGTTTTTATTTATCTTCTTCGCGGACGAACGTGTTGTATCCAGCCTTCTGCTGTTTAAACAAAATAAGTAGGAGTACAAATTAAAAACAATATCTTAATCCTATTATATACTACTATAGCCTAGTATATTATAGTAGTGTACTAACTATAACAAGTTTAGTATAGTGGTATCTTAGCCACCTTTAATTATTTATTGATATGGTTTCACTTCACTATTACTAGTATATAGTGGCGTAAGTATATATTAAATTATCCTGCTAGCCTCGGATCTTACACTTTTTAAGGGTAGGTAAAAACTGAAAAATGTCACCCGCTTATATTTTATCTTAATCATCACCATCATTTCACGCCATCAGACGCTCACTGATAGACACACGTGCGTCCGTGGTTCTTAACCTATCCCTACGCGAAAAGTAATTTATGTAATTAAAGAACGGGATGTCTCAGTGGTGAAAGATGCGGTAATGATGTTGTGTAAATGTCTGCGAAGTTGGAATTTGCCGCCCCGGGCATGGGCCTCATGTATCATCTATGGGCCTCAGCTTGCCCCCCATAGATCCGGCCCTGCATCTTGTTAATCGTCATAGTAGCTAGTCTAAGAAGAATAATTATAATATAAAAACAGACGAGTAGACGGACAGACTAGTTAAATTTATATGGATTACATTTTTCTCAAATTGGCTACGGGTCTGTAAAAAAAGAGAAATCGTTGGACTTAAGAATAATATGGTCTTTTGTGATATGACAAAGGATAAGTATATTTTAGAAGAAATAAGCGAGTTAGCAAAGGAGGTTTTGTGCAGACTCTAAATGATTAGGATTTGATGAAAAGAAAGAGAGAGACCTACACCCATGCGGCTTATTGTTCCCGAACTGTTTATTATTTAATAGTCAAACCGAATTTTTAACGGACCACACATTACACTATGTTTTAGCTGAGATTCTTCGCACATACATGAGCTTAGAAGGCCCATCAAATGCCCAGACATAACATAAACCTCCTAAGCCCTTTATGGCCAGATAGCGCCAGTCATTTTCCCCATCACTTTTTTAATGAAATAAATCAGTCAAGAATCTATAAGAACCTTCTTTGCAACTTTTTGATTAATTTGATTTAAGGGTCTATCCTACATTAGCTCGAATCCGAATTTTGCCCCCGCCTCGCCTGTGTTATTTCACACGTCATTCGCGACCCGCGCCACAAAAACTTGGCCGCAAAATGCGCGGACTTAGATCCCACGAGGGCGACAAAAGCATAATCATATAAAAACATACCGGAATTTTGTTGAGTGTAGGTATACTTATTCTCAAATTATTGCAATTTTAATGTAATAAAATAAAACAACAATCAAATTATGAAATATTTCTTGCTAAAAAAATTCAAGTACGAGTCAGCATTGAGCAGGGTTTCGCATATTGTTTAGGAGTAAATACTCGCTTTGCCATTGTATAATCATAAAATATATAACTTTTGTCCTGTATGTAGGATATCTGTTAAAATTCAAAAGTGGGTAACTTTAACTAAAATCTTTGAATATTTTTGAGCGACATTGCGGAATAAAATATAAAACAGTAAGAAAAATGACCTGCAGTGTTAAAAATAGAAATTACATAGTACCTACCTTTCAGTATCATTGTTACTAACCGATTTGACTTCCGTAATGCAAAGTATTACCATTACAAAAAGGCATATTAAACCATACAATAAAAGGCACTGTTAAAACAATTAATCTTTATTTAATAATTTAATTCGGGCTTTCTGCTTATATCTTAAACATTAGTAATATAAAAAAGTAATTTTTCATAGCACTCTTCAGGAACTTCACATTTACCTACATTTGTTACATTTTCATAACATCACACACAACTTACAAATAAACATTTAAACTAATAAGCCTAGTCTACAATGATTTACTAAGGGATTATAATAATCATATAATCACTTAGTTTTACAAATATGTACAACAACTCTTTTGAATAAAACAACAGTTGCCATAGTATCCTAAGCTTTAGAGAGATCTTCGTTCTTCAGACTTCTATAGAAAATGTTCTTTCAGTATCATTAGTAACTGATGACGTCAAACCATTGATATTTCTTTGGGCTCTCTGTGTCGTACTCATATTCAACACACTTGCGTTTGAACCAACTGGAAAATAACAATTATTTGTTTAAATATATGTTTTGAGAATTGTTTATGAACTTGAAGCTGTATAAAATACTTTGATATATCAATGCAGTTTATAAATCAAGAACAGTAATTTATCTCTCGATGTAATAAAACAAATCTAAGTAATCCTATCTAAGGCAGCCAGTCGGATACGATCGATAATGTTTAGCAAGCCTTATCAAAGGAAATTCCTGCCTTAGAGTCTTTAAGTTTCCCAATTTTGCATACACTTTAAAGAAGCATTTGATTCAATAATCATTTCAGATTGATCTTTCTAATTAAGTAGAAATAAACAAATTAGGTCGAAAATCTGTCTAAGCAATGTTTTCTTCCCGGGCTCCCAGCCTAGATGTCACAGCAATGCCACAGCGTGTTTTAGAAACTAATCCACCATTGCTTTTGCATTTAAGGTTGTCACTACTAGTTCTTACTACATGTCATATTTTTTTTGCCTAAACTTTGGGTTTCATATTGCAACTTACCCGCCACGTTTAATGCAGCTTTTGATAGGATAGTCTTCCCTGTAGCATTGAGTTCCTAAAGCGTTGAAATAGATCTTTCCAATTTTGTTAGCGACCCTGCTGTTGGCATCATGGAGGCATTGGCGAAACTTCTCATCGCATCGGCAGTTCAATCTGTAAATCAATACAATGCAATTGTTTAAAAGCAGTTATGTATCCATATTACTTTTTTGTACAATAGTTTTTATTCATTCATGCTAGCTATTGGAAAGGTACAAATTTGGGTAATCAAAGAGATATGAACAAAGGAACTCTGAACCATTGGTGAGGGCAATCGCAGCAGAAACAAGACAATTCTATAATCCTTAAAGTGTAGTTGTAGTTTTTAATACTCTATTATATATTAAAATTATTCTCCGGGAATGCATACAGACATCGTATCACTATGATTCAATAGTTCGCTGATAAAAGCTTGGAATATATCTATCAATCATTGAACTAATGTTGTATTCAAATGTACAACTTTGTGAAATTTAGAACTCCCTTTATTCTTATACGTGTTTAACTCAATGGAAAAACAATTATACGGTGTACTTAATATTATTCACTCGGGTATTTGTAACGTTTGCTTGATACAAGAATTTGACTTTAGGTACCATTAAAGTCCTTGAGTTCCTTAACTATTCATTCTTTTCCAAAGTAAACGAATATATTAAAATTGCAAACAAAGCATAATATATTCTTACCTGGTATAAAAAGCGTCATTGGTTAAATTATGTTGAGTTTCGCCGGCCAAGATGAGATCAGGACAATTGTCGTGATCCCTGCAGCACATGTCAGTCTCCCGAGCTGAGCCTAGGTCGTCATAATTTTCAGCAGTGTTACCAGCTCCGCACCATTTAGTTCCTGCAAAAGAAGCAAACAATTATTAGTCAGAAATAAATTACTCTCTTACGAGAGGTCATGAACCACAGATCCTATAGATAGGTCGTCGTCGTAGTCGAGAACCAAAAACTGCTAGGTTAGGTGGCTGCGCTGAAATGAGTACTCGCAAAACCCCATCCTGCCAAGTTTCTTGATTGTTGGGGGACAAAAGTCGTATATATTTTGTGGTTGGGTTGTTATTAGTTTACTAAATATGGCAGGCTTTTGTGTCGCTGGAAGAGGAATACTATGGCCGATAATCATTAAAATAATATTGATGCAGCCTCACTTTCCTTATGTACCTAACAAGAATACTACAGAATATCATAATACAGCAGTATGGCACGCAGTCTTGTTATCGAAGAATGAAATCACACTTGATGGCCTTTTTCTTTGACTCTATTAATAAATAAAGTGTACCTATTACCTTATAATAAAATTATTCCATATTGATAACAATACCGAGTTATGCGTTATTTTAATAAGGCTGGTATTAAATCTGTTATCTTCTTCACTAACGCCTTAAATGTAGGCATGTACTTATCTATTTAATTGTTTTGTTTCACGAATAAATAAGAAGTTAATATATGATTTCTAGTTTATGAATGTTTTTTATTAGGCATAAATTACATTTATTTAATTTATTTATTGAATTTGTTTGGGAAACATACAATAATTAATATTCTTAAATACAAAACACAAAATGAACACATATATCAATCAAGTTTCCACTATAAAAAAAACATACATAAAACATACATTCTTAAAGAAGCCTTCAAATTTTACTCTAACTCAATATGAATAAGACCGTTAGAGTACAGAGGCAAAAAATGCAATGAAATGCAATAAGTCACCAATGTATGTTTTTGGGAGAAGTCGAGTGCCTAGGTACTTATCGTTTTTGCCTTTTTATATCTTGCAAGTTTTATAAAATGTTCTACAGTGCCTATTTCGTTGACATAATTTAAATTTTCATCGAAGTCTAAGCAAAAGGAAGGAAGAAACTATAAATATACTTATTTTAATAATCATTTAGATCTTAATAATTAACACATATTTATTATGTATTAGGGCTGTATTTTTTAGAATCATACTATGTAATAATTGAAATGTTGTATTATCATGTGAAACTTCGTTGAATCTAAAATACTTCTAAATTTCAACACATTATCATCTTCAGAGAACGGATTACATATGACTATTGGATATGGGTTAGATATTATTTTTCTAAAGATTCAGTTAGTGTACCTACTGCTTATATTGGTCACCTTGTATCTTTGTTAATGCGATCTCCAGTGGATAGAAAATCAAATTTGTATATCCTCATAATGCTAATGTAACATCCAAAAAGAACTACTGATTTCATTATAAGCGCGGTTTGTATCTTACACTTGCATCCCTTACGATACAAAGCTTTCTTAGCGTCGCGTATTTTTAATCAAAATTTCAATTTTTTTATTGCAGGAGTTCAGCAGACAGGCAGACGGCCCACTTGATGGAAAACGGTTACCATCGCCTATAGACATTTGCAACACCAATGTGCTACAAATGCGCTGCTGATCTCTCAAGGGAAACTGGAACCTGGTCACTAATACCGGAGCGCAACACAAGGTTATGGCGCCATACTCTAGACCCAGAGATGGTTGCCATCCAGTCGAGTAAAAACCCTGCCACCTGGCAATAAGTTTTAATGAAGATCATATTTGAAAGGTAACACACCCATAAAAATTCAAGCTAAATTGACATATTAAATAATGTATACCGGTTTGCATTCTGAGGGCCTACAGAGGTCTTTTTCCCAGATATAATATATGACGAACAGGACAAGTATCACCATAAAGTGGAACCATACGCTATGTCTTGCAACTACCAGTATATCTGGACACGTGTTAATTTCACTAAGAGATTCTCCAAATTCGAACCACTTTAAGTCCTCGCTTATCGCTTTTCTAAAAAGACTAAATATAATGAAACTCCTAAAAAATCTCTAGTCTTCCAAATAATTACCTGGGAATATCATCAAATTGAACCTCTTCTGCGCTTCTTCAATACTAATATCCTCAAGGTCATCTTCCATGCAGACGTCTTCAGCAGCCACAAAACCATTGTTAATATTTGTTATGAACCACGCACTAATAGACGCTACGAAAAATACAGTTAACAAAGACAATTTTCCAAAACCCTCCATTTTATTATTATTATTTACTTTAAATTAATGGAGCAAACGGTAATACTAACAGAGTTTGAAACTGAATAATTTACTGTCAAACGTTTGTCCTTATATATCCTTAACGCAGTTCAGTAGTTTTGAATTAGGACGCATTCACGTTAGTATAAGCTGAAGCGGAGGGGAAAGATTTACTTGCGTCACGAAACATGTACTTTTATGGACTGGTAATCCCAGAGTTGTCATAGCTATGTGGCAAACTAATAAATAGATATTGGAAATTGAAGAATACAATGTCCTGCAGCCCAGCGCCTGTCGTAAGAGTTGACTAAACAATGATGGCTAGCAAACTTGGTCTAGAGTATGCCGCTATAACAACCTTGAGTTATGTTCCGGCATTACTGGCCAAGTACCAGTTTCAGTCTCAGAGAGCGGCACCACATGGGTAGCACCTTTGGTATCACAAATAGGCGATCGTAATGACTTTCCATCAAGTGGGCCGTCTGTCTGCTGAATTCATCCAATAAAAAAGTCCAAATTAGAAAAAATGTTTTTGAAAAGGGAATTTTGAAAGGAATAATTGAAAAAAGCCTTTTATACAATGTACGAGTTTACTGATTTGAGATATTTAAAGAAAAAAATATTAAAAATGAAAAAAAGTCATGAACATATTTAAAGAGAAAAAATGTATAATTCATATGACCGCATTTCCAAGTTGTACGGCAATGCTATGCCTTAAATAATGTTTTTATTTATGTTTTAAATTATAATTAAACAGGTAAAAAATGAGCCGTTCCGTGGTTTAGGCAGTTGAATCATTTGCTACAGTACAAAATTATCATGTTTATACACGTTATTAAAAGTACTAATAATAAAAAAGTTCTGTACACACCATTTCGTCATGTTTACTCTTAAACAGCGACCTAGAAATATACAAAAATATAATGTAAACAAATTTTCATATATATTTTAATCTGGAAATACGCCTTACATCAGGTATATGTCATCCTTGGTATCGTGGTATTATTTTTACCGCTCTAGCGGTTTAGAATTACCGCTCCGCTCCGCTTATGACAGGATTGTTGGCTTTACAATGATAACCGCTGACTGTGCAGGTATTGCGTCGGAGGAAAAACTACTAATTATTATTACAGCCCTTTGTGACGTAAAATGTAGTAAGTATTAAAAAACAACCATTAGAAATACAGGTTACGTATTAAATATTAAAGAAATAAAATGTACGTCACTGGAGCTCCCAAGGATTGCGGTCAAGAGCAAAACATGAATCGTCATTATCTTATTATTAAGACATATAACAAACAATTTCATTGTCACTTCACAATTAAACGAAATAACCTTCTGGGAAACATAAAATTCTATGCAGCACGTAGAAAATCCTTGAATTATTGCGTCTTCTTTAAATTAAACACAACTTAATCAATTAATAAGGTAATATAGAAAAGGCAACTCTAACACAGACACATCTTAAATTCTTACAAGGTTTTTCCCTTATTATCCCCCAATTGTTATTGCGCCTGGCCGCCATTTTGGTGACGTCACCGTAGCCGAACACTCAGTACTGTTAGCATCACTGGCCGGCGAGTACGCGTACATATCGAGTTGCGGATGACGTCACGTGAATGTTAATTTGACAAGGTTCCAGCGCATTAGCAATTTGCGGGGATAATAGGTTCCAATTTTCTTAGTTGCTTAATACTTACTACACTACGAAACTACACTCAAATCGCAGATGTTTTGCAGGAGTGTCAGGTAAGAAGCACCTTTAATAAACGTGTGTATATGAAGAGCTTAATGAAAGTAGATCAAGCAAAAAAATTATGTCACAATGGTAGCAAGTAGGTAGAAACACATTGTCTTTGTCTCCCTCTATGTGAAACAGGCGTGATAATATAAAAATATGTAGGTATGTACTTATTAATCTCTACAGTCTAGATTGTGATCTTTAGTGCTGTTGTTCATTCCAATTACTTTCGTATACTGTAAAAACTGGGAGATATAGTAAAAGTGAAACTTCAATGGACAAGTGGAAAAACGGATGGCAATGGACCAGTGGCAAAACGACAACAACATTTTAATTTGAAGTTTTACGGGCAGGTTTTCAAATGGGACAAGTACATTAAAAATCTGCGATTCGACTTTCCACTTATCCGTTGCGATTCGTTTTTCTACTTGTCCGTTGAAGTTTCCCTTCCACTATGTTCCTAGCACACATTTCGATTTATAGCAGGTATACTACTACAAATTATGATTTAGTTAGGTTAGTACATTTTAATGAATGAGTTTTTAATTTAAACATATTATATATTTCGATCTGAAACAAAAAAAAAACAACATCCATAGTCAACTCTCACATTATGCTGCTTCTCACCACGCGATATACCTTCTACTCCTCGTGGCCGTAACGTTTTTTCGTGACCGAAAAAGTCCTAACCTACCGTCTATATAGAAGTTTCACATCAAAAAATATGACGTATGCAGGTATATAGACGACGATTCCTTGACCATTGCGATGACAAAACTTGTTTTACGTCGACGACAATAGTAGCCAATCGCCAGGGACAAAGTATCGGTAGAAATTACCTTGTTACTTCTGTATTTCTTATCCACCAATTAATGTTTGTGATAAATTGATCATGTATCTGTGAATACCTTTATCATTATAAGAAATAATGGTTTACATTCGTTTTATGTCATAGATTTTATCTTAAATGTATAAATAAACTTAATACTTACTAGTTTTAAAAGCACGTGTCATTGACGATTACTTGCTTGTTTGTCATAATACTTGAATCGGCAATCATTGTTATTATGCAGCGGTGATGATAATTATGAGGAGTTTCCATACGGAATGTAGTTTGGTTTTTTCGCAAATTAAGTGAGTCATTAACGACATTAAAAGTTTTAGACTATATTTTTGGTATTCAAAACGTTTTCACGAAAGTTCATAGATGTTTATTAATGATCGATTATTTCTTATTTTAAGGCATTATACCCATGCACAGCCGTCCGTCTCTCCGGCTTTTTTTATTACTGGAGTATAGCAGTTAGGATGGCAACCCATGGAACATCCAAACGGTTTTCTGAATATATATTTTTTAAAATTTAAGAACCTTAAAGATGACAAACTTAGTTACCCCAATATAATATGACTAAGACCGTAAAAGAAAACTAGAATATATATAATGACAGTACCTATAGTGTAAAAAATAATAAATATAGTGAGACTCTGGCAAGCCTCTTCCTTAGGGATTAAGTGCTAATACATACATAACTTCCCGCCAGGTCCCTTGCGGGGTAAGCACGAACAGCCGAGCGTCATTCAGGCTAATTCTTACTCACCTCACTTGCTTCTTTGACATTCATAGTTGTTGTCACTTGTCATTCAAAAATTAAGTGCTAATAAGTAATAAGAAATCCTTCGTGAGAATTATTATTTATTCATATCGTTTATTGCAGTAGAGACAGACAGTTGGGCATGAGCCTCTACAAAGAGCTATCAAAAAACTTATAGATCCTTCAGATGATTATAGCGCTGGTGATTACTGCTGGATCGTTATTTTGATCCGTTATCCCAGGAAAGGAAGTAGCCTTTTAAGCACCTTTAGAACACGGTGATCTAGGCTATATATTAAGCTTTTTATATATATTAATTATATGTATTTGAATAAACTAAACTATACTATAAATAAAGCAATGCTTACAAAATAGCATAAATCTATAAATAAAAAATTGACTCCAAATCGCTGTCGGCGGGGAGCTTGCCCAAAATGCGGGCCGCATTTCCACGTTGGATGGTAACGCTAATTCGTTGCCTTAGGTACAAGTCAGCCTTTTGGTCACGCGAGACCTCAATAAGACGCGTTGAGAGGTCTCGATAGAGATGATGAGCTCCAGGCCCCACGGCCCCAAGGTCTCGACCCCGAAACCCACAAATACGTACCGACTACCAATGGATACATATTTGCGACATTTCAGGGCCTCCCGGTGTGGGAGGATTAGTTAATTAATTAATCATTTGAATCAAAATCACAAAGACAAGGATATTTTATAAATTCGGCTCATGCTATTTCTGCACTGTGCCTGGTGGTCCGAAGATCTGCGCAAGATCGTGTAAGTAGAAGACAAGGCGAGGAATACGGAAAACTGAGATATGTAGTGCTAACTCGGGAAGCTTATGTCCAGCAGTGGGCAATTGTTAGCTGAAAATGATTTCTACACTGCAGATGGATGGCCACAATTTCCTTAAACACTTCGATATTTGTTGTATAGTTTATATCTCATATAAACGATGACGTCCATTATATAAATCAAAATATTTTTCGGATTTCCTCTTAAGTAAATAATAAGGTAAACAGCAATATTATCCTGGATTTCCGCATAAAGTTATTCAAGTTTTAATAAATTGAAGCGATTTCCTTTCGGAAATTGCAAATAACTTTTGAAGGAGTCAATTTAGCTAAAAATGTTGAAAGACTTTTTTTTGTAGAGCATTTGATTTCCCATAAGAATATATATCGATTTCTTTCCTTTAAATTCCAAAATTGAAAGATTAGATTGTAAAACTATACCAATGTTTAAGGCATGGTTGTAAGGAAACGGTTTATTTAACAGGAAAATTTAATTTGATCTTTTTTGAAGAACATTCAATTTCCTTCAAAAACTGTCTTCGAATCAATGGCTTGGGAGTTCTGAGATTAAAACCGCTCATAAACTAAATTTGCGAGGACCTCTTAAAATTATCATTAAGGGTTCAAATTCTCACAATCTTTTTTTGTCACCCCAAATGATAGTTTCTATTTATTAAAAAAACAAAAAAGGCGTTTTTTTTTGTTCTCGTCTAATGTTTGTTTGTTACAGATATAAGCCGTTTCACGCAGATATGGCGATGGTTATAATGCGCTATATTTCAAAAACATGGTTAAAAACGATAAATATTGCCAGATAACGTATATATATATTAGATAATTATTTAAAGAAATTAAAGAAGAAATAGATTTAAAATAAACTTTTGTTTTTTAAACACTTGAATTAATTTTAAGTTACCGAAGTTCATACGTCACTGAAAATGAGTAATCATTAAATAACTTGGTAAAACTATAATAATGAAAGCTTTATGAGTAATATTTACTTTATACTGATATTCGTCATTGGAGAAACAAAGTTGGGTTTAAAAAGCCCAAATCCTTGTTCTTGTGTCTCACTTCCTTTATTTCTTTGTCTGTTACGTAGATACGTTATACCTACCTGTAAACAACCTTTCTCAGCACACCGACGTAGAAGAGGTACTAGCAATTTCAATCGCTTAATAAAAACATAGCATTGAAAAGATTCTAAATCTTATATCACTATATGGCACTGGTGCCCATTACTCTCTGCTATTTGACGTTTTATCAATCAATCGAGATCTGAAAATCTTAATTTAATTACCTGTGCAGTCCTAAAAACTTCGATAGAGTTTATTGATAATAGTTATCACGAACGTCTCTGCAGACCACGGGTCACAAAAGGTGCCTTGATTTTTGGAGGGCTTGCGTGGGGGCTTTGGGAAGGCCAACACGTAGCGGCAGGCCCCATGACAAAAATGTAGGTAATTGTGGCGTGACACTGACCGGCGATTGTCCTTGTCTACACCATATAAAAATGTACCCAAGGACATGCCCCGGTCAGTGTATGACTATTGTAGGGAATGAGAACATAAGGTATCGGGCTTATTATAGAGATGTGGGATCTGCCCGTTACAATGTTCGGGGAACATTGAAAAACTGGGTAGATGGTGACTCGGCACTCCCTGCATGGGCCCCAAAAAAATGCTGTAGAAGAATGGCGAGGGGCAACATGGGTATGAATGGCTAAGGGGTGTGGTCTGCAGGTTCGCCGCGACTACTTCTGACGTTAGGCCATTTATCACTTCCACCCCGGGAGCTTAAGCCTTAGCTCTAGCGATCAACATTCCGTGCCAGCTGCCTAAGGCAAGCACGGAGGTGGCTTTGCCTTGACCCCGAGTCAGGTTCAGGGAACATTACGACGATTATTATTATTATTGGTAAATTACATAGGCAATATAAATAATAGGTAAATAAACATGTACATCAAATAAATAGTAAGGACATATTCAGATAGCAAACTCATTGCATTTTAAGGAAGTGTTCCTTAACTGTAATATATTTGTAATTTACACAAAAATAAATTAAATGCTAAAAATAACTAAGTAATAAATAAGTTGATATTTTAGAGGTCTTCAGGTAGAAGTGAAACAATGTTGTGTGTTTGAATTGCAGTTCAGGAATGCATGATGTAGGCTCGCTCCGCGCTTACTAAAGTACTACAAAATGCAGACGCTTAGCAGCTAACGGAGCGAGCTATGTCCCCGCGGTAGGCGGGGCGTGGGCGCACGGGCTTTACGGAGGTGAGGTCAGCGGGGTGATTCTGTCCGCAACAATTTGTGAGCGGCCGCCGTGGTGATCGGACGTCTGCGGCTACAGGGCTCCCCCTCAAGCGAAGCGTACCGGTGGTTTGACTCGACGTCCGCTGCGGGTGTGAAAATTTTCTGTGCCAACTGCCTTTTTCAAGGCATCCGTATGGTTTCCAACTGCAGGGTGAGTTGGCGTAGTGCACAGCTTCAGGACGTAGGCGGGCTTCAGACGGTCGATAGAGACGTTGGTTTCTCTTCCAGGCAGCTTAATTTTGAAGAATTTATCATTTCGTTCCAGGATTGGGTAGGGTCCTTCGTAGGGAGGCTGAAGTGGTTTCTTCACGGCGTCGACTCTGACGAATACGTTTTCACATGTTGCTAGGTCGTGATGTACAAATGTCTTCAGATTATTCTCGTGTGTAGTGTCTGTGGTTGGAGTTAGGCTTCTGATAGTTGCTTGAAGTTTATGAACGAAATCTTCGTGTAGTGGTATACTTTGTGGTTGGGTAGGCGTTATGAAGGTTCCGGGAACACGTAGGGCTGTGCCAAAAGTTAACTGCGCGGCGCTCGTTTTTGTGTCTTCACGCACAGCGTTTCGTAGGCCGAGTAGCACCGTTGCCAGTTCGTCCGTCCATTTTCCGCCGTTTTGCAAACGGGCGGTTAGTGCTGTTTTAAGCGTGCGGTGCCATCGTTCAACTATCCCGTTGCTTTGTGGGTGATAGGCGGTCGTTCTGGTTTTCTCTATTCCGAGTAGTCTAGTTAATGATTGAAATAGCTGGCTCTCAAATTGTCGACCCTGGTTCGAGGTAATAGTTGTAGGGCAACCAAAACGAGCTATCCATTGGTCGTAAACAGTCTTGGCAACTTGTTCCGCTGTTATCTCACTGAGTGGTATTGCTTCGGGCCAACGAGTCGCGCGGTCGATCATCGTGAGTAGGTATCTGTGTCCTTGCGCTGTTGTAGTAAGCGGTCCAACTATATCTATGTGTAGATGTTGAAAGCGTTCGGTTGGCGGGAACGATGCGGGTTCGCTGTGTGTGTGTCGTTGTATTTTGGCGCGCTGGCACAGTATGCATGTTTTTGCCCATGTTCCGATATCGGTGTTCATAGATGGCCAAAAGTATTGCTGTTGTATCATCTTGCGTGTAGTTCGTATTCCAGGGTGACTAATATTATGCAGCGCGTTGAATGCTATGCGACGATAGTCATCAGGTAGATAAGGACGGATGTATGCTGTTGATGTTTCGCAGTATATTGGTTTTGTTGAGCCGGGAATTACGATCTTTTTGATTTTTACGTTGGACGATTGGCTGTTGCAGATCTGGGGTAGGCAGGTGTCCTTTTCTTGTACGTTAGCGAGTTCTTCAAAATTAATTAATGTAGGTACGTCGATTGTTTCAATGCGTGATAGTGCGTCGGCTACGGGGTTGTTTTTGCCGCTTACGTGTCTTATGTCAGTTGTGAACTCGCTAATGAAAAGTAGCTGGCGGGCGCGTCGTTGGGTCTCGCTCTCGGATGGCGGTTTGTGAATGGCGTATGTGAGTGGTCTGTGATCTGTGTAGATGATGAGTGTTCGTCCTTCGAATAGCTTCCTGAAGTGTTTAACGGCCATGTAGATTGAAAGTAGTTCGCGATCGAAAGTGCTGTATCGTTGTTGGGCGTCGGATAGTTTCTTCGAAAAATACCCTAGCGGTGTCCACTTGCCGTTAGTGCGCTGTTGAAGGACGGCGCCGGCACACGTATTGGATGCATCGCACATGAGCGTCATTGGTTCTGACATTGATGGTGATGGGTGAGCGAGTAAGGCTGCGGTCTGTATGCTGGCCTTACACGTTTCAAATGCTTCTTCGGCTTCTTTTGTCCACTCGATCTTCGTTTTGTCCCGCTTTTTGCAGTTATGTAGGTAAGTGTTGAGTGGTATTTGGAGTTCTGGGGCCTTCGGTATGGAGTCACGGTAAAAGTTAATCATACCGAGGAATCGACGGAGCTCTTCGATGTTTGCTGGCCGGGGGTAATCAGTAATGGCTTGAACTTTTTCTTGTGGTGGTTTTATACCTTCGGTTGACACGTCATATCCCAGGAATGTCAAATTTTTCTTTCCAAATACGCATTTTGATGGATTGATGGTTATACCATAGGCGTCAAGTCTTTGTAGGACTGTTTTCAAATGGTGTTCATGTTGTTCTTCATTTTCTGATCCAATGATGACGTCATCGATGAACGGGAATGCAAAATCGAGTCCATTGAGAACTTGGTGGATAAATCGTTGGAAAGTTTGGCCTGCGTTTTTGAGCCCTGGTACCATTCTGGGAAATTCGAAAAGTCCGAATGGTGTTGTGATGGCAGTCTTTTGTATGTCAGCTTCTTGGACTGGTAGCTGATTGTAGGCTCTGTTTAGGTCGAGTGTGCTGAGATTTTCTTCCCGTGTAATAAGTACGTGAAATCTTTAAGTCGTGGTACGGGGTATCGGTCGTCTATAGTAACTGCGTTGAGACGTCTGTAGTCGCCGCATACACGTAAATCCCCATTTTTCTTAGGTACCACGTGTAGTGGGCTTGACCATGGACTCTTGCTGGGACGACATAGGCCTTGCTGCATCATATCTTCAAATTCTTTTTTGACGGCCATGTAGCGGTGCGGTGCGAGTGGACGAGTGCGGCAGTGGAGTGGTGGGCCATTCGTTTCTATGTAGTGTTCAACATTGTGTTTTGGTGTTTCTTTGAAGCACGATGGGCGAGTAATGTCGGGGAAAGCGGCTAGTATGCGATGGTATTTTTGTTCCACGTCGATGCTGCGTATTGTGGGTTCCGTTGCGTTGACTATTGGTGCCTGTACTGAGAGGTTTGTCACCTTATCAATAAGGCATCGGCTTGCAACATCGACGAGTAGCTTGTGGTGCTTCAAAAAATCGGCACCGATAATGGGCTTGCTCACTGCTGCGATGATAAATTTCCACTTGTAAGGCCGACGCAGTTTCAAATCCAGCTCCAATGTCTTTTCGCCATATGTTGGAATGACTGTGTTGTTGGCGGCATATAGTGAAAAATTCGTAGGCTCTGCTTTGATGTTGCCGAACCGCGGTAGTACCGATACGTTTGCACCGGTATCGATGAGAAAAGATAGCCGTGATTGGCGGTCATAGACGAATAGGCGGTGAGAAGTAATGTGGGCGTCGGATTCCGCCGCATCCAACGCTGGGCTTAGTTTTCCGCCGGTTTCTGGTAATTGCAGGGCTGTGTGCATTTTCTGGCTGCATTTCCAAATCTACGATGATAATAGCAGATAGTTTGGCTGGGATGGTTCTGATTGTATCGCTCTCGGGAACGTGATCTTGATGAGTTACGACAGAAAGGTCTCGTTCGGTGTTGATTAGTCTTCAGCTCAGCTATTTCTTGGGTGAGGCAGTCGATTTTTGAGTGAAGCTCGCTGAATGCATTTGTAGGTGATTGTGGCTGTGGCGGTGACGTCGCTCTTGTAGTGACTGCGAAGATCGGGTTTGTTGGTGTGGAGTTTTCGACGACTTTGTCGGCCACCAAAGCAAGCTCACTAAGTTGAGACTGCTTGGCAATATTTTCACTGATGGCCAGTACTGAACGGGCTGCTGGTGGCAGGTGACTGATCCACATTAGGCGGAGCGCTGTTTCAGACACTTTGTTGCCAGCTAGATGTTGCATACGCCTTAGTAATTGTGATGGCTTCAATTCTCCAAGTTCCACTTCAGAGATTAATCGCTGTAGTTGCCTCTGTTCAGATTCTTCGTATACGTTGAGGAGTCTCTTCTTGATGGTGTCGTATTTGTTGTCAGCGGGTGGGTTTAGTAAAATGTCACTTATTTCGTCGATATCCTGTCGTTCCAGTTGTCCAACGACGAGTTCATACATCGCCTTGTCGCCTTTTTTCTGTGCCGAGACGATGGCTTCAAACTGGACAAACCATAGCCTTAATCTGTCGCGCCAGAGTGGTGGAATTCTTGGTGTCAAAGCGAGGCTGGATACTTCCTTCAGTTCATGGCTGGCTGCTGCTGCTTTACTGCAATCTTCCATATTGTCTGAGCTTGATCGGCTAAACAGACGAGCAGAGTTTTCTATCCTGCAGGAATTTTGTTTCGAGATGATCCTTTCTTCAGAAGGTGGTTTTCTTGCGGGGTCACCACTTTAGAGGTCTTCAGGTAGAAGTGAAACAATGTTGTGTGTTTGAATTGCAGTTCAGGAATGCATGATGTAGGCTCGCTCCGCGCTTACTAAAGTACTACAAAATGCAGACGCTTAGCAGCTAACGGAGCGAGCTATGTCCCCGCGGTAGGCGGGGCGTGGGCGCACGGGCTTTACGGAGGTGAGGTCAGCGGGGTGATTCTGTCCGCAACAATTTGTGAGCGGCCGCCGTGGTGATCGGACGTCTGCGGCTACAATATAAATGGAGTAACAATGGTACGTAGGTAATATAATAATATTTAATATTTAGGTATGTTCAAAGAACTGTATTACGCATGTGTCTGATACGTATATAGCGAGTTTAGAAATGTGTTATAAGTTAACTAATAGGTAAAACGACTTATTGACTCTTCAGGTGATCAGAAGGCTGGTGCCTACCTCGGACAACGGATCAGTATGGCGATCCCGCGCGGTAACGTAGCCACGTTTCCCAGGTAATAGGGGTATTTTCCCGACTGGATGGCCACCATCCCTGGTTTAGAATATGCCACCACAAAAACCTTGATTTGTGTTTCGGCATTAGTAACCAGGTTCCAGTCTCCCATAAGAGAGCAGTAGCGCTTTTATAGCACCTTTGGTGTTGCAAACGTTCATAGGAGATAGTAACCGCTTTCCATCAAGTGGGCCCTCTGGCTGTCTGCTGAACTCGTGAAATAAAAATAAAATAGTAACGTAGCTAACCTTTTTAGGAACCCATCTACTTGGAGGTCGTAGGCTCAGTATTCTACTTATAGTGCCAAAGGATTATAGGTAGAAGACAATATAAGTTAATTTTCCTTCTTTGTACTAGTTTATAGTTATAGGTATTTATATAAAATTTCAAATGTTAATTTAATAATCTGTGCTGCATAATATAAAACTCTTATCTTTTTCTCTCGCAGGCTCAGTCCTATAGATTTAAATGTTTATCTCTTTTTTAGTGTCGCTTTTTCGTTTCATCGAGTTTATAATAACAACGATCCTAAAAAAGTTTCACTTCAAAATCTTTTTACACTATGTTTCATTTCTAATTTTAAAATTCTACGCTTATCTGGAGGATGCCAGATGCAAATTATTCTCAGAGTTATACAAATAAACGTTGTTCCGAATTTTTATCATACAGTTTAGGAAGTCTCCTCCTGCGAGATATCTTTATGTGACTTTAGTCACATTATCGATAACTTATTTTTTTTTATTTACAATTTGAACATAATATTTTTTATGAATATACAATAATTACTTTACATTTGGTATTTCCTCGCGGTTTTGTCGCCTTGGTGTCTTGTTGTATGACTAAAAGACCAATTTCACAACAATTAGTTTACATCCAATGCCTTTTGTCGTCAGCCCGTTCAAGATTAATGTGGGACGGTGGCCTCCCAATTTTTATCCGGATTTTCGGTTTCTTCATGTAGAATCTCGATCCTACCGGTGACCTTGCGTAGGTCATCGATCCACGGGTTCCGACTAACTTACATTCGTTAATTAAGACAAATCCAGGACTCGTCTGCTCCATCGACAATCGGTCTTGCGAGAAAAACAGTTTGCAAATTTTGCGAGGTATGTCGCTTATCGCGGTTCTCTTACAGATTTAGTCGTTTCGTATTTTCTCCATAAGAAAATCATCTCACATATCTCGCACAAATTTAAGTTTGTACATCAGCCCCACCGTTAGTGTTATGTTTCGATCCCATACTAAACGTCATAATAGGAAGATAGTCATCTCAGGTTCAATGTCAATTTACGGATCACTAAGACTTTAGCTTGCAGCGTCAGTCTCTGAAGGGGAATAGAGTAGTGGATGCACTTACCACGTTTAGTTCTAGATAATATTATATTATTTTCTTTGCTGAATATACCACAATCCTGGTTACCATCCGCTTGGGTGTAAACCACATACATACGTCCCTCCTCAGGTTGATGTATCGTTATACCGTTCCTCGATACTCTCTGGTTGTTCATGCCTACAACCATCTGGCACCAACAGGCCAGAACAGGTTGATCTCTCTAAGTTGTCCGACACGGGTTTTGAATTCAGTTAAAAGGGACACCATTTTTGTACGACTGAAAGTTATTTACCAAAGTGAAAATAAAAGGCAGTTTTAAGATCGAAGTTATATTTATTCAAGAGCCCTACATCACGTCTAATATCATAGCACACTCTTCAGTTGCATTGCTCGAAGACTCGTCTTCAAACATTGGAGTATGATCTATATAAAGACTTGACGAAGTATACCGAATGCTGCCTAACACTACTGGATCCTCCTGCTAATTTGACCTTCGAAGATGAATCTGTCTAACTGTTCTAAATATACATAATCTTGTATAACTTCAAGAAGGGCACCATCGAATATCGATATTTATCGGTTTCGACACGACGTGTTCGTGTGCTCAAAATCTCGGTAAGTGCGTCTAATGTTGAGTTTAGTATGGAAATACAATACTTCTTCCATGGTCTAATTTAAAAAATATATACCTGCATAAACTCAATGACTTTTATTTTATTAACATGAACTCTATTGATATAAGATTATTTTAATTCAATTATTTCGTACGAGGTTAAATAAAACAATCCAAAGTATACCCGCATAATTCATAATTTAAGAGTAATTTTCAATGCTCGATCATTGCCAAACATACAATTAAATTTATCTTATTGTTTAAATATTTGTGAAGCGATAACTTGAAAATTTTAATGTTTCTTTTTATATAAGGTCCTTTTTTATTGTTTTAGGGCTTCGCGTTCAGATTTTTTTATCGTTAGAAAAAGCTAATTTCAAATTTCAAAATGTGTTCCCGCCTAACTCTAACGAATTTGGTCTAGCTCTCTAACTTTTGAACGATGGCGTGAAAACTTATTGAAAATATTTTATTGTAGATAAAATATATAATAATGACTCCACGAAAGTTAATTGAACAAAATCCGTTGAAAAGTTTTAATTATAAAATCTTTAGCTTGGAATGAGTAATAAATCTTATATAAAAATAGAAACTTTCACTGTATGTGAACCTCAAAATAATAGCTAAAGCGAATTATTAATTATTATTGATAAGTCTGAAGTAACATATTTCCTATTTGGCTTGAATTGTATTATAACTTAATTTAGGTTCAATCTAATTATAAGCAGAAATTATATAAAGCCATATTTTGGCTGTAACTTTGTGAATGGGAACAATAATAAAATTCCAAAACCATGATATTTTTACAACAGCTCTTTGAACGTATATTTATTCGATTGACGAAGAGTTTTTGCCAGTATGTGATCAGTAACGTTGTGTTGTGAAGTTTTTTTTAATATTTTTTTTAAGTGACCAATAGTTTATGTTTTGTGAGAAATGTTAATTGTAGTTAAATGTAGGCCTTCGAATAGTCACTCGATCGTCAGTTCCAGATTTACTTGTGGCTGTATAGATTACAAGCCTTTGCCTGACCTTTTGCCGAATAAGATAATAACAATCGATCGGCACTGACATCTAAAAATGTCGTCGAACGTCAATTTACACTTTGACAGTTCATTCTTCCAATAAATAAATCGCTGTAAATTATATCCTGGATATAATCAACCTTCAGATAGTCGGAAGCATTATAATCTTCATCTACGTAAATTTTTTGACCATCGAACTTATCTAAAAAGACATCTCAGCAATTATCCGTCTCAGCTTGGTACTGTTCTCACTGTTTTTATCCAAATTAGAATTCGTGATCACTCTCTTGAATGCGGTACCGAAGATCTTCACCACATTTTTTGATTTCCAAATTATACACCCTTTATGACGTTTGCATAAAGCTTCCTCGCCTATCATTTACTTCTTCTCACCTGCTGACAAACCATGTATATACTTATGTAATTATATCAGTTATAATATTTATAGTTAGTTAGTCTACCTATATGTTTTTTCTGTTACAGTATACAGAAACCATATTGTCAATACGGTCAAAATTTTTTATAGAGTTAATTGTACATTATTAATTCACCTGTCATTTTCGTATATTTTACATACTACGACATGGCAAATCAATGCAAAGCGTGAGCCAAATCAACAAAATCAAGTCAATCAATCGCTGTACCTAGATTGTTTACGTTATGATTCGTAAAAATTAATTATTTCAAGATAATTTGCTGAGCACAAATACATAATATTTCATTACTTGAGCTTATATTATTAATTTTAAGGCCATAGCTTTACTTGTAAGCAACATGGAGAATTTGAAAAATATTTGGAAGCCGGAGCGTAAGTTTATAAGAATATGAATAATTTCGAACTTTCAAAAGTATGTTTTATGACCCTCGTATACTTTTTTTTGTAGTTTATCGAATACAGATGGAAGCCCCTTTACCTAAGCGTATTCCATGTGAAACTTGTCCTGATAGGCCTGAATTTTATGGTAAAGAATATCATGGAATCATGGGGCATAAAGAGGCCACTGTGCTTTTGGAAAACGAACCTAATGGAGCCTTTTTAATTAGAAAAGGAAACCAATTAATGACTTCTATACATTGACATGGAGGTAAGGTAAATAGTTAAAGCATTGTTAAGAAATATATAATAAACACCATCAATTAAAAAACATATTGAAAATATATTGTGTAACATATTTTTGCAATAAAAATAATAATAATTATGCAAATATTCACTAAACTTTACTTATAGTTTAATGAACTTGTCTATTATATAAATGGATAAGTTACTTTGTATAGTAGAATATTTATATATGTAGAATATGTCTCACCTAAAGTTTCTTGGAAATGAAACTATATTTTACTGTTTAGTAAATTATACAGACACAATGGGTAAAATGATAATTTCGGGTGGGGTATAGTTATATGGCCATTTATATATTATGACCAGATCCAAACTTTTTAAATACAGCTAAGGCGAAGCGGAGCACCCACTTTAGCCTTCGTGGTAATTTTTTTATGACCACCGAAAGTTAATTTTATCTCTGAAACACTAAATAAATGTGCCTTATAGCTATACTGCAACCAGAATTTCTACTGTCATTTTTAAAGGATCATGGTTCAACTCTGAGTGTAGCATATTTTAATATTCTTACATTGGATATTTCAGATTTAATGACAAAATACACCACTACAAACTTTATTATGATGGAACTCACTATATAAAAGAAAAGAGATATGATACAATATTTGATCTGGTAGCAGATGGTTTGATCACATGTCATATGGAACTCAAAGCTCAACATATACTGGAAATGATAAATTCAAGGACAAATTATACCGATAGTCCATATGTTACCTTAAATAGAAGAAAGTTAAAGACTTTGTCCAACATTCAGCAGTAAGTACTTCTTTGTTAATAGGTTAAAGTTTAATATCTATTAAAACCTCAACCATAGTAATGTTTAAATTTGTCTGGTGGGTATTTGAGTCGTATAATTCCAATATCAGCTAACTCCACACACACATATTTTCAGTAAAAGCAAAAAAGTGTTCTAATATCTCAGATTTTGGAACAAATTCGAAAGTTTGATGTCAAATTTAGTTGGAAGTGGCGGTTTTCAGTATAAAACGAACAAAATGTCATACAAGAAATTTCATAGACTATCCAGAAACATACATAACTTAATTTTTTTTAAGGGAGTTGGCGGGTATTAGAATTATACGACTCATTTGTTTTTTCTTACCAGTACATTGATTTTTCTGTGTTTGATATAATATATGTAGTTACTCAAGATTATGCATATCTGTCTTTTCTGTCACCTTATCTCCATCATTTGGGGTCAGCACAATACATCTTTTTCTACCATACTCTTCTATTCTGGCATATGTCTGCTGTCAACTTCACAAAATCCATCCATCCTTGTTTTCATAATATTTTCTTATGTTTTTGCAACTTAAACTATGTTTTAACAGTTTTAAGGTTTAAAACATAGTTTCATCTTTGTTTTGTTCTACCTTTACATTTGTATCCATTAATTTATATACTGTTAGTCATATCACTTTCAATATATAAAGACAGATACTGTATATAATAAATAATCTGTGATGAAGAATAATATTATAAGTACTCCAACTTTAATCATGGCTGCTAGTTTAAAATTATAGCCTTTCTATAAGTGTTCTATTAGAATGTATGATCATTGAAATGCTGTTAAGGAGTTCGGTGTTAGAAGGTTAATATGCTAAGATTGGGTATCTGATTAGTAATGACTTGCTTTTTTCCAATTACTAGTTGAAATTAGACTGCAATAATTAATGTCCAAGTCTAATTTCTATAATCACAGACTTTGCAAAGGCTACACTGTTAATTTGACTTGAACAATAATAAATAGAACAGTATATATTAGGGTGGTCGTTAAAAATTAAATTTCTTGCGACGCCCCCTAAAAGCTTCCTTTTAATGAAAAAACACTGGGATTTTTTTTATAATTTTTTCAAGTCAACACATCACGTGCCTTAAGACGATTCAAGTTAAAACTAAAAATACAAGAAAAATTGAAAGATATGCTTGAATCACGAAGAATTTTAAATTTTTTCTGAAACTATAATTTGAAATTCATCACTGAGAATGATAATACGGAAGGTATTTCATTGTTAAAACTTTTCCAATCTTAAAATAATTATTACTTCTAAGTATGAAGAAGTTTCTGAAAAAACATGATATTACCCAAAAATTAACTTGAATCGTCTTGAGGCACATGTTGTCTTGACTTGAAAAAATTATAAAAAAAATCCCAGTGTTTTTTCATTAAAAGGAAGCTTTTAGGGGGCGTCGGAAAAATTTAATTTTAACGACCACCCTAGTATACATGCATGCACATGTGTCAAATACTTGGTAGTGTGTGTAATGGTTTTTTTATTGATTTAATGTATTTTTTTCCATAATTAAAAAAAATATTAGAATCCCTCCCTTCTTCTCTATATAAACTACTAGCTTCTGCCCGCGACTTCGTTCACGTGGTTTTTTTTTCATAAAAAGTATCCTATGTTACTTCTAATATCTGGAGCTATATATGTACAAAGTTTCATGATGATCGGATGAGTAGTTTTCGCGTGAAAGCGTAACAAACAAACTTACATTCACATTTATAATATTAGTAGGGAAGTAGGGATAAGTGTGGAAAATTTCCTCCATCAGTGCAATTTTGTAAAAAAGGGTACAAAGTTGCTTCATTATTAATAGTCATAGTATTTGGACATGTGATATTGTACAAGGATAGACAGACCCCCAAGTGAGATCAAAAGAGTCCCCTTTTTTACTTGGAACCCTAATAAGCAGTAGATTTTGGTTAGCTGGAAATTAAACAATATTTCTTTTTCAGGGCTTCAAATAAATCAAGTCCTATAAACAAATTAGAGAATAGAAATTTTACCACAGTTGATTCAACTGTGAAACCGGTGTTTGATCTCACCCCTATGTCAGAAGATAATCCATTGTTGACAAAGTACTCAAAATCACACACTTTTAAAGTGCACACATTCAAAGGCCTCAACTGGTGTGAGCTGTGTGCAAATTTTCTATGGGGTTTCACTGCACAGGGAGTTAAATGTGAAGGTAATATTTTTAAATTTTTTTTAAGGATTTAGTTTAAAAAATTTGGCTAATTACCAAATGATGAGGAGGATCTTTGAAAATGCACATATGACTGCTGAAAAATGAAGGGGAAGACGCTGAGAAGATGGTATGAGCATAATGAGGATGGATGAAAGTCAAGTGACAAAATAAAGTTAGTTAAGAAGATTGTTAGGTGTGACAGAGGACATATGCCAGAGGAGTATAGAAGAAAAAAGCATTGTATGGACTCCTAATGCTTAGGACAAGGCGTTAGAAAAGAGGGAATTAATAAATCAGATTTTTAATGAGCGTTCTTGAATGTAACAGTCACCTCTACCATAAACTCATTTATTCATAACTATGTTATATGTCAGGGTTGTACAATGTTCAATTGTTGACATTACATAATTTGTCATCAATCTTTATAATCTATGAATGTATTCAAGCTTTACAAGGTGGGCCTGTATAGCCACTTAGTTGTCATATCTTGTTCACAATGCTTCCACTTGAAGTAAAGCTGCTGAATGCAGATGGCAAAAAAATAGGAGAAAGGGTTATGTCAGGGTAGATAAATATGGTTAATAAGTCTGTAATGAGGTGCAGCCAAAGGAAATGACAGAATTTAATGTTTGAGTGTAAGGAAGATAGTCGATTTTGTTCAATATCAACCCTTTGGTTTAAAATTTGACATTTCTTCACAGAAATTGATTCTTACAAGCTATACTATGATTTTGTAAAATAATACAGTTATTATTTATTTTCAAAATCAGTCAATTTGATTCCTGACAGGGGTGATAGGTTAAAAAAATCTAATGATAGCTTTGATTATTGGCAAAATCGGTCTTGAGATTCCAGCGAATGATTTTCGCTATTTCATATAGTTTAAAATTTGGACCACTTGAAAAATTCACATTGAATATTTAGGGCAGTGGTTTTCAATCTTTTTGAATACGCGACCCCTTTACAGGTTGAAAAATTTTGGCGACCCCCTTGGATCATAGGCAGATTAAAAGTTAGTAATTTAAAAGACTATGTTTATGTTTTTCTCTAATTTGTTACCTATATTACTTATTAGGACCAATCTCTAAAAAAAGCTGCTGAGCGTAGAAAGTACCTAAGTAAGAGTATAAAATTAAATAGCCTTTTCCCTTTTGTCGGCGACCCCCGAGCAAGCCTCTACGACCCCCATAGGGGTCGCGACCCACAGGTTGAAAAACACTGATTTACAGTAAAACAATCATATATTTAGTTTGCCGATAATGTGTTAAAACCTTCGTCTTATCTTATAAAGATTTTTTTTTAAATTTTTATTGCAGAGATCAGCAACAGCAGACGCCACTGATGACAGGTAATGCTATGACATCAACAAAAGTACGAATGCTGCTCTCTTTAAGCTAACCTGTCATAAAACAAACAAGTTATGAATACTAAATGACATCAACGGCAAATCCTACACTGCTGTTTTTTGTCTTACACAGCCGGCCAGAAATTATTTTTCTTCTGCACGATAAAACATTAAGAGAGCCCTAAAGGGCTAAAGAAGTCGTGTTAATAGGTTAATGGTATACTAATATTTGTTTGTAAAACGTTTGGAATACTGTAATTTAAAGTGCACTTAATTTTATGTTATGTGATTATTATTACACATAATAAAACTTTTAGGTTAATTATATTTTTAGGAGAAATTCAATGTACAAAAGCAAGGAATGTGATACTTTCCATCTGTAGTTATAATATTGTTATAAATTAGGTTCCGACAAAAACAAATTCTACTCCTATTCTGTAAAAAAACACATTTTATTACCTGTCGGCATTTGAACTAATTGTAATTCTTTTATGATCGTCTTCTTTTGTTTACTTATTTATTGTCATACGTTTCTAAAGAATAGCCCGTTGTACTATTGTACACGTTAACGGCCGCTTGCGGTTGAATCATTAGGTGTTGCGGATTACGTCTACTACGATACGGGCACATTTGTATTTACATACATACATACATACATAACTTCACGCCAGGTCCCTTGCGGGGTAGGGCTGGAGCGCCACACAGGCCCATTCTTACACACCTCACTTGCTTCTTTGACATTCATAGCTCTTGTCATTTGTGAGGTATAAAAAGACGGCCTTATGGAGAGGGGGGGGGGGGGGGGCCAGTTGAGCGAGAACCACGATTAAGGCGTGACGTGTGTACATTCGGGGAATCTAAAAGTGACGGAATTTGTGCGTTATGTGTACCTGTGTTATATGTGTTTGTATAGTTCTAATAAACTCTATAATAATTTTAATTCGAGTCCCGTTAAAGTCGTAATAATATCTTTAATGTGTACCATGTTTTTAAGAAAAGAAATAAATGTATTTTATTTTCAGACTGTGGCTTCATAGCACATACAAAATGTTCCGAACGGGTTCCTAATGATTGTGTGCCAGACTTGAAGAAACTGAGAGGTGTCTTTGGTATTGATCTCACAACTTTATTGAATGCACACTCTAGTACTTTGCCGTTTGTGGTCAGAAAGTGTGTGAATGAGATAGAAGCGAGAGGCATGGATTCTGAGGGAATTTATCGGGTTTCTGGATTCGCTGATGAGATTGAAGCTTTAAAATGGCATTTGATAAGGGTAAGTAGATTGAGTAGTTTAAAATTGCGAAAATACAGCAAATCGAATATTTATTTAGATATCTATTTTTTACTGTTGCTTAACAAGACTTAAGCTTAAGACACAATATGTGGTAGAGCCATGGAATAATCATCTTTTTTTTAGAGTTTCGCCACATAGGCATGTCAGCCCCATCATCTCCTAAATGTACTAAGTATAACTTATAATTACATATTAAATAATGAGCTGGCTAACAAACTAGCCCTCTTTGAGTCTGGCTCTGCCAGAATTTCTGTAAAGATCCTACATCAAAACGATTCAGTCCCAACTCCCCCATTAGTTGTTCTCTACCATCTCTATTTCTGCTGCACTCCATTAAAAGATGTTAAAGAATAATCTTGATTACAGTTCTTAGGGTCAGATCGATGGTGTGATACTTGGCTCTTAAAGAATATCCCTGTGAAATGGTTAGTCTTGAACTAATAATGTTTCGTATAATGGCCCACTTCTCCCTCCTTCTATTCCGTCTCTCCCCCCCAATCCCCTTGTTTGATTAAATTTTAAATGTAATAATTACGTTACCTACATATTTACTTACATTAAAACATCATCAACAGGGCAATTTAATAAAACTAAGTTTTAACGGTTTTAAGCGCGGTAATTTATTTGATTTTGGTTATTCCGCCGTTTGGGCCGCATTTCAGTGGCCGTGGTCACGGGCGACAAAGATGACTTTTGATTATGTACACAAGTCGCGAAAACTTAGGAAATATTAGGGCAATTTGAGTCTAAGACTATATCAGGGGTGTAATTTCAAAACTCAAAGAATGAAAGGTCTGTAATGCCACATACATAGTAGTAGGCTTTGAAACTATATCCCTCATTTCTAAATGGACATATGTAAGTTGCATAAAATGGGGTATTGATATTTACCGAAAGTTTTTTTTATTTTATAGCTTGATAAAGACTTATCTGCATATTTGATTCGGTTTCTATTCGGAACATTTTTCAGAGTGTCGGACTTTGAATGGTTATCTCGATGTGTAGGTTGCATCATAATGTTTTCATTCGCCGTTATTAGCACGTGGTATTTGTAACAATATACACATTAGGTCAGAAAACTAACTAAGTGACGCGTGCACTAGCTGTTGCTCTACCACGATCTTTAATTAATCCCAAACAATTGTGTTTTTTGTAGTCACTTGAAATGCCACATTTCATAATAATTCCGGTTTTCCTCAGTAATAATATTCAACAAGTGTTAATTATGAAGCAATGATAAAATCAGACGTCAAGTTACGCTTCATTACATGCTGACAATTTATTTCAGATGGTGAAGCGACGGATCTTAGTGTGTATAGCAACATAAACGTAGTGGCTGGTACTCTGAAGCTATATCTGCGGTTATTACCCGTGCCGCTTATAACTTATGAGGTACACCCCAAACTGGTTCGGGCGATACGTAAGTGTTTTCATGGAACAATAATACCAGGAAGTACAACCACCTAGTAAAAAAATGTGCATAATACTCTGAAAAATCCCCTAAATTTTACATTTGTGCAAGGTTTGGAAACCGGTAAAAAAAGTCGAACCGGTTACAGCCCTCGATCAACCGGTTTTTGGTTGAGTATGTTAGTGTAGTTAATGTGACTTATTGAATAAAGCGGTTTCGAATGATTTTTGCTCGACACCTTCGCAGCGCAGTTATGTGGCAAGTTTTCAGTCTCACACAGACACATGTTGAGAGAGATAGAATGATATTTCCTCTTCTCGCAGAATAATCCGGTTAATTCAGATTTATATAACACTCCGTGCAGGATTGGGAAAAGAATACTAATTCCTACTGCCGGGCGGCCCGTCTTAAGAGGCGACAAAATAAGCCAGTTTCTACAAGGCCGGCAGCATATTGGCGGGAACTCTGATATCGCTAATGCCCATAGGCGATAACCATTTTCCATTACAGTTGGGCCGTCAGCCTGTCTGCTGAGATTCAGCAATAAAGAAAAATCTCTAAGGTACATTATACTCCGAACGAAATTGTTTACTAAAACCTTGCATTTGTGGAGGGTACTAAAAAACATTCTGCCCACGCCTCTTCTTATTTTTTTTATCTATATGGACAATTTCATTTTGTCTACAATACCATAAATAATCTAATACCATAAAAGAAAACTTAACTTATTTATATTGCATTCTACCCATAGCTCCTCAAGACTATAAGTAGCATACTGTGCCTAGATCACCGTCTTCTATGGGTAAGGTCTTTTCTTATTGAAAAATAAAATCGATATTAAGATAAGAAGTGATTTTAGAGTTTTTATTTTACTCGGCGATTGTCATTCCTAATATATTTCTTGCATATTAATAAGTCAATGCGCAATTTTGAAACCTAGCAAGTGAATCCTAAGAAATTTTACAAGTGCAAATATGTTAAGAACTTTAAAGATTTTTTTGTATGGTTTTGCCGACTGAGGTCACTGAAACGCAGAAGCGCCGGCTTCGATCCTGATCTACTCATTCGTAAACGAATCTTTCGTTACTTACTATGGTCTGGGTGTTTGGGATCGGCACCAGAGTGATCAGTTGTATATTATCCAAAACATAGACGCAACTTGCTTATTCAAAGAGATTTGATGTCTGTATATTTGTTTGTAAAGTATTTGTATATGTTTTATGTTATATGCTATTGTTACGACCGAAGTGCCGACAAAGGAAAATTCACACAATAGAAACACATAATATTACCTTTTCGGCATTGGAACTTCTTTTGTTTGCTTTGTGTTTAAAATTTGTGATTGCAAGAACAGCCCGTTGTGTATTGTAATTCATTATGGTAGTCATTAGCCAGGTGTGATTCTTGAAAATTAAGTCCATGCGGTCGAGCAGACATATTGTATTTGTACAATATAAAGCAATGCCCGAAGGGAGGGATGAGCAGTCTAGCGATAGCCACAAGCGGAGCAAGACGTTAGTGACGGACTTTGCGCGTGTGATTGAATCGTGCATTACGTTTGGACTGGTGTGTGGTGTGTACTGTTATGTTTGTACCTGTGTTATACGTGTTAGTATAGTTCTAATAAATTCTATAATAATTCTAACGGCATTTTCATTCGAGTCTTTCAACTCGTAACAATATTAATTTATTGGGAGCGATACCATATTTCGATATGGTTTTTACATGTTTTCACAAGCATAATATAACAGGCAAATACAAGAAGGGAATATATAAATTTTAGTTTTATTTAATACTAGCTGACCCGGCGAACTTCGTATCGCTTAACCAATTAACTATAAATTAAGATGTAAGCTATCCTATCTTTCAAGTTGGATCAAACTGCACACGGTGTGCAAATTTGATTAAAATCGGTAAAGTAGTTTGGGAGTCCATCGCGGACAAACAACGTGACACGTAATTTATATATATTAAGATTAAATCGATTCTGTTGTTTGTTTAGAAGTTAAAACGCAGCCTCACCAAATAGCAATGTTGCGTGAATGTTTGGACTCGTTGCCGCCAGCGCATTTCAACTGCCTCCAATATATGGTCCAACATCTTCATAGGTGAGTTCGGTTGTTTTAATTTAGATACATACATAGATTAGCAAAAATTAACACAATTATAACAATTCATAGTTATTGCCGGAGAACAATGTTCGTGGACCTCACGTAAAACGTTAGTCAAAATGGGCTCGGTACTGTCGGAAAAATAAGTGAATGAATTTCTAATTTCTCATTCTAATATTCATGTTAATATTTGATTAAGGATTTAGCTAATAGTAGTTAGCGAATTTCCAGTCTTAACACTCAGACAAAAGTCTCAACGGAGTCTATGTAAACGAAAGCGCCAAATGAAGTAAAGCATTTTTTGAACTTGGGTATGTAGTATACACGTGATTTACATCTGTGTGATTAATAGTATGTATCCAAAGTAAACTTATCCACGCGGCATTTTATATAATTTTTATTTATTTCCGACGTTTCGACCACCATTCAGTGGCAGTGATCTTTCACTTCTGTGATCGCGGCTACTGAAAAGTTGCTACGCGTTGGAAACAAAAACCAAACAAAATACCGCGTCGGTAAAAGGTCGTTTTGATCACAGAAAGAAAGAAGTTATTTGCTAAGAAACCTACAATATAAGGATGTAGATTTTTTAAATTTATTTATTTATTTACATAATGAGTACAGAGAACATAAAATAATTAAACAATACGATGACAATTCGGTACTTGACAGTATGAAAAATATAGACTGATTTTAATATATATCGTAGATTACGATCTAAATATGACAAAAATAAATTGTTTTAACTAAAATATTAAATATTAATAGATATTTTTGAGAAATAAAATTGTTGTATTGCAGCCATTAGCCACGTGACAATGAACGCCGATCAGAGCGCGTGACGTCATAGTGTGCAAAACACAACAAGTTAACAATGACTTCTCAGATGACACTTCAATGAAACAGATGTTTGTTTTGCACGCTGTGACGTCATGCGAGACGCCATGACAGCTTGACGCGTTTTTGTGACGAAATGTCAAAATATTTGTAAAACTGCTAAATTAAATATGTTAATGTTGTTTTTTTGCTGAAATATTAATATTTTGGCTAAAACAGACCGTAAGGCTCAAAATAAACCTGTTTCTTAAAAATTGTCAACTACCGAATTATGTAGGAGCGTCCAAAGTTAGCTCTGGTGCCCGCACTAGGTCTCAACAGAGCCTGTGTGGCGGGCCTCAGTGGAGTTCGGTTTCGAAATTCTTATACATACATTTCTATCGTTAAATTCAATATGTTGTACATTGTGTTACCTCCAGCATAGCGCTAATTTTCAGTGCCTCATTGAGTAATGTTTGACACATCACCCATAGAAAAGACACTGATTAAATATACCATCTACTTGCAGGGTATCTCTTCAAGCTGAAGTAAACAAAATGAGTGCTCACAATCTGAGTACAGTTTTCGCGCCGACTTTGGTCGCAACACCACCGGCCATTACAGACTTAGCTTTCGAGATACGAGCTTTACAGATGCTAATAGAGTGTTGTCCGCTGATATATTATGGAAATAAATGATTTGATACAGTAATAAAAGATACAGGCTCGCTATGAAATTTTAGCTGTCACGGAAAACGGGTCATAAAATTACAAAAAATAATACTATACATATTCAACTCAACACGTAAAAAAAATCACACCTGCATATCTGTAAAAACACATTTTATTACCTTTCGGCATTTGGACTTCTAATCATTATAGTTAACGAAAAATGGGTTTGGTATAGATACACGGCACATATATTTGTTATGAACAAATTTGAACTTTTTTAATATAGGTTAGAAGGCTAAGGCGGGTGCGAAACGAAGCCGAGCACCCGCCTTAGCCTTCGTGGTTATTTTTTTTATAACCACCCAAAATTAATTATTAATTAATAATATATACAAACCGTTTAAACCAAAACAGTATTCACGTGGGATTATTTTCGAGTTTTCCTGTTACGCTGCCGGCGCTAAAATGGGTTTTGCCATATTGCGTATCATCTAACAATTAATTACAAAAGTAGTATTGTGTCCGCTAATTTTGTTATGTGGATATTCCGGTTTTTATAATTTAAAGTGATCGAAAAAGATTATTACTGTAAGCTGTGAAACAAGTATATAAAGACGTATCTGGGAAGTAAAAATAACAATTTATGATCTAAAATGAATTATAAAGACGTATACTTAAGAGTCATTTTCTTACTGCGATTTGAAAGTATTGTCTTTATTTTAAACAGGAAAAACGTACATATCTATTGTGTTTTTGATGGGTTTATTTGATATAATCATAATATTAATTAGTTGTGTGTAATAGAATAAGATGGCGCCACACGTTTTTCAAATTGAATAACCAAAATTATATACTAACGGTATTGAACACAGTACCGTAAATAGAGCGGTGCCACCGGTACCCAGGCACAGGGCGTGGACTCTAAAGGGACGCAAGGATGGCCAGACCAGGCAGGACTATTAATTTTCCCGCTTGCTACTGATAAGTTCCCGTTGCGCCCCTAGTGCTCCATTCCAACACATACATACCAACATGTCAATATCATCAAAAACATCACGCTCATTTTTGGCAGCGCACGAGCGTATTTGTGTTTTAGTTTTAAAAAAATCTTCCAATAATATTTTCTTAAGGTTTCGCGATTTGTGTACACACTAAAACTACGTTTTAACGGTTTTAAGCGCGGCAATTTATTTGATATTGGTTTATCCGACGTTTCGGCCGCTTTTTAGTAGCCGTGGTCACGGACGACACGGCCGCGCTTAAAACCGTTAAAACTTAGTTTTATTATAAAATCTTCCAAAATATTAGATAATTGGTTCACCAGAACCAAGGTCCTTATGCGTTACATAGCATTGCTCTAATTAGGGTACATCTCTCTCCCTTTTCTTTCACCATATCCCAATTAATTGAGGTCGGCACCATATGGCTTTTCCTTCCACAGTCCTCTATTCTGACATACATCTTCTGTCACACCACAAATCATCATATCATCCTTCACTCAATCCATCTTGTAGTTTAACATTCTTTTTACTTTCATCCCTCCTAATATATGCCCATACCAACTAGTAGTCTTCTTCCTCTCAATTTTTCAGTCACGGGTGCAACTTTCAAAGATCCCCTTATGTACTCATTTCTCACCTTATTCATTCTCGTAACACCACACATCCATCTCAATATTCTCATCTCAGCTGAGTGGAGATGTTTGTGGTTTATCACTTTAGTGGCTCAACATTCGGACCCGTAAAGCATGACTGGTCGTGTGGCAGATTTATATATTTGACCTTTTAGTTTCAGAGGGATTAGTTTGTCGCACGTCATACCGGTTACATGTGTCCAAATTCTCTATCATAAAATCTGTGATCTATGCTACCAGTCCACCGAGGACGAGGGCGCGGGCGAAACCTATTTTTTTTTCAATAAAAACGAACAAACAACTATAATATCATAGCGACCTGTATTTTACCGTGATTTAAAATTGACTGAAATGAGAAAAAACACTTATAATTTTAATCTCATATTAGATTAAGTATAATTGTGCTAGGTTTGTTAGCTGCAATATTTAATGTAAATTTATAAACTTTATTCTTGTACTATGTATATACATTAATATACAGTCGCGTAGCTTATCGTAGGTTGGACCTATAATATCGAGAGCTTCATAACAAATGGGCGTACAGACAAAAGTGCAGTTTTACACAAGGGACAAAATTGTGAATAAAACAAAACTAGTTATTGTATAAGGATGAAATTCGGAATACCCTTTTCTTAGGTACACTTGTATACTAGCAAGACTTTCTAAATTTTTAACATACATAGTTTTTAGTAAACAACAAAATAATTGTATTTTTGCGTTTACGCCTATATGTTATGAAGCCCTCGATATGATTATTCTAAAGAGTTAAGTTTATTTCACCACCCGAATGTGGTGAAGTCCAAAAGTAAATAATAACAATGAGGTCTATATTAAATCTTTACAAGTCTGTTAATGGCCGGCTCCTATATTTTACTATTTATAACTTTGCCCTAACGTCGGTTTAATTTTGACGTTACTTGCATGGAGCTTAAGTCAATTACTAATATATAGGAACTGGCTATAAGAGTAGTACTACTGTTGTTTTGTATTGAAAACTTAAATAACTGTGACTCGCGAATACAAGTTACATAAAAGTCTTCTTTTTGACAATTTTCTTAAAGTCTAGCACAAATTTAGTTTTTGAAAAATTTACATACATTTATTTATGGCTTTTCTTGATATTAAGCGTAAATTCGTAAAAAATATCCATAAACTTAAATGAGTTTAAGGATAATATTTTTACGATTTTTTGTTTACATAATACGTTGAGGCTCCTGTAACATAAAGGTCCCGCATTATTGGTATAACTGATAAGCTACGCTTCTGGGTATACTTATGCCATGGAAAACGCTGGTTTATTTCGACATGCTTAAACAACCGAAAGAATGATAATCAAAATTACAAGCGACTCGACTGAATCGAGTTGTTTTCGTTTGGATTCAATTTATTCGATTCGACAGTTGGCCAGGGTCTCGAGATTGGGGATATTTCTACGATTTTAAAATGCAAGCCAAGGTGTAAAATGTATTGAACAATGACGACGTTCTGTATATATCTTGTAGCTGACATACTTTATCAAAATAGGAAAACTTACAAGACTGCAATCCGTGCAGCCTACCGGCGGACAAGCACATGTCCATTGATTATAACGCCCTAGTGGGGCTCAAAATTGTTGAATACGGGTGAAATATCAACATAATCGTGTCATCGACATGTTTGAACAATTGACAAACGATCGACTTGAGAATCTCGTCATTGCAAACCGCTATACCACGTATTCACCAGTAAGTAGTTGCTTATATCCTTTCCAAGCATTTATTTTACTTTTGACAACTCCATGACTGATCAATTATTAATGTCCTGATGTGTTACCAGCTCGATTTGTTACAAAAATCGACGGGTGAGGTATAGTTATAGGGCATATTTATTTATTATTTGAGATACAAAAGAAACTTTGGGTGGTTATAAAAAAATAACCACGAAGGCTAAGTTCTTCTAACCTATATTAAAGAAGTTCGGATCTGTTCTTATTAAATAAATTTGCCCTATTACTATACCCCACCCAAATCGACTTAGGTATTTATTAATACGTTTTAATCCATTTAACTTATCTATATATAAATACTACATCGTGTAATAAATATACTGACGTTTCAATGAACACATATCACATATATTAAAATTAAATAAGCAAAATAAAATGGCTCTTATAATAATTGCACTATTAATTTTTGCTTCAAAGCAGATTTTTTTTAAAATTATTGATTACTTTCGATTTCGTTAGTCGTTCCACAAGGCGACCGCGGTCGTTGTGGTCGTGGCAAAAAGTCATTAATGACGTCATCATTTTCGATCACACAACGACTCATGTGAAGAGGTGCCTCGAATAACCGTTCCACTTGGGTTTACGATTGTAACACCGGCAAGCAAGCGGAACGGAACAAATCGCGGTCGAGAACATGGTCGTTGTGAGTCTTCAATGGAACGTAGCTGTAGTGTCGGTAGTTTTACGGAGTTCTTGTGATAACTGTTCACATTTCTCACAAAAACACATAAATTACTACTCATAAACTAACAATATCCTACAACTATTGTTCATTTTAGATTAATTTTACACATTTTTAGGAAATAAAACTGCACAGCACAACATCTCCTTTCAGTTCCCGCCAAAAACTCCAAAAAAATATAGTGATATTCTATGAGCCATGTAACGCAAAGAATATTAATGGCTCTAGTTGATAACCTACAGTTCAGCTAAGCTATACATAGGCTTAAGAAAATGAAGAAACTATATTGTAATCTAAGTTCTGGCTTAAAGGCCTAGCTTCCAAGCCAGAAACCTAAATAAATAAATCAGAACGTCACTATTACATCACCCACATTACCCACAACAATAACGGCACGGCAATTATGTAATTTGTTTCATGTAGAATTTACTATCAAGAAATATGTAACTTGATAGTCTTGTAAACGTTAAAAGTAAAATAAACGCTTGAAAACAGTATATAATGAACATTATTCTATAAGCATTTGAGAGCTATTCAAGAAACGTCGTAAAGTTGTATCTCATATATTACTAGTGAATACATGGATTTAATATCAATTTGTGATATTTAGAAATTTAAGATCTTTGAGAATGATTAAATTATATTAATTGTTATAGCTTATGAAAACTTATTACGCTTTTTTTAATATCCTTTTTGTATCAGCCTTTTTATTTTTATATTATGCAAACATGATAATAAATTATTGCTTAGCCTTTCATATTTTTTATTTATTTCTCCTATATTGGTGTGTTATGGTGTCTATATAAGTAATGTCAATTCGTCCTTAATGGTTGGCACCCTAATCGTTTATTCGAAACATTAAGAAATCTTACTTTTTTATTTTTTAACCATACAGTGATAATATTATTGTATGGCTAAAAAATAAAATATACCTACTCGTAGTTATTAAGATTTTGTAAAATCTTGAACAAATTAACTGGATGTCAGTCATTGGGCCGTGCCAACAACTAGTTGCAATTTGAACAAGATTCGTTGAAATGTTTTACCGAACGCACTGTGCGTATACTCGTATTATGGACTCACTTTGCCGTCTTATGCTATTTATATTCTTGTAATGTAGTAAACATTGTGCAGTAACTCTTTTAAAGGTTAATGACATTGAATATCTCTCCTCAACCGAGATCTATTTTAAGGAGAAGAGCCACATTTACGGTCGTGTTGATTTGCCCCAGACCGGTCAGCCCGGTTCCGAAGCATTAAAAAAGTAACATAAGCGTAGTTGTAGGTACAACTCCTGTATAATAAAGTGTGTGTCAAATACAAGTCATATAAGCATTAGAATTACGCCACTCCCTTCTTCAACGCAGCGAGTAGAACACTCTGACGAGCAACGCCTTATCAAAAAGAACCGCCCAAAAATATCTTACAACTACACATGCGACTCAACAGGACGGCTGTAGTGTGTTCCTTAAAGAAGAACTTTTAAAACCAAATTTGATTTCGCCAGCCACCTGCGCTCGCACAGCCGGACTTGACGCCGTTCGCCGTTGACGGATACCTCGAGGACTATATATAAGCATTTGTTATAGCTGGAGTACCGACAGGCTGACGGCCCATCTGATGGAAAGCGGTTATCGTCGTGTTTACACTTTGCAACACCAGTGTCGTCATCAACGCGCTGCTGGCCTCGAAAGAACTTTATGACACTTTTTTGAAGAACCCTACGTTGTAGCGTTGGGGGTAAATCTCAGCTGGGAACTCATTCCAAATCCCAACAGTGCGCGCGACAAACGTTTTTGAGAACCGTTGAGTACGTGGAGGAAGTAGTTCATCTGAATTAGGATGAACTCCAAGCTGATGCTTAAAACACTCCCGGTTATACAGTCCGTAAAGCATTCCCGGCTTCCTTTATCTCAAAATGATTTCTTATATTCATTAGAGCAGTTTCTTTTGTTGCGTCAAAAGTTAAGGGAAATCATTACGATTTTAGGGTATATTAAACGCAGACCGGCTAATTACGTGGGGAACAAATGTCTAGCCATGCCGCCTCCGCCAGGTCCCGGTCGAAGGGGAAGGCCCAAGAAATGCTGGCTTGACGTCGTGAAGGATGACATGCGTGCCAATGGTCTCAAAACGGGGGATGCTGAAGACCGCGCGAAGTGGAGTAGAAAAAGCAGGAAAGCGGACCCTGAGCGTCGGAGTGAACGCTCCGAACGCAACCGGGATTTAACGCTCGGATGATGATGATGATGATTAAACATTTTAGGAAAGACGGAATCGTTGTAGTATTTTCATGTCTATCCGTCCTTTTGTTAGTCCATGTACCTGTTAACTGAAAAAATTAGCCGTAGCCTCTTTATATTTAACTAAGGTATAAAAAAAGATTTTAATCCTTCGATTCAGACTTCGAGTAATTGGATACAAGACATTCCCATCGATATGTTGATAAATCGCATCATGTCGGCTACGCTCAATGCCGCAAAGCGATCTAAGATTCTTGTCGGAAGCTGTAAAACATAAATATTTTGTGAAAATTAGTTTGAACGAGATCCCAATAGGAGTTCTACGGAATAAGACTAAGATTAGTCCGGACTTTTAGAGAGCATACGTGGGACCATATGGAGGCGAACACGTAGAGAAATTTCTATTAGTATAGATTACCATATATATATTTTTTTTTTTGAGGCGAGGGAAAATACTACCGATTTACGCACAGACTGGGTCGTTGCTAGGGAACGACAGGTCGGTCGGGGGAGGTATCACTGCAGCAATAGTATGCTCTTGACAGTGATCCGCCCGCGATCAACTCAGCTAGTGTGGAAGACTCAGAGGAAGCTGCATACAGGCAAGCAACCCCAATACCCACTAAAAACCCCCTCCTCCCTGTCGACTCTGCGCTTTAGTTTGTGAAGGAAAGGCTGAGATTTAGAACATAGTTACGCCCAGCCGAGAATTATTATCCATATAAGTCAACCCTTTACAACTTTGTCTTGCTATCACATTTAAATACAAGATTTTCCTTGTTAGTTGAATAGTATACAATTTCGAGATAATGACGTAATGATACTACAATAATCCATTCGAAAACAAATATGTTTCCGCAAAAAACTATGTTTTTAAAGCTCGTGCAGTCAATGTCGAAGGTAAATATTTATATAGTCAATTCAGGAATTTAAACGTTTTTATGCAAAGTAAGTTGTTGAAGAATATTTATTAAACAATTTACAAAAATTCTTGATTCCTAAGACTACTTCCTACTTTACGTATATATCGCTTGCCAAATTCTAATTGCTGTTTTAAGGAAATTATGCGGCAAAACTCTCCTCAATGCCTGATTAAGATTTATTCTGTCTATGTATTTTTAATTGTCTTTTTTCTTAGGGTTGCCATATTTGAAAACATTAAAAGATTTTATAAATTCTCAGGTATTGTGATACCTCTGTTATTTATGTTGGAACCATTTTGTCAGTTGGAAGATAACATATTGAACATACTTGACAGAAACCTATATGCCGTTACAGTGGTGTAGTAAAATTATTATTTCAAGTTGGGCCACCTGCATACCTATTATAGACAAAGTAAATTTACTACCTGCCGCGGCGTTTAAGCTAATTACATTGAAACTGTTTTATGACTATCTTCTGTTGTTTACTTTGTGTTTAAAATTCGTAATTAGAAGTAGCCCATTGTGTATTGTAATCCCTTAGGGCCTATTGTGATCACCGCCAGGTGTCCCGTGTTTAAAATACAAGCTGGTTCTAAGAAATCTCCAAGCGGTCGAGCTTTGTGTCGAGACATATTTGACAGTATAAAGCAATGACGCGACGGAGCGGTGCGGCAGTCAAGCGATGATTACGATATGAGCAAGACGTACATTCGATGAGCAATATAGTGACGGACTTTGCGCGTGTTATTGAATCGTGCAGTTTGTTACTGGTAGTGTCTAGTTATATTTGTACTTACGTTATACGTGTTTGTATAGTTCTAATAAATTCTTTAGTAATTCCAACGGCATTTTAATTCGAGTCCCGAGTAACTCGTAACATTATGTATAAATAAATTTAGGCCTGGCTATACTTGCAAATGAGGACCGATTATTTCCAGCGTACATCATGGTCATCATGAAAAGTCATAACAATGTTATTAATTGACTTTTTAATCAAGTTAATTATAGTAGTGAGATATTACCTCCAGGCATCAAAAACAAAAGGCCAAATTAAATTCAAATTATCGTTTTGCATGTTCAAGCTTTAACCATTTGGTTATATTGACCATGAAACGTAATAGCTTACAAAAACTATGTCTATAAAACTAGAAAATAAATATTGGCCTTCAAAAAACTTGCTTAACAAGCTTTTGCAGGCGATTCTTAGACCTCTGTGAGTTTTTTTATTTATATGTATAATGTCAATTATTCATCGTTATCAAAATAGGCAATAACACCATATTATTGGAGTTATTTTTTGGAGTTAATTTTAAATTTGATATTACTTTTTAATTATAGTAAAATAAATGTAGTTAATTATAAAACTTATACATGATCTTTGTTTCTATTTATTAAAATAAAATGACTCAGCAACCCAATGAGATTAAATTTTATTTTGTAAATTTATTATTTTATTGGTGTACATCAAAGAGTTTTCTATTAAGTTGCTTAAAGATTTGAAGCTGAAAAAAATGTTTTTTAAATAAAAAAAGAGTAAACGTTTAAAGATTTTTTAGGTTCCGTAATCATTCTAGCAAAAGTGGTATCCATAAAGAATGTTCATAAATGCTTTCGTTGATTCGTCTAAGTGCAAATGTGTAGTGTTTGAGATGTATCTCAGAATAGAGGAGTATGGAAGAATGAGATTTATTGTACCGACCCCAAATAATTGGGAGAAAGCGAAAGAGTGTAGTGTTTGAGACATTGAGGTATTTTCGTTTAATATATTTTTTAGTAGCCATATTTAAAATTTAAAAAAATTTGTTTGATTTTATTGTATTGCATGAGTTCAGTCAGCAGATAGGCAGACGACCCACTTGATGGAAAGCGGTTACCATCGCCTATGGACATTTGCAATACCAAAGGTACTACAAATGCGCTGCTGGTCTCTTAACGGAGACTGGAACCTAGTCACTAATGCCGGAACATAACTCAAGGTTGTTATTGTGGCATACTCTAGACTCTAGACCAAGGGTGGTAGCCATCCAGTCGGACAAAGGCCCTGCCACCTGACTGCGAGTTATTTTGTCGCCTCTTACGACAGGCCGCCCGGCCGCAGGAAATTGTATTTTCCGTTCCTGCACGGATAACACAATAATATTCTAAAATAAAAACTATATTTCTTAATATTCAATTACATTATTTATTTTATTTCATACTCTCCCTGCCATATATGAAAAATTGTGTACCTATATACAAATATATATACGTATATGTATTATATATACTAAACAGGGTCCTTACAAAATATACATATTGTACATTAATGAATATAAATTCAAATAAATAATCAGTATAATTAACGATAAATCGACTAGTGAAACATGTTTCTTTTTTTTATTTATTTTATTTATCTATATTAAAAATTTACGTGGTAAATACATATAAGGCACCACTTAAACCTATGTGGTTTGCGTGTGGTGCAACACACTCTCGCAATTCAAGTAAACAAAAAATAAATAAATATATAAGATTACAAAAAAAGAGAAGTAGAATAGACGAAATAAAAATAAAAATGGATAGGCCTGCTTACTCTAAACTGGTACCTGGTCTTACAGGTGCAAGGTGGCTAAGTTAATGTCCTACAGCCTTGGCTCTGAATGAAATAAAAGAAAGAACCGGCTTCAACGTAACTAAAAAGCGAAAATAAATATTTTCTGCAACATCTTGCTTGAGTCAGTGCAAAACAAAACATTAAAATTAGTAAGTACATGTATTTTGATTTGTTTTATTGTTATTTTATATTTTAGTTCGCAGTGACTTCAAGGTATTGTAGAAAATATTAATTTCCTTGCTTTTTAGTTACCCTTTTTTTATACTGGGGAAAGCCGTTTAAGGACCGTGAGCCGCGCGAGGGAGAAAGGTCGCGGCTCGTCAGTGGGATTCGCCAGCTTGGGGTGTCATTAGCACCTCACGTGTGAGATGCTATAGCCAAGCCGCGGTTAACGATACCCACTAAAACCCCTGTCCGATCCTCGAGCGTCCTTCGCCCGGACTGTGGGCTCGCTCGCAAATTCCCGGACTGAATGTGTTTTAGTTACTTGTGAAGACGGTTTTGTTTTTTGCAAAGCTTAGATTTGCAAATTGCAAATAGTCTAATGAGTGTTAGTTAGAAAATTGAACGTCTTTCAAATGGGTTATAAAAAATGACGAACTTACAACTTTCGAGAATTACCGTACCCTCAAAAAAGAAGTGACAAAAAAGACCTGGTGCCAATTAAAACATAAAATCACAACAAAGCAAAATGTACTTATAAATTTTTATGTTTTACTTTGCTTCTACTACTTCGAAATGTTGTTATGAAGAAGTTAGTTAAATATTTATTTTCTGCTTTTTACTATGAAATCGGGTATATTTTGATTTTAAAACAAGTTATTAGTTGGGGACCATCTCGGGAGTATACAATTTCGAATAAATAAATTTGAAAATCGGCTCGCAATTGACGAAGAAATACATACAAAAAAATATAGTGCTTGTAGAAAATGTTATATCAATAACCGGCAGACAAACATACATATTGTATATCCCCAAATTAAGCAACTTACGCTTGTGTTGCGGGCAATATTTAACAGGCTACTCTGGGACCGATCCCAGACACCCAGGTCATAGTAAACAACGAAGAAAATTCGTTTACAAAATTTACCGTACCAGGAATCGAACCCGGAACCTCTGAATTGCAGTGAGGTTGTTAAAGGCTTAGCACACTCAACCACAGAGGCCGTCAAAAACTAGGTAGAATGTAGGCGCTTGGCGTTCTTTAATAAGGCCCACTCTCGATTTCTCTGGAATCCACTCACCAGACCCTGACATGGTGACAATGGGACCCATTCGGAAGTACACTTTTTCACATAAAAAAACCTTCTTTATGTGAGGTCGGTTATAAATTATTTTCACTGAAAATAGTCTTTATTGTAAAGCTAGAAAACAAAATGACTTTTTTTTTATTGCAGGAGTGCATCAGAGCAGACGGTCTTCTTTATGGAAAGCGGTTACCATCGCCTATAGACATTCACAACACCAGAGGTGCCACAAATGCACTGCTGCTTTCTTAAGGTATACTGAAACCTGGTCGATAATGCCGGAACACAACTCAAGGTTGTTATGGCGGCATACTCTAGACCAGGGGTGGTACCTATACAGTCGGGAAAATACCCTACCACCTGGCAGTGGGTTGTTTAGTCGCCTCTTACGACAGGCCGTCCGGCCGCAGGAAATTTATTCTTTCTCCGATCCTGCACGGATAAAACTTCAACTTTAATTTCATTTTTTCAACGTAATAACTTCAAGTCAATATATCAATCCTGATAAATGCGCGAACTTTTAATGACACTGGCCAAGGCAATTTAGTACAATATTTTTTAAAGGAGGGCCTTTCAAAGTCGACAAATTTTGGCAATTTTAAATTCATAGTTACATTCATACAAATATACTATAATTACAAATTCAAACAAATACTTTTAATAAAATTCTAGAAAACTTGGGGCATTCGTGTCATTATTTTTGACTGTGGTTCTAGAAATGTTATTTAGGGTTACAATTACAAAGTTTAAATGAACAAAAATAACCACAATAACCGAAAAATGGTTACAGTTTGACCAAATTTCTAGGTTTTTCTTAAATGCCCATAATTTTCAAACTGCATGGGATAGATTTTTTTCTGATTTTTCTCATGATGGTTACAATCAATCCTGTCACCCCTTTCGGCTTGACGTTGAGTTCTGGGACACCTGTATACAGCAGCCGAATTTCTGTAGTAAATACTAGTATGAATAAAGCGAAAACGTAAAAAAAATACATACATACAACAGTTAAATGTAGATAGACAGATAGATAACACTTTATTGCTCACCAAATACACAATCTCAAAATATACAATTACAATATTGTCATGGTAGAAACAAAAGGCGGCCTTATCGCTGAAAGCAATCTCTTCCAGGCAACCTAACTTAAGGAATAATTTAATCTAATCTGGCGATGTAGGTGGTGCAGATAATTAAATATCAAATATCATAAATAAACATACTTAAACTAAATAATTTATAAATAAAAAATACACATACTTAAACTACTTTATAAATTAAATACATACATACATATATATTAAATAGTCGATAATATAAGATCATAAATGTATGTAGTTATAGGTTGACACCTTGACAATCTAAACATTTTGTATAGCAAGTCAGTGCGTGGCTTTCCACGATTAAAACTACACGTGAATCGAGAGATATAATTTAAGCAATAACAATGAAAGATTTAAATTATTTTATACTTAGAAATATAGGAGTTCTCGTGTTGTTATTTGTGAATGGACAGCGAGCGCAGTCGCCTTGTCCAGGAATATTCGATTACCAGAGGGATGGCAACATCACTTATGGACTAGTGCATCTGGAACCAACCGTCTCTGTGTCGCAGCTGGTGATCCAGGCATATTTTAGTATAGCTGGGCAAGTGCCTTCTGTAAGTTATTTTTTATCTTAACATGTTAAAAACTGGAGTTTGAAGATATAATTTAACAAATTTTATTTACGAGAAATACTCATAGGAGACAGGGACTTTTGGCTCAAAAAATGCAATTCATTAAAAAAATATATAAAGTATTTTTCTATTAGAAAATCTAAGGGCCGCTTGCATAACGATCGTCTATAAATAAAATTAGTTAATTATATTACACTGCCTAAATACGTTTTAAACAAAATGTATTGACAGTTCTTTAAACATATTTAGCGACAAATTTTGCGTTGTGCAAGACGCTAATCGTATTTAAGTGCTTTAAATGCGTTTAGTGTTTCTTAAATAAATTTAAGGTACGTTATGCAAGCGACCCTAAAACATACTTTCAAATTCTATTTGGAAGCAGAGAAATACACAAATATATAGATAATATTTTCCGTGATGATACCTTATAGGCACAATGGAAAATCGATAGTTATGACTGACCAGTACATTATGCTTAGTCCTTCATATAGGTTTTAAGGCAAATTTGAATTGAATATATTACAAATTTCAGACTAATCTAGGCAGTTTCGAACCATTGGGAGGTAGCGATCTGAACCGTACTATAAATCCAGGGGAAGTAATATCTCTTCGAGTCCACTTCCCTGTTATTAAGCCATTGCCAAGACTGATTACGCTTACCGTCAACAACGAACCCATTTGCTATGGCCCTGAAGGTATGTGTAATAAATAATTAAAATGTCTATTTTGATATCACAGTGTAATTTTGATGAAATCTAAAGGAGATTAGAAATGATTCGTTATACTGCAAAGGTTTGTTATATGGAGGTTAGTTTGATCTAAGATTCGTTATAAAAAGGTCAAGGGAAACTTAAAATAAAAAAGTAAAAAGTAAAAGTAATACATATGTATTGTAATATTTCAATAAACACACTTTAATATTTAGGTATTTACCTAATTTATTTTGAAAGTTTAAATTTCTGGATTGTCTTACGATAAACGAATACGATATTTGTTTCGAGACTTGAATTCTTGTTAGATACATTAGTAGAATACTTTATGCAAAGACTGTTTGTTTAGGTGAACAAAAATCGTTGTACAAAGGTTAATTAAACTTTTTATTTCTCTATTTATGTTTTGTAATTATTAAAAATTCGTTATAAAGAGGTTTGTTATAAAAATGTATTTGTAAAGAAGAGTTATATTTTGTATTAAACTTTAGTTATTTCCAGGGGATTTGTAAATCTATATATATAAAAGAAAAGCGTGTTAGTTACACTATTTTTAACTCAAGAACAGCTGTACCGTTTGGTGGGGAGGCAGCTTAAAACCAGGTGACGGACATAGGATACTTTTTATCCCGTTGGAACCGGTAGGTGGCGCTAAGATTGGGTTCTAGAATCCTCCTTATCACCTGGGCCGATTTTGTTTTTGTGTGTTTGGGTGGGTCCCCGGATGGTTTAAATCTACATTGGAACATGTAGGTGGCGCTAGAATCGGGTCTTAGATTTTATTTTTTCAGACCAGATCAACGTCTTGCGGGGCCGCTAGTATTTGTTAAATTGAGAAAATAGTTATAATAATTGAGATTCATCGTTCAAATTCTTCTTCCATAGTTATATTAAGGTTTCACTGTATGTACTATACTTAACTCTAACTGCATTTAATTACTTAATTAAGTGAGTCTGCCTGTCTGCTGAACTACTACAATAAAAAAAAAAAAAAAAAAACACACCAGAAGCCGCCCGATTCAATCCTTCAGGGCGCTTCACTACCGTTAAAAAGTATCGGTCCATTACTCTACAGTACAGATTTCCGAATAGCCGACGAACGTATCATTTGTAAAAAAAGTATTAAAATATAAATTATAATTTCTAAAGTGACAAAATCATTTTTGTCCCCTTCAGATTTATATTATTGCTACTTTGGAATTGAATAATATTATATCTTGTCAGCTGTTTAAAAAACATTGCAGATTTTGAAAGTCCATTTAATTTATAATATGTACACAGTGATATTAATATTTATTTATTATTAACAAGTATCGAACAGTATATCAATAAATTAAACCTAACAATACATAACGATAAATCTAAACCAAAACTGGATACTTATAATCTATAAAAAGAACAGAAAGAAATAGTGGTGTAACTCACTACACTAAAATAAATTACTTATTATTCTATTGTGATCTCCTGTAACTGTTATCGCATTTTCAAGGTATTTAGGGTTATGTCGCCAGATGGTAAAATTGCTTGCGCTGCATAAAGCCGCTGCATAATTTATATCAACTTATAGGCAGGCTTGTTTTCGGGCTAGCAGATATCTGGTTCAGTCAACTAGTGCTGGATTTCTGCGAGAAAGATCAGCAAGTTATAATGAAGTATGTATGAACGGAGATGAAACCACGAAAGAATCTCTAGCGTTATAGTCGCACATTCCGTTTTTCTGACAATGTTATATGATTCGTTGTAGCAAAAAACTTGTTTTATAGATTTTCACGGTCATTGTAAGGAAATTGAACATCTTAAATATTTTCAAAAGTAAATATTAAAAAATATCAATAAAATATAAATTCGTCGAGGTAGTACTGACAGCCTTCAAGGTATATTGCCAAGTGCCAGTGGTTAGTTAAAACCACTAATATCCCACTGCATCTTTCAAGACCCGATAAAAACTTCTTAAAACATTTTTATCCTTATTTTGTTATTTTTCTTGTAGAACGGCCACCCCCTGACCAAGCTGTGACATTAATAAATCTCGAGTACAACGCAGCATTACCGCCCAAGCCACCAGCACCATTGCCAATCGCAAATCCTGATGAATCTTCCTCATCCTGTTCGCAAAGGTTGTAGCGTAGTATGTCTTTCACGAAGCACCGATCACTAGAAATTAATATAATACGTTTATCTCGCGTACAAAGATGGGTATTTTTTCTGAATTACAAGAGTTCAGGAGAAGGCACACGGCCCACCTAATGGAAAATGATAACGCTGCTGCTCTCTTAAGGGATACTGAAACCTGGTCACTAATTCCGCAATACAACTGAAGGTTGTTATGGCGGCATACTCTAGACCAAGTGTGGTAGCCATCCAGACGAGGGTATTGCAGTCGTTTGAATTTAAAAGAGAATTCAGTCAATCGGCCGGAGATAGGACGGGCACAGATAGAGTAATAATTGTTTGCCATAAATATTTTAATTCATCTTACTTGGTTACGAACCAGTGTGATTCGACAAAACAACAACAACAATAATGTATACCAACATAAAAACAGTAACACATTTAGATTTTCATATCTAAAATTTAGAAGGTAGTAGTACAATGGGCGCTCTTCCAGGCAACCTTTGGATGGACAAGGAGCTTATTCACAATAATTTGTTGGCGTGCAGCTAAAGCTTATACTTTTGATAATATATATCTAATATATAAAATTCTCGTGTCACAGTTTTCGTTGGCACACTCTTCCGAAACGGCTTGACCGATTTTGATGAAATTTTTGTGCTTATCCGGTATCTATTAGAATCGGCCAACATCTATTTTTCATCCCCCTAAATGTTAGGGGTAGTCCACCCCCAAATTTTTTGTTGACAAAATTTTTAATTTCTATTTTTTTATGATACAACATACAAAAATACATACAACCCTAGATTTTCAACCCTCTACGATCAACCCCTATTTTTTACCGGGCAGGACGACGTCTGCCGGGACAGCTAGTATATATATATATAATCATAAGTATAAGATATACACTACTATACTAATAAGCTTGATAATAGTAATGTAATAGATAAATATATATAGAACAGAATAGGATAGAAAACACTTTATTGTTCGCCATATACACATAAAATAAACAATTTACAGTAGTCAAATTAAACAGTAAAAGTAGGAGTACCGGGCGGCTTTATCGCTTTAGAGCGATCTCTTCCAGTCAACCCGGGCTATGAATTTTATGGAAGGGAATATATATAAGGGAAGGGAATATAAATTTATATATAAAATATATATAATATCTATATAATATATATATACAATATACATATACACATAAACACACACATAGATAGGTGTTTGTGTATATATAGGTGCGAGCATGGTGCCATACTCGGATTGGTTTGTTATATTGTAAAAGAACGCAATCGCTATTAATTATTATTATTTTTTATTTTATTGAATCTGGGAAAGATGGTCCAGCTCATGGAAGGTGGGTACCGTTGCCTATAGACGTTTACACCAATGATGAGGTTAACGCGCTGCTGGCGTTTAGAATGGGATAAAGAGGAAGGGATAGGGGGATAAGATAGAGAAATCAGATAGGAGTAACGCGATAGAAGTAACTATAGTACATAGAATTATTTTCTCCGTGCAGTTTGGGTTATAAATAATCGGAGCGGTGTATCGAGAATTTCGCTCTCTCTTCCACTCACGAGCCTTATGAGCAGGCATAGTGATACGCATTATTGTTGTCGATAAGCGTTATTGATAGTGTATTTAGTTTTGTCATTTTGTGGGTTAGTGATATAAATGAAATTAAAAAAATAGATAAAACAACGTATTTATTAAAATAAGAATAATAATGATTTAAAATAATTGATAAATTAGGTATCTATGTATTAAAAAACTATAAGTACAAAAGTTTAGAATGTAACAAGTTATATTAAAAATAAATATAAATACTTATGTCCAAGTTTTAAATTAACAGCAAAAAAGATAATAATGATTTTTATAAGAATGATAATCTTTCTTTGATAAGAATGAGTTTTTATCGATAATGGCGTTGCGCCCGCGCAACATGTTCACCGCTCTAGCCAGGCTGAGGCCGAGTTTGATTTATGACCCAAACTGCACGGAGAAAATAATTCTACTATAGCTTTATAGATAGAAGTAGAAAAAACAATAGAAATTAATTTTACAGTTCAGATCGCATCGGCGAAGGCTCGCAGTCCTTGGAAGATGTTTGCGGGACTGTCCCTCTGAAGACGGCAGTACCCCTTATATTAGGGGGTGATTCGTATCCACGAGGTGACTGGCCTTGGCTTGTGGCAGTTTTCAAACCGACCAGATTGAAGTTGAACTACCTATGCGCTGCGACGTTGATATCGAAGCGCCATGTTGTATCTAGTAAGTCTTCAAACGATTCTTTAGTTGTTATTATATTGCATTGCAACTTGTAAGAAACTCTTTGATACCACCCGTGATCAGAAGGCTAGTTCGTATTTTACGCAACGAATCAGCATCGCCATACAGCGAGGCAATGCAGCCAGCCTTCTAGGCGCGCTTACCTCTGGTACCGATTTGCTACATACTTTAAATATTAATTTGTTAAATATTAATTTAAAGTATTTATAAAAGTATACAAGTTATCTTAAAATATTTAAAGTTTTTTAAGATAACTTGTATTTTTTTTATTGTTTGAGTTCAGCAGACAGGCAGATGTCCCACTTGATGGAAAGCGGTTACCATCGCCTATAGACATTTGCAACACCAAAAGTGCTACAAATGCGCAGCGGTTCTCTTAATCGAGACTGGAACCTGGTCGCTAATGCCGGAACACAACTCAAGGTTGTTGTGGCGACATACTTAGAACAGGGGTGACAGCCATCCAGTCGGAAAAATGCCCTACTACCTGGCTGTGGGTTGTTTTGTCGCCTCTTACGACAGGCCGCCCGGCCGCAGGAAATTGTATTCTTTTTCCGTTCCAGCACAGATATACGGATTGTATAAAGTATTGTCATTCTTTCTCACCGAATCGTTGTTTTTATAGCACTGGATATTGTTTCTGTAAATTCGTCTGTAATAGATAAGCGTCACGGGTGTACCGGCAGATTTAATTATTCGAAAAGTAATTTGATTGTATAACATGTTCTCTCCTTTAAAGCAGTTTCTGCCGCTTCTTATCCTTAAACAGTAATAACTCGTTGCGAAGCAGTGTACATAGAATATGAAGTAGACTAATTTTTAATTTAGACCTTCAAACCTTGTCTCTATTGGAAATTAGTTTGAATGAAAACTAGATTTTTTTAATTTTGCCTCCCTGAAAATACGGGGGTTTGTATTGTATAGGACATTAAACTAGCTGAAATCTCGATATACATCTTTTACTTCATCTACTTTTACTTTCATTTTTTAACTTTCTTTCTTCTTTTAGGGTTCCGTATTCAATTGCCAAAAAAGGAATTTTCATAAATTCTTTAAGCACGTCCGTCTAGTTAGAACGCGTTCCCGCTATGTTGTAACCGCTTAATTTATCGTTGGACGACTGTCGTCTCTAGCTGTTCCCATTATAACGATTGTTTGTCGTCATAATTTTTTATCGTTTAGCGACTATCGTATCTAGCTGTTCCCATTGGATCGCGACGACATGTTATCGTTTTACGGCAGTCGCTTTGTCGTTTACACATCATTAGCAAGCTACAAATCTAAAGTCGCTAGGGAGAAGGGAAAACACGTGTAACCGACGAGTCAATATTTTTATCGTGGCTACGATAGATTTACCGTCACGATTAAGTCGTAACGATTTTTTATTGTTCTACGACTGTCGTGCTAGCCGTTCCCACTGTCATGACAATCTGTTGTCACTGCAAAAAATGTCATAGACGACAGTAAATTGTGTCGCTCAATATGTGAACACTCCATTTAAACACGTAAGCCACGACACTTATCTGTCGTCACGACAAAGTGGGAACGCGCCCTTAGGTATATTCATGCTGTTATGTAAAGGTGCATTAATGCGGATGATTTCGATACTGTGAGAGTTGAAAAAAACCCGTGTAGACTATTATCATTACACTAGATTTAGTTGCTTATGCTGATTTTTATTTATGCAGGAACGGAAAAAGAATACAATATCCTGCGGCTATTTTGCAGATAATGCAGAAAAACTTTCGAGTAAGAGTGTATTATTTTTGTCTTCTTGCAGTTGTACTTTGTACAGAGGATCCTGACTCGAGTGGAAGAACTTTGTTACCGGGTGAAATGTTGGTCAAACTTGGAGCTTATGATTTGAACGATTGGACTGAAGAACATACTGTCACTGTGGCATTAAAAACATTACCATACATGAGGATTATAACTCGAAAGTTTTCAGAAGTAAGTGTCGTGACATCCAACAACGAATTGGCACTGTCCAAAAAAACACCGAATTTGATATTTTTAATATTGTTACATACCGATAAAGTAATGTGCACCTGGTTTATTACTCTTCCCGCATATGGAAATCTTTTGTTCACTTTGTGTTTAAAATTTGCAATAAGATTTTGTTGGCCGTTCACAGGAATAATTAACCAGGTGTGCAGATTACATTTTCTCGTTCACTTCAAACAACGCGACCGTTTTTGTATTATACAGTTTAATATAAAACGATGCCCGGTGGGTGGGGGCAGACTAGCGACGATTACGATACTAGCAAGACATGTGTACATTCGACAAGTTGTATAGTGACGGACTTTGCGCGTGTTATTGAATCCTGTAGTTGTAGTGATTGTATCCAGATATATTTGTACTGTTTATACGTGTTTATATAGTTCTAATAAATTCTATAGTAATTCCAACGGCATTTTAATTCGAGTCCTGTGTAACTCGTAACAATATAATGGGAATTATAAGAAACTGGTTTAAATATTTGTGGAATATGAATATTTTATGTAAGTCATCCATAGCGTACGCTCTTCGTGCAATACGTGAGCAAGCTACGGAACGAACCTTCCCGCAGCTTTCCTACAGCGCTATAATATGGGGGTCTTACAAAAGGGCGTAAATAGATATGTAAAGTCACAATGATATAGGCACCGCATCGGTTACCTTGATGTTGCAGATGTCTATGGGCGACGGTAACTACTTGCAATCGAGTGAACCCGTTTGTAAGTTTTCCTCAAGCAAACGTTAAAAATAATCACTATTTTAGGCTCTAGTATTTTTTTATTGTAACAAAAAAATATATATGAAGAAAGAAACAAACAAAGAAAGAAATATTATATTTTTAAAAATCGACTTTATGTCCCTCTCTTACAAAACGCCAATTTCATATTTAAACATACATACATAACTTCACGCCAGGTCCCTAGCGGGGTAGGCACGTACGACAGAGCGCCATTCAGGCTTATTCTTACACACCTCACTTACACTTGGAATTCCCTCCAGCACAGCGCTGATTTTCAATGCCAACCCAACTCATTGATGAATATTTGACCCATCATGGATAGATATAGAAGATATTCTTGCAAATAATGTTAGACAGATCTGTTGAAAATCAAGAAACAAGCAATTCAAGTTTTTTTTGGCAATTAGGATGTTGTTATGCTTTAATATTTGTTTTTTAGATAACATAATTGTGTTGACCTTGATCAAGGACTTGTTATTCAACAATTATATAAGACCTGTTTGCTTATGGAGTGAGGAAACAAAGGAACAGAAGAATGTCATAGGTCGTACCGGTGTGGTAAGTTATTTTCAGTAACAGTCAGTTTTCTATGGGATCTTTATAAATCTCAATTCTTCATATTCTCCTAAACTTATAACCATGTATATCAGTCATTTACTCGTTAATAACAAAAATTGAGATGAGTGAAACATAAGAGTACATTCCCAGATACATATCTGAACGAATAAAATTATTATGATTTAAATGAATAAACTCCGGTTTCTTATATCCTATTCGTTACTTGTTTGGTGCTTGTAAAACTTTAACCGATAGTAAGAAAAAGTATCTTAGTTGATTGAACTGTCAAATACCTCCTTGCCCATTAAAAGTAATTAACATAACCAGCAAAACTGACTAGAGTTATTAAGATTTTCAATCGATATTATTTTTGAAAAGCTATTTCGTCGAGCAATTTTGCTATCCAATTAAAATGATAAAATACTTATTATTTTGCAGCCATACGCAACATGCAAATAGAAATATATCTGTGTCAATAGCCAATGGACAGAGTCAATTGACTAATAATTAAGAGCCACGAAATTAAAAAAAGAACTTAAAAAAAAAATTATATGATATATCTGTAAATAAAAATACATGTTTGTATCTTTGTCCCCTAGATGTGACATATTACACTTTTATGGTTTGTCCTATGCGTTTCTGAGTCATTGACCAGATTATGATGAAACTTTGGTAGGGTGTTATGAGGATGCACGTGAGTTTCTAGCTCACAAACAGAATATACAATAAAAAAAATTACTTTAGATATTTTTACTTTAATACAATTTCCTGCGAGCCACAGCCTGACAGGATATTTGCCCGTCTGGATAGCTATCATCCCTGGTCTAGAGTATGCCGCCATAACAACCTCGAGTTGTATTCAGCATTAGTCGCCACATTCTAGTCTATATCTTCTTAATATATATAAATCTCGTGTCACGATGTTTGTCCGCGATGGACTCCTAAACTACTCAACCGATTTTAATCAAATTTGCACACCGTGTGCAGTTTGATCCAACTTGAAAGATAGGATAGTTTTTATACCGTTAGAACCGGTACGTGGTGCTGAGATCGGGTTCTAGAATCCTCTTTACAACGGGGAGCGATTTTGTTTTTGTGTGTTTGAGTGGGTCCCCGGATGGTTTAAATCCACAATTGGAACCGGTAGGTGGCGCTGGGATCGGGTCATAGATTTTTATTTTTTCAGAGCAGGACAACGTCTGCCGGGGCCGCTAGTAGTCTATAGAGAGCGGCAGCACATTAGTAGCAATTCTCACCGCTTCCCATCAGTAATAGTAAGGTCATAGTAGACCGTCTATCTGTCTGTTGAACTCATGCAAAAAAGCAAGAATAAACCACGTTATGTTTCTAGAAACACTTTAGTACATACGTACTTACAGGCGATTGTTATGCTAAAATCTGAATTTGAATGGGGAAAATTTTATTTTATTCGACCCTTTAGGTAACTGGCTGGAGTCGTAATGTGGACGATGGCACTGGACCCGAGGAACCAACGCAAGGGAAATTCCTGATAGTAACCACTGAAGCCTGCAGGGCGTCGTCTCACGCAGATTTTGACGATTACACTCGAGACACAACTCTCTGTGCTGGTAAGTGTCTTTCATTCATATGACTAATCTATACTAACATTATAAATGCGAAAGTTAGGATGAATGTTTGTTGCTCAATCACGCCCGAACAGCTTAACAGATTTGGATAAAATTTGGCATCGAGACAGACTATACTTTGGAATAGTACACAGCTAATCTTACCTCGGAAACATGGACCGATTCAATGGGATAACATTAATGCGAGCGATCCGGGGGCATAGACTAGTATTTTATAAAGAATCTTTTTGCCAGTTATTGTGTGGGAATTCAACTTTATACTCTATCTTCTGAACAATCTTGTATTGTTTGAAATGAAATGTACATTAAAATACGATAAATGTTGCTGTTTTGAAGGGTACGAATTTTAATTTTCTTTAGCACTTCGGGTTATACTTTCAGTGAGACAGAAGAAATGTTAATAATGAACATTTATGATTATACAAAGACAGCCCAAAACCGTCCCACTGCTATATTATATCGAAGTTCACGTGCCATTGCCCATAGGTAGGGCTGCCAACCGTACTATATTATAAAGCATCGTACTAATTTTACCCAATTGTACTATATTACTCCGTGCATGAAACGGAGAAAGAATACAATTTCCTGCGGCCGGGCGGCCTGTCGTAAGAGGCGACAAAACAACCACAGCCAGGTGGTAGGGCATTTGCCCGACTGGATGGCTACCACCCTGGTCTAAAGTATGTCGCCATAACAACCTTGAGTTGTGTTCCGGCATTAGTGGACCAGGTTCCAGTCTCCTTAAGAGGGCAGCAGCGCATTTGTAGCATCTTTGGTGTTGCAAATGTCCATAGGCGATGGTACCCGCTCTCCATCAAGTGGGCCGTCTGCCTGTCTGCTGACCTCCTGCAATAAAAAAAATTAAAAAAAAATATTATAGAAAAAATATAAAATGTACTTATATTTTTATCTCTAATTCATTTGTCGTGCTTTTTCTTCACAAACTTATCATTATTTAAAAATAATAGATCTTTGCTGGCCAAAGCAAATAGTAGTAATAAATACACACAGAAAATGCAATTAACGAAAAAAATAAAATATATTATAAAAAATTTATGAGTACTTTTTTATAATCTGTATATCTCAACAGTACTATATTTTTACATAATAAAACCAAAAATACTATATTTACTTAAAAAAAACGGTGGCAACCCTACCCATAGGGCATTCAAATTTTACACTGTCTTATACCAGTTATATACGATATAATTAAAATACTACTGACGTTTCCACAGAAAATTAAATTGAATTACAGTGTTGTTTTATGTTAAGTGATACCAATTAAATCAAATAATTAAATTTAATATATTAAAATCTTGTGTTTGTGTGTTTGTCATGGTTTTTGTGGTCGCACTCCTGCAAAACGGCTTAACCGATTTGAATGATTTCCTTTTGTAAATTCAAATGTTTTTATTCAAATTAAGTTCCACTGGAGAACACTTTTTGAAGGTTTATTTTACTTCCTGTTAAAACGTGTTATTGCTGTTAAGGAGAAGAAGCGGCCAGAAACTCTCCAGCAACACGTCTAGCTAAAAATTGTTTTTCTTTATATTTGTTGTTCTATTTTTTATATTTAAGTACTTTTAAAAAAAAATTTTATACAGAATTATGTTACACAATGACTTTTGAAGAATTAATGGAGTTGTAGCAAACAGTCCATATTTAATAAGACAGAGCGCAATAAAAGTATATTAGTAATAGTGTATATTTGGTAGGTATGAGGTTGTTTTTATTGCTGAAGCACAGCAGACCGGCTGCCGGCCCAACTGTGGTGGAAAGTGGTTACAGTCGCCTATGGACATTAGCAACAACAGAGGTGCTGTAAATGAGCTGCTGGCCTCGAACGTGAAACCAGAACCTGGCCACTATAGACAGAACATAACTCAAAGTTGTTATGGCATATGGTATGGCGTATACGCTAGACCAGGGATGGTAGCTATCCAGACGGTCAAATACTTTACACAGGCCGCCCTGCCGCAAGTTGTATTCTTTTTTCATTTGTGCACAGATATAAAATATTCTTCTCTATGGTATTTTTATTTTAATGGCAGAACAACATTTGTCAGATCAGTTAGTTCAATATAAACATCGTATCGTTCTTATATTTTCATGGATGGTTCATTTTAAATTCAATCGGTTTACGTGCGTTATATTCATGCTATTATTTTTTTAACAGGTTACCGCAACGGCACGGGCGTATGTGACGGCGACTGGGGGGCCGGGATGTATTTAAGAGAAAAAGGAGATCCCAAGTGGAGGATTCGGGCTGTAGTATCTTCAGCGGTTGGAAGTGGCGATGGTTTCTTCTGCAATGTCCACCAATACGTCGTCTTTACGGACGTAGCACAGTACTTACCTTGGATCAAGAATATTATGGCCACTACGTAAAGCCTGCGTTTAGATAGCTAATGATAATCGATTGAGCTGTAATTAAAATATTATGTATTTACCTTGTTATGTCTTCATTTGGATAACCTTCATATTCGTATCCTGTTGAAACTACCCTATTTTTAACTGAATTTAAACATGGAGGTGCTCTTCGTAGTGTACTTTTTTATATATGCTTAACCATAATGGGCCTTACTCATAAACGTGTCTTAAATTTAAAGAAACTGCTCAGCAACTGATTAGTGAAAATCTTACCCATAAACTCCTCTTTAGTGGAATATTTTGGGCACAACCTACTTTAATCATTCAAATTTCGTTTCTCTGTGCTCGTTTTAGGTAAACAACAGGTAATACACGTTTATAAGTGGAAAAAAAGATATTCATTGATTAGGGTGTGATTCTGATTGTCTTACTTAAGAGATGCCTATTCGTTTCTTAACGAGATTATTATAAGTAAGGCCATATATCTTTAATATTTCTTAACCTTTGGCGACTTGTGTACATAATAAAGAAGAAGACAAAGATGACAATTGTCCACGAGTATTCTTAAAGTTTTATTTAGAGTACTGCCAACTTGTTCATTTTAATTATTTGGTTTTAATTTTGTTTATGGTTATTATTTACCCTATGGGAGCCTAATCTAATTTACCACCGTTTCATAACATGTTATGGCTTGAAGAGAAGAAGCGGCGCATGAAACTCTTCAGCAAACATGCCAAGCTCAATTTTTTTTAAATATTAAAATGGGTGGAAGGAAGAAGGTTTATCGGTAACTTTCTTCATCAACCAATGATTTTTCCTTACTAACTGTGTCCAGAATTTAGTCCGCGTAGATTTTTTTTTCGCGAAACCCCAAAAGAAAAGTTACCAAGTTACTTTTTATAACATCAGCTGTCCGCCAGTGGAAGTCCCGTCAAAATTGGTCTAGCAGTTTCAGTAATTAGCCGGAACATCCAGACAGAAAAACTTTTTACCCCTTTATACGAAAATTGCGCGGACAGAGGAGTATGAAATTTCGCACACTTATAAGTAGTTTACATAGAGAGAAGTGACGAATGACGAATGCTAACATTTTGTTTAAATTATGAATAAAAAATACATAAAATCAATAAAAAAACTTTATACACACTACCATGTATGTAACATGTTTGTGTCAACACACGCATATATAACTCTTTTGTTTATTGTTCAAGTCAAATTAACAATGTAGCCTTGGCGAAATCTGTGATTATAGAAGTATAGACTTTTTGATATTAATTATTAGAGTCTAATTTTGAAAACGTGCGATCATTAGTAATAATTATTACCCATATAAGTTAATACTTTGCAACTCTGTTTCACTATCACATTTAAATACAAGATTTTCCTTGTTGGTTGAATAGTATACAATTTATGTTATTATGTTTTATTTATATTAGAATCATTTTTGTCAGTAGGAACTGCTGCATATAGGAACATAAAATTTGGTATAAACTATATACCGTTACACAGTGGTCTAGTAAAATCATGTAAACAATAAATTTAGGCGTTGCTGTACTTGCAAATGAGCAACGAATTTTCAGTGCACATCGTGATCATCATGAAAAATCACAACAACATTCTTTACTGACTTTCTAATGAAGTAAATAGTAGTAAGACCCTCTCGACTCTATCCAGCGTCGCGCCGTTCGTATAGTCGACAATCCCATACTAACAGGCGGCTTAGAGCCGCTTAGCCTCCGGAGAGACTTTGCGTCCCTCTGCGTATTCTACAGCCCGTACAACAGAGAGTGTTCCGAGGAACTGTTTGATCTGGTGCCAACACCTCATTTTTACAACCGCACCGCTCGCCATCTACGCCCCCGTTTCCTGGAGCTCAACCACGCAAGAGGTTCTATAGAATGTTTATAGCGCATGCAACAATGATCTGGCTCTCCAGATGCGCATGCAGAGAACACCTCGGCAGGAAGTTCTCTAACTTCCTGCCGAGGTGTTCTCTCTGCGCTATGACATGCGGTCGTTTAAGAAGGGCGTTATAATATTTCTTACTGGCCGGCAACGCGTTGGCAATGCCCCTAGTGTTTTGCAAACGTCCATAGGTGACTGTAATCACCTCCTTTCAAGTGGGCCGTATGCCCGTTAGTCTGCTTCAGGCTGTAAAACAAGGCCAAATGAAATTAAATTTATCATTTTGCATCTTCAAACTTTAACCAAATATATATTGATCAAAAAACGTAATAGCTTACAAAAACTACGAATATAAAATTTTGACGTTCAAAAACCTGTTTAATCACCTTTAGCAGAAGATTCTTTAATCTTTGTGTATTTTTCTTTATTGGATTGCTTTTTAACGATAAGACCGACTTTTGTTCAGAGTTAGGCTGTTGAAAAAATATTATTTTAATTAAAAATAAAACTTTGAACCCGAAGTATCCGAGGACCCAAAACACACCGAGCGCCCAATAATAACTCATCGCAGGTTCATAGCACAATGTCCGAGAAATTATCAAAGTGACGGCACACGCGCGCTCGGTGTTTTCGGTCCTCAAAATTTTATTTTTATTAGGATATTACTTTTTAATTATAAAGAAAAAACCGAATAAATATAGTTTGCTGTAAAACTTATAAGTATATGATGTTTCTTTCCATTTATAAAAAAAAGCAACGCAATTAAATAAAAAAAAAGATTTTAATTGCTTAAATATCTGAGACTCATACATACATACATACATAACTTCACGCCAGGTCCCTTGCGGGGTAGGCACGAACAACAGAGCGCCATTTAGGCTTATTCTTACACACCTCACTTGCTTCTTTGACATTCATAGTTCTTGTCATGCACGCTCGCCTGTTCTTAAGGCTCCTGACATCACCTTCTGCTATCTGAGACTCGTATATAAAAAATGTATTTTTAATTACATCACGTCAAATGACAACTATATACTAGTGTAACTCTAGCAAACACACATGTTTACTGATAGTTTGGTACGCATAGGTTCGCGTTTGACCATTATCTCGCTCGATTTGAGCGGAGATATGGTCTAAGATCGCTTACCTAGAGGGTACATTCATACGAGACTTGAAGAGACCCAGGTTCTAGGTTTCGGGGAAAACAGACTCCGGCTGTGTGCGGTGTCTTTTGCGGTGCGCATAATGAAGGTGTACTTGGTATGTCCCTCATATAGCGGTGCCACTTGCCAGTGCGTCTGGTTGTCCGATGATGGAAGGAGACGGCGGGATAAGATTGTAAAGTTCCAATGCACACTCTCTAAAATGTATCCGATAGACATGTCGATGATTGTATGGGGGCTTTAAGAAGAGATTTAGACATTCTGCAAGTTATGTCTTGGGGAACTAGAAATCAAATCGATCGTGAAGATAACAGGGAAAATGAGAATTGTGTAGAATTTTCGTTTAATATATTTTTTATTTTTTCGTAAGCAACGTTTAAAAAATAAAGAAAAACAACAATTATGCTTAATAATAATATAAAAACTATATATACCTACTCAAATAAATTATTTGTTTTATTTTATAATAGTTATATGCATGACTACTATGACCCGTGCCCACTTCATTGGACATGAGGAATAAATAAATTCATAATCAAATATTATACCCTATGTCACTCAAGAAAAATGTAGCTTTCCACTGGTGAAGGAATTTTCAAAATCGGTTTAGTAGGTCCAGAGATACACCCCCTACAACGTCACAAACTCACAAACACTACTTTTTTTTATTTTTTATTTTATTTTTTATTTTTTTTTATTGCAGGAGTTCAGCAGACAGGCAGACGGCCCACTTGATGGGAAGCGGTTACCATCGCCTATAGACATTTACAACACCAAGGTGTTACAAATGCGCTGCTGCTCTCTTAAGGGAGACTGGAACCTGGTCACTAATGCCGGAACACAACTCAAGGTTGTTTTGGCGACATACTTAAGACCAGGGGTGGTAGCCATCCAGTCGGGCAAATGCCCTACCACCTGGCTGTGGGTGGTTTTGTCGCCTCTTACGACAGGCCGCCCGGCCGCAGGAAATTGTATTCTTTCTCCGTTCCTGCACGGATGATAATGTTAGTTATACTTCTTTATAATATTAGTACATATTTACTTCAGATATAATTCGAATATTTCATTCGGCCTGACATGTATGAAAAATTGGTATTTGTGTACCTGTGTACATATACCAGTCCATCGCCATTCGCCAAAATGGCGATGGACAGGACATATGACTAGGGAAAGCCGAATGAAATGGACTAAAATTATAACAGAATGGCAGCCACGTGATGGCAAAAGAAAAAGAGGCAGACAAGCTAAAAGATGGACAGATGACATCAAGTTAATCGGAGGGACAACCTGGTCTAGAAAAGCTACCAATAGGGAAGAATGGAAGCAGCTGGAAGAGGCCTATGTGTCACTGGACACGCTGAACACTGAACCAGGAAACCCCATGTATTAGATTTGAGTTAAAGCAATTTGCTACTGTATGTAACAAACTGTATGCATCATTGTTTAGTTTCAGCAATAAAGGCTAATAAAAAAACATACATATACCTAAATACGGTCCTTACCAAATATACATATTGTACATTAAAGAATATAAATATATAATCAGTATAATTGACGATAAATCGACTAGTGAAACCGGTAATAACGTAATACACAAAATAAAAATGAAGGAAGCCTGCTTGCTCTAAACTGGACCTACAGGTCTTACAGGTGCAAGGTGGTTAAGTTAATGTCCTACAGCCGTAGCTCTCAATGAAACAAAAGAAAGAAAAAAACCGGCTTCCAAAGTAACTAAAAAGCAACAAATTAAATAATTTCTACAGCATCTTGAAGTTGATGCAAAGTAAAGCGTAAAAATTAGTATATTTTGCAAATCAAATCAAATCAAATCATTTATTTGCGTAAAAACATGGTTAGTAAAAACATTGGTTGACAATATGTTATTTTGTTTCACATGTTTTTGCCCTTTCAGGCATACAAATAGTGTTTAAAAGTTGAAATCAACTAATTAGCAATAGTAGTAACTCATTTTAATTTTTAACTCACTCAATCCACAGTCATTAATTTTACTTTTTTCTAAAATTATACAGTAATTGTACATAATATGTCAAGTGCAGAGTTATTCCATATAAAATATAATGTCAAAAATGTAAAAATGAAATATTAGAATAATAAAATTGTCAAGGTATATATTATGTCAAATTTAATTTAAAATTGTTCATTAAGAAAAAAGTTACGTCGTAATAGCACTTTTCAGATAATATATTTTGTAGCCTCTTTAAACAAATCTGTGTTTTAATCCCTAATAGATTTGGGTACTTTATTAAATATTATTGGCGCCATGCAGAATATACTTTTTCCTATTAAAGCGGTTCTACGGGCAGGCATACAAAGCTTGTTATTGTCGCGTCTATTACGACTTGCCATGTCGGAAAACTTTGTAAACAAATGCGGATTAAAAAAATAATAATTAATGTCTTACCCTAATTTTAGTTTAAACATTTATTATTTTATTAGTGTACAATAAAGAGTTGCTATCTATCTAATTAAGTTGCTTAAATGTCTGAAAGTCGTATTTAAAAAATGTATTTTTAGTTTCATTAGGTCAAACGACAACTTATATTGCTGTAACTGCAGCAAACACACATGTCTCATTGATAGCTAGTTAGCTAGTTGTTGAAACAATTTTTCAAGTGCTGTAATCAATTAATCAATCATTCTAACCAAAGCGGTATCCGCAAAAATCTTCATATATGGTTTCCGTTTGTTAGTTTAAGTACATAAACATTTTTTATGAAAAAAAAATTCTATTCCGTTCCATATGTACACCGATTATTCTGAGATTTATGATCCGATAACAGAAATAACTCATTTCTAAAGCTAATTTTAATTATACGATCTTGTTTTATAAACATATTATGTAAAACATCTTGAAGTCGGTGCAAAATAAAATATAAAAATTACTATATTTTGAAAATTACTAAGCACTGACTTTAAGATGTTTTACATAATATATTTATTAGTATTTTCATATGATGTGAACCGCTGCTCCGATAGAGCATGTGCCATTGACCGAAACAGATGATAATCGGACGGGGCAATGTCTGGTGAATATGGCGGGTGGGGTAGGACTTCCCAATCAAGTGTTTTCAAATAGTTTTTCAATAGGACCGCTACATGCGGACGACCATTATCATGTTACAAGAATGATTTTGTCGTGTTTGGAGTTTGTATTGCGGACGTTTTTCCTTCAGAGCAATCTCATCAATTCTGTTCGGTAGAGAGTTTCAGTGATTGTTTCGCTTGGATTAAGTAACCCGTAATACACCGCATCGCACCCAGTTGATCCCACCAAATACATAGCATGAGGTTTTTTCTACGAATTTGGTTTTGCTTTGGATTTGCGTAAGAATCACCATTTGTAAACTTTTGAAATCACTCTCGATAATATGTTCTCTCACTCAAGGCATCCTCATCATATTGTTACGTGCGTGCCGGGGGTACACACTTAGGATTGGAAGAAAACACCAGTTTTTTTTAAAAGCTTCTTATTGACTCACACAGCCGCACGTAATACCTCTCCGCAGGGTGGCCCCTATACGCACGACTAACGATGCACTATCCCGACGACAAGGTGTCTCACTCACAATACCGCCGCTGATATTGCGTAGACCACCTTCTGCTTTTACAGTGCTCACCTCCGATATTACCGCGTGTAGCTCGCTTCTAGTTCTTCTCGCGAACTACGCTACACACCTTCTTCATTTAACTGTCCACTAAACTTGTCACTAAATCCACCACTTAACTCGTCACTGAATTCTGTTAAACTTCTCTTCCAACTCTTCGGTGTTGCACTTGCCGCTTCGCCGTCTTTAAGTGAACTCAACTGTAAAACTGCCTGGTAGGCTCGCCTTACGCTGCTTATACCCGTAAGAATCTTCTCGAGCCCATAATTTTGTTATGCTTTTATTTATTATCTGTCCCTTCTTAAGCATTTATCTATCTCTGTCATTTCCCTTACCGAACTATCTATTCGAGAACTTGCATTTATATATCTAACCCTTTCTACCAAGTATTTATCTCTGTCGATCGATGTTCGTTCATCGTCTATCCCTTTCTAAAATATATCCCTCCTTGTCTTTTCCTTCCAGAATTTTCTAGGCTTTCCAAAATTTCTTAAACTAACTAGATGATTCCGCCATCATTCACCACAATATGCTTCTACGAGCAATCGATGTGTCTCAGCTGCAGATTTTTTTAAATTAAAGAAATTAATTAAAAGTTCCCGCATATGACATTTAGTTGACTCAAATTTAGATATTTTAAGATGAAGAAAAATATATGATGCTAATGCGAACTTAATGATATGATAGGGTTATGTTGATCTGGAATGAACAAACTAATTTTCAAGACGGTTACCATCTTCGAATTCTAACGTAAACTTCATGCCACGCCATCTTTCTCAAAACGGCGGAAAGTTATTTGTACAGCTCTGTAGTTAGTTAATAGTATGAATTATGAAAAATGAAAAAAAAATCTATATACATACAACAGGTGATTGTATGTAGTTATAGGTTGATACATTGACTTGATCTACCCATTTAATAGCAAGTCAGTGCGCGGCGTCTCACGACTACCACTACACGTGAATCGTGAGACAATTTTGTTTATAAAACAATAGCAATGAAGAATTTAAATTATATTATACTAAGAAACATAGGAGTTCTCGTATTGTTATTTGTGAATGGACAGCGAGCGCAGTCGCCTTGTCCAGGAATATTCGATTACCAGAGGGATGGCAACATCACTTATGGACTAGTGCATCTGGAACCAACCGTCTCTGTGTCGCAGCTGGTGATCCAGGCATATTTTACTATAGCTGGGCAAGTGCCTTCTGTGAGTTACTTTTCTATCTTAAAACTGGCATTTTTTCCTCAAAGTTGGAAAAGTTACAGTTATTTTATTAATATTAAAAATGAAAGGTAATACAGATTGAGAAGTATTTAAAAGTTTAGCAATTATAAAGTTTGGTGAGCCACAAAAAAACATTTAAATAATTTGGTCAGCATACAAAGATTTTGTTAGTAGGTAGCAAAAAGGTAGCAAGCAATCCTTGTTCCGCAAATAATTTTACGGAAATTAAATCATAAATAGGCAGCATACAATAACATGAGTTTGCATAAGAAACATTCAGTCCGCAAAATAACTACTTGATCAGCAAAAAATAGTAGATAATAGATAATTTTTTATACAAGCACCCAAACTACTTTTATATGCAGCTCAAAATGAATTGTTTTGCTTACTCTCTGAGTGTTTCATTGCAGCTTATATAATTAATATTCTGTACAAAAATAATTACAGCCATCCATAATGATATAAATTGCTGACTGATTTTGGGATGTTTGCTGGCCATGAGTTGCTGATCAATTAGCTATTTCTGCTCACAGATTATATTTTTCTGCTCACAAAAATATGAATACTATTCTAACCATTTAAATAACAACCATACACATTATATAACAGAAATTTTGCTATCAATCAGTAAAAATAGTGCATCAGAATGAAAAAAATCTTTTCGACCTGGCCACTTTAAACCATTCCAAAGAAAATTCCCGCGAATTCTTCAGGATATAAAATACCGGATATAAAATTTACTATCGATTCTCGAAAACTTTATTGTAATCGGTCTGGTAGTGATAACGTGAATCACTAACAAACAAACACAAAAAATCTCAAAAAACAAAAAATTACACTTTAACAATATTGTAGAGAGATAGATGTAAAAAAATGGAGTTTGCTATCTCACTCGCGCATTATCAGGTTGTTGAAAATAAAATTGACAGAACTTAAGAGAAAGCCGTATTACACAAAGGAGACGAGGAGTTTTGGGCCAAAGAAAGGTAGAGTTGAGATATGGCTTAAAGATACTTTTTATTTTTGTACTAGTTATACCCGGCAGACGAAGTGAATTCGAGAAAACGTTAGATTAACATTTGGTCCTGGTAGATGGCGCTGCAGTCGGTTTCTAGATTTTATTTTTTAATGCAGGACAACGTCTGCCAGTTTCTATTTAAAAAGAAAAGTGTTGTTTTTAATATTGTATACAAACATTTTATTTATGATTTTTTAAATTAAATTTACCATGTGTCTTAAGGAACATGCAAAAAAGGCCAAACTGGTCGAGCCGTTGTCGAGTTTTGCGCTCTAAAACATTAATTTTTATTCATATAGATTACAAAGAGGAAAACGCAGCTTTAAATGCTACCTGAAAGACGAGAAATCTTAAAAACAAGGTCACAAATAAGCTATCAATTACTAAAATTGTTTTGTGCGAATGAAATTGAGTTGTCAATATTATTGTTGACATCAAAGGAAATGGACGCGCATTTCCTTTGATCTCAATAATATTGACAACTAGAGTTTGCTTTGCGGTTACGCCGCGTGCGCCACCTGGAAAAAATAGCTTTATTTCTCTTATATAAAAACGTAATTCAGTTTTTTACTTATAATTATAGAGATTAGAGGTAAGGAAGATCATCTAGCCCCCATACTAGATGATCTTCCTTCAGTTGAAAAAGTGTCCACCTGTAAACAGAAACAAAAAGTGTAAACAGCAAATTATGGTTCGAAAACTCGTCAAAATAGCGCTAGTGTGTAGGTGTGTATAAACGAAGTGAAGTGTGCTGGGTTGAAAATTTAAAAATGTTAAATTTGGAAAAATATTAACACTCTTGTATTGAGATGTATGTATATACATTTTTGACCTATTTCACTAGTTAAGATATCTAACTAAATTATCTGAAAATTCCACCATGAGAGGACATGCAATTGTTACATTTTCGTAAAATGCGCGATGACAAAGAGGAAATCTTTCTTTCCTTCTTTAATCTAGTATCGTACTCTAATTATTTGTGACGCTATTTTTAAATAATTTCCACTTGCTATTGTGGCGTCATCTTAATTTGCTGCCCTTCAGTGGACAGCTTTTAATATACTGAGATGGTTCTCTTTACTTTTACTCTCCATACCAGTGCATTATGCTCAGATTCATATCCCTTTTAGGATAAATTTGATTTGAATATTATATTTCCGATTTCAGACTAATATAGGCAGTTTCGAACCATTGGGAGGTAGCGATCTGAACCGTACTATAAATCCAGGGGAAGTAATATCTCTTCGAGTCCACTTCCCTGTTATTAAGCCATTGCCAAGACTGATTACGCTTACCGTCAACAACGAACCGATTTGCTATGGCCCTGAAGGTGAGTGTAACAAATAATTTAAATGTCTATTTTAATATCACTGTGTAATCTTGATATAATAGATCTGAAGGAGATTTGAAAATATTCGTTATACGAATGAGGTTTGTTACATGGAGGTTAGATTGATTTAAGATTCGTTATAAGAAGGTCAACGGAAACTTAAAATAAAAAGATGAATGATGATGAATGAACGCACTTTAATATTTAGGTATATATAACAATAAACATTAAAATATAATGAAAGTTTGAATGAGGAGGTTTAAACTTCTCGAGATATGAATTCTTGTTAGATAGATCAGTAGAATACTTTATGCAAAGGCTGTAGGTTGACCAAAGTCGTCATACATAGGTTAATTAAATTAAACTTTCTTACCTTTCTATTTATGTTATGCAATTATTGAAAAATCGTTATAACGAGGTTTTTATATAATTGCATTTGTAAATTTATATTTTATACGATATCTCTCTTTTGCGCGTGTTACTATATTTGTACTTGAGTTATACGTGATTGCATAATTCTAATAAAATCTATAGTAATTCTAACGGCATTTAATTCGACCCCTGATACTCGTAGCAATACTGTATAATTTATACACAATATATTTAGATTTTTGAGTGGTCGGCGGAGTAGCAGCAATCGCATTCATCGTAGTCAATGTGACGATATAGTCTATCTATACTATAATAAACCTGTAAATGGTTCAAGTTTGTACGATACGTTTAAAATGTAAAAAAAACAATGAAAATAATTCGGTCTAGAACTTTCTAAAATGCAATTTACAGAGCAAGCTCATATCCCAGGGCGTAACTTAGGATACTTTTATCCCGATAAATGACGTTGTTTCCGCGAGATAGACGAAAACGTCGAAAAAGATTGCGCTACGATCGCATCCTTTTTGAAAAATAGCAGAATTTATGTGAATGAAACTCGATAGCTTAAATCCCGTATCAATACTTAGGATACTTTTCATCCCGATATATGATGTCATTGCTATAGAATAAGAGGTTTAACTAAATAGATGGCGCTGCAATCGCGTTTTTTTTCAATTATCTAACAAATGCCTACTTTGTCTTAAACAACATGTCATTCATTGTATTACTTCATATCAGGTTGTATTGCACTCATCGCTATGTTCTGCTGGGCAGTTGTCTATATTTTATGGTCTAAGTTCCTTTTTTATTATTATATGTAAAAGAATGCTCCGGTGGTTGGGGCATGTGGAAATAATGAATGATGCAAGAATGACTAAACAGATATACAATGCAAAAGTGGATGGATGCAGAAGTCGCGGAAGGCCAAGGCACACCTTCCATAACCAAATTGATCATGTACTAGCAGAAGGTGGTGTCAGGAGCCTTAAGAACAGACGAGCGTGCATGACAAGAGCTATGAATGTCAAAGAAGCAAGTGAGGTGTGTAAGAATAAGCCTGTATGGCGCTCTGTTGTTCGTGCCTACCCCGCAAGGGACCTGGCGTGAAGTTATGTATGTATGTATGTAAAGACCGAATCAAGTGTAAGTAAAATAAAGCTATTGCCTACCTACTACAAGGGTACTTGTAACTTCAAGTATTCACGAATATTCGTTTACAATAATTCAATATACAACTTTTGTATAATTTTAAACTGCACATCAAAATAACAACCTTCAAGTTCGTGCTAAAAAAACTCTTAAATCATTATTATTCTCATTTCGCTGTCTTTTCTTTCAGAACGGCCAGCACCAGATCACGCTGTGACAGTAATAAATCTCGAGTACAACGCAGCATTACCGCTCAAGCCACCACCACCATTGCCAATCGCAAACCCTGATGAGTCTTCCGCATCCTGTTTGCAAAGGTTAGAAGCTGAAGCGTAGTAAATATTTAATGAAGCATCGAACACTCGAAATTAATATAATAGATATTGTTACGAACCATAAGCCTAAATGGCGCTCTGTTGTTCGTGCCTACCCCGCAAGGGACCTGAGCGTGAAGTTTTGTATGTATGTTATGTTACGAGCCAAACATGACTCGAATTAAAATGCCATTGTAATTACTATAGACTTTATAAGAACTGTACAAACACGTATAAAATAGGTACAAAAATAACTGGCTACAACCAATACACACTGCACGATTCAATAACACGCGCAAAGTCCGACACTATACCTATCACTCATCGAATGTGCGTCTTACTCGTATCGTAATCGTCGCTTGAGTGCCTCTCTCCGCCTTGGGCCATTGCTTTATAATGCACCGATCCATACCTGTCAATCGTCGACGCAAAACAATTACAATAACGATTAGTTCGACACTAATGGCGACCATAAAACAAGTACGATAACAATAGGATGTTTTTTTCTTAATTACAAATTCTAAACACAAAGTAAACAAAAGAATTCTTTAATGCGGGGAGGTAATAAACAGCGCTTCACGACAGGCAGGTGTGCGCATTTCTTTGTCGGTATATAACAATATAACAGAATAATAGAAACTAGCATTATAGATAAAAGATGCATGAGCAATTTTTAAATAATTTTACAGTTCGAATCGCATCGGCGAAGCCTCGGAATCCTTAGAAGATGTCTGCGGGACTGTCCCCCTGAAGATGGCAGTACCCCTTGTATTAGGGGGTCAATCGTATCCACGTGGTGACTGGCCTTGGCTTGTGGCAGTTTTCAAACAGACCAGATTTCATTTGAACTTCGTATGCGCTGGGACGTTGATATCGAAGCACCATGTTCTAACTAGTAAGTCTTCAAACGATTATTTAGTCGTTTTTATAATGCATATTGAATCCGCCAATTCGTCTGTGATAGATAAGCGTGGCGGGTGTACGGGGAGATTTAATTCTTCGAAAAGCAATTGTACAGCATGTTTACCTACTATAAAAGAATTTGTTATATATGTATATGTATATTTATATATATATATATATATATATATATATATATATATATATATATATATATATATATATATATATATATATATATACAATATGTTAGTGAACTAAATCGTGTAGCTTGAAGAACATAGCAATGTTCGTTAATAACTTCTCTATTCATTATTAGTCTATAGGTAGCTCCCAAAATCGTGAAATTTTTGAAATACAAAAAAAGAGAAAAAAAGCAGCAAAAATTTATTTGAAAATTATCTGATGATTTGTTTTTGAGGTATGAAGAATTTGCGATTTAAAAGGTTTTTGTGGTTCCGTGACCAAATAATGAATGGTGATAGGATGTTTGATAATTCGTCAAAACTCTACACAACGCCTACTTACATTTCACCGATACATTTTGCAGATAATGCAGAAAACCTTTCGCGTAAGACTGTAAAGAATCACTCATTTTGACTTTTTTCAGCTATATCCTGTATAGCGGATCCTGACACGAGTGGAAGATCTTTGACAGAGCCTGAAATTGTAGTCAAAGTTGGAGTTTATGATTTAAGCGATTGGGCTGAAGAACATACTGTCACTGTGGGCGTTAAAAAAATTATCATGCATGACGATTATAACTCGCAAGTGTTCAGAAGTAAGTTCCTCAAGGCTGACGTCAAACAATGAATTGGCACTGTAAAAAAACACCTCTAGTTTTATATTTTTAATATAATAGGAAGTTATTAGAAATTAATTTTAATATTTGTGGAATATTTTGGAATATGAATGGAATATTTTATTGACGACATCCACTGCCCGTGGCGTACGTACGCTCCTCATGCCATACGTGGGTAAGCTATGGAACGAAGCCCCCCCGCAGCTTTCCCACATTGCTACAATATGGGGCTCTTCAAAAAGGGTGCTCACAGATGTAAGGAGGGTGACACAGGAGTTTCATTGGCCTGCTGTCTGGGAAGTCCCTCGTTTTGAGTGGCATGGGCGGGCGCGGTCGTGGTGGAGCTGTAGTCCGCGGAGCCCTATGTTTGGTCGCTTGTTGCACATAACAGAGAAAGCTTTTGCCAAGCATTTGGTAATATACCTTTCGGCGTTGATGCTTCTTTGGTTCCATAAAGGAATTGACACTAAATAGCCCGTCAATTTGAGAAACTCGCGATCAAAATCTTACCCCGCTTCTAGATCGCTTCATTTTGGTATTTGGTTGATTCATTTTGAAGTATCCAAACCGTCGACTGGCGCTTCGTTTCTGGGTCGTATTGATTAATCCAGGACTTATCGCCTGACATTGTGTCGTAAACACGCCGAGAGGAGCCTGCTTTAAATTTGTTCATCATATCACGGCAGCATTCCAACCGGGCCTGCTTCTGAGCATCGGTAAGGTTGTGCGGCACACAACATGAAACTATTTTCCTCACGCGAAGATACATATGTAGAATCTCGTGAAGGCTTCCCTATCCAATCTTCAGTACGTGCTTAATCTCTTGATACGTAACTTGCCTATTGTTTTGGATGAAAATTCACCGCTAGCACACTTTCTTCCGTAACTGCCGTCAAATTGCGACAACTTCTTTCTTCATCCCTCAAAATTAGTCAACCGCGCTTTAATTCGTTGTACCAACTATACATGGCTGCCTTAGAAGGGCCTTTATCCATGAATGCCATTTGAAGTCTATCGTACGATCCGTCCGGTTTCATGCTACACTTGACATCGTAAAAAATCATAGCACGAAAATGTTCCCGACGCAGATCCATTTTTGAATAATGTGAATTATAGCTCGCAAAGAATGTGAAGGGAAATTTTGAAATTGGAACGTATCTATTTTTAGTTATAATTAATAATCATATTTTCAAAATAGATTATAAGTGGTCAGTCTTTCATACGTAGAAAATTTTTTTTCGCAATAGTTTCTGAGTGACCTGGTATTTATTTTGAACAAGAAAAAATATAGATGAAAGAAAGAAATAATTTTAGATGATATAAGTCGTAACATAATTTGATTAGCTTTAGAAATGATTTATTGATATTGTGAGCGGAACAGTTTCTCATCAAAGATGGCACCTAAATCTTTCTTTCTAAAGACCTATTTAGAACACAGTTATTCAATAAATAATCATTACTAATTTTATGTCGTTTATTTGTAAACGAAATAACAAAACATTTGTTAGTATTCAAGCACATATGATTAGAATTACACCAATTAACTAATGTGTGTAAGTCTTGCTGCAAAAGAGAGCAATCCGCTGGACTAGAAATATTGTAAAATATTTTTAAGTCACCGGCATAACAAATGATTACAAACTACGTTTTTTTAAGTCATTTGTGAATATAGTAAAAAGCAAAGGTCTGAGAAGAGAGCCTTGTGGTACGCCTGATGTTACTGTGATAGGTGATGAAAGATAGCCCTTCAAAGCCACCAACTGAGTTCTCTTATTGAGATATGAAGAGATCCAACGATTTAAATTGCCATGTATGCCGTACAAGAATAATTTATGATATATGAGTCCATTGACATTATCGAAAGCCTTAGAAAAGTCTGTATAGACAGAATCAATCTGACCTCCAACGGCAAAAGATTTATTTATTATTTATTTATCACCACTCTTATGAATCGGTATAATGAATGCGGTTTTCCATAGCTTAGAAAAACACCGTTTGCAAGCGATTTGTGAAAAAAAATGCATAAAGGAGAAGACAATTATTTTCTACAACTCTTAACAAAATGAGGGGATGGGGGGGGGGGGATCTGATCAGGTCCAGCCCCTTTATCAATATAAAATAGTTTAAGTTTGAGGAAAACTTCTCTCTCATCAAATACAATAGAAGACAATATACTGTTTATACGATTCTTAAAATAGTAGTTTACTTCGAAAGAATTCATTAATATTTTACCTAGCATGGATAGATATGGAAGATATTCTTGCAAATAATTTTAGACGGAATCTGATGAAGTTTTTTTTTGTTAATTGGGACGTTATTATAATACTTTATTATTTGTTTCTTTTTAGATAACATAAACGTGTTGACTTTGAACAAGGATTTGTTATTCAATAATTATATTAGACCAGTTTGCTTATGGAGAGAGGAAACAAAGGAACTGAAGAATGTCATAGGACGCAGCGGTGTTGTAAGTTACTTTCAGTGACAGTCAGTTTTGTTTGTTTTTTTTTTATAAATTCGTCATATTCTCCTATACTTCTAACCGTTTATATCAGTTATTTACTCGTAAACAACAAAATCTTTAGATGAGTGAATACATAAGAGTACAGTTCCAGATACATATTTGAACTAATAGAACTATTATGTTTTAAATGAATAATAACCGGTTCCTATATCTTAGTATTCATTCACTTTCCCTATCATAGGCTGAATTTAATATTACTTGAATGGAGCCTATGTCAAATATTAACCGATAGTAAGGCAACTGGACAGTCGGTCAGACACAGGAATCGACCATATGAGACGATATATATATCCGAACGTGTGGTCTGAAAGAGACGGAGTATGAGTACGACGAATGGCGAGCGTAACCATATTATATATCTGCAAATAATAATAATAATAATATCGTATGGTGTAGACAGGGATAATCGCCGGTCAGTGTCACGCCACATTTACATTAAATTTGTCAAGGGGCCTCTACGTGTTGGCCTCCCCATGGCCCCACGCAAGCCCTCCAAAAGTCCGGGACATTTTTATGGCCCGTGGTCTTGAAAGACATACAGATAATAATAATAATCATTTTTTTATTGACACCAAATATAGATATATAGTTTTACATTAATAGACACGAAAATATACATTTTACATCTTAAAGAAAAAAAGATAAATTTCACAAAAAAAAACCAAAAATATCTTTGACAAGCGCAAGGAGAAGAAGAAATTAAAAAAAGAAAAAAGAGAGAAGGAGAATATACAAAAAATGTTTATGTAATTACACAAATAGAAATGTAGATCTTTCCTTAATAATTAAGTTACATCGTTAACTAACACCTAAACTAGGCCGAGACTGTTTTTAGGTGTTACTTCCAGTATCTTAAAGAGAATGTTTAATGCCAAAGAAAATTGTAAAGTTTAAATGTTATGTTTTGTAAAAATAAGATTAAGACTAAGACTTGCTTTCGTAGCTATATTTAATAATATTTATTTATTACTAAACTTTTTGAATTAAAGTACAAACAAATTTTTAATATCATCATAACTGTGTTGTTTCAGCCAATCTATTAAAACTTCTTTACATTGATATTTGTTGAGCGTGTAAAGTGTAAGAATTTTATTAAGTTTGTTATATAGAGTGGGACCAAAAAAGAATACATATTTGTTTGTTCGTCCCCGAGATCATACTATGACATATTATACTTTTATGGTTTGTTCTCTATGAGTTTCTGAATTATTGATCAGATTGTGATGAAACTTTGGTAGGGTGTTATAAAGACCCCCATGAGAGTTTCTAGCTCAAAAACAGAATAGGCAACCAAACGTGACGTTGTGTTTTTTGAAACATGAAGCATTTTAGGTTTTAGATTTCCACGTCTGGGACTGGGCGATTATTATATTAAAATCTGAATTTTAATAGTGTACATTTTATGTTATTCTAACCTTTAGGTAACTGGCTGGAGTCGTGAGGTAAACAGTGGTAATGGAACAGAGAAACCTTCGCAAGCGAAATTCCTGATAGTAACCACTGAAGCCTGCAGGGCGTCGTCTCACACAGATTATGATAATTACACTCGAAACACAACTCTCTGTGCTGGTAAGTGTCTTTCATTCATATAAATAATCTATACCAACATTATAAATGCGAAAATTTGGATGAACATTTGTTGCTCAATCACGCCCGGACAACTTAACAGAATTGGATCAAATTTGGTATTCTGGAATAATACATAGACTACTTCATCCTGGAAAAGTGTACCGACCTCATGAAATAACAACTAGCATTTTATAAATACTCTTTTTGCCCGTCTTTTGTGTGTGAATTCAACTTAATACTATGTTTTCCGAATAGTGGAAGGCACTGAAATTCAATATAAAATATTATACAAAGTTGCTGTTGTGAATGGTTAAAATTTTCGTTTTCTTTACCAATTTGGGTTATACTTTCAGACAGAGAGAAAAAAAGTTAATAAAGAACATTTATTTACACTGGTCTATAGTGGCTTTGTTGCCCTAGATATGTAAATGATTTTGGGTCCATTTATGCACACAATTCATGAAACTATCAATGATTATGTTAGATTTGCTCTGTGAATGTAAAACAAAAACATTACAAAAATCAAAAAACGAGAAATAAAATAACAGATATATTTATAATGTCAGTAATATTTTGAGAAATTAGGATACATCGAAGTAAATAAAGAGGAAAATGTAAATTTCCATAAACCACCTTTAATGAGCTTTTCTTTTATAATCTTTCAAGGGATAATCTCTTTTCAAAGACAGCAGTATTATAATTGTTCATAATAGAAGATACGTGAAAATCATGACAATACGAGCACATTGAGAACTTTCATGAATATATGCGTAATCTGGGCACTTGAAAACGTAAAAATTTGCGATGATATCCAGGGCAACAAAACAATGTTTTTTTGTAAAGCTGCGTTATATAATGACAGCCCGTAAACGTTACACTGCAAGGCTCGGGCCTCCCACTATAGGGGATCAGTTATCTCGACGTGCAGGTTTCATCATGATATTTTACTTCTCCATAGTTAGTACGTATATCAGGTCAGAATACTGCTTAAGTGGTGCATGCATTCCAGCCAGGATTGGAACTTATACATTAGCAACAATAGACTTACTTACCTGACCTCGAACGTGAAACTGGAACCTGGCGACTGATACCGGTATACAACTCAAAGTTGTTATGGCGGCATACATTAGACTAGGGGTGGTAGCTATTCAAACGGGTAAACACTCTACCATCTGGCTGTGACTTATTTTGTCGCCTTAAGAGGCGGTGTCATAAGTGACAGGCCGCCCGACTATGAGTTATTATTCTTTTTCCGTGTCTGCACAGATATAAAATATTTTTCACCCTTCTATGTTTTTATTATTTTTATGGCAGAACAACATTTGCCAGGTCAGCTAGTTCAATATTAATATCATATCGTTTTTAATTTTTTATGGATATTTTATTTCTAAATTCAATCGATTTGCGATCCATTGATGCCAATATTTTTTTTGAACAGGTTACCGTAACGGCACGGGCGTGTGTGACGGCGACTGGGGGACCGGGATGGTTTTAAGAGAAAAAGGAGATCCCAAGTGGAGGCTTCGAGCTATAGTATCTTCTGCGCTTGATAGTCACGATGGTTACTACTGCAATGTCCACCAATACGTCACCTTTACGGACGTCGCACAGTACTTACATTGGATCAAGAATATAATAGCCACTACGTAAAGCCTGAGTGTAGATGTTAATGATGATCGAATGTGCTCTTAATAAAATATTATGTAGTAATATTGACCTCGTTATGGTTTCATTTCACGGCCTCTGTGGTTTAGCGCGTTAACCTTTGCCGGCCTACCTCACTGTAACGGAGTCTCCAGGTTCGATTCCTGGTATAGTGCATTACGGTAACGTAGTTTCTCCGTTATTTATTATGGTCTGGGTGTCTGGGATCGGCCCCAAATTAGTCCGTTGTATATTACCCATAACACAAGCGTATCTTGCTTAATTTGGGGATAATACAATAACAATAATATAGTGTTTCTAAAATAAATAAATTAAAATTGGCTAACCTTCATATTCTGCTGAAACTACCCTCTTAACTGAATTCAAAAATGGCGGAGCTTCTCGATTATTAGTATACATTTTTATATGTGCTTAGCCATGATATCTTTGTTCATCAACCAAATTTTAGCTCCAGTCATAAAAAACCAAATTAAATTTAAATTATCGTTTTGCTTATTCAAACTTTTACCAAATATATTGACCAAAAAACATAATAATTTACAAAAATTTTGTCTATAATATTTTGACCTTCAAAAATCGTGTTTAACAAGCAACCTTTTGCAGACGATTCTTTGACCTTCATGTGTTTTTCTATATTGGGTTACCTTTTAACGATAAAACCAACCTTTGTGCAGAATTGAGTTGTAAAATTTTGAACCCGAAGTACCGAGGACACAAATCACGCCCGTGCGACGCCACTATGATAATTTCTCACAATAACTCATCGCAGGTTTGTAGCACAATGTTTGAGATATGATCATAGTGATGGCACATGCGCGCTCGGCGTTTTTAATTTGATGTAACTTTTTTAATTATAGCGAATAAAAACTAGTTGGTTATAAAACTTACACAGAGTGTCCCAGAAAGAATGGATAATCCTGAAACACCTCATAGTAGAGCTATTGGTGACTCAAAATAAAAAATATATTTCTTAGGTAGTATTCAAATTACGTAATAAAAAAAAATCATTACTTTCCATACTTATGGTGGTGCACTAAGCATCCACCATTTTTTATCCAAATTAATCATAATCATGTAAATCCATTCTCCATAGCAACAACCTAAACACGGCCCTGCGCTAAATTCGGTCCTGCACTGCGATGACTCAACGGCATGGGCCACCTGCGTCGTCAACAACAGGCGACGCAGTATATAAGGGCGTCCTCGGCATGCAGGAGACACACTTCAAGTTCAGCATCAAGGCTTCACGCTGCTACGTACTCACGACGCTTCAACGGTGTCACTCTGCCCATTGAAGCCCTATTATATATCAAAGAACTATTCTCAAAAGTATCAATTTGTCTTCTTCAAATAACATAAAAAGTACTCCATAATACTGTATAGTAATTGTAATAAATAACATCTGCAACGAACCTGCGTATCAATTTGAACCTGGGATCGAAGAGTAAGAAGTGGCTTTGCATCAATGCACGCAATTGTGGATGTGATCAGAGAACACACATATACGACAACTCTGGTCACCCCCACATACTACGGCGCTTTTATGTAATATACAACAGCTACAAACATATGAAATCCATAGAGTTTTTGGTGTTATAAGATTCTATATGGACTATACCAATGGATATGCGCTAAACCATATGAGTAGCTATTGTAATTTTTTGTAAAAATAATCCGAACTTAAATTTTAATCGTGTTGGAATTAAAATACTATCTGTAAAATATTATCTGTATGTTAAAGTTTAAGCGCATTTGGTGAAAAAAGATGTAAGAAACTCTAAGTGGCAAACTATTTAAAAAGAATGCGCGTTTAATAGAGATTCTAAAATGGTATAATACATACTTTTGTTTGAAGTAAATACGAGGTTATTGCTATTAACATGCAAAAGGAGTAAATTCGACTAAAAACATAATTTAATAAATGTATTTTTTTCTTCTCCTAACTGAACCTCATAATAAGGGCTTTATAAAATAAAACACTTTACGCAGTCATAAAACTTGATTTTATTTACATTTATAACAAGTGCTCAAACTGTCTGCCCTCAACCCTTTTTTTGATGACACAGGGGGAATGTCTTTTCTTGGGAGACCATCCTCGGGCCTGCGGGGAAGGCTTTACATCCAGGGATGTGTGGGACTCCTGATCGGCCGGATGCCTACTGTGGCCTCCGATTGGAGCAACGGGGGATGGTAGGGCCGTCAGACTCACTAAACCTAACCTGCGCCCCTCTCCTATGCGCTTTTATGGGGTGCCACAGGAACTGAGCCTGTGGTAGGTATTACATCTGTGGCACCCCTCCGCTTGGCTTTCACTTAGGGCACCCCCGGGGAAGGGTATCCTCTTCACGAACAGAGAGGGAAGTCCACGGGATCCCCCTGTTACGGTTACGGGAGGAGATGCGCGTAGCGGCGCCTACAACTCCTAGCCCGTTTTCTGCGGATTAGGTCCGCGTACTTGCTCTCCTCCCTCTCACGATCTGCCGTTTCCTTCTGCGCTATTAACTACTCACAGAAGTCACCCTGATATAAGCACGACATCTGCGAATAAAAACTCTTTTGAGCAGTAGCGCATAACTCTTTTGGGTTATTTTTGCAGCGGCTTGCTGTACACGGCTACGTAGCTCTGCTCGTCTGCTGATCTCCTGCAAAAACAAGATAAAAAGTAAAAAAAGCTATAAAAATGACGTTATGTTTCTAGAAACAGGTAGGATTTCAGGTTTTAGATTTTATTGTAATTATTTAAGCCAGAAAAATAAAATAAAATGCGCCCTTACGTAAAACTTCAAGTCAATATATCGATTACCTTCTTTGGGAATTTTGTAGTGACAACTTTAGTTAGTTAATGTACTAGTATTAACTAACTATAGTTAATTATGCAAAAATATAAAAAAAAATATCGACATACATACAACAGTTGAATGTATGTAGTTGTAGGTTAATACATTGTTTTGATCAACCCATTTAATAGCAAGTCAGTGCGCGGCGTCTCACGACTACCACTACACGTGAATCGTGAGACAATTTTGTTTATAAAACAATAGCAATGAAGAATTTAAATTATATTATACTAAGAAACATAGGAGTTCTAGTGTTGTTATTTGTGAATGGACAGCGAGCGCAGTCGCCTTGCCCAGGAATATTCGATTATCAGAGGGATGGCAACATCACTTATGGACTAGTGCATCTGGAACCAACCGTCCCTGTGTCGCAGCTGGTGATCCAGGCATATTTTAGTATAGCTGGGCAATTGCCTTCTGTGAGTTACTCTTCTATCTTAAAACTGGCATTTTCCCGCAACATCGTCTACGTTGAAAAAGTAACAAAAGTTATAATTATATATCAATATGAAAACAAAAGGTATTTATTACAGATTATATAACAGAAAACTTGCTATCAATCAGTAAAAATAGTGCATTAGAAGGAAAAAATATTTTCTACCTGTCCATTTTAAAATCGAAAAAACAAATGATTACACTTTAACAATGTTATTATTATAATTATATATATGTCGGAGGGAGGTATGAGTCGAATTGATTGTTGTTTGGGTGTATAACGCACAATATCATTTTTTTACATTTTAATTAATTTTAAAATCCTTAATTTAATATTATTTGATTCCTAAATCTTTCTATAACATAAAGATCGTCCTAACCTAATAAAAGATATGAATATTGTAATTTAATAAGCGACCAATCAGAGCAGAGCATGTGCCTCGAGCACATAAGTAAAAATAAACGGTATATAGTTAAAGCTTCATACAAGCGCTTGAATTGATTGCACTACTATATGCGCGCGGGGCATGTGTGCGTGACCACTGGCCGCTTGTCGCGTACGCGGCGAGACAGGTCAAACCCAGTTTACGCCGCCAGTCAGTGGACAAACTCAGGGGCGGCAGTGCGACGCACACACTACAGAAATAAATCTAGATATTATTTCTGTAGCGACGCACGTTGTTTTTTTTGCTGCATGTTTGAATATTTAAATGTGAAAACGTGGTATTTTATTAAGTATATATTATTAGTATACATTAATAATGGTTGTTTATTGTACTATGTGTATGAATAATACGAGAAAAACAAAAATATATACCCTTGGGATAGTTATAAATAAATATATAACTATCCCAAGGAGTATAATACGTAAGTAACTATTTGATTATTATCTTTTCAAGTAAGTAGTAGTTTTTTTTTAATAAGAAGAGGTGTGTTTTTACCTTTTTATTGTTATTAGATATCAAGCTTTTACTAAATATTTGTAGATATTTGTAGGTATGTGGTAGGTTTGTATGAAGTATCTATCTACTTACTGCGTGTTAAGTTAATATTGCAACTAAGATTTGAACCACTTCCCGATGTCTAATTGAGCTGAAATTTTGTATAGGTAGGTACCGTAACTTCAGTGACAATGCAATAATATAATAATTATAACCTGATGTGCTTCAACGGGTAGTAGCACGGTCACGAAGTTTTGTATGTTAGTTTAACACGATTTTTATCATTAACTGCTGCTGCAGCCAGCATTGTCTCCTTACAAGGGAACTCTTTGACGGTTAGTAGCATGTACTCGAAACTTTGCATTTCAATTTAATCTTTTTTGCTAAACATGATCTTCACCATAAACTGCTGCTGCATACATAATAGTTTCCTCACGAGGGAACTCTGTCTGTCTGTCGCGCTTTGACGCAAAAACTACTGAACCGATTTAAATGAAATTTGTTTTTATAAATAAAGTTAATAACTGGTTTGATATATTAAACTCGAGTTCATTGCTAATAAATTTAAAACAGCTTTCCGCGGAGATAATTATCAAATTAGCTTCTTGCAGGAAATGTTGTCATTTTTTAAGAACCTAAACTTAATAAAAATCGATGGACAGAAAGATGTTACGAATAATATGAATTTTATAAACGGATTTCAAGTGTCCATAAAATCTTTATTACAACTATCTGAAGATTTAAAATCAGAAGGAATTAAATTTATACTAACGAGACGCTTAAATCAAGACGTAATTGAAAATTTCTTCGAAAAAGTCAGGCAGGCGGGTGGTAACTGTCAGGAACCAACATGTCAACAACTTAGTAATGCCTTCAAAAAGATATTTATAACCAATATCCTAAAGAAACCTCAAAATACTAATTGCGATCAAGATTTCGATTGCTTACTTATGAAACCAGAGGACTGTCGTATTTTTAATACCCCCGCGCAAGTTTAGCTAGCTCCACAGCCAGACGAAATTATTGCCGCAGGGTTAACAGTAGGAACAAGTGACTATAGGTTTGATTAACCGAAAAAAAATGGTTTAGTATATGTATCAGGCTATTTGTACAGAAAATGCCTCGAACAACATGACAAATGCGAAAAAATAAAACTGTATATTAAGAGATCTGAACAACTTATAAATATGGGCAAAGATTCTCTATTCAGCCATTATAAGGATTTTAATGATGGTCACGTACAATTCGGTTTTTCAATTATACCTCCTGATAATTTTATTGCATTTGTTGAATTGCTCGTGCAAAAGTTTCACAAATACTTCGATCTTGAAATAAATATTGTCAATGTTGGCAATGAAATACTTAAACGTATTAAAGATTGTCGATTTGATATGCCATGTGAGTGTTTCCCGATAGATTACTTAAAAAAACTTTATGTTAGATTCAGAATTTACCACACAATTAAAAGAAATAATAAATGATTAAAAAACAAAAATTATAAAAAGAAAATTATTAGATTAAGTAATTTGTAATGTATGTACCTATTCTATTATACTGAATAATAAAACTATTTAACAAATGTTTTGTTTAATTGGTCTTTAGGTATTGTGACAACCCTACGAGAATAGGTAACAATTTTGCACGTTCCTAAGGGAGCTTAATCTCTGTACCGTTTATTTACTCATGTGGGCGAGTTTTGTGATTCATTGGAGTGATAGTAACCGATCGAGTTGGATCTTTGAGAATTTAAAGGGAATGATTAAAGTATGATCGGTGCCCTGAATCCGCTGTTCAGTCTAAACTGTGACAAAATATTGTTTAAATCTAAATTAAAAGTGGCCACCACCACCACCAAAATCGTGGCCATTGTGTTTTATACTCGCATTTTACCCTGATGACGCCCACTAAACCTGCAACCACTAACGACGATGTCTCCGAGAACATATATATATATATATATATATATATATATATATATATATATATATATATATATATATATATATATATATATATATATACATATACATATACTAGCTGTCCCGGCAGACGTCGTCCTGCCCGGTAAAAATAAAAAATAAAAAATTTAGGGGTGGACTACCCCTAACATTTAGGGGGATGAAAAATAGATGTTGGCCGATTCTCATAGATACCGGATAAGCACTAAAAATTTCATGAGAATCGGTCAAGCCGTTTCGGAGGAGTATGGCAACGAAAACTGTGACACGAGAATATTATATATTATATATATATATATATATATATATATATATATATATATATATATAGTGTGTTAAGAAATTGAGTTTGCTGTCTCGCTTGCGCATAACCACATTTTTGAAGATATAATTGTTAGATCTTACGAGGAATCCGTGTTACAAAAAGGAGACAGGGAGCTTTACTAGCTGTATCCGCCAGACGTCTCCCGGGTAGAGCTACGGCTTACAGCTAGTTTCTATGTAAAAAGAAAAGTGTTGTATTTACTATTCACGCAAATTTTATTTTAGATTTTTGTATTAAATCTTTCCGTGTTCCTTAAAAAAATAGGTTTTTTTATCCGAATCGGTCGAGCCATTCTCGAGTTATGCGCTTAGCAATATTCATTATATTTATATAATAATAATAATATTCAATATATATAGAAGATTATAAAGAGGAAAAAACAGCTTTAAATTCTATCCAGAAGACGAGAAATCTTAAAAACAAGGCCACAGATAAAATAAGCTATCGATTACCATGATTGATTAATGCGAATAAATTTCAACAATTAATAATATTGTTACGAGCTACACAGGACTCGAATTAAAATGCCGTTGGAACTACTATAGAATTTATTAGAACTGTACAAACACGTATAAAACAGGTACAAATATAACTGGGCACAGCCAGTACGAAACTGCGCTATTCAATAACACGCGCAAAGTCCGTCACTATATCGTTTGTCGAATAAAAGTCTTACTCGTATTGTAATGCTCGCTCGACTGCCCCAACCCTCCGTTCGGGCATTGTTTTATAGTAAACTGTACAATTCACAAAGGACCGCGTTCACTGATTCAATCCGCACACCTGGGAAGCTTCGGCACAATGCAATAACAACAAGGATTAGTTCGACACTAATTACGGCCATAAAATAAGTACGATAACAATATGATGTTTTTCTTAGTTGAAAATTTTAAACACGAAGTAAACAAAAGAACTCTGAATGCAGGAAACTGTGTTTTACGACAGGCAGGTGTACGCATTTCTTTGACGGCATGTAACAATAATAATATGAAAACACACCACATGATTAAATAGTTCAATATAACTAAGCCCACTACAATGGGGATTGTTCACAAAAAATTCACCTCTGATTTTATATTTTTATTATGTAAAATAGGGTATTTTAAGATACTAATTTGAATGTTTTTGTAATTTAAGCGTTAGTTTTTTTATAATTCGATTTTAAATTTATTTCTCCGATGACATCATAAGGGACAAGTTTACATTGATTTCTTTGCCTAGAAAACAAAAATAATAAAAGTAAGTTTTATCTATATATAATCATAGTAATCTGTGCTGCTATTTGAATGTCACTGTCATTACTCATTACGTATCGTGATCATTTTAGTGTTTTTTGTCGCTAGGCTAGCTAGATTTTTTTTACACCCGAAGCAGGCAAACAGTCAGACGGCCCACATGATTGGATTTGGTAAGGTCAAACGCATTTCTTACAAAATACAAGAAGATCGTACGTTTTTTGGAATTTTAACTAGACAGAAATGATTAGGGACACTATTCCTCGAAATGGTTTTTCAAATAGCTAGATTGAAAAAAAGTGAACAATCCCAATTATAAGTACTTGGCCAGACTAAACAGGCGGGCGCGGTGGCGGCGCGGGTGCGGGGACGCGCGCGACGCACTTGTCCGTAGTGACGCGCGCGGCTCGTCCTAGTGGTGTCGTGTCCAGTGTTTGCCAAATACAATATGGATGAAGAGGACTTATCTTTATTAGAAAATTCTTCCTTAAAATGGCAAGAAAATGGAAAAAATCCTTAACTGCGGCCACTTGTATGAATGTGCTATGGCTTGAATTGCCCGCGCGCTCAACGCGCCATGCCGCCCGCGCCGCTCGCCGCGCCCGCGCGCCCACTACGGACACTCAAATAAGGTTTCATATGTTTAAGTATGCCGCGCCGCGACCGCCCCGCGCCCGCGTGTTCAGTTTGGCCAAGCACTAATAGTATCAAGATTATGAAAAGAAATCTTTAATTCATTTTCATCTTTTTACAATTTCTCTAAGAATGTATGAAAGCGTATGCATTTCCTTTAATCTCAATAATAATATTGTTTTCGAGAGTTTGTCTCGAATTCCCCCACTTACGAGATACTGACTTGGTAACTGCAGGACCGCTCCAGGAGTATACTCTCTAGATATACTAGGCAATACTGGGAAATACTGGGCAAGCCCGGTAGCAGAGTGACTCATTTCATCAATCGGGGGGAGGGCAAGTCCGCTGCTACCCCCGTAGCAGCGGCCCCCTGTGACGGTGATATGGGAGGAGGAGATGCACGTAGCGGCGTCCCAGAGACTTGCATTCCTGTTTTAACAAATAGATAATATTTGTCGTGACGATACATCATGGGAACAATGGGAAATCAACACTGGTTGTACTGACCAGTGCATTATGCTGAGACTCATGTCCCGTTTAGAGTTAATTTGATTTGAATATATTTCCAATTTCAGGCTAATGTAGGCAGCTTCGAACCATTGGGAGGTAGTGACCTGAACCGTACTATTAATCCAGGGGAAATAGTATCTCTTCGGGTCCACTTCCCTGTTATTAAGCCATTGCCACGACTCATTACGCTTACCGTCAACAATGAACCCATTTGCTATGCCGCTGAAGGTAAGTGTAATAAATAACTAAGCGATGGTAACCGCTTTCCATCAAGTGGGCCGTCTGCGTTTCTCCTGAACTCTTGCAATAAAAAAAATATAGTCGTTACTAAATTGTTGTTTAAAGTTTTATAAAACTAATTTATGAAATTCTTATTGCTAACGTATTATAATAATTATATATAGGTATATAATAGTATTAAAAAATAGATACTGGGTCTTTGGTTTACTCTATTATAATTATAGGTAACTCAAGACAGGTAGGTCGTTACATAAATAAAGGTAGGTAGGTAATCACAAGTCATTAATTATACTGGATTTGATCAAAACAATCTGTGAACTTTTAGATGATTTTTTATTTTTATTTATTTTTTGTCCTGACAAATTTCCATAGCACTAGGTAATTATTACATTATTTATAGACACAACGTAGGATATCACTTTTCATTTAGTAGAACTCAGTATTAGTAGTCTTATATATATAGGGGGGAGGGGGGGTTGGAACTGGCTAGTGACACTGGTACGATGAGGCTGAACGGGTTTATTTTACTTTTATGTATAGTATAAAACTATATACTACGTACTTATAACTACGTATAAAATAATATTTCTGATATTCCGATCCGACAATAATATTTTAGGCACTGAGCGTAGCTAATGAGTCTATCTAATACTGTATGAAGCTGAAGAATTTATTTGTTTGTTTAAACGCGCTAATCTCAGGAACCGCTAGTCCGATTTGAAAAATTCTTCAAGTGTTGGATAGTACATTTATCGAGGAAGGCTCTAGGCTATAGGACGCTAAGACCAATAGGAGCGGAACAACAATGAAAAATGTTTCAAAATCGGGAGATATTTTAAGTATTCAACGCGGACGACGTAGCGGGCATAGCTATTACTATAATAAATCTGTAAATGGTTCGAGGTTGCACAATGCGTTTTAAATGTAAAACAATCAAGGGGGATAATTCGGACCAAGAGATTCTAAAAGTGCAATTTTTCGAATTCTTGTCTGTCTGACTGCCTTCCTGTCTGTTTGTTTGTTAAAACTACTGAACGGATTTAATGAAAGTCGACGCAAGGTCATACCCCGGGGCGTAACTTAAGATACTTTTATCCCGATAAATGACGTCGTTTCCATAGAATAGGCGGATTAGCTAAATAGATGGCGCTGCAACCGCGTTTTTTTTTCAATTACCTAACAAATACCTACGTTGTCATAAAAAACATGCCAATTTCGACTCATCTCTATGTTTTGCTGGGCAGTTGTCTATGTGGTCATAGTTTCTTTGTTATTCTTATATTTAAATAACCGAATTAAGTTTTTGTGTAAGTACCATAAGGCCAACAAGGATACTTGAAACTTCAAGTATTTACATATATTCATTCACAAACATTCAATATCTTACAACTATTGTAATATATTATTTTAAACTGAACATGAAAATAACACCCTGCAAGTTTCTGCTAAAACTCTTTCTTAAATAATTATTATCCTAATTTTGTTGTCTTTTCTTCCAGAACGGCCAGCGCCAGATCACGCTGTGACAGTAATAAATCTCGAGTACAACGCAGCATTACCGCTCAAGCCACCACCACCATTGCCAATCGCAAATCCTGATGATTTTTCCGCATCCTGTTTGCAAAGGTTAGAAGTTGCAGCGTAGTGAATATTTAATGAAGCATCGACAACTCGAAATTAATATAATTCGTTTATTACGCGTACAAAGATATTTCTTTATTGTGTGAGTTCAGAAAACATGCCGACCTTGATGGAACATGATGGATATTTGCTGCGCCAAAAGTGCTACAAAGTGCTGCCGCTCTCTTAATTTATACTGAAACCTGGCCACTAATGCCAGAACACAACTCAAGGTTGTTATGGCAGCATACTCTAGACTAGGAGTACTAGCCATCCAGACCAGAGTGGTGCGATCTTTTGAATGTCGAAGAGAATTCAGGCATTTGGCCGTAGATAGGACAAATATGCACAGATAGAGTATTAACTGTTTTAACTGCCTAGAAAACATTGTAAATATGGTCTGTTTCTGTAATTGTATATTTTGGTGTGCAATAAGGTGTTATCTATCTATCTAACTGTTTGCTATGAATATTTTAATTCATTTTACTTGGTCACCTGTTGCGAGAATGGTGTCATGCTCCGACCGAATTGGTTTGTTATGTTTTCAAAGAACTCAACCATTTAAATTATAATTATTTTTTATTGGGAATCTGGAAAGTAGGTAGTAGGTCCCGCTCATAGAAGGTGGTTACCATCGTCTAAGCGTTGCTAGCGTTTAGGGTGGGATAAAGAGATGAGATAGAGATATCAGATATAAGTAATAGGGTAGAAGTAACTAGCTTTACAGATGGAAGTTGCAAAAACAACAACTAACTAATTTTACAGTTCAGATCGCATCGGCCAAACCTCAGAGTCTTTGGAAGACGTCTGCGGGACTGTCCCACTGAAGATGGCAGTACCCCTTGTATTAGGGGGTGAATCGTTTCCACGAGGTGACTGGCCTTGGCTTGTGGCAGTTTTCTATCCGACCAGATTAAAATTGGAGTTCCTATGCTCTGCGACGTTGATATCGAAGCAGCATGTTGTAACTAGTAAGTCTTCAAACGATTATTTACTCGTTTTTATAGCACTGGATATTGAATCCGCCAATTCGTCTGTGATAGATGATCGTGGCGGGTGCACAGGCAGATTTAATTCTTCGAAAAGTAAGTATACAATTACTTTTCGAAGAATTAAATCTCTACCTTAAAATTGTTTTTTGCCGCTTCTAGTCTTTAAACAGTAATAACATGATGTGATTGACGGTGTACACAGAATAGGAAGTAGATCTAATATTTAACTTAGACCTTCAAAAATAGGAGGAATTACTTTCAATTAAAACTGTACATTTATTGATTTTTTAATCTTGAAAATACGAAGGTTTGCATAGGACATTAAATTTTCTGAAATTACGACTTACATCTTTTACTTCATCTACTTTTACTTTTGTATCTTTTTTAACTTCTTTTAGGATTCCATAGTCAAATGAAGAAAAGGGAATCTTCATAAATTCTTTAAGCCCGTCCGTCTACTTAGGTATATTTATGCTGTTGTGCAAGGGGTAGTAAAATTGGGACGATTCTATACTCTTATCGTGAGAGATGAAAAAAACCTGTGTACAGTTGCGGTTTGAAAAGGTTCGTCCCTTAAAGGTAACTTGCACGATTACAAGAAACAATATCGCCAACATTTTCATAAATGTTTATAAAATATAGAAATGTGCAAAAAGAAAATTGCAATATTAACTAGACACTGAAATTAACAATAGTTTTATTTATCAGAAACAAAGAGGATATAATCACTACGCTTATCATAAATATGATGAACAATAAAAAAAGTTTTACATCTCTAAACCATCTGTTTATACAAGATAAAAAAAAACCCAAATACCTTGGATCTAAGTAATTTTAAACTTTATCATCAAACACTTAGGGCCGCTTGCATATGGTTAAGGCTTATATTTATTTAAGAAACAGAAAACCTATTTAACTCCCTCAAATGCAATTAGCGTCTTGCACAACGCAAAATATGCCGCTAAACATATTTAAAGAGCTGTCAATACGTTCTGTGTAAAACGTATTTAGGCAGTTTAGTATGATTAACTAATTTTATTTAAAGGCGATCGTTATGCAAGAGGCCCTTAAACATAATTTTCTGTGGAACAGTCTATTCCAGGGGCGAATTTAGAAATAGGCCGCCTGTAGGCTATTCAATTTTTGCCGCCCCTACCGACCTCTACATATCACACTAATTTCTACTCAAGTTCACAATAATTTCTAGATACATTTTTTTGTGCACTGTAGTCTTATTAAATATCTATTTTCCGTAATTTGACTACGTAAAAAAAAAAGTTGCCGCTTTTCAACTTGCCGCCCTAGGCTCCAGCCTACTTAGCCCATTGGTAGATCCGGCTCTAGTCTATTCTGTGACTTAGTTTGAAAAGGAAACATGTGCTCGCGGAACGTTAAATGAATGAACCTTTATGAAATTGTCGAATCCATCTGAATTTGTATGTCATAGTCTCAGACACAATAAAAGTATAGACGGATCTACGCGAAAGCGTCAAATGGAGTGAATTTTTTTTTTAACTTGTGCCCATACAATTATGTTTACTACATACACGTGGTTTGCGTCTGTGTGGCGAATAATAATAATGTATTGGAAACTATTACACTTATATTCGTAACTAATATGATTAATTTAAATAGATTTAATACTGAGTTCTCGTAATGCTCTGCGGGCGATCGGCATCGTATTCTAAGATCGGCATCATTTCGCCGCCTTCACTTTGAGTCCGAGACTGCGTCTTTATATCATTGGTCTAAGGTCAGCATAGGTCTCTATATAGGTGGAAATTAACAAGGAAGTGTAGTCTGTGTGGTGCTCCAGAGTTTTAATGAACCATAAGAAAATAAAAATAGGATCGGCTGATATATATAGATAGATAACACTTTATTGCTCACCAACTATACAATTTCAAAATACGCCATTACAATATTGTCATGGTAAAATAGGCGGCCTTATCGCTTAACGCAATCTCTTCCAGGCAACCTAACTCAAGGTATAATTTAACGTAATCTGGCGATGTAGGTAGTGCTAATCATTAAATATATCATAAATAAACAATGTATCTATTGTTTGAATGTATACATATTTATAATATCATCATATATCTAATTATCTTATACTAATATATGAAGCTGAACAGTTTGTTTGTTTAAACGTGCTAATCTCAGGAACTACTGGTCTCATTTGAAAATTCTTTCATGTTGGATAGCCCATTTATCGTGGAAGGAATATATCATCACACTACGACCAATAGGAGCGGAGCAGCAATGAAAAATGTTTCAAAATCGGAGGGCTTTAAAAACAAATTCCACGCGGACGGCGTCGCGGGCATTGCTAGTATATGTATATCTGTTATGCGGCTTTCTCCGACATATATATACGTATATATATCTGTATATGCGTATATATATGTCGGAGAAAGCCTAGTTCTCACGACATCTCCTTTAGTTATTGCAGGTTAAGTGGGCGTCATCAGGGTAAAATGCGAGCATAAAACACGATAACCACGGTTTATACACTTTTAATTTAGATTCTATCAACATTTTGACATAGTTTAGACCGAGCAGCGGGTTCAGGGCACCGCTCATACTTCTTAACTTAACACTTTCTTTCAAATTACTCCATGGTCCAACTCGACCTATTGCCATCAACCAAATGTGTCACAAAAACTCCTCAGTCTACCGAAGTATATACTACTCAAGTATAGAGGGCGTCCTTGACCCCGCTCAAGACATGCTCTGCTCTCATTGGTCGTTTATTAAATTACAATATTCATAACTTTTATTAGGTTAGAACGATCTTCAAGTTATAGCAACATTTAATAAATCAAATTAAATTAAATTAAGAATTTTAGAAGTAATTAAAATGTAAACAAATGATATTGTGCGTTATAACATCCAGTTAACAATACATCCAATAATTATAGCTTCCCTCCGACATATATATATATATATATATATATATATATATAATATATATATATATATATATAATATATATATATATATATATATATATATATATATACATACAACTATATAGAACTTTATTTATTTTATTTATAATTCACCACCAAAAATCTTATATTCGAATTTCGTATAAAATCTCCTTAGACACTGGGTTGCCTGGAAGAGATCGCTATAAGCGATAACGCCGGTGAACAATAAAGAGGTTTCATTAATTCATACTTAAACTACTTTATAAATTAAATACTTACATACATATACATACGTACACAAACATATATATTAAATAGTCTCTAATACGCATGTATAGAATTAGACATAATTATTTAAGGAAAAGTAGAATAGATATATATAACTAAATGGTAACTAAGTGGTATAACTTAATAATAAATAATGTTCCTTAATAACTTTAATAATGTAGTTAATAGATAACTCCCAAAATTGTAAAAATTGCCATTAATTTTTAAACTATGGTCGAAAATTTTGAAAAACAATATCTAGTTAGTAGAATTTAACAAAAAAAATTGCAGCAAAAGCCACCTATTGCATCGCCTAGAAAATATGGTAAATGTGCTCTGTTTTGTGCAATAAAGTGTTCTGCTCTTTATCTAAAATTTGTAGAACATGAAAAAAATTCGGAAGCTAAAATTAGTTTGAAAAATATCCGATGTTTTGTTTTAGATATGAAGTATTTGTGATTAAAATGGTTTTCATGGTTCCGTGACCAAATAAGGACAACAGGGTGTTTGCCAATTATACGAAACTCTTCACAATACGTACTAGCATTTGACCGATACTTTATGCTGCATTTTGCAGATAATGCAGTAAATCTTTTTTTTATTTTCTATTACAGGAGTTCAGCAGACAGGCAGACGGCCCACATGATGGAAAGCGGTTACCACCGCTTTTGGACATTTGGAATACCAGAGGTACTACAAATGCGCTGCTGTTCTCTTAAGGGAACTCTTTCGCGTAAGACTGTAATAAATCACTAATTTTGTCTTCTTTCAGGTATATCCTGTTTAGAGGATCCTAACACGGTTGGAAGAACTTTGTTAGCGGACGAAATATTAGTAAAACTTGGAGTTTATGATTTGAACGATTGGACTGAAGAACATACTGTCACTGTGGGTCTTAAAAAAATTACCATGCATGACGATTATAACCCGAAAGTTTTCAGAAGTAAGTTCCTCAAGCCTGACATCGAACAATGAATTAGCACTGGCAAAAAAAAAACACCCGTTGTTTTATATTTTTAATAAAATAGGAAGTTACAAGAAGTTTATTTTAATATTTGTGGATAATTTTGGAATATCTGTATAATATATTTTATGGAAGTCATCCACTGCATGTGGCGTACGTACGCTCCTCATGCGTTGGTAAGCTATTGAATGAACCCCTCCTGCAGTTTTCCCACAGCGCTACAAAAGTCCTATATTCTTCAAAAAGGGCGTAAATAGATGTAAAGACCCAATGAGATAGGCAAAGCAGCGGCTACTTTGACGTTGCAGATGTTCATGGGAGACGATAACTACTTGCAATAAAGTGCACCCGTTTGTCAGTATTCCCCAAGTCAACGTTAAAAATTCATTATTTTAGGCTGCAGTTATTTTTTATTCTAATACGTAGGACACTCAGAAAGTTTTGCGAAAATAAAAAAGTTTATAGGTAAATACTTTTTTATTAAATCTTTTCAAAGCACCAGCTACCAGCGTCTATTTAAAGTTTCATGCGTTTGAATCAGTTTTCGAAACACTATTTCCAGGCGCCTCAGACACGCTTACTGCTTGCTTAAACGCCGAAAGTGCATCTTCCGGCGAAGAAATTTGTATCCCTTTGAGCTGATTTTTTATTTTCGGGAATCAAAAGGTATATAGGTAAATACTGGTGGAGCAGTAGCCCGCGGAGCCCTGTGTTTGGTATGTATACCATTAGGCTTTGATATTTCTTTAGTTCCGTAAAGGAATTGACACCAAATAGCCAGTCAAATTGAAACAATTCGCGATTACATTCTAACCCCGCTTCTAGATAGCTTCACTTTGGTAGTGAATGAATCAACATTTTGAAACACCCAAACCGTCGACTGGCGCTTTGTTTCTGGATTGTATTGATAAATCCAGGACTCATCATCTGTAATGATGTTGTAAACAGGCCGAGACGAGCCTGCTTCAAATTTGTTCATCATTTCATGGCGCCGTTCTAACCGGCCGTGCTTCTGAGCATCGGTGAGGCTGTGCGGCATCCAGCATGAAAGTATCCTCCAGACGCGAAGATCTTGTAGAATCTCGTGAAGGCTTCCCGATCCAGTCTGCAGTGCGTGCTAAATCTCTTGATACGTAACTTGCTTATTGTCTTGGTTTAATTTTTTTACTGCTAGCACACTTTCTTCAGTAACAGCGGCGAAGGGCGACCATATCTCTCTTTATCTCCCAAAGTTAGTCGACCGCGCTTGAATCCGTTGTACCAACGATACACGGGGTCTTCATCCATGAATGCCATTTGAAGTCTGTTGTACAATTTCATGCACGACGTCCGGTTTCAGGTGACACTAAATTCGTAAAAAATCACAGCGCGAAAATGTTCCCGTGGCAGAACCATTTTTAATGAGACACTATAATTTAAATCAGCTCGCAAATTATGTGTAGGGATTTTTTTAGTAATAATCATATTTTTAAAATGATCAAAGAAAGTCGTGTTAGTTACACTATTTATAACTCAAGAACGGCTATACCGATTTGGCTGAAAATTTGTGGGGAGGTAGCTAAGAACCAGGAGATGGTCATAGGATACTTTATATCCCGTTGGCACCGGTAGGTGGCGCTGAGATCGGGTTCTAGAATCCTCCTAATCACCTGGAGCGATATTGGTGATTTTGTTTTTGTGTATTTGAGTGGATGGTTAAATCCACAATTGGAACCGGTAGGTAGCGCTGGGATCGGGTACAATATTTTTATTTTTTCAGAACGAGACAACGTCTGCCGGGGCCGCTAGATTATAAGGAAATATAAAAGAAAATAGATTACTGGCCGGTCTCTCATACATAAAATCTTTTTTACGCAATACTTTCTGGGTAGCCTGGTACTTATTTAAAAAAATATAGTTGAAAGAAAGAAAGAATTTATTTGCTAGGAAAGCGACAATACAAGGGTATAAAAAGAATTCATACAAATCCATAGTAAATTTCAGATGTTGTGCCGATGTGTTTCCCACAAATAAGGTGAGCAATTCGGCTTAAAGCTATGCTGGAATTTTCTCCAGCACAGCGATGATTTTCATTGTTAACCCAACTCATTGATTAATATTCGACCAAATCAAAAAGAAATAATTCAAGTTTTTCTTTTTGTAAATAGTGTTGCATGCCGACAAACTACGCACACCTGCACGTCGAAAAACGCAGTTTATTGCTTCTATGATTTAGGAGCTCTTTTATTTATTTTGTGTTTAGAATTTGTAATTCAGAAAATCATGCTTTTGTTATCGTACTTGTTTTATGGCTGTCTTTAGAGTCGAACTAATCCCTGTTGTTATTGAATTGCGTCGAAACTAGCGAGATGTGAACGCGGCTTCTTTTTCGGTATTATACAGTTTACTATAAAACAATGCCCGAACCAAGGGGTTGGAGCAGTCAAGCGACGAGTAAGACTTGTGTAGTACTTTCGATTAGCGATATAGTGGCGGACTTTGCGCGTGTTGAATTGCATTGAACCGTGCCGTGTGAACTGCTTTCAACCAGTTTTATTTGTACCTCGTTTATACGTGTTTGCACAGTTTTAATAAACTCTATAGTAATTCCAACGGCATTTTAATTCGAGTCCTGTAGCTCGTTACAATAGGGAAATTATTATAATGCTTTAATATTTGTTTTTTTTAGATAACATAATCGTATTGACCTTGAACAAGGATTTGTTATTCAATAATTATATTAGACCAGTTTGCTTATGGAGAGAGGAAACAAAGGAACAGAAGAATGTCATAGGTCGCAGCGGTGTTGTAAGTTACTTTCAGTAACAGTCAGTTTTCTATGAAATCTTTATAAATCTAAATTCGTCATAAATACTATACTTCTAAGCATATATATTAGTTATTTACTCGTATTAGCAGAAGGTGATGTCAGGAGCCTTAAGAACAGACGAGCGTGCATGACAAGAGCTATGAATGTCAAAGAAGCAAGTGAGGTGTGTAAGAATGGACCTGTATGGCGCTCTGCTGTACGTGCCTATCCCGCAAAGGATCTGGCGTGAAGTTATGTATGTATGTATTTACTCGTTAGAAACATAAAATTGAGATGAGTGAATACATACGACTACATTCCCAGATTATCTAGCCGTATATAGCTATTATTCAAACAGTTGTTAACTATATAAACAACTCTAGAGATGCCGTGGCGTACTCATGCATATTTTGACTGTTACATGCCGGCAAAGGTGAAGGCACACCTGCCTGTCATAAAACACAGTTTATTACCTGTCTCATTTCCAGTTATTTTCTATACATTGTATTTAACATTTGCAATTAGACAATAGCCTGTTGTTTTCAACTTCCTTGGCCGTTCGCAGGAATAATTAACAAGGTGTGCAGATTACGTTTCTTTGGAAAAACTCAGCCCACGCAGTCGATTGTTGTATTATACAGTTTACTATAAAACAATGCCCGAACGGAGGGGTGTTGCAGTTAAGCGACGATTACGATACGAGTAAGACGTACATTCGATGAGCGATATAGTGATGGACTTTGCGCGTGTTATTGAATCGTGCAGCTTGTATTTGTAGTGTTCAGTTAAATTTGTACTTATGTTATACGTATTTGTTTAGTTCTAATAAATTCTATAGTAATTCCAACGGCATTTTATTTCGAGTCCTGTGTAGCTCGTAACATGACGATAGCAACTTTTACAACCTTTTGAATTGTCATATATCAGAAAGGGTGGCTCGTAGGAAAAAAGTATTCATACATTTTATATGATAATGTTATGATCTACAAATTTTGTCTGGGGTACTTTTATGATAAAACTTACCGTTGTGCTGAAAATCACGAAAAACTCAGTTTTTTGACCTTTGACTTCGAGTAAAAAATGTTTCCATACGGGGGAATGTTGGGGAACTTAATTTTTTTAGTTATAATCATGTTTTGATCAATTTTACTGATTTTCAGCTTGTTGTGATTTTAAACACTTTCGAATGTCTAGATTGACCGGACTATACTAGGCGTCTGTCATATTGAAATCCGAATTTGAATAGTGTGCATTTTATTTTATTCTAGGTATCTGGCTGGGGTCGTGACGTGAACAATGGCACTGGACCGGAGGAACCTTCGCAAGCGAGATTCCTGATAGTAACCACTGAAGCCTGCAGGGCGTCGTCTCACACAGATTATGACGATTACACACGAGACACAACTCTCTGTGCTGGTAATTCATATTAGTCTATACCAACATTATAAATGCAAAAGTTAACAGATTTGACTTACTTAACAATAAAATTTGGCACCGAGACAAATTATACTCTGGAATAGTACACAGTGGGATAACATTAATGTGAGCGAATCCGGGGGCATAAACTAGTATTTTATAAAGAATCTTTTTGCCCGTTATTGTGTGGGAAGCCAACTTTATAGTTCTATATCTTCCGAACAATCTTGTATTGATTGAAATGAGATATATATTTTAACGCAAAGTTGCTGTTTTTAATGGATAAAATTTTTATTTTCTTTACCAATTTGGGTTATGTTGTCAGACAGACAGACAAAAAACATTAAAGAACATTTATGATTATATAATGACAGCCCATAAACGTCACACTGCTGGGCTCGGGCTTCCCACTATAGGGGCTCGGGCAGTATTCCCGCCACGCTTGTCCAAGGCGGCTTGGCAGGTTTGATATATCAGTTATCTCGATGTGCAGGTTTCATCATGATATTTTCCTTCTGCATAGTTAGCGCGTAAATCAGATCAGAACACTGCTTAAGTGGTGCATGCATTCATTCGGAACTTATACATTAACAACAATAGAGTTACTGCCAATGTGCTGCTGACCTCGAACGTGAAACTGGAACCTGGCAACTGATACCGGTACACAACTCAAAGTTGTTATGGTGGCATACTAGACTAAAGGATGGCAGCTATCCAGACGGGCAAACTACCATCTGGCTGTGGGTTGTTTTTTTTGCCTATTATGACAGGCCGCCCGACCATGAGTTAGTATTCTTTTTCCGTATCTGCACAGATACAAAGTATTTTTCACCTTTCTATGGTTTTCTTTTATTTTATGGCTGAACAACATTTGCCGCGTCAGCTACTTCCATAGAAATGTCATATCACGGGCTTCAAGCCAGAGGGGCGTATAAAAAAAATGCGTTTTTTTATTTCGTCAATCATTTATATTTTTTTACCGAAACACCACCTCTGTTTTTTTTCTTAATAGTAGGTTAATTCAAAAAAAGAGCATTTCACGTAATCAAGGAAGTACTTTTGCAATTTGTCAGTTACAGAGATACACTGAAAAAAAACTTATTAAAATTTTTGTATCTCCTGAAAAGTTGAGTTATACGCCCCTCTGGCTTGAAGCCCGCGATATCATTCTTATATTTACATGGATGTCTAATTTCTAAATTCAATCGGTTTGCGTTTCATTGATGCTAATAATTTTGTCAACAGGTTACCGTAACGGCACGGGCGTATGTGACGGCGACTGGGGGGCCGGGATGTTCTTAAGAGAACAAGGAGATCCTAGGTGGAGGCTTCGAGCTATAGTATCTTCAGCGCTTGATAGTGGCGATGGTTTCTTCTGCAACGCCCACCAATTCGTCGTGTTTACGGACGTCGCACAGTACTTACCTTGGATCAAGAATATTATAGCCACTACGTAAAGCCTGTGTTGAGAATGCTAATGATGATCGAATGAGCTCTAATAAAATATTATGTAGTAATATTTACCTTGGCTTCATTTGGATAACCTTCTTATCCGTATCCTGCTGAAACTACCCTAGTTTTGATTGAATTAAAAAATGGAGGAGATTCTCGATTCTTAGTGTATTTTTTATATATTTTCAGCCATAATATCTTTGTTCATCAAACAATTGTTTTCCTTACTAGCTGTGTCTGCAATTTTGTCCGCATGCATTTTTCTTCGCGAAACCCTAAAAGAAAAGTAGCCTAATAAGTTCTTATAACATCAGTTATCCGTCAGTGAAAGTCCTGTCAGAATTGGTCCAACCCTTTCAGAGATTAGCCGGAACATTCAGACAGACAGACAAAAATATTAAAAATGTTCTTTTGATATATAAGTAGTATCGTATATACTGTCATATGCATTTAGTATAGATAACACATAATAGATAGTAGATAAATACACTGAATATATCTAAGCAAATTACTCTTATGTAATGGGTAATTAATACACAAGGAATAATTTTGGGGCTGACTGAGTTAAAAAAACTATTTCCAAATCGGTCCTCAATTGGTGGAGAAATCAAGTAACACACCGACAAAAAAATTAAGCACCTGTGGAAAAATTAATATTTAACTGTTATGAAATTGGCGTTTTGTAAGGGAGGGATAAAGTCGATTTTTTTAAAATACAATATGTTTATTTAATCAAAGTATATACTATTGCTATCTATGCACTTCTGCCATCTCATAGGTAGTTCATTGATCCCATTTACTAAAAAATCATTCGGACGGGAATCAATAAAATCTTTGAAGGAGCGCCTTCAAAGATTTCAACTCCGTTGGGGCAGTCCAAAGCGATGGACTGCCCCAACGGAGTTGAAGTTGAGTTTCTTTTTTGCTTCATTTTTTACACTTTTTAGTTTCGTATAATGTATACTTAGTATAGTTCCCGAAAAAACGAAAGAGAAACGGAACTCATAAATCGATTTTCTCGGTTGTGCTGCTTGTCTTTAAAAAAATCCGTTATACCACTTTCTAGTCCAGTCCCGTTTAGCGTATTAGCAGCCCAGGATTGTCATAAATAGAAATAAAAAATATGTGATTCAATTATTAAACAATTCAATTATTAATTATTTTCTATTTGATTTAAAAGAATGTTCTGCCATATTTTAGCATTGAAACTAACAAAAACCATCCTGTAACTATAACGAATCCAACACAAAACGCTGAACTAAAATCCGCGCAGAAATATATGTTATAAATTTCAATAACTAATGATTTTTCATTCGGTTTTAAGGAATTTTCTGCTATATTTTCGGAATCCAAAGTCCAATGACAAATAAATATATAAATAAGAAGACTTCTTGAAAACTATACGGAATCCAATGCAAGAAGAATATTTGAAATCAGATACGAAACAAAAAGTTATGCCTGAAACAATATCTACGAGTGAGTCTCTCTGCCAATTATTAATTTATTAAGTCAATACAAATCTATTTAATTTGTATAAGAGTTTCCTGTTATATTGTTGGAGTCCAAGATCCAACAGCGATGAAATTTCTTGTTGGCGCGGGCGGGAGCGGGGATAACAAGAAGGAAAGGACTTGCAGGATAAGGTCGCCGCACCAGACACGCTCCGAATGATGCGTCTTCGCAGCGGCAGGTACTTCTTCCTCGTGATCCTTTTTTCTCGTCTTGCGGTTCCTTCGACTAAGTGGACCAGCTGGAACGGTACAGCGTGCACCTTTCCAGCATGCGTGTTGTTGTTAGCGGGTGTAAAAAGCGGCACAAAAAATGTGCCCGTATCGTAGTCGACGTAATTCGCAACACCTTGATTCAGCTACAAGCGGCCGTAAATGAATACAATAGAGCAGTAGTGTCAATAAATAAGTAAACAAAAGAAGACGATCATAAAAGAATTACAATTAGTTCAAATGCCGACAGGTAATAAAATGTGTTTTTTTACAGATTAGGAGTAAAATTTGTTATTGTCGGAACTTAAGTTGTAACATTATTATTAAACAGACTTAACTCTAGCAACCGATTAGAATTAGAACCCGCTAATGATAATGACGATCTGTGAGTGTAGATAAATAAATGCAATTTATCGTTACTAATGTATGTGGTATTAATGCAATTATGACTAAGTTAATAAGATTAAGAGCTTAGAAGTCGATTCGGACGGTAGAACCCAACCGAGATGCATTACTAGGATGATGGTGATATTTAAATACTTAAAAGTTTTTAGGACCATTAAAAGGTCATGAAATAAAATTAAGAAAAAAGCGGCCAAGTGCGAGAAAATCTGCACACATCGAAGGGTTCTGTAGAGATGACGAATGACGTTTTTTTATTTGTATACGACGCACTACAATGTTTAATCGAAATTACCCATAGCAAAAACCACTAGACTAATTTTTTTTCCAACGAATTTATTTGCACCTCTAAGTCCTATCACCTTGAATAGTGTAGATGACACATGCCACTGGCTACCAGGGCTTCACAGAGTGGCTAGTAGCCGTGGCTGAACATATGGGCATAAAGGCAAAGAACGGGACACCGAGGAGTTTTAATGGGTATCCCCGACTCGAATGACAAAAATAATTCCTCGGCAGTGCTAATACTACAACCTAACGTGGCAAGTCCCACAAGCCACACATCAGTTAGTTAGTAAAAATAATAATCTTTATTGTCAGAATGTTAAGTTTACATTATTTATATTACCCAAGTCCCAAACGAAGCCTGTATTTTGAAAACCAAAGTCGGTGTTTATAGCCACAGCGGGCAGACGCGCGCGCGTTTTTGTTTGTGTGTGTGTGTGTGCGTTTGTGTGTTCGTGTGTGTGCGTGTATATGTGTGGGTGAGTGTGTGTGCGTGTGTGCGTTTACGCCTTTTCGTGTCACACTATTCAGACGGTGATTTTTAGCACATTTTCAGTATCGTCGTAAGTTAGACTGCTTAGCCATGCCTGAATCAGTTTTTTTTAGTCTCTAAAGATATTATCCCTCTTTATATAAACAAAAAACTTAAGAGTTGTCAAGGGACACCCGGATGGAACGAAGTTCCTTTTTTTATTATTTATTATGTACAAAAAACCTGTATACACTCAACAAAAATAATCGTCGCGACACCACACTGTTCAATGGGAAATAGAAAGACGAAACGAAAATAACTGGCTTGCTTTCTATGTGAGAGAGAGAGATAGAGACACGCGCACGCCGCACGGCTTACAACTATAGCAAAAAGTGTCGTTACAACTTTTGGTCTTATTTTTTTCCGTTTAGTCCCCTTTCGCAACGCGCGATAAGGAGCTTCGTTCCAAAAAATAAAAGGGTAGATGAGACGTGTTACAATAAATTTTAAAACTACTTCATATAAACGGGAGTTAAAATACATCAACGCCTTTTTTTAAATTAACACGATAAAATGAATCACTGTTTAAGCAATCACGTTATTTGACTTGATAAAGATACGATGTCATAACTTGCTAAATCGTGCAAAATCTACGAGGCCGTTGCGTTCTTTAATACGATGAAGTATGTCTCAGTGCTTTGACTATCAACTACCCTGTTATTTCAGATAATTATAGATCGGTAAATATAGATAGATAGATAGATAGATAACACTTTATTGTACACCATTACAGAAAAGCTTACGAACTAGTATTATTATAGTAGGGTACAAAGGGCGGTCTTATCGCTAAAAAGCGATCTCTTCCAGACAACCCGTGGCAAGAATATTCCGATATATAACCTATGGACTTAAAACAGTGATTAGTCAAGGTCAACCTTAGGAGCTTATTCAACGGTCCGTTTGCCGATACCCCACACGTCTGAGTACCCTGACTTTTTTCCATCCCTCACTACAGTCCTTACTACCCTTTCACTACAGTCGATGTACAGCACATTGTAGCAGCGTATAAAACATACCATCTGATAAAATTTCATACTTAAGCTAATTTGATTTGTTGGATGTAAATTCGAAAATGCCGTTGGAATTATCACAAAGTTTATTAGAAGTACACACACGTAATTCACAGTACTTACAAGTATAGGCAAATATAATAAAACCAAACCGTCGGGCAGAAAATCTTGCTCCCGAAAGTGCACTAGGTAACACTAGGCCAGAACATGACAGGCACATTTCCCGATTGACCGGCCTTTATCCATTTGTAAATTTGACATGGCATCCTAGCAACATGACGCCCAGTGTTTCTTGAAATCTTTAAATGGTCGGCTTAATGGGTTCTAAGAATTCGTATGAAATACCAACAAAGAAAAGAAGGGTTTATGACGTCATATAGTAGCGAGAACTAGCATATTAGCACGAAAAATAGATCGCTCAAATTGAAAAGGGGTAATAAGACACCTGAAAAGGATTAGTATCGGCTCGCAACAATACACATACGAACACAAGTTTTTGAGAAAGTAATTGTACCACATTGAGACAGAATAAACAAAATACAGATAGAGGTACAGACATTAGCATTTTGCAAGGATTCCGGTATTGTCAAAATGGCTAGGGGACCCAAAAAAAACAAATCACAATTTGCGTTTATTCTGTAGCAAAAACTGGTTTAAAAGAATGACGAAGCTATACCAACAAATAAAGCCCCGTAGTGTAGTACTAAAATGACGTCAATTCAAAACAACTTATTTCTTAGTCGAGACAAACATGTTTTAAAATGATTTAGTCTAGACTTAAATTTTATTTATTGCACTCATTCTAATGGAAAGAAAGAAAAAATATTTGCTAGAAAAGCGACAATACACGGATGCAGAAATAATTTATATATACATTTCTATGGTTAAATTTGATGTGTTGTACACCGCATTTCCTACAAATAAGGTCAAACTCAGCATAAAGCTGTGTTGGAGTTTCCTCCAGCACAGCGCTGATTTTCAGTGCTAACCTCGCCTCATTGATTTATATGTATGTGATCCATCATCCATAGAAAGTAACACAATATATGAAACAGATATAACAAACACGCGCAAACAAAATGAAAAGAATCATTATCCTATATGATAAAATAAGAGAAAATAAGAACTGTAATAACTACAATACCAGTACGGTAATCAACGATTTTATTACTGTTAATTGAATCAAATAAATAAAATAAAAATAAAAGAAACAATCAATTCAATGGAAAAGCCTTCAAATTCCTGGGAAGTTTGCGTTTCACGTCATTCAAGTGAGTTTTAAATTAAAGTCTACACATTCTTTGTAAGGAAGTCAAGACCAATATCTAAAGATGTTAAACATATCTTTATACCGTGCTATTCTTGTCGTGCTATGCTATTTCTGTGCAGGAAAGGAGAAAAAATACAATTTCCTGCGGACAGGCGGCCTGTCATAAAAGGCGACTAAACAACCCGCAGCCAGGTGGTAAGATATTTGCTCGACTGGATGGCGACCACCCCTGGTTTAGAGTATGCCGCCATAACAACCTTGTGTCGTGTTCCAGCATTAGTGAGCAGGTTGTCTCTCTAAATAGAGCAGCAGCGCATTTGTACCACCTTTGGTGTTGCACATATCCATAGGCGATGGTAATCGCTTTTACATCAAGTGGACCGTCTGCCTGTCTGCTAAACTCCTGCAATAAAAATATAAAAAATACATATTTTAGGTCTTCTTTCTGTGATTATGGTAAATATCTTTTAAAATGAAATTTGAATGTGAACATCGATAATAGTCAAATTTGTATGTTTACAACATTATTAATTAATTATAGGTAAAACGGTACTGTGAATTGTTTCTTGTTCTTAATAACGATTATTTCCAGTTCACTTTTCGACAGCAAGTAAGCATATAAACTTCATTTTGTGTGTATTATTTACGTCTATGAAAATTGTAAGAATTATGATAAATAAAAAAATATAAATAAACTTTTTAGATTATAATCTACTAAAGTAGATTATTTTTCCTGTTCCACTTGCTTGCAGACGTTACAGTCGTTAACTCTTGTGGAACGGATGGAACGTTGATTTCATAAACGACGAAATAGACAAATATGGTATGGTATATGGTTGATTTGAAAATCGCGCCTATATCAATGTCAATCGATAGGGAGAATTAATTATCTGCTGTAAGCGCCGACTTCGACCTACCTCTGACATGGGTCGTTGTGAGCACTGTGTAGTCGAAAATGATTACGTCCCGATTAGTGCCGTTCCGCCACGAAGATAACAATCGTGATCGCCATGTGGAACGGCTGACGGAGCATTTTAAGCGTTGTGAGCTACTAACGGAACGCATCTTATAGAGTCATAATGTATAATATAATGACTTTACTGGTTTGTTATTTACTAATGCCTGCTTGACAAATTATTTACTTATTTATTCAAGAATCTCCAACAGTTTTTTAGACCAATTCAATTAAAATAACAGGCTTACAATGACTACATTTAATTTTATCATTTCATTGTAAAAAACTTAGAGGTGACTACTGCTTGTACTGTAATATCTTCACTATTATTAAATAATAAGTTATACCCTGCATTCTTTTGAATTTTTTTTTTAGTCGTTGTTATACGAAACTGCTATAAAGGTAAAAAATTGATAAGGTCAATAGTACGTTTCTCGCGCTCGAATCTCTCAATATTTTAAAACCTTACTTAGATTTATTATAAGCTATCGGTTTTAACTGAATAGTGGGGTATAAATTACAATAAGTTTCTATTAAATTCACGGACCTAATAAGTTGTCCAAAATATGACTAACATACAAAGACCTCCCTAAAGTTCCTTTTGCCAAAGGGGATATACCACCTTAAAATGTGTCAATTTAGGAAATTAGGTTGTAGAAAATACTTAATCTTAAAACTTAGTGGGAAACACTTATTTATACGAATAAAAATAATTTACAATCAACATTTATTTCAAAAAATTATTTATTTATTTATTTCATTCAATTCAATGACATAACAGTCTAAAGCGCAATACACACCAAAACCGCCGACGGCCGACAAAACCCGACGGCTTATATGAAAACATCTTGTCGGCAACAAGTACCCGCGCGTTTTGCCCGTCTTTATTTGGGCGGCTTGTAGGGGCGGTCCCGGCGACACTCAACCTCTAGTGACGTTTGTAAGTCCTTGGCTGTGATGAGATGTGATGAGGTAGGTAGAAAATAGCTCCATTAATTTTGCTTTTCCTCTTTCTCTGTGAGGTGACGGCCAATGCAAAGGAGGGTGGGTAGAAGCAGCCATTGTTGAACTCACTTACTGTCAACGTTTTGGCAAAGACAGATCGCGCCGTGCGTGTATTTTTTAAACATATCATATGTTAACTGTTAACCAACTACTGGCCCTGCTAAGAACTTATTGTGCAATACTGGTCAATAGAAGTGATCATTTCAACGTGAAGTTGGTGCCGTGCAGTGTTCTTCTGTGTGCTGCAATCTGAACCAAGCCAGAAGGAGGTAGGTCTCAAGAGGTCGGCGGCTTTGGTGTGTATCGCGCTTTACAATTAAGCGACTATATAAACACCTTATCCTTAGCTTATTGTGTTAGCAATAATACACTTTAATGCAATTTCTTTGAATCTCTTAAAGGGACACGTGAAAACATCTAAATCTGTGTTCACTTTACAAATATTAACAATTACTGAACTATCAAAGTCGTGACCGGTTTCAAAGGAGACGAGGACTTTTGAGAAAAAGTGATGTAATCAGTTGAGATGTAGCTTAAAAAAAGCGTTATATATTTCCCAGTACAAAAAGTAGCTAAGAGTTTAAGTCTAAAAATTAGCTGTCGATCAGCGAAAACCATATAGAAATCAGCAGTGTTTTTGATCCCAAACAAACAGACAAGAAATCTAAAAAATAATTGCATCGTATTCTCCGTCATTTATATTATTATAGTAGTGTTATAGACTCCGATATGTTTTTTTTTTAATCTTCGGAAACCGGGATAGTTGTTCAAGTTTTTCTTTAAGTTTGCAAATTTGACTAACTTTCCAGTTTACGATTAAGCTGAAATTTTGCATGCATATATCTATATCGCGTGACATTGCAATAATATGGTACCATGGAGCTGATTTGATGGTGAAGGCCTGGAAGGTGGCCATAGGAACTCCTGTACTAAACAAGATACTCGTAGATCCGTCGTGTTTGGGCTTGTTTTACTTGTCTTGTGGAGTCGGAAGGTGGCCATAGGAACTCCTGTACTAAACAAGATAGATCCGTCGTGTTTGGGCTTGTTTTACTTGTCTTGGGTAGTACTCTGTTGCTACATGTTATGCAGGATCTCGAAAGCTTGTATTTAAAAATATTTTTAATAAAGCTTATTTTCTATCATCAATAGTTTCCGCAGCGCGTTCGATAAAAAACATTTTAGGGCTAATTTTTTACACCTTGAGTTTCATTATTGAAGTTTTAGTAGGGAACCATAATTTTTTCTAATAATAAATATAGACTATATTACTCAGGTATATTGTAGCATTCTAAAGTTGAAGGAATTTTTGAAATTTGTCCAATAGTTTTTGAGTGTATTCGGTCGCGACTTAGTCCTCAATCGGATTTCCCCTGGTCAAAAAAAAAGGTGCCATGTTAACGCGCACGGGTTATACAAAGTTTAATGATGATCGGTTGAGTAGTTATCGCGTGAAAGCGTAACAAACAAACTTACATTCACATTTATAATATTAGTAGGGATTAGTTTAGATAACGCTAATAAATACTTTTTGATCAAGTTGCTTTTACATCGCTAACAGTTGCTACAGACCACCACGAGTTGCTATAAAGTTGCTATTATTCGTAACATTACGACTTCATCTACCAAGTTCTCAAAATTCAATCAATCAATCATTTTAGGTACCCCTTAACAACATATCACGTAATATACAAAGATTAAAAATGTTAAATGATAAAATGTAAAAACCACATAGGTAGATATCGCAAACAGTTTTCCTGTTAATGAAAAACCACGTATAACCCCATCGAAATACAACAAAACTTGCAAACCGACCGCAACAAGTTTTGCTAATAATCATCATGTCCATAACACAGACGAGCAAAAATCCAGTCTTCTACAGTTCACGGGTGAAACAACACGTTATTTTAATGATATACACAAACAAATGATGTGAGTCATATTTCGTTGATAACATTTATACGAAGATGAATTCCTATTTTTATGTTAGTGTGATCATTGTTGCCTTGTTTATAAGTGTCAACGGACAGATACCGCAATCACCGTGTCCCGGGACTTTTGATTACGAGAGTGATGGACAAAACGTGTACGGTGTGATTCGTATATTGCCCAGGGTCAGAGTAACTTCTGTGCAAGTCAAAGTCAAGTTTACAGTAGCAGCACAAGTTTCCCCGGTGAGTTGGAATATTTACTATTTTAATATTTGTACGGTGATGTGAGGCTGCCCGCGACTAATAAAATTGTCCTATAATTCCCAATATAAACACCTACCCTACCCGGCAATGACTCTATTAGCCTTCCCCACACCACCCGCACTAGGTTCCGGTAAACACCACATGGCTTACAACGGCGGCATTTCTCTTTAAGACTTATTCTTATATTTTGGCCGAGATGAACAATTTTTTTATACACATTTTCTTTTGTTCGTGTATGCCACTGAACTCCTTCTGAACGGTTGTACCGATTTTGATAAAAAAATTGCTAATGTTTAAGTGGATTGAAAAATGGTTATATTTACAATTAGAGTCGGTAGGTGGCGATGAAATTAGGTGCTAGATTCATATTTTTTCAAGACAGGACAACGTCTTTTCTATTATGTTGCCTGAAGCAAACAAACAGGCAAACGACCCAACTGATGGAAAGCTGTTACCGTCGCCTATAGATAGTTGCAACACCAGAGATGCCATTAACGCATTGCCGACATTTAAGAAATTTTATTTTATATGAACCGTTGCCTAGTCGAGCGTGGGAGCTCGAGGAAATGGGGGTTACGATATTGTCGCTAGCGAGCGGTGCGGTTATAAAAGTGAGATATTGGCACCAGATCAAACAATTCCTCGGAACACTACCCGTATAGGCGGTAGAATACGCAGAGAGACGAAAAGTCCCTCAGAAGGCCATTCTAAACCACCTATTAGTATGGTATCGTCAACGATTCAGACGGCGCGAAGCTGGATGTCGAAGGGGTCACTTTGGTAAGCGGGTGCTCCGAACCTTTGGATGTGAGCAGTACTTCCTATGCGAATTGATTTGCGCTCTGTATAGTGCAAGTCGTTGCTCCGGAGTAAAGTAATGCTTGGACCGGCATAGCACACCAAGCTTCTTAGAGGTAAGTTTAGCCTAGCCTCCCAGTTGACCCCGAAATCGTTAGTGGTTCGTAATGTCGACCCCAAGGATCCTAAAACTGTTAGAGATGATGGTAAGGGGTGTTCCTTGGAATTGTGGCGGATTGAGGAATGAGGTTTTTTCTGCGTCTGCCGATACCTCAAGTATCCTTATGACTTATATTATACTTAAGTATGTGTGCAAGGTGGGATTGGCAGGTTTCACAGATCGGTAATTTCAACATATAGGCAACCTTGACCTTGACATTTCTTCACAGAAATTAATCCTTACAAGATATATCATCATTTGTTATGATGATATAGTATGCTATGCGCTTAGTTTTTTTTCCAAAATCAGCTCATTTGATTTTTTTTTATTGTCTGAAGTAGGCAAACAGGCAGACGGTCCACCGTTGCGCCACAGTAGCTACCGTCGCCTATGGACGTATGCCAATATAAATGCCAAAAATAGCAGGGTTGTCGGCAAATCGTTGCCGACTTCTAAGAAATTTTATAACGCCTTTCTTAAAGAACACCATTTCATAGCACAAAGGGAAAACTGCGACGCGAAGTTCCCTGCAGATCATTTTTGTACGCGGAATAAATGTTCTAGAGAACCGTTGCGTAGTTGAGCGTGGGAGCTTAAGGAAATGGGGGTGAATACACCGTCGCCGATGAGCGGTGCGATTGTAAAAGTGAGGCGTTGGCACTAGATCAAATATATACGCGGAACACTCCCCGTTATACAGGCGATTACTGAATGATGAAAAAATCTAATAATAGGTATTTTAGTTTCATCAAAATCGGCTCCGAGACTCCTTTAAGAGATTTTTCGCTATTTCGTTTACTTTAGATTTGGCCCTAAAGGCCCATTTGAAAAATTCTCCTTGCAGGTATAGTGATACACTGCTAAAATAGTATGAAAATAGGCCTAACAGTTTTCATATTGGACTATTCAGAGACAACCATGTAAGTTTAGAAATAACTAGCTGTGTTATATATTTATTATATATCTTTAGTAGAACATTTATGGTTGTGTATGTTTTCAATAACATTTATTCCAGGTTTCTACGGGTATTTCTGGGATTCATGTATTTTCATACTAAAAATTAATTGCCCTGCTGCATACCCTTTGATTTTAAATATAATAAAAATGACTGTAATTTTGCCACCTGTCCAACATGGCCGAAGTCACGGGTAAATGCTAGGTACTCATCATATTATTCATCGCCGTATGTACAGCTACCAACATCCGAAGACTGTGATTGGCTCTTTCATAGACAAGGAAAAAAATGTGCTCTTTTTTTTGGCATTATTTTTATTGAGCGCCAAGACTAGCAAATTATTGTTCGTAATCGAAAAGTAGTAGTAGTAAAAGTAAAACAAAATAACTACATTTTTGGATTAGGTCCGGTAGAGTAGGGACATCAAATGGTTTTACCAATAATGTGCTACTTTCTTAAGCTTAAGCTCCAAGCTAAGCAAGTTTCAAGTTTATCCGTGCAGGAACTGAGAAAGAATTCAATTTCCTGCGGCCGGGCGGCCTGTCGTAAGAGGCGACAAAACAACCCACAGCCAGGTAGTAGGGTATATGCTCGACTGTATGGCGACCACCCATAGTCTAGAGTATGCCGCCACACCAACCTTGTGTTGTGTTCCGGCATAAGGGATCACGTTCCAATATCCGCCAAGAGAGCAGCAGCGCATTTGTAGCACTTTTGGTGTTGCAAATGTCTATAGGCGATGGTAACCGCTTTCCATTAAGTGGGCCGTCTGCCTGTCTGCTGAACTCCTGCCAAAAAAAAGTTTCTTAACCATAGTGACATAGCTAAGTTATTTAAGGCATTCGCGTTATTTAAGTATAACTTGGGTTCAGATCCTGGGCGGGAAACATGCATCATATGTCCGTGCAGGGACGAAGAAGGAATATTAATTCCTGCGAACGGGCGGCTTGTCTTATGAGGTGACAAAACCAGCCACAGCCTGGTGGTAGGGCAATTGCGCGTCTAGTGGTCTACGATTCCTGGTCTAGAGTCTGCTATCATAACAACATTGTGTAGTGTTCCGGCATCACTGGTCAGGTTTTAGTCCCCCGTTCAAGGCAAATCCGTGTTGCAAATATCCATAGGCGTTGGTAATGAGTTTTCATCAAGTGGGCCGTCAGCCTGCCTGCTGTTCTCCAGCATAAGTTTAGAATTCTAATACCAATATCGTTTACAATTATTATGATATCTGCAAATCGCGATAATCGATGTGCAACCGAGCCCAGCAGTTGGACGTTTTTGAGCTGATATTGTTAAAGTAGGTTGGCCAACACCTGATCCCAAGGACTTCCTCCCCCCCCCCCCTGTTGTTGAAGAGGGTATCCTTCAATAGGTTTTGCACTGAAAATCAGCGTTGTGTCGGATATAATTCCGGCGCAGCAATATGCTGAGTGCAAACCTTGTTTGCTGAAAAGCGGCGTAGAAATTTTCAAAATATGCTCTGTGTATAACAATATATATATGGAACGTAATTACGTCGCTATTTTTTTGCAAATAAAGTTTTTCTTTCTTTCTTTTCTTTCCTTCCTCGGGGTCCCCTAAGTGATATCTAAGCGTAAGGGTGCCACAGATTATAATACCTATGGGTCAGTTCCTGTGGTACCCCATAAAAGCGCATAAGAGAGAGGCGCAGGTTAGGTTTAGTGGGTAGTCTGACGGCCGACCATCCATCCGATCAGAAGCTACGGTGAGCATCCGGCCGATCAGGAGTCCCACACATCCCTCGGTGTAAAGCCTTTCCTCATGAATAAAAAATTTCTCACTTTTTTGCTTATAACTTCTTTAATTTAGGGCAAAAAGTTATATAAACATATTTGTAGGCAAAACAATTTGCTACAAATTATGACTTTGCAAATTTTTTGTAAGACACAGTTTCCGAGATATCGCGAAAAAAGTGTTTTCACCACTTTTTCCAAGATGGCGGCCGGGGGACAAAGGTGGCGACCCCACAAACTTGAGGTTAAGCTTCTATTGACCGCCCACACATGTCCCAAAAATAAAATTGCGTCCTCTAACAAATGCAAAGCTCATGGAACATTTCAATGGAGTAGTTGGCTGAACAACGAAAAAATAACGTGTACCGGAAAAACCACCAATCTTGATAATTATTTCCGATGAATATCTTTTTTGGGTTTTACCATCATAATTTAATTCAAAATTTCCCATTTGATACTTTAGTAGATCTCTCTCAAACCCTTCGAGCTGCATTTTTAATGACTTCAGAAGAAAAGACTTGGATGAAAAATTCGATAGCTTTATTTATATAATTTATTTGGAAAACATACAATAATTAATATCTGATAACATAATCATTACTTTCAAATAATTTATTGTAACTCCATGCGATTATATACAAACAAATAAAAATATTATTATTTATAAAATATTTTTTAATCTCTTAATTGTGTGTATGACAGAAAACATGATGTTTATCATGATGACAAAATTATGTCGGCTCCGTTTTCGCCATTTGCTTATACAATCCTAAATAACTAAAAAAGTGGGTTTTTTTTCAAATTCTTAGCTAGAACCGGATCCAATTCCTGTCTTTATAAAGATCATTTTAGTCATAATAATGAGCCGGGCATTTGGAAGGTTCGAAAGGATTTAGCATCTCTCTGCGTAGTCTACTGTATTGACAACGAACGGGGAGTAAGCCCTAAACATCGCCACTGCATCGCCGCCAAACTGTGAAGACTAGACGCAGCCATTACGATATCGACGCCTTTTAGATGGACGGACAATGGTTGCATATACACAGAATAGCAGCGCGGTGGCCGCGTGGTAGCGACTTTTCGGCGTTGCCATCTATGCGACCGCTAACACTTTGCTGCAATTAAATCAACTGAAACACTAATTGGCAGACAAACAATCCCCAAATTAAGCAAGTTTGTGTTATGGGTAATATACAACGTATTATTCTACTCTGGGACTCCGATTCCAGACACCCAGACGGATAAATAACGGAGAAAATCCGTTTCCGAAATTTATTGTACCAGAATTGAACCCGGAGCCTCTGTGTTGCAGTAATGTAGGCTGGCAAAGGCTAAGCCCGCTCAACTACAGAGGCCGTCATTTTCTTCGAACATTCAAATTTATGTCGTCGCAATTCTATCAAGTCAGATAGCGTATTTTAAATTAGTACCACATGTTAACAACAGTGAAGGAAAACATCGCGATGACAGCTGCACATCGAGATAACCGATGTGTCAAACCTGCCAAGCCGCCTTGGATAAGCGTGGCGGGTATACTGTCCATTTCCCCTATAATGGGAGGCCCGAGCCCAGCAGGACGTATATGCGCTGGTATTATATCATATCGGGCCTATTATTTTATATCTGGTATAAAATCTATCATTACAATATATTTAATAAAAATATTCATACTTTATTCATTTCACCTTAAAAACAACTGGGTATTTCCATAACGGTTTCTCGGTTCTTACTCATGCAGTTAGACTGGCATTTTGAGAAAGTTGTTTGAGGATGGATAACAAATCACAAACACGGTTAAAATTTTTGACGTGTGTATTATACATGTTATCGTTGCGCTCAAGCTTTCATGAATAACTTCGATTTGGAAGTTAGCGTTTGTTTTATTTATTTATTTGCGATTTTTGAGACAACATTTCACGCTTCATCATCTCCTCAACGTAATTAATTTATTTATAGACGCTTATTTGTGATTGTGTGTGACATTAATTCAGTGATTTTTGTGTTGTGGTGTACCTTACGTATAACTTATTATATTAATTTATTCGAATTTTATACTAAACTTATACTCGTGTAGAGTGTATCTGTTACATGCTGGTGTTGTGAGGAAGTGCATGTGCAGTGTGGGCCTTATGTCTATACATCATATACATCAACTGACAGATAACGTATTATTGCTCACCAAATAAACAATTACAAAATTGCACGATTTAAATACTGTTTTGGTAAAAATAATAGGTCGCCTTAACGCTTAGGGCAATTTCTTACGGGCAACCTAAGTTATGGCTGCTTTCCATACCTCACTATTTCATTCACTTGCCTTACCATCGATTGAATTCTCACATTACTTGTATGGAATTTATATGAAATTTTAATCGATAGTAAGTCTGTTGACGGTCGGTAAGATACAGGAATCATAAATGAACGTAATATGGATAAATAATAGTGATTAATGGTACTGAAAATTATGAAGACTTTACGAGTTATTCGAGATTAAACGCGCTTTTTAACAATTTCGAGCGATGTATTTCTGGCATAAGTTTGCTTTGAAAGTGAAGGAAAACACCAGCAAGTTGAGATAACCGATGTTTCAAACCTGCTAAGCCACCTTGGACAAACGTGCCGGGCATACTGTCCGTTCCTCGATAGTCGGAGGCCCAAGTTTTAGCAGTGGGACGCTAATGAGCTATTATTGTATGTAATAAGAAAAACACCGTGATGCTGTTATCACGGTGTTTTTCTTTACTGTTCTTAGCACGTGGTAATTGTAACAACGTGCACATCAGCTCAGAAAATTGCCTAAGCGGTGCGTTCTAGCCAGAATCGAACCCGAGCCTCGAGCCCTTCGAGTTTGGAACGCGTGTACAAATCATTACACTACCACGACTCTATTGTATCATCTTCAGCCAAATTCAGTCCACTGCTGGACGTAGGCCTCCCGAAGTACGCGCCACATATCCCGGTCTCCTGTCTTCCGCATCCAGCCCCTGCCGGCGATCTTGCGCAGGTCGTCAGTCCACCGGGGTGGCGGGCGTCCTACGCTACGTTTACCGAGACGTGGTCTCCACTCCAGAACTCGTTTGCTCCATCGGCCATCGGTCCTGCAACAGATGTGACCGGCCCACTGCCACTTCAACTTGCTAATTTTGCGAGCTATGTCGGTTACCTTAGTTCTCTTATGGATGTCCTCATTTCTGATTTTATCCATAAGAGAAACACCTAACATAGCTCGCTCCATAGCCCGTTGAACGACTTTGAATTTGTGGACCAGTCCCGCTGTCAGTGTCCACGTCTCGGCACCGTACGTCATTATGGGTATGGTATGTCATATATATTATGACTCTATTGTATATAATATGATAATAAGGCATATTTTTTTAAGGATCGGTAGTGCTTTTTGAGTGAGTTCTTATATGTAGGCTATGTTTTGGCCTCTGAAAAAAAGAAGCACCGCATTCGAAAGGTTGAAAGTCTGCACTGTAAAGGATTAATCATAAAAGAAATGTGTGCAGGTATCGTAATGTTTACGAATAAATTTATTGCTTTTTATTTCCTTTACTTCAGTAGTCACTTTGTTAAAAATTCATGTGTCATAGCCGTTTTTTAAGTACATGAGCTGCAAGCATACATATATCCCTGTATAACGGGAGTGTTCCCAGGACTTGTTTGATCTGGTGCCAACGCCTCATTTTTACAATCGCACCGCTCGCCAAGGACGGAATATTCACCCCCATTTCGTTGAGCCCCCACGCTCAAATACGCAACGGTTCTCTAGAACATTTATTCCGCGTACAACAATGATCTGGAGGGAAATTCCCGCCGGGGTTTTCCCTTAGCGCTACGACATGTAGTTCTTCAAGAACAAGAAGAAGGTCGGCAACGCGTTGGTGACACGCCTGGTGTTGCAAACGTCCATAGGCGACGGTAACCACTTTCCATCAGGTGGGCAATTCTCAAATTTGATTATTTGTTCACAGAATTATATTGGTCGATTGACTCCAACGGGAAAGAATGATCTAAATCAGGATCCAAGTTCAGGAGAGCCATTTGTATATAGGCTTGATTTTCCACTGCCATCACCGCTACCAAAATTAACGGAACTTAACGTCAACGGAAAAGTTTTATGTTATAATGAACCGGGTAAGGCTTACAACTGGACCTACTTATGCAAAACAGAACCAATCCACAAACATGCAAAAATTGGTTTAAGGATGCAAAAGGCTTTCAAAATGCACCTTCTATCAATTCAATAAGAATCATAACGATCTGTCAACATTTTTACAGAATAAAACATTTTTATCACTAACCCACAAAACACCAAGAGTTTAATAAACTAACAAGATCCATGACCCATGGTAATCCAAAAACCTAAAAGGTTTATTTGAATATATAGGACAAAATATAATATACAATATGCAACTTTTTTTCCCAAAATAGAGACTTTTTTGTATACAAAATTTTAATAAAAACGGCTTTTTCTCAAAACTGTCAGTATGTGGGTTAGTTCCATTTTGCATAAGTAGGTCCAAAAATTGGACTACTTACGAACCCACAGCCAGCTGGTAGGGCATTTGCCCGACTGGATGGCTGGCTACCCCTGGTCTAGAGTATGGCGCCATAGCAACTTTGAGTTGTGTTCCGGCATCAGTTGCCAGGTACCACTTTCTCCATCTCCCATCAGGTAGGGCCGTCTGCCTATCTGCTGAACTCATTTAATAAAAAAAATGACCTGTACAAGAGTGGAAATTTTGCCAGCATTCTGGTGCGTTTTAAAGCATAATATGTACAAGAAATATAAAGAAAAAAATCTCTTTAACAGCAATTATATATTGCGAAGCGGTGTACAGAGAATAGGAAGTGAATCTAAATTTTAACTTATATGAACGACTTTCAAAAAGTGGAACTTATTTTGAATAAAAACTTTTGAATTTGAATCAGAAAAACTTACTGTTAATATTTCATCCATGATATCTTTCTGCTGCATATCTTTTACCAGAATTGAATGCTTTTGTTTTCTCTTTTGCAGACTCACAAAGCTTGTCTGTACTCACAACAATTACATTAGAACACACTTCATATACAAGTGAGTATGGACCTTCTGGATTCCCTGTCACGAATTTCATTGAAACACCTCAATATCAAATACCAGGTAAGAATTTTGTTGAATGACAAGCTCAAAGGCGGTTTTTAAATTAATTTCTAAATTAGTTTATTTTTAGTTTTAAAATTAAATACAATTATATTTAATTTTAAATAACGTTGTTTCTAAATGAAAATTATAAAGCATTCTACTTAAAAATCGAGGGTTTATAGAAAAATTACAGAACTAACGGAACTAGATATAGTTATTTTACTGCTCCATTTGGGATAATGTTATAATTAGTGACCGTTTCACGCAGATGTAGCGATGGGCTTAATGCATTATTTGTGATGCGATATTGCGATATAACTATGAATGACGTTAAATATTGACAGATAACGTATCTTTAAACATTAATACAGCTATTCGTTAACTGCGTTATTTTTAACGCTACTAATAATACGCGTTTGTCCACAATCAATAACTTTTTTATTATTCGAGATAAAGCTCGAGTATTCGATTATTTTTTTATAATTACAATAGGTTAGAAATTGTGTCAATAAATATAAAATTAAAAATCTTTGCTATGTATAATGCTTTATACGCACACCATCATTCCAACTCCAGCAGTAGTGTAATATGAAAATCCGAAAACCGAAGCCAAACTGCACTGCGTCGAAAAAATAGCATGCTCATTACATGCTAGCATCACCATTGCATGCGGTTCTAGACAAATTAAGTGTCCTCTTCTCTGCGTCTTGGTGTGGGTAAGAGAATTTTTCCCCAGTGTGTTACTTTGGTCCTCAGGTTGTATGAGACCCAACCTCCGGCGCCTTCTTGGAACAGTAGGCTATAACTTTACATAGCGTCCAGTACTTTCTAAGTTATGAAAATTATTGTTACATACCTCCAAAGAAAAGCGCACACCTACCCGTCCTAAAAACGCAGTTTATTGCCTTCTTTGATTTACGAATTCGTTTAATTTGTGTTTGGAATTTGTAATTCAGAAAAACATGCTTTTGTTGTTGAACTTGTTTTATGGCTGTAATTAGTGTCGAACTAATCCTTGCTGTTATTGTTATCGACTTGTTGGCCGTTCGCAGGTGTGCAAATTTCATTTTCTTGGAACAACCCAGCCCACGTAATCGATTTTGTATTGTATAGTTTACTAGAAAACAATGCCCGAACAGACGGACAGTCAAGCGACAACTAACATACGAGTAAGACATGTGTAGTACTTTCGATTAGCGATATAGTGACGGACTTTGTGCGTGTTGAATTGCATTGAATCGTGCAGTGTGAACTGGTTGCATCCAGTTTTATTTGTACCTCTTTTGTACGTGTTTGTACAGTTCTAATAAACTCTATAGTAATTCCAACGGCGTTTATTTTAATTCGAGTCCTGTAGCTCGTAACATTATATTAATGGTGTCTAATAGACTACCTTATGTTATAGGGCAAAAACTGTGAGCCTTTAAATAAAATACCAAAAATGTAGAGAATAACTGTTACAATTATATTTCGTTCTGAAGTTCCTACTGAGTGATGTCTCTCTAAATTATTGTATGTTGTTTTTTTTTAGATAACACCTATATCGAATCTAGGCCACAGTACATACCACCGTTTACATCCATTGAGCCTCAGAACACACCACCACTTAAGCCTGTTAGGCCTCAGAACACACAATGGAGTGCTCCCATAAGGACTCAGGACATACCATCGCTGACGCCCATTAGGCCTCAAACCCCGCCTACTGCGGAGCCGTTTCTGCAAACACCACCGATGCTGTATAACAATTTTGGAAGGTAATACAACTTTTATCAAAGGGGTTCCAACATTTGTCATAATAAGACCCCTTGTGTAATAATCTGCGAGGTAGTAAGTTCCAAAGAGCAGCAAACACTAATATTAGGTCTTTACCTATGAAATAGGAGATTTTTATGATAATTTTAAAATATAAAAATTTTGGTATTTTTTTATTTCAGCTAAACAAAGTACTGGCCCAAATTATCTACACAATTTTGCCATTTTGATGGCAGTTTGTTTATCCCTTTACTGTAGAAATCTGCCGGACGGGAGGCAATGAAGTCAGCGAAAGCGTTTTGTACTGCCTCTCGGGTATTGAATTTTTTCCCACTTAAAAAATTGTCTAAATTTTGAAAAAAGTAGAAATCTGTTGGGGCAAGGTCCGGTGAGTACGGTGGGTGATGAAGAGCTTCCAGCTGTAACTCTTGTAGCTTTGCGATGGTCTGTCATGAAGTATGAGCTCGCGCGTTGTCGTGGAGCAGCAATGAGGAAGAGCGATTGACTAGTCTTGGTTGTTGAATTGCGAGCTTCTCCATCATTGTTTGCAATTCTTGGCAATAGACATCTGCCTTCATCGTTGTGCCATTCGGTAAGAAGCTGTGATGTACAAGTCCGGCACTGGTCCACCAGACAGTCACCATCATCTTCCTATGAGTAATTTTTTTCTTAGCGCACAGATTAGATGCTGTACCCGGGTCCACCCACTGAGACGAACGCTTACGGTTGTCGTACAGGATCCACTTTTCATCGCAGGTAACAATTCGATTAAGAATTCCCTCGTTTCTATGCCGATTCAGTAGTGCTATGCATGCGTCGACGCGTAAATCTCGCTGTTGGTCGCTTAGTTCGTGTGGCACCCACTTATCTAGCTTTTTTATCTTTCCGATTTGACGCAAGTGCTTCAATGTTGTTTTGACACTAACTCCAAGGCCCGCAGCAAGCTCAGCCGTAGATTGAGTTGGATCCGCTTCCACTATCGCCTTCAATTCGTCGTTGTCGACAATGGTTACCGGCCGACCGCGAGGTTCGTTCTTGAACTCAAAATTTTCGGATTTAAAGCGATTGAACCAATAATGGACCGTATTGATGCAAGCAGTATTAGGCCCGTACACGTCGTTAATGTTTCGTGTTGTTTGCGCAGCGGTATTTCCACGTAGGAACTCATATTCGAAAATTGTACTTATTTTCAGTTTATCCATGGCGCCAAAAACTACCACAATCTCACAAAAACAAAAACTTTTAGATAGTTTGTCACAAATGACTGAATTTGAAAGTAAAATAACATATCTTTCAAATAAGATTTATTTGAATTTTGAGTTACGCGCCAATCCAAAGATAATTAAATCTGAAAACGCTGGTTATAGAATCTCCAATTACATAGGTAAAGACCTATTATTATAATATTACTCGAGAGAGGTAAGGCGATTTTGATTTAATGGATCAGATAACTGTGGCGACCCTACATCGACGGTTATGAAAATCCCCATAACCCTTAGAGTCCACCAAGCCTGAGTTCATTTCTGTTGAGTATGATATAAGTACTGTGTCGAACAGCGTCAGGCATGTCCATGAGGAAACTCCACGATTGCTTAAGTATATTCAAGTTATTGACAATAGGGAGCAATAAACGATATTGATTTGAGCTTTGTAATACCCAAGTCAGGCCGCATATCGACTACAGTGCATAGCTGTGGGCCGGGGCACCTGGTTACTACAATATGTTTCAAATAAAATGGTATATGAGAAATTACGTAAATAGAGGAATGAACACCAGGGTTCTAAGTATAATTATTATTAAATAGTAACAGGATTCAATATATTTTGATATCATTAATATCAATATTTATTTCGTAGAAAAGTTTACGATAACGCTACATATACGGTATGTTTTGTGGGTGTGGCAGCCATATCGTCTTATTTGAAATAGGCTTTAAGCTGACGTTCCCTCGCCTCTATCCAGCATCGTTCCGTCCGCCGTATGTTCGACAATCCCATATTAACAGATGGTTTCGATTCGCTTAGCCTACGGGGTGACATAACGTATCTCTGCTTATTCTACCGTCTGTACACCGGGAACGAGGAACTTTTTGTTCTTATGGGTGCCGCGTGCCCTGGTAGGCAAGGGTACTTAGGGCCACATGCATTGCCGGGAGAGAAGCACAGCACCCAGCGTCCTCTCACTATATCCAACGTAGAGCGGCTAAATGTTTCGGTCCACTGGATGAGATGAGCGAACGCAGAATACGGCGCGCCCTCCTCTTTATGGCGGGTGACCCTACTCCAAGGAACCACCCGCACACCTAGCTCATTGTTGCTGAAGGTCGAAAGACGCTGTCCGGCACCTCGCAAAAGGAGACAACCTCCTTAAACTAACACGCTCATGTAGATGGCGGTACTGTGGAACGTTTATACTACGTAGAACATCTGCGCTACGCCTCCCTGTTCTTTCACCTTCTCTCAATAATAATAAATTTGGGTACTTAAGAAAAGCGTCATAAATTTCCTTTGAGGACAACAATGCGTTCACAGGCGATGATAACGACTTTCCATCAGGTGGGCCGCCTGCTTGTTTGCCAGCGTTTTGGCAATAAAAAAATAAAGTGCCATGATTTGCTCTTTAATGTACTTACACAAATTACAGAGATCCAAATAATCCGGACGTTTCCCCAATCTCCGGATCGGATTTGCCCGCACCAGTACCACCAGCGCCGATTATGCAAGATACAGGAGAGCCAAGTTCAACACAATTCGAGTGTGGCCGACCAACAGCAATTAATGTACCACTCATTTTAGGCAGTGAATCATTCATACGCGGTACATATCCTTGGTTGGTTTCCGTGTCGGAAAAGAAGCGAGGGTCGAATTTTGTTTGCGCTGGAACCCTAGTATCTGATCATCACGTAGTTACAGGTAAGCATCATTCTTATTTCGTAACTTAATAGTTACGTAATTGTACTAAATGCCTCATTTTAAAATACATTCTTAATAGAATGTATTTTAAAATGAGGCATTTAGTACAATTACACACACACACCAACACACACATACACACACGCACGCATGTACGCACACACATCAATCTCGCTAGTGGCTGCGATATGTGTAGTATGGCAGCCACAGTTCTATTCACTTCATAGAGCTCAAACTTTATCTTCTTGTAAAATTTCATCCCTGTATACTTAGTTGTTTCTGAGAAAAAAGATTGTGACAATAGACAGATAAGATAAACAAACAAACGGAAGTATATTATGTTGGATACGGAACCCTAAAAATTACTTAATAGTTTATTAAGTACTTAATCTTTATCAAACCTATGTATTTATTATTAAAATGTAAGTAGTTTGTACTATATGTTACGTATACCACCATCGCCATTATCATATAATTTCATTTCTGGGGTTGTCTGGAAGAGATCGCTTTTTAGCGATAAGACCGCCCTTTGTACATAACTAGATATAATTTTAGTCTTAAGTTCATGTTTGTATTGGTGTACAATAAAGAGTTCTCTATCTATCTATCTATCTATCAAACCAATTCGATTTGAAAGTATTTTTTAAGTTTTACAATCATGTATTTTTCATAATTTTTCACCTCAAAGTTCAAAACTTAGAATTATACTCATAAGGCTTGGTATGCTTTAATTTTATCATCTGTAGAGAGACAGCAAATATTTTGATGTACCTAGATGAATCAGAAAGTTTTTGGAATCAACATTAAAAAATGTAAAAATATAAACAAAAATACTTTATTTTTGTACATAATCCCTCCAATGCAATGCAATAAAATAATTAGTATATAACTTCTCCCTATTCCTTGCGAAAAATATTTTTCTTGAGTTTTAATTTTGGGAATAAGTAAAAATGACTTGGGGCTAAGTCCGGAGAATGATGAGTGGTCAAGGAAATTGAAGCCATCACAGCGAATTGCATTGAGCGCAACTTCCAATCGATGAGCAGGGGAGCGTTATCGTGAAGAAACAACACGCCGAACCTGTCGTTAGCGTGTCGGGTAACATTCGTGGCACCCATCTTGCCGACACTTTTTTGAACCCCAATGGATCAATTAAAATGCATTGATATGATATCAAAAGATGGCTTTATGATCTCAGCTATATGTTTTACAGTTATTATTCGGTCTACCAGAACCAGATTCTTAACCTTTTTTACATAAATTCTTACGTAACAGAGGTTGAAGGCCGCCCAGAACGCGGGTCATCTTTACAGCTTATCTACATCTTTTGAATTCAGCCACCCAGCACGCAACCGTATAATAGGGTACAGCGTCATCCCCTAATGCTTGCTAAAAATTATTTAATGGCCTTATTTTTCAAGTTGAGATATTTTATCACCGCACGTTACCCACTTTTACGAGTGCGTCTTTAGCAGCTCGTTTCCCAAAACAATGCGAACAAACTGACAAAAATGAGTGACAGATGGCATAAATATTCTGTGATTGACACTCTTTAATTTGAATATCGAACTTCTCCCAAAAAGTTTTTATAAACAATATGCACTTCTAAGAACTTTTATTAAAAAGGGAATCATCTCCCTCGTATGACGCTTCTACAACTTTTCTTTTTAATTTTAAACGGCCTCTGTGGTTGAGCGGGCAAAGCCTTTGCCTGCCTACCTCACTGAGGCTCCGGGTTCGATTCCTGGTATAGTAAATTTCGGAAACGTAGTTTCTCCGTTATATACCTACTATGGTCTGGGTGTCTGGGATTGGCCCCAGAGTAGTCCGATGTACATTACCCATAACACAAGCGAAACTTGCTCAATTTGGTGATATACAATATGTGTGTTTGTCTGCTGAATTTATGCTTAGTAGGTTTTTAATAAGGCATTTAGAACTTACATAAATTTCAAATGTGTTTATATTTTTGTGTAGCGGTAATTCATTTACATATTTTTATTGGCAGCTGGTCACTGCATAACTCTAATGGGCCAGGAGAGAGATGTGTACTCATTAGTAGTAATAGTGGGCGCTTACGACTTAGACAAATCCGGAGATGAAATCGCGAAGACAATTAATATAGAAAAAGCCATACACCCCGAGGGCTTCGATTCGTTTACTCTTAAAAGTAAGTAACTGCATACTTTTCAAGGTTCCGTTGCCACTTTGGCGATAGCGGAACTCTTATGAAATCAACGAGTTAAAGCAACAGCTTTAAATATTAGTTATAAAAGTCATAAAAATTATGTCTCCCAACTAACTCTTAAGCTACGAAGTAAAGAGAAATTGAGGTTTAGTTTTATTTATTTCTTATCTTTAATTAATTATTGGTACCATCAAATCTACACATTTTGAGAAGGTAAACTCCATTTAGAGATTGCCCACTCAGGTTATGGCCTTGTCGTCTTAGATAGCCGGAATAAACACTAAAACAACCCAGGGTTACAATTTTTCCAAGAGTCTCAAAACTAGAAACTTGCCCGATGAATTACGTGAATCCTGGCATGCCGCGACCCACGTGCCTATTCCACAGGCAAAGGTTCCTTCGACTTGTACTTACTAATCAGATGCTGCAGGATATACCTCACATAACAACCACTCTACAATAGGCGAAATGAGCGTGTGTGGAATAACTTCGCACCCACAACCCGGTGGCCGGTGGTAGAAAAATGTGGGCGAAGGTATTTCCCCAAAAGCATCCAACTTACATAACCTGTTTCGCGGGAAAGCAGTAATATCCTAATGATTTTCTCTCCATGGTTGACTACTCATTGTTTGTTTGTCTTAGCCATGTATAGGACAAACGTTTGGTCTACAATATATGCCATTGAATTAATAATTTTTACTTTGCAGATGATATTGCCGTGCTGATCTTAACAACGAAAGTCACTTTTAATGATTATATAATACCAATTTGTTTATGGGATGAAAATTTAGCTGGTATCAGTCAGACCGTAGACAGAATTGGTGTGGTAAGTTAGAAAGTTAATAATAAAAAAATACATACGTGTTTATTGAAACTTTATTTCAATTTCAAACCTTTATTTCTGGAGCCCATTACCTAGATATAGGCTTTACTACAAATAACTTCTAAATCCCTTCTTTTCAAAGCTCCCTCCCACACATCGCATCGCCATACCTGTTTATATCCGGCAACCCAGTAGTTCGTCCACGTAAACAACCCATGTTGGGTTAATTACGTGGACGTTCTTACGTATTGAAGATGTTCTTCACATTGTATATACTAAATATGTTTTATACAGTCAGGACAAAAATTTTCTTATTATCTTGATGTTGCAACATTTAATGATGAATCATTAAAAAAAGTATTCCGTTCAGGATTCTTTTAGCAAATCATTTTTAGTATGATTTCTAATATACGAAATTTATTATAAAATAAGTTTTATTCTAATATATCATCAGCTCGGTGAAGGTTGATGCAGGTTCGGATCTTAGACTAGATTATATTATATATATATATATGTTATATAAATGTTTCTTCTTTCTTTCTTTTGAAAAATTAGTTCAGCAAAGGCGGCAAATGTCCACTTTGTTCTTTATTACAACAACAATACCCCATATCTCAAAACTACTTGACGCCGACACGGTTATCCGTTTTATATTTGTGGATAGAGCAACTAAAGTCATTCATGTAAATTAAAATCGATCCATTAAGTGACCTTTCATGCCATCGTCTCCTTTATAATGAATTAAAGCAACTTCTGTTATTGCGAAGCCAGCATACAGGCAGACGGCCCAGTACATGGAATGTAGTTAGCGTCGTCTATAGGCGTTTGCAACACCAATGGCATCGCCATCAAGTTGCCAGCCTTTAGGATGAGATAGAGTAATCAGGCAGGAGGAAAGAGATACAGGATTGAAATAGGGATTGGGATATATGATGGGAGATTAGATAGTGGAAGGGGAGGAAGTGGGCTATCGGAACTCTCACTTATCGTACGATACACGATTACCACAAGGCTTTACGGCCATATTCTGTAAGAGTATGGTTTCACATCGATCAAGCCGGCCTTAAGAGCTATATTATTAGAGCGCTTGATTATCATTAGATTTCAAAATGACTTTACCACGTTCAAAAAACAATTTGTATAAACTTTTACTTAGTTACTTTTTTAAAGTATACTCACTTTAATTTTTTCTGGATTCTCCTCTAAATACTTCAAAAGTTAGAAGGGGATCACAGTTATCACAAGTCTGAAAGCTAATATCTCGCCATCTATGAAATTAGTAAAATATTTGTTATTGTTTCACAGATTACGGGATGGGGGACCAGCGAGAAAAACGCAGCCGGTCACGGAAAACCACGCAAAGCAAGAGTACCTATAGTAAGCACAGAAAGGTGTCGCAAGTCACATAAGGGATTTTCCAAACGGACGTCAGACTCGACTATATGCGCAGGTATTTTATCTATGTTCATTTGAGTTTGAGCTGTTGTTCAGTGATTTGATAGCTTTATTGGAGATTTTAGCTCTCGAGCCTGAATGCCAACACCACGCGGGATCTTACCTGAATAGTTTTTGTGTGTGATGGGGGGGGGGGGGGTTAATCTAACCATTCCAGCCAATGGACAACAGCAATAGGATGACTAAAGACAGGCTATAGGTTCATATAAAACACTAAAAAAACCGAGAGGAAGGTTTCTAGTGGATCGACACTAGAGACCTTTGGTAAACATCTTACAGAACGGCAGTAAGGTGGATTGGCCTCTATATCCGTGCAGGAACGGAGAAAGAATTTAATTTCCTGGGGCCAAGCGGCGTGTTGTAAGAGGCGACAAAACAATTCACAGCCAGGTGGTAGAGTATTTGCCTGTCTGGATGGCTACCACCCCTGGTCTAGGGTATGCCGCCCAAACAACCTTGAGTTGTGTTTCGGGATTAGTGACCAGGTTCCAGTCTCCTTTTAGAGAGCGGCAGCACAGACAGCAAAGCGCCTTTGGTGTTACAAATGTCCATAGGCGATGGTAACCGCTTTCCATCAAGTGGGAGGGCAGCCCCGTGTCTGTTGAACTCATGCAATAAACAAGAAACATAATAAGGGAGGGATAAGGGATGTATGAAGGATATACGAGCCCGGGGTCCCGGAGCCATCACTGTCACATATACTTTGTACCATGGCAGTGGTGTCCCACCTCTCTTGTTCCCAATATCTTGTCTTTTTATTCCCTCCCAAACACCCATCTTCCGAACGTCCGATCAGAGTTCGCATGCTGTTGGAGGGTAATACAAATAATATTCTTTAAATGAGCCCGGAATTTCGTTGTTTTCCGTGAAAAACAATTTATTGCACCATTCTCTTCATTTCCTTGACTCTGTTAATTAAGCCCTGTGGCATCTTTCTACACCGCTGGGAATAGTGTTTTCTACAAATAAGTTTGCATATTTAATATAATACTATCGATAGAAATATATTATTTATTGAATTGAAATCTTTCTCGAGTCTCCGGATTATTTAGATACCTTTGATTTGGTTTTAGGACCAACAAATAGAAAAATAACATATAGCTGAAACGTTAACGACGATAAAACGTTTTAATAGCAATTTTGAAAATTATTTTTTAAGTGTGGGAATACGTAAGTAAATAATACCACATACCACAAGAACATAAACCTTTTGTCTTTGCCCAAAGTAGCTACAGAAAACTAAAATAGTCGGAATGTGATTCCTCGGACACTCAGTTTTTATTCCTATGATTCTTAACAATTCATGACCAGTATAGCGATCCAGTGAGATAACGTAGACAGTTTTCTGGGCACCTTACCCATGGATGACGACGACCTGGGCTTAGCATTATTATAGTCATCACTACTAATCTAATAATTTCTTATCATTGTAGGCAGAATAAAGCATCACTAATACATATTTATTAGTTAATGATAATTTTCTTTATTTTAATTATAATATTTGAATATGTAGGTTACAGAAACGGCACCAGTCCTTGCAGCGGTGACTCAGGTGGTGGTTTATACCTCAAATACAAAGGAGTAAACGAAGTCGAGGACGAGGCTTGGAGGCTGCGGGGTGTCATATCCCTAGCGCTGCTGAACGAAGACGAAGACAATGAATACGACTGTAATACTCAAGAGTACGTGATATTCACTGATGCTGCAAAATTTACCCCATGGATTAAAAATCTCATACAGACGACGTGATCGTGTTTTAATTATAAAATATTGCCAAGTGATGTTATGTGTAATTCATTAAACTATTTTGTACCTTCTTTATTGATTTTATTTTGTTAATATACTATAAAGAAAAGAAAGAAAGGAGAGTAATAGCAGGTTATTACATGTTGTAAATAAACTGGAGAGGATGGAGCGCTAAACTCTTTTATAAATAGCCAGAAGATATGTATAAAGGTACGTATGGGTGTACATCAGGATGTGGCACCAATTCGCACTTGACACCAAGCCAACTCTAATGTACGGCTGCGAAAGTTTGGTAAGACAGAAGAAGCAATCATGTAAGTAAGATAAATGTACTGGAAATGAGAGCTTTAATAAGTATATGTTAGATTAAACAATGTGAACAGAAACAGAGTGTAATAAGGGGTCGTTGTGAGAGAAGATGTAGCGCTAAAAGTTAAAAAGGAATGTTAAGATAGTTTGGGCACATAAAGAAAATGGTTGAAAGCAGAATCACGAAACTTTCACGAAGAAGTTTTTTTACAGAATTCAGAGACGTGGTCATATTTATGTAACCCAAATATAAATTTTATACCGAAGATTTGAAGCCGCTTAAGTTTATTTAGTTGTTCCTGGGTATGTCCAGCTATCTATCATTTTGAATATATTCATCTAACCCACAGAAGCAATTCATTTATGCGGACAAAATGTATCATATTATATGTATTAACTAGATATATAAGCTCTCTGTTTTGAGTTTCCTTTAAAATCATTCCGTAGTTTTCACGTGATGCTCCGACAGACAGAGAGATATATAAAAACCAGAGAGACAAAATTCTGTCTCGATTCACACTATCATGCCGTCATCGTAAAATAATGTAGTTTAAGTATGTTTATTTATGATATTTGATATTTAATGATCTGCACCACCTACATCGCCAGGTTAGAGTAAATTGTTCCTTAAGTTGGGTTGCCTGGAAGATATTGCTTTCAGCGATAAGGCCGCCTATTGTTTCTACCATGACAATATTGTAATTATATATTTTGACATTGTATATTTGGTGAGCAATAAAGTGTTATCTATCTATCATGCCGTCCGTTCCCGTTCTGCTAAAATACTCTTCAACAAGAAAAAATCAGAGTATTACTATCACTATCATGTCGCTCGAAAATAATATTTGACTAAATCAACACAAACTAACATCAAACTCGTAGTAGTGGACACACAGTGAGATTTCGTTGGGCCGAGTTGGCCAAATTTTATAAACTCGATTCCTCCAGAGATTTATCTTATACTAATATATAAAACCGAAGAGTTGTTTGTTTGTTTGATTGAACGCGCTAATCTCAGGGACTACTGGTCTGATTTGAAAAATTCTTTCAGTGTTAGTTAGCCCATTTATCAAGAAAGGCTATATAAGCACGTATATCATCTTGCTAAGACTAATAGGAGCGGAGCACCAATGAAGAATGATTCAAAATCGGGAGGTTTATAAAACAAATTCCACGCGGACGAAGTCGCGGGCACAGCTTATTTTACATACATACATAACTTTACGCCAGGTCCCTTGCGGGGTAGGCACGAACAACAGAGCGCTATACAGGCTTATTCTTACACACCTCACTTGCTTCTTTGACATTCATAGCTCTTGTCATGCACGCTCGTCTGTTTTTAAGGCTCCTGACATCACCTTCGGCTAATACATGATCAATTTGATCATGGAAGGTGTGTCATGGCCTTCCGCGACGTCTGCATCCATCCACTTTTGCATTGTATTTCTGTTTAGTCATTCTTTCATCAAACATTCTTTCCACATGCGCGAACCACCGGAGGATTCCTTTCCTTACCTTCACCAGCTTTTTTTATAAATAGATATAGATATACATATTTATTACTTATAAAAATGAATCGTAGAAATGTACGCCCAAAAATTGAGAAGGACTTTACCAATTTTGATAATTTTTTGTATGTATTTTAGTATGTCCCCGGATGGTTTAGATTCCCGATTGGAATCGGTAGGAGACACTGAAATTGGGTCCTAGATTTTCACAGGCAGGACAAAGTCTGTCGTTAGTTTGTAATAATTTTCGATTGTAAACTATGGCAATCCTATAAATTTTTAAGTGACAATATAACGATTTCATCTTTGGTTTTCCTTGACATCATCATTATATCTAAGTGTTTTAACCTTGATCAAAAATGTATTCAAGTTAATATATAATAATAATAATTTCAGCCCATAAATGTCCCACTGCTGGGCTCGGGCCTCCCATTATAAGGGGAACGGACAATATACCCGCCACGCTTGTCCAAGGCGGCTTGGCAGGTTTGACACATCGGTTATCTCGACGTGCAGGTTGCATCACGATGTTTTCCTTCACCGTTTTTAGCACGTGGTAATTGTAACAATATGCACATTAGATCAGAAAACTGACTAAGAGGTGCATGCGTTCCGGTCAGGATCGAACCCGCGCCCTTCGATTGAGGGGCGCGTGCGCTAACCATTACGCTACCACGACTTCAAGTTAATGCTTAATAATAATAACGTTAACTTGCGCAGATTACTGATTAACGTATTGCATCACATTCCAATGATGCGAGTTCGAATCCAGGTCGGAAAACATGCACCGCTTAGGCAGTTTTTCTAATTATCATGCGCAGACAGTGAGGAAAGACGTAAAGACAATTAATGTGAAAACTAACCGATCCGCTTTGAAAACGCATCATGGGTACACAGTCCCCCTAAAATTTGGGAAGCCCGATACCAGTAGTGGGACGTTCATAGGCTCATATTAATATCTATGGAGGGAGAAAACTAAAGAACTGTAGTACGTTACAGGTTGAACCAGTGTGGTAGATTAAAAGTATCACTTTTTTAACCGACGTAAGAAAAGGAGAATTTTCCGTTATTCGTCGTTTTTTATTCTAATGCTCAGCCATATATTTTTGTTTCCGAACCACCTTTTATGATTTCTTTTGCATTGGATTCAGTACATGTTCAGGATAATTCCATATAAATTTCACTGTCATAGGATAACTGATGGTTACTAAATATATTTGACGCCCTCTGTGGTTGAGCGGGCTAAGCCTTTGCCCGGCCTACGTCACTGCAACCCAGAGGCTCCCGGTTCGATTCCCGGTATAGTAAATTCAGAAACGTATTTTCTCCGTTATTTACCATGGTCATGTCTAATAACTAAAAATAAACTAAATTATAATAATAATAATCTAATAACTTATATTCAATATATAATTATTTTAATTCAATTCGAGCATGTGATTTTTCTTTTATAAGAAACCTTTTATAAGAACAACACATTTTGATACAGTGCCCGTCTAAGGTAATCTACGTCACTCGATAGTTTCCATGAGATTTGAATTCGAAAAGTACATGTTTAAAACTGCAACTCAAGTCTATGGTATTAAATAAAAAAACAAGTTTTTCAAAAGGAAACAAGTCTTAAGATTTAAAATTACGTCATTTGATTACCATAAGTTGGGGGATTACGTAGTATCATCGTTCTTGTAGGTACTAGTCCCTATATTGGCAAAAAAGTAAAATGAATGTATATGTAAATACAAATATATGTCTAAGATATCGAAGGCAACATACCCAGTTCTATTGATAAGGTTAGTATCGATCGCAATAACATAATGTTACGTGCTGTGGGCACCGGGATTGGAGGGAATCATCGATCTAAAAGAATATGTTTTTATTTAAGTCAGCGCAAGTTTAACTCACATTGAACAGTCGGTCCGATACGTTGTCATGTCGTGTCGTAAAACTACACTCCATGACAATCACGAAGCCCATAAGCTGGTTTGTGCTATCTATGGATTGCCTAGAAGCCTATGGGCTGCTTGATCCTTATGCGGTGTACGTTGCTTAAGTCTGACACATGACTCCTACAATGCTTCCACGACAACAAGTCTTCCTTGGGATTCGCGACTTCACCGTCCAGCGCTGCCACACCTATGCGATACTCGGAGGTTACCCGATGCTCTCCAATGAGTTACCCTGCCGCATGCGCCGTTCTCGATGACCCTATGCGTAGCCTCAGCGCACCCAACGCACCCGTTCTTGTTAATTACTACGAGTTTATTCCAGATTCTTCTATTTCGAAATGTATCTCGTTTTAACATTTGTCTGTCCCTATATTTATATCCTGCTCTTTCGCGTTACTTTGTATATATGTAACATTTTATTCTGTTATTGTTAAGGTGAAGACTACGCACTGTTTTCTTAAGAGGAGGAAATTCCGTTACGCGTATGCGTGACAATAATATACGTTATTGGAGTTCTATCTTTCCTCTTGCAGTATACCCTCAAAAAACACATGTGACAGTAGCTCCAATATAGTATAAAACAAAGTAATCTGTATATCCGTAAAAATAATCTGTATATCCGCTAATTCGTCTTAAACCACGGAACGGATTTTTTAAAAGTCATCACCATTACTAGGATAATTTTCTAAAGGTATATATGTCATGGGTAATTTGATGAATCCGGTCGCTACGATTAAAGACCGGTCTATGTACATAATGCCCGTATCAGACGTCAAACATTTTGTTTTTTTATATACGTAATACCTACTCTTTCTCCATTTATAAAATTTAATGCAGTCAATATTCTATTAATACTGATATTTTTTGTTATTCATCTGTCTCATTATTAACCCCTCGTTGCAATTTGCCAGTTTCCACGGCAGTAAGCAGGAAAGTGAGCAGTGTGAGTACGCTATGATCAATATAGTTATGTTGTGTTTTCATACTCGCGCAGCCCAATGCCTTTGCCGCTCTCCTGCTTGTTGCCCTAGCAGTAGGTACAACGTAAACATAGCATAAGGTACATACCTACTCATGAATAGGAACACTTTGTCCGTGCCTGCAAGTCTAAGTATAGCGACACACTTGCCGAAAGTACGACGCTGAAAGTTCAGCTAAATACCTTCGCAGTGGTTAAGTAACCTATTATTACAGTTATTTAGAAGCATAGTTGTTCTAATCGTGTTTCGTTTTAAAGTTAATTTAGTTATGTACCCTCTTATTTCTAAATGATACAATAGGCCATTTCCTTAATTGAATAAATAATGTTATATTTTAATTTTTCTTTGATTAGCAATTGTTTTGGCAAATTATAGACAATACTATAATTTGCCATAATTTTATATAACAATATTTATCCTTTATATGATGTGGTAATTTTTTAGATTATAATTCAAAATCTCTACAAGGATTACATAATACTATAAGATGTTTGGGGAAGTTTCATACTGTACTATTTCCGTTGCGTAACGCGCTGAACTACACACGTCGCGTAGTTCCGACTATTTTGCGCGTTTGGTGTGTCATGCCAACCATAAACTAAGATCGATGATATTCAGGCGCCGTGCTTTCGGCTAGTGCGTTGTTACACTTACCTCCCCACACTGTTTAGTGACTTTGGCTCCAAACGAAATTGGTGTCTATTTTCAGTTGACCATGTCTAAGACTTTTAGCAAGTAAAAGTTATGATCGCTCTGTTATGAAGTTTTATTGAAAAAAAAACTTGAGGATTATGAAGTGTTTTACAGAAAGCATTGTGCCTTTGTATTTTAAATTTCAATGTTTTGGAGCTGCCACAAGAACACCCCCATTTAGTGTCAGTCAGTCAGTTGAAAATATAACTTAAACCTCTTGTATTCATTAATCATGTTTTCTTAGCCAAAGAGTACATTGTATATATAAAGATTCTTAGCCGCAACAAAATTATGTAAAGCTATATTTAAACTCAAGAAGAAGACATCCGATTAAGAAGGAGATCATACAATGTAAAAACATACGTGTAACAATGCTTGAAGACAAAAGTCTTCGAGCAGTGCGTCCTCCCCGTCCTGACCTGACGTCCTGCCCCGTAGGCCGCAATATGGACACTGACGGCACGATTGTTCCACAAGTTCCAGTCGCTCAACGGGCTATGTTGGAGTGCGGAGTGAGCTATGTTGAGTGTTTCTCTTATAGATAAAATAAGAAATGAGGTTATCCGTAGGAGAACCAAGGTAACCGACATCGCACACCAAAATTAGCAAGTTGAAGTGGTAGTGGGCTGGTCACGTCTGCCGCAAGATCGATGGCTGATGGAGCAAACGTGTCCTGGAGTGGAGACCGCGTCTCGGTAAACGTACTATCGGATGTTCTCCAGCCGGATGGACCGACGACCTATGCAAGGTCGCAGGTAGGCGTTGGCTGAGGAAATCGGAGGACAGGGATGTGTGGCGCTGTCTTGGGGAGGCCTACGTCCAGCCGTAGACTGCAAATGGCTAACGACGACGACGACGATGTGTAACAATAATGAAAATCTAAAAAAAACTTTAAAATATGTGTATACGCCATCAGCTGAGCGTCCATCCCCACTTCCTTGAGCCGCTTCGTTTTTACGCAACGACTCTCTAGAACGTTTCTCTTGTGCACCGTGGGGATTTGGAATGAGCTCTCAGCCGTGGTTTTCCCACAGCGCCACAATATGGGGTTTTTTAATAAGGGTGTCATAAAATTTCTTCGAGGGGTTCAGCGCGTTGGTGACGTCTCTGGTGTTGTAAACGTCTATGGCGATGGTAACCGCTTTCCATCATCTGCCTGTCTGCTGTGCTCCAGCTATAAAAAAAGTATAAACCAAATAAAACTCCGAAGCATCATTTTCCTGTTAATTAAATTTTAAGTATACAACAAAGGTTTCAAGTCGAGCACAACAAGTTTTGCGAATAATCTTCACGTACCTACTACCATAACGTAGTCAAGCCAGTCATTAACAGTTCACGGGCAAAACCACACGTTGTTAAATAAGACATGTAAAACAAATAAATATGCCTTGCCGATGTTGTCTGTAATATATATATGAAGATGAAATCCTCTTTATATGTGAACTTGGTCATTGTTGTTATGTTTATAAGTGCCAATGGGCAGGTACTGCGATCACCGTGTCCCGGAACTTTTGATTACGAGAATGATGGTCAAAACTTATATGGTGTTATACATTTAGTACTCAAAAACCAAGTTAATACCGTGGAGCTCAAAGCCAACTTTTCAATAGCAGCACATCTTTACTCGGTAAGTTTGGAATATTTACTGAAAGTGAATGATAATCTTATACTAATACATAAAGCTGAAGAGTTTGTTTGATTGAACGAGCTAATCTCAGGAACTACTGGTGTGATTTGAAAAATTCTCTCAGTGTTAGATAACCTATTTAACGAGGAAGGCTATAGGCTATATCATCACGCAAAGGCCAATAGGAGCGTGGCACCAATGAAGAATGGTTCAAAAGCGGGAGGTTTTGAAAAGAAATTCCACACGGACGACGTCGCGGGCACAGCTCGCTAGCTGTGCCTGCGACGTCCGTCCGAAATACCGTTACAGGAACATTATCAGTGCGCGTTATATTATCTCACTAGATAATATAACGCGCGCTACAAATCGAAATACATACTGCAAATAAATAAAATTTAAGTGTCTGTTTGTAATATTAAAATAGAAGAGTATACGGTACTTATATACAAAACTTATTATTTTTTTAATTTGTCTGTCCGTTCGTGGCTATTGTCTGAAACGGCTAGACCGAATTTGTCAGGACTTTCACCGGCAGATAGCTTATGTTATAAGGAGTAACTTAGGCTACTTTTAAAGTTTGGGGATTCGCGAAAAAAATCCACGCAAGTTGCGGGTAACATTTAATTTATAATAAATCTAGCAAGATTGTAAACTGCCGACATATTGTGAACGGATTTTTAAAAATTGTAGTATAGGATCGCGTTTAACCAAGATCTCGCCTGTTGCTAGGCGAAGATATGGGCCAAGATGGAGCACGTTTATCTAGAAGGACCTATTCACCCGGGACTTGAAGCCACCCCGTTTTAGGCATCGGGGCAAAATAAACTCCGGAAGTAAGTTCTAAGTGAGTGATAGCAACATTTCCGAATTAAAGCTTTTCATGAATTTAAAAACTAAGCGCAGAGCTAACGCATTCACGTCCGAACTCAATTATGTGATTTCAATTTCTTCCAGAACATGTATGAATTAGGCACTTTTTGAGAAGCATATCGTTATAATAAGAACGTATTGTTACATGGCGACAAAAAGTGAATGCATACCTGCCTACCATAAACCTGGTTTATTACCTTTCCCGCATTTGGACTTCTTTTGCTTACTCTGTGTTTAAAATTTGTAATTAAGAAAAACAAACTATTGTTATTGTACTTGTTTAATGGCAGTCATTAAGCAGGTGTGTCAAACTGATTCTTAGAAATCCGATCTATGCGGGCTGGCAGCCATATTGCATCGGTGCAGCAATGGCCCAACGGGGAGATCGGCAGTCAAACGAGGATTACGACACGAGCAAGACGTACATTCGATAAGCGATATATTGACGGATTTTGCGTGCGTTATTGAATCGTGCAGTTTGTACTGGTTGCGTCCAGTTATATTTGTACCTGTGTTATACGTGTTTGTAAGTTGTAGTAATTCAAATTGCATTTTAATTCGAGTCCCACGCTCATATCAGTGTGATAGGGCAGATCACGATTTAAATTAAACATTGAGATTATAAAGCATGTGTATTGGCCACTAAAAGCAAGTACAATCCTTAAATCCAGGCCTCCCTAGTCCAATGGTGGGATGGTTTATATTACATGTATACTAACTGATGTGTTGATGGTACATCATTATTATCAAAGCAATATTTTCATACGTGTTTTGTCAATACTGCATATGATCAATCATAAGTCATTATACAAATTACCAAGGAAAATTCTAGATGAAATCATTTTCATTAAATAATGTTTTTGGGAAGCAAACTAATTTCTGTTTACTAATAAAATTACAATATTGAGTCAGAACCGGCAGAGCGGAGCGGACAACTGGATTTAGCCATAACATCATATTAATATGTGCAGCAAAAACTTTGTACCCCTTTTAACGAACATTTTGTGGATGGAGGAGTATAAAATTTCGCATACTTATAGTTAATGTAGAAAAGAAGTGCAGAATGCTAATATATTTTATTTAAATTATGCATAAAAATACATTAAATCGATAAAATAATGCGAACTTTAATAATATAATTATGACGGATGCAAATAAATATACACACTGTCTTCCATTTTATAATTATTAAGTCACTAATAATGTAGTCGGCGATGATCTAATATATAAAATTCTCGTGTCACAGTTTCCGTTGCCATACTCCTCCGAAACGGCTTGACCGATTCTCACGAAACTTTATGTGCATATTGGGTAGGTCTGAGAATAGGACAACATCTATTTTTCATCCCCCTAATTTTTTTTTTTACCGGGCAGTACGTTGTCTGCCGGGACAGCTAGTAATATTATAATTGTATAGGGTAGTCTGGAGGAGATCGTGTTCGGCGACAAGACCGCCCATTGTACTTTAATGTTATGTGCAATAAAGTTATTCATTCATTCATTCAAAAACAACATTACACACACTCATATATATATACTCTTTTGTTTATTGTTAAAGTCAAATTGACAGTGTAGCCTTGGCGAAATCTGTGATTATAGAAGTATAGTCTTTGACAATAAAATCTTAATAATGTTCAAACTTAGAATTTAAATTAATTATGGTCGAATTTCGGCCCGTGGACGACCACTAGTTACATACCACAAAAATGATGTCATTGACTAGGTATGCATCATTTTTTAATAAATATTATAGCAAGTACTAGCAGAAGGTGATGTCAGGAGCCTTAAGAACAGGCGAGCGTGCATGACAAGAACTATGAATGTCAAAGAAGCAAGTGAGGTGTGTAAGAATAAGCCTAAATGGCGCTCTGTTCTTCGTGCCTACCCCGCAAGGGACCTGGCGTGAAGTTATGTATGTATGTATGTATTATAGCAAGTTTTGTGTTCATCATACAGCTAGAGAATTTCATAAGAATAACCTGTTTTTCTTTCAAAATCTAAAATCCGGTTCCAACATTTTTTTAACGGTTATTAAATTATAATCATCCGTAACTAAATGATGCCTAACCAATAACATCTACTTTTGTACAGTCAGCATCGTATAGTTCCTAAGATGATCACATACTAAAGAATATCAAAAGTGATCATTGAATTGTATCAATAATCATCGTTTTTGGTGTTCCGATATATTTAGGCAATAAGGGTGCTCTAAACAATTAGACGGCCTTGGTGTTTCTAAAGCGTACGTATGTGTTTGGATACTTTGGTCGAAGTCATGTTTTTGACGTTGTTGGTGTAATATTACCAAGAAGGGCGCTCTGAACAATTAGAAGACCTTGGTTGTATCGATATTAATGATCATTATCGATGTTTTTTACCATTTGACCAACTTGGCTGTGTCTTACTATATGATGCTGACTGTACAGCGCCACTAACAAATGAAGACTATTTATATATTCACTAAAGTTATCCTCGTGCTTTAATCTAAAAAACTCTCAAAAAAAAAAATATTTGTGCAAGCAATTCATACGCACTGGAAGTGAAAGTTTAAAGACTACTCACAGACAATTCTTCTCTACCTTTTATTAATATAAATATAATTCCTTTAGCCTACAATGTGCCAAGACATTGTTACGAGTTGCGAGACTCGAATTAAAATGCCGTTAGAATTACTATAGAGTTTATTAGAACTATACAAACACGTATAACACAAGTACAAATATAACCGATCACAACAAGTCCAAACGGAATGCAGAAGGTGATTCAATAAAACGTTCAAAGTCCGTCACTATTAGATTCTCGATTGTAATACACACGTCTCGCTTTGATCGTGGTTCTCGTTAGATTGCCTCCCCCTCACGCAGGTCATCGTGTTATACTGCACAAATGCAATGTGCCCGTTTCTAAGTCGACTTAATCCGCCACACCTGGCTAATGACGGCAAACGGCTATAAAAGAGTACAATAAAAGAATGGGCTGTGCAAAATGCACATATGCCCGCCCGGCAACGTCGCCACATTTTCCTAGAATTAGCTTGTAACATCTAGCTAATGATGCTAATGAGCGAGTAGAATAGGGCAATAGGCTGTTCTCCACTAGAAACGTATGCCAATAATTAAGTAAATAAAAGAAGACGATCATAAAAGAATTACAACTAATTTAAATGCCGACAGGTAATAAAATGTGTGTTTTTACAGATTAGGAGTGGAATTTGTTTTTGTCGGAACCTAAGTTGTAACAATAGATACAATGTTTAGCAGAAAGAGCTATAAATATAAAAATAGTGGTAGCCGCTATACATGAATCTCTATCTCTCGCTCAACTAAGAATGAAAAAACTTTTCAGTGTACGCAATAGTAATGGGTAATAATTAATCAGGTATTGGCCAATCACAACTTTTTAAGTTCACTAGTTTATATTGCAAAAATGTAACCCTTGTGATGAACGAAAATCTTAATTTTTTTTTAAAGTTAAAAAAATATCCTCTCCAGCCTCTCTTCAAAAAAGTTTTAGTTGTAGAGCTACACAAATAATTTTAATGAAATTTTCTCCAAACAATTTTTGAGATATAATGGTGTTTATCGATTCTACGGGACTTTATAATTCTTTAATTTAGGCACAAATACTTTCCGCAATGATTTTGCCCTCGGCCTTTCCACAATGCATTTTATGGAAATCTTTATAATTTTAACACTCACCTGAGGGTAGGTTCTTGTATACATTCAAGTCCTGTGTTTGTAAACATCTTCTAGGTAAGCGCGCTGCATCTTAGACCACATCTCCATTCTAAGTCGAGCGAGATAATAGTCAAACGTATACTAATAGTGTTATTAAAAAAAATACCAGAGCCTCTCAGGACGCCTGACAGAAGCGAGACAGACTGTCGCCGTAACGGGTTACGTAAAGAAGCGGTTTACCCTCCCATAAGAAGTTATAACTTCAACAATGCATAATTATCTATGTCCAGTTCAATTGTTTACTACCCTTTTCTTGAACTTTCATTCATTTTTACAGAATTATCTAGGTCGATTGGAACCAGATGAACGAACTAATAGTCTAAACCAATTAAATCCAGGAGAGACATTGATATATAAATTACATTTTCCAATCCAAAATCCAATACCAAAATTAACAGGACTTATTGTCAATGGACAAGTTGTATGTTCTGGTGAAGCTGGTAAGATTTTCACAAGGCTCATTATTATAGAATCGTTATATGTTACAAAAGAACTATTTATTTAAATTATGTTTACAATGCCATACATAAGCTTAGACTGCTTCATAAACTCCAGGTAAGGCCGCATATATGTAGATTACTGATCAGGTGGGGCAGAAACACCCGCCCACCAGCTTAATCTACTGGAGTATGTTCAACGTCGGACCATTCGTGTTGTCGACGATCCTATACTCAGAGACGACGAAGGCACGCTTGCCCTTTGGGAGATTTTATGTTCCTCTTTAGTATATATATATAGATTCTACCATCTATACATATATTGGGGCGGGTTCTGAAGATATGTTCAGAATGGTGCCCCTCATCGTCTTTCTATCACCGCACTGCTGTTAGCTGAGGTGTAATATACTTGTTTCGCAGCCAACATCACTTTAGTAATATCTTCCCCGGTAGTGCAAACTTAGGCAACGGTGATCACATTTGCTCGACCGTTAGTCTGACTGCTGTACTTTGGCTTTTTTATTGTATGAGTTCAGATAGGCAGACGGCCCACGTGATGGAAAGCGGTTACCATCACCTATGGATATTTGGAACACCAAAAGCGCTGCTACTCTCTAAACGGACACTGGAACCTGGCCACTAATGCCGGAACTCAAAAATTCAAAATCTTCAAAATTTCTTATATATATCACTATAAATGTTTATTTGTTTACATAGTCTAAGTATGGACTATGTAATACATAGTATATGTACTATGTATGTATACATAGTAGGCACCAAGAACGGTGCAACGTAAAGGTGAACACGATGAAGGGAGGGATTATGATAAAGAATATGAGCAATAGCTCAGTGAAAAACGTTATTCTGCTCAGCCTTCTAACTGGATGATCCGTCAAAACGTTGTTCTCAAGCTTTTTGACTTTTTATTAATAAAAACTTATTTTAGAGCAAGCCAATGAAAAATGAAACTAGTTCATTTTTAATCTCTCATTATTGAAAGTAATAATGCCACTTTGCTTAAAGTAAATCCTGTTATTTCTTTATTACAGTTTACAGAATTGAACACAACAGACACTCAAACAGAATTTTATCTATAAGTACTATACTCACTATGTGCAGAATGTGTTCTTATACAACAGCTTGTTTAAAACATATAAAATGCTGATAAAAATATTAGAATGCTATCCGAGATAAATACATTATTTTAATTAAATGATAATGATAATAAATCACTGAGGAGTGACACTTCGGACCTGACTCCGAGGCCAAGGCAAGAACGGACATTGCGACGGGCAGACGCCATAGTCCCCGGTCTGTCCACTAGCGGCTGATCCCAAAAGCCCGGTACCTTTTGTTCTCATTCAATACAATTGTCCTACACTGACCGGGGCCTGTCCTGGGTGCATTTTTATATAGTGTAGACAAAGACAATCGCCAGTCAGTGTCACTTCATATTTAGATTAAATATGTCAAGGGGCCTCTACGTGTTGACCTTCCTATAGCCCCACGCAAGCCCTCCAAAAATCCGGCTATTTTTTTGGTAGCAACAAATTAAGTTATCATTCCACCTACTCCATTCTTTTATCGTTTCATTAATTGTCTAGATTTCATTTAAAAATATTTATTTTTGCAGTCCATCCACTACCAGGCCAGACCATCACCTGGGTTACACTATCGCACAAAAAAATTACTTACAGTATTGTACCCATGTGGTCGAATTTTGTTGATAATACTGTACAGTATACTCCTGTATATCAACCAGGTAAGAATTTTATTCTACTGGAAACTGTATTTTTGCATATAAAATTGTGAAGAAGAAGAAAATATTATTTACGCTAAAACTACTCCTACCTCCTCCTATTCAGGATTTTATGGCGGTTAGCTAAAACTATTAGTTAAAACGTGTAATAACGGGTTATAAGTTAAAAACGAAAGTTATTGTAAGCTAGCGAGCGTATTAGCAGCTTAAGTTTTACGCAGGCCTCTTATTTTTCTAGGATATAAAATTGGGTTTATGAATCTTTTTTAATATATATGTTTTTTTTAATTGTAGTATAGGTTCGCAATTGTCCACAATCTTGCCTTCAAAAAATATTCTCCAGTGGAACTTATTTTGAATTAAAACTTTTCAAATTTATATTCAAATTTATTTACTGCATAAAACATGGTTTAAAAGGTTTTACAATAGTTATATTTAATTACCCATATTTTTGCCAGATTGGCGTGCTCCTACAATTTACATTATTTATAATATTATCATAATAATGTCAAAATTTCAATTAAAATTAAATAAATAGTGTCCACAGTCCCGTAGTCAGATAATTATAACAGTCAATATAAATAATTTTGTAATTGGTTATATAATTACCCATGTTATTTTGAATTATAATTTGTCATTTATGTATTCATTTATAGTGTAATAGCATGTAATAGTATAATAATAAATAAAATAAATAATGTAATAGCATTTATTAGCAAGCAACTCTTTTAGATAAAATTTAAAAGAATTTGTATTTAACGATTTTATATTTTGTGGAATCTTATCTTATGCACAGGGCCGCACACAGGCGCCAAGACCATAGGGGCGCCGCCATCGAAATTATTTTAGTTACACTTACACAACAACATATTCTTTGTAGTGGGAGTATCGATAAGTAAGTAGGTACAATAGGCTCAACATATGCCTTGTAAATAACAAAACATGAAACATGAAGATTCGTGAAAAAAAGAGGCGCTTCATGGGTTTCGCACACAGGCGCTGTGGGACGGCGCGGCCCTGCTTATGCATACGATGCTTTTTTGCAATAGAGCTGTTTTGCAAGGATGCGTACAAAGCCTATCTTTATCCCGTCTGTTACGTGGTACACTATCTGACAAATTTTGAATTTGAATATTATTTTTTATTAGGTGGTGTTTTCTATCCATACGGGGCTACAATGCGTACGCCCACTAGGCCCCAGTTTCAACCAACGCCAGCGGCGTGGCTACCCCAGACTCCGCCTACCCCCGCCTACACGACGCGTATATCGCCGATACGCCAGCCTTACATCGAAAAGTAATATAATTTTTCTAAACTTTGATACCTTACCATGCAAGAAATACCGAAATTGGGAATTACAATCGCAGTACTCAGACGACTTCTTTGTCTTTATAAGTATATAAAATTTTACATTCATAACACATGCTATTATTTTTTACACGCATTTATATAACTGATAATTTTTTATATTGTTAATAAGAGAATTCTATAAATAAACCTAGCTTAAAAATAAAAAAACCTATATCAAAGCCCGTTCAGCCCCACCAGACCACTGTCGCTGGGCATTGTACCTAGAAGGCTGGCAGTACGTATTGGTGTACAATAAAGTGTTATCTATCTATCTATCTATCTTTATTATATTATATTTATTATATTACAGTACAGAGAAAACCTACTATGCTCCAAATCCCACACAAGAGTCAGTTGCTCCGAATGTGGAGACACCATCAGAACAGAGTTCAACACAGTACCAGTGCGGCATACCAACAATAAATAGAGTACTCATTGTACACGGTAAAGAATATCTCCGAGGTTCATATCCCTGGTTGGTTGCTCTGTCGCTGCAAAAGAAGCAACAACTAAAGTTCATTTGCGCCGGAACCCTAGTGTCAGACAGACATGTAGTCACAGGTACTTTTATGTTAGGTATTATAGAATAATAGGATATAGCTGCTTCGTACACGCTCGATTTGAAATTCCAGCGGGATTCCCGGGACACAAAGTACCGCAGCATTTCAAAAATAATGTAAGCTATCGTTTTAGTGCAAACTGTGTCGGAATAAGCTAATTGTATGCACCCGAACAACTTCACATCGTCGGGAAAATTCCCGCAGGAATCCCAGGATAAAAAGTAGTACAGATTATAAGTATAAGAATTTGTGTCGATATTTTTACAAGCTTTTATTTATATTGCAAATGTATGTATGTAAGTTTGGGTGGAATCTTGAAGTTAAATTTGGCTAAGGCCACCGGTTTCCGATTGAGCTGATATTTTGAATATTTATATCGCGTGACAATGCAATAGTATGGTACCATGGAGTTGACCAGAAAATGAAGTCGGTAGGTGGCCATAGGAACTCCTATACTAAACCAGATATACCCGTCGTGTTTGGGCTCGTTTTAGGTACTTGTCTTGGCTAGCACTCTGCTGCTACATAATATCCAGGATTTCAAAATCTTGTATTCAAAAACCTTTTTTTTGTGAATTCCTAACAAACCGACAAACAGAAAAAAAATTAAAAAAATTGCATCGTATTCTCCATCCTTTATATAGTGTAAAGTGTAGTGTTCCAGTTGTTTTTTTTTTTAAATAGCTTTAATGTATAGGACCCGGCATTTTAAATTTTTTATAATATTATACATATCCGATATCACAGATGACCTCTTGATTTAGTTTTTATGTTAAGAAGCTTGACAATTATTAGCCTCTCGTGCAATTTGATATAAATCGTATATTCTTAACTTATGCCGCCTCTCACCACGTCTAGTCTAAATTTATGCCGCTCCTCCATGCGGTCGTAACGATTTTTCGTGCCAGAAAAATCTTAATAGTAGAAGAGGCCAAGCGGGGATTTTCGGATTTACTCGAGCGTGGCAGAATAACATAAGAGGAAAAACCTTGCAGCCTATTATGGAACCCCACCATATATGAACCCTTCATAAAGGTCGGGGAATTTTTTATTCTTGATTTTTTTTCAAACTTTCAGATTAAGGAAATTCCTCCACATAATTATCAGCACAACAAGGGCATCAAGCTGAACCGTTTTAATATTATTTTGACACGCTCGAGTATTTCAATGTTACGTTTTTTTGCACTATCAAAATTGGCCATGACTTTTGGTCGCGTCCAAATCATCAGCTTTTGAATAGGAGTTTATTTAACATCTCTTTTGAATATCTGACGCGCTTGAGTATTTCTGTGTGACTCTTTTTTTTAAAGCCTGTACACGCTCTCCCTACCAGTGAAAGGACATACATCATATAACCTTTTTTTGCTTTTTAGCATCTAATCTTCACAGTCCAAAAAGTCCCTGCGACACTCGAGTAAGTCCACATTTAGCATCTTGGGCTCCCCTACTATAAGACAGAAACTCTTATATAAACGTCCACCGTTTATATAAAAGTTGCACTTCAGTAATCTTTTGTTCTCAGCCGCTCACTGCCAACGCAGAGGGGAGGAGGTGTATGAAGTAAAGCAATTTGTAGTAACGGCAGGCGCTTTCGATTTAGACAATTTAGCAGACAATGACGCAAAGCGTTATTACGTTGAGCGCGCTATACCTCACACCGACTACGACCCATATACTTTTAAAAGTAAGTAACTAAATAACTATGTAACATAAATCGTGGACTGTCAGAAACTGTTAACCTCCTGGCGCCCACGGTCCTTAAAAAAGTACTTTAATGAAATAGTGATTATAGCCAAACACTAAATCCAATTTCGTCAAATGAATGCCCAGGGTACTATTCTAAGTACCCCAACTTTAACCATTGTTACTAATTTTAAGTTACCACCTTTTTAAAATGTGATGTCTCCGAGCGTATGTTAGAGGTTTTTGCTTGTGTATGACCAAGCACCAGTGCCAAAAACACAAAAGAAATTTGTCTTTCTTGACTTAAAATGGAACAAGATCATCGAGTGTGAAAATTAATCTTGATTTATTCATGAAATCTCTACGATTTGTGTTCATATGCTTATCAAAAATAGTTGCTCATGTACTATATTTGCTGTTTACATCAAAATTTTATATGGATCTGAAATATAGTGAAAATGATCATAATTCAAACTTTAAGATCTTTTAATAGACCTTTGGTTAAATAAGGACTATCATGATTGTTTCGAATGTTTTAAATAAATAATAATAAAATATTTTTTTCTCTTAATTTTAAAGGATTATTTGTTATTAAATTGGTTTTTAAAGTTAAATTTTATTATAATATTTTTGAAGGTAGTTGAAAAAAAATTATGTGGTAAAGTTTCTTGTTTGTAGTCGAGTGCTTTTGACCCAAAGGCCTACCAAAAGGTAATCTATTTTTATCCTTTTTTTGCTTCTCCTCATTCACCTGATGCAAGGAAAAAATATCATACTTGTGCGATTACTGTAAGATAAAAATTTTAAAGTTCAAAGTCTTGGGTTTTAGCCATTGAAACCTTTTTTAAGGACTTTGGGCGTTTACTTAATGAAAGCGTTGAACAACCCGGGCGTCAGGAGGTTAAAGGTTTTCTTTTACTAAATGCTGCATCTTAAAGCTAGAACATTAAAATTAAAATCTAATCTAAGAAATAGGACTAATAAGTAATTTAAATCCGACCTAAAATACTAGATTTCCTTGTTTATACTAAGAATATCTCAAATAACACTTTTCGTATTGTCTCTATTAGGGAGAAGGCACTTTGTTCGTATAGTGTAGTGGTAAAATAGGTAAATTTAGGTAAAATAAATTATAGTATCTTTAAGAAAAACATTCTTAGTACTAAAAGATAGATCTATACTCATATATATTACCGAGTCACACACACACACACACACACACACATATATATATATATATATATATATATACAAAATAGCTTTTGTCCACGGTTTCGCGATATCTATATAAAAAAACTAAATGAAGTTTTGATGTAATTAAATATATATGTATATATACATGTATATACATATGTATATATATATATATATATATCTGTGTGTATATATATACATATATACCTTCCCTAAAAATTATTTAACTGTGGGTGAAAACCGCTTAAAATTCAGTTGGCTGGTTTAAGAGGAGTTTGCGAATATACAAACAAACTGACGGACGGACAGATACGTAAGCGATTTGTTTTGACTATGAAAAGATGCGAAAGATAGATTGGATGTTCGTTACTCAATCGTGCCACAAAAGCTGGACGGATTTGGATGAAATCCAGAGAGATAGATTATAGTTGGGTTGGGTATATAACATAATACGAGCGAATCCTCCTGCAAAAGCTGGTGTCTTATATATATCGTGTGTTAATTAAATTAATTTGATATTTTTTATTTATTATCATATTTACCACATTTAGTGCTAATTATGCATAATTACCGATTATTATATGTGTATATAATCACCGAATTCATTCCATTTACTGCAGCATATGCTGTAATAACTTATATCAATCGCATTGGTATTTCATTGGTATTGTCTATTAGTGGACGTGAGTTTCATACCAACACACAGTAGTTTTATCTATTATATAGTGTAGACAGAAATAATCGCAGGTGAGTCTCACGATACATTTAGATTTAATATGTCAAGGGGCCTCTACGTGTTGGCCTCCCCATGGCCCCACGCAAACCCTCCAAAAGTTCGGACCATTTCTATGTCCCGTAGTCTTTAAAGACATAGAATAATCATAAAGAGAAAAGATTTGATTTTTTTGTATGTTTGTAGCGAATAAATTCAAAAACTACTGAACCGATTTCAAAAATGATTTCTTCATTCAAATGTGTTACACTATCCTCGATTAATAAAACCATAATGTCATCAATTCAATGTGTCATGTAATCGGCAGACAAGACAAACACACATATCTATCTATATCTAATTAAAATACTTGGCTCTGGAGTCGGGTTCCACGATTTTATGATATTTTATGTGTATATGAGTGGATCCCGGGTTGGTTTCGAATCATAATTAGGCCCGGTAGGTGGCGCTGGAATTGGGTTGTTGCGGACAGAGAGCACCCCCCTGACCCGCCCGCTGGAGCACACCTACTTTCCGCACCCCACATATCGCCGACGCCCATAACTCGCGCAATTAGCAGCTAGGAGTCGGACGGGATGTGGGATATAGGAGCGGCCTTGGAGGCAAAATTATACACAATTATTCACAATTTTTTTCTCAATTCTGTCACAATTCTCATTGACGACTTACCACTCTCTCTCGACTCTCGCACAATTTGTGATTACGTACTTTTTATGTATATTTCGATTCTAAGATATAGTTGAATAATAATCATACAGTCCAATTTTATATCAAGTTTCATTTTTCAAAGAAGAAGCTACTGCCACCAATACGGGTTATAGATTTTTATTTTTTCAGGGCAGGACATCGTCTACCGAGAATGCTAGTTGATGAATAGTTGTTAAGATTGCTGGCGCTAACTTGTGGAGCTGGTTTCATTCATAAAAACAGACAATTCTTAGAATATCATTCATTTTAATTTGATTTCTTTTCCAGATGACATTATGATTTTGTCTTTGAAAAATAAAGTAGTTTTTAGTGATTACATTATACCGATTTGCTTATGGGATGAAAAATATGCTGATCTCAACGCTATCGTAGGAAGGTATGGCACGGTGAGTTGAAACACGACATGAATGCTATATTTTCAAAATCAGCCAATTCGTTTCCTGACAAGGGTAGATTTTTCAAAAATCTAATGATATCTCTTTGGTTTTTCTCAAAATCGGCCTTGAGACTTCTTTGAGTATTTTTCGTTATTTAGTCTAGGATGTGACACTGAAGGCCTACTTTAAAAAAATCACTCTGTATATCACGTTTTGTTTATTACTAAAACTAGCTTCTGCCGTGACTTCGTCCGCGTGGAACAATTAAAAAAAGTTTGTTCTTAGCGTGATGATATATAGCCTATAGCCTACCTCGCGAAATGGACTATCTAACACTGAAAGAATTTTCAAATCAGACCAGTAGTTCCTGAGATTAGCGCGTTCAAGCAAACAAATAAACAAACAAACTCTTCAGCTTTATATATTAGTATCAGACTAGGTAAGTAGCCTTACTATCATTACATTATGTACTAGGGTATTCCCGCGTTTCCGTTCACGCTTGACTTGAAATCCTCCGGGATTCTCGGGGCACATGATACCGCATCATTTAAAAAACACTATATGAGCTATCGTTTTACTAAAAACGGTGTCAGAAAAAGTGAATTTTATGCACCCGAACAACTATAAACTGCTACCGGGAAAATTCCCACGGGAGTCCTGGGACGTAGAAGTCACAAATTTAATTACATAAAATTTGAGATAAATTAAACCAGGATGCCTTGTCGTTTGAAGATAGAATCTTACAGGCGGGTTCTTAATACCAATTGACCTGTCAAATGCCAACTCTGTATCTTGCTCAACATTTATACCTAGGTCGAGAAGCAGATCATTTTCAATAATCTTCATAAGTTTTATTGGTTTTCTTAGATCGCAGGCTGGGGCAGGAACGAGAGACACGAAGGCGGAATCGGAAAGCCGCTCAAGGCAAAATTACCCATAGTAAGCACAGAAGAATGCCGGAATTCACATAAAAAATTCTTAAAAATCACATCGGATGTGACTTTATGTGCAGGTAATTTTATTTAGTTGAAGCCATCATCATGATGGCGCTAAATGTGACGTGACGCGTAACCCTGTAACCAGATTTCAGCGTCACCTGCCAGATCCAGTTCTGAATCTACACCCTCCCGGGTCCCAATAAAACACGCATAAAAACCATACAAACCGAATTTTACACAAGCGCGCCGAAAGAATAATAAATACATAATCCAAAAGGGGCCACTCGTATATAAAATGTTCATATTTTTTTTGGGAATCCATTTTTCTTAAACCTGTATGTCTTTCAAGAACACGGTCCATAAAAATGGCCTGGGCGTTTGGAGGGCTTGCGTGGGGCTGTGGGAAGGCCAATACGTAAAGGCTCCTTGACAAATTTAATGTAAATGTGGCGTGACACTGACCGGCGATTATCCCTCTCTACACTATATAATAAATGCATCCAAGGACAAGTCCCGGCCAGTGTAGGATTATTGTGGGAAATGAGAACAAAAAGTACTGGGCTATTGGGGTGAATTGCTAGTGTTACTAGGAGTCTGTAACCGGAAGGTGGCGCTGGGATCGGGTTCTAGAATCCTCCTAATCACCTGGACCAATTTTGGAGATTTTGTTTTTGTGTGCTTGAGTGGGTCCCCGGATGGTTTAAATCCACAATTGGGACCCGTTAGTGGCGTTGAGGTCGGGTCTTAGAATTTCATTTTTTCAGAGAAGAACAACGTTTGCCCGGGCCGCTATTACCTAACAAAATATTTGTGTTTTTCTATATAAAGATATGAATATCTTGACCCTCCTTCCAAAATTATAAGATTTGGAAGCTTTTTAGTATTTATTTTTTATAATAGGGGAGCGGACGTACACATGTTACAATCAATTCTAATAGTTTTGCATATAAAGGAACACTCGTTAATATAACATACTATCATCCAACTTTTAAAAAGGTCTTAATAAGGTCTGCCGCAAATCGCGCGAAATGGAGAATAAAAAGTAGGAAAGCGGACCCTGGGCGTAGAGGCTCCGAACGCAACCGGGATGATGACGATTTATCTTTTAAAATATTATAATAGAAATAATTTTAATTACTTAATATTTTCTTAAGTTTTCGCGACATGTATACATAATAAAACTACGTTTTAACGGTTTTCAGCGCGGATCACCGCGCTTATGGTAACCGCTTTCCATTAGGTGGGCCTTCTACCTGTTTGCTGAACTCACGCAATAAAACTAGGGGAGGTGAAGTGGGTCATCGGAATTCTTACTCATCGTTTGATAGACGATTATCATAAGGCTAACATTAATATTTTCTTAAGTTTTCGCGACTTGTACACATAATAAAACGCCGCATAATAAAAGCGGCCGAAACGTCGGACAAACCAAAACCTAATAAATTACCGCGCTTAAAACCGTTAAAACGTAGTTTTATTATAATTTTAATTACTGTTAAAAAATAATTAATCCATTAATTAACTCCTTATACTTGTATACTACTTATGACATCATAAGTAGGTATCCTCGTAAAGAATCTATGAGGCTTCGACGTTCTGTTAATTTACAAATAAGCACGTCAGTTGATTTGACTCTCCGCTCCCCTGTTGTCGATCGTCATACCTAGTATTCTTCTTCGATAGCACTGAATATAAAATTACTTAATTGGAACAATTAAATTAAAAGGTGGGAAAGACGATGTCAGCCCCTGCGATGGCGATTCCGGTGGGGGATTATACCTCAGGTACAAAGGAGTTAGAGAAGAAGAGGACGTAGATAAGCCCTTCAGACTGCGAGGTGTCATTTCCTTGTCGCTTGAGAACGACGATGACAGCATTTACGATTGCAATATTAAAGAGTACGTGGTATTCACTGATGCTGCGAAGTTCAGCCCATGGATTAGAAGTATTATAGAGACAACATAGTACTTATTTCAATTAATATTAACATGAGTAATTAAAATATTTTTCTACTTCATTTATGGCTTTTATTTATTACATACCAGGAAATGCCCGCAATTTATTCTATTTATATTATTAATACAATTCCCTGCGGCAGGGCGGCCTATCGTAGGAGGCGACAAAACAACCCACAGCCAAGTGGTAAGGCATTTGCCCGACTGGATGGCTACCTCCCCTGGTTTAAAGTATGTCGCCATAACAACCTTGAGTTGTGTTCCGGCATTAGTGAGCAGGTTCCAGTCTCGCTTAAGAGAGCAGCAGCGCATTTGTAGCACTTTTAGTGTTGCAAATGTACATAGGCGATGGTAGCCGTTTACCACCAAGTGGGCCGTCTGCCTGCCTGCTGAACTCCTGCAACTAAAAAAATTTTTTTTGTCTAAAATGACAAATGTCAATCATGAAAAGTTACTTGAAATTCCTGCGGGATTCCCGGGACGCAAAGTACCGCAGCATTTAAAAAATTATGTAAGCTATCGTTTTGGTGATATCGGTGTCGTACGGAAAAAGGAAATTTATATTCACCTGAACAAACCTTATTTGTCCCGATGCTGCTCAGTTAATGTACGATCAGTATGAAAATCCAGCGAGTTAACGTAGATAGCCTTCTGAGCACCACACCCATAGATGAACACTCGTCGCTTCAACCCGAACCTTCCTCGCTGTTTGGTGCCTATGGTTCCAAACAAAACTCTTGTAATGCGGAATCATGAATTGAAGTTTTGGCAAGAACTTGAAGAGGGATAGTAGTTTAGAATAGAACTTAATGTACAAAAATGCTACATAAAACCAAGAACATCAATACACAAGTATAATCGGCGGTCTTATCGCCCATGACGATTTCTTCCAGACAACTTTTGGATGGAGTATAAGTAGGACAACAAAAGTCGGTAGTTGCTAAACCAGCACCAATACGATAATTTAAATATTATAAACAGTAATACATAATTGAGTAACTAATTACAATACACGTTATATATATTATATATATAAATAACATATTATATTATATATACACAGAAGAACGTAATGATCGTGTCTGCTTGATGTTTAGTGGTAGTGCATTCCAGAGTTGAATGGGCTGGACGGCAAGACTTTTTGTAGGAACTTGTTGTGTTGACAGGCGTTTTCAGTTTCAAATACTCTGACAATGTAAAGAATCTTGAATCACTGTAACTAAGGAACTAAGTGTTCCTTGTATTTTCTTAAGTTTTCGCGATTAGTTGTCATTGTCGATAACCAATCGCAGCCCAATGCTGGACGTAGATCTCCCCAAATCGGCGCTACATATCCGGGTTTTCCGCTTTCCTCATCCAGCGGCCACCGGCGACGGCGAGTGTGTCGGGTACTATGTTACACGGACTACTACGTTATAATACGTCCAACACTACGTTTTCGCGACTAGTATGCATAATAAAAATACGTTTTAACGGCTTTCATCGTAGCATTACATTTGATTATTTTTCCGGCGTATCGCCGGTGAAGAAAATTTTATCAACGAGTAATGTTAACGTTGAAGAAGTGTACTTGTTATGGAGTCGTATTTTCAAAAAATGTATTGGATTGGTAAAAGTAAATATAATTTTAAAATATTGAATGATATTGAGCAAGAATTGTGTGATTGTATCGAAAATTGCAATGTTTTAGCTTTTTTAAGCTGCCATAAGAACAGCTGTCTCATTTAATGTCAGCCAGCAGCCAAAATTCGACTCAGCTACATATTACTAAATCTTACTTTCGCCTGGTGCCCGTTTCTAAAACTTGAATATACATGAACACTTAAAACTGAGCAGATACACGAATCATACAAAGCCATATTATAATAGAATAGAATATTCTTTATTGCACACAAGAAAATAATAATACAGATGAATTAACTAGTACAATCGGCGGTCTTATCGCTAACAGCGATTTCTTCCAGACAACCTTCTGGAGATAATTTTAATAATGGGTCGGTATTTAGTGCGAATAATTTAAAATATATACAATCATATATACATATACTACAAGTAATATACACATACATATTTGTATACAAATATATGTACATAGAGTTACAAAGACATACATAAATTACTGTTTATAAATTTAAATGGTGATCTTTGAGAGTTTATTAAAATATGTAAGTGACTTTGCACTTCTGATACTCATCGGTAATGCATTTCACAACCTTATAGCCTGCACAGTAAAAGTTTTCTAACAAAATTAGTTTAGTTTAGTTAATTTAGTTTAGTTTAGTTAATTTTCGTATCGTAATTGTATTTCTTTTTGTTTCTTTATTGTGATTAACCATTTGAGCCAATTAAAAAAAAATATTTTCATTATATAAATTATTTTATAGTGGAAACTTGATTGATATAAGTATTAATTTTGTGTTTTATATTTAAGAATGTTAATTATTGTATGTTTCCCAAACAAATTAAATAAATAAATAAAATTGCGTAAAATGTATTGGCGTCATTAGTCGTAGATTTGCTGATGATCTCAAAAGATATAATCACAAGTAAGATTTAATTATGTATATTAATCATAGAAACCTAAGATAGAAATAATTCAAATAATGAGTGTAAAAACCGAATAGATCTCCGGTCCGCGACACCATTTTCCTGCTTATTTAACATTCAAGAATACGTCCAAAGTTTCAACCCGGCCATAACAAGTTTTGCGAACAATCTTTATGTACATAACTAAGACGAGGCAGTCATGAACAGTTCACGGGCAAAACAACACGTTACTTAATGTAAAAAAAATATAATATCCTCAAATAGATTGCTCTGTGGATGTTGTTTATAGTATTAATACGAAGATGAACTCCTCTTTCTATGTTAAATTGGTCATTGTTGGTGTATTAATAAGTGTCAATGGGCAGATACCGCGATCACCGTGTCCTGGTACTTTTGAGTACGGGTATGATGGACAAAATGTGTACGGTATAATACAACTAGTACTCAAAGAGAAACTTAGTTCCGTGGATATCGAAGTTAATTTTACAATAGCAGCAGCACTTAACCAGGTAAGTTGGAATATATGTTAAATAAAAAAGTGTTTGACGCTTAAACAAGTACTAGAGCATAAGACTCACGTAAGGAATGTTCCTGTCATCGTTTAATTGAAAGAACCGCAATTGTATAATATATCTAGTGAAATTGTAAACTCTCGATAGGTTGTGAACGCACCGAAAAATTTGCAATCTAATTATAACCGCTTCTGTCTGTAGACAATTTATCAAATTATAGCTTTCCATTTGGATCCAACCAATCAATAATTGCCACCCGAGGTATTTATGACTTACTTCTGCCCGCGACCTCGTCCGCGTGGAATAGTTACTTTGGGCTAACGCTAATTTTAACACGCGACTTTGTTTACGTAGAAGGTGAAACGCATGCAGCGGAAGTTCTCAAAAGGAAAAAATCCCCGATTTTGAAACATTTTTAATTGGTGCTCCACTCCTATTGGTCTTAGCGTGATGATATATAGCCTATAACCTTTCTCGATAAATGGGCTATCTAACACTGAAAGAATTTTTTAAATCAGACCAGTAGATCCTGCGATTAGCGCGTGCAAGCAAACAACTATTGACTAGCCGAGACTTCTGTTTTCAATTACATATGAGAATATTTAAGTAATATGAATTAATAGTTTATTAAAATACAAACGTTTTGCGAAATGGGTCTTACGGACATAGGTCCTGGGTGTGCATCTTTAGACATGGGTGCATGTCGGGATGCATCTCTAAATGGTACTCGGACCTACCCACCTCTATTTAATAAGTATTGTATATTAATTATTCTAATAATGTATTCGAAACAGCAAAACACTTGCTTTGGAATGGTTTACAAAGCAATATAGCATCTAATCATATTTTTAATTATTAATAATGTATAATGTCAATCCTATGTCATTACCAAACTAACAAGGAAAATCTTAGTTGAAATCTTTTGCACTAAGTATGATTTTTGGGGGACATTTAATGTCTGTGCATTAATATAATGTAAATAAAGTATTACAACGTCAACAGAACCGGTTAAACGGAGCGATGCGTTGGATTTTCCCACAATATACGTAATAATAAATGAATAACCTTACCCCGTGCTATTCTTTTGCGGCATATTAGGTGTCTCTAGCACTGATTGGCGACAGCCTGGCTTTTTTATCGCATATAGGGATACCGGTCTATATGCAATAGGAGATAATAATATTACACTGCACTTAGATATATTAAATAATCTCCAAAAGACTTCTATATATTGACCCTCCCTAATAGTGCTATGCAAGCCTTATAAGGCTCTAGGTCTTATGGCCCGTATGCTGACATATAAATAACTCGATATTTATACCCAGTGTCTGTAAACAGATTTATCACATACACATATTTTTTTTTATTTTTTTTTGTTTGCGTATAGGCAAACTGGCAGACGGGTCCACTTGATGACAAGTGGCTACCGTCGCCCATGGACATCTGCAACACTAAGGGAGCCGATGCGTTGCCTACCTCGTTGAGACTTTAAAAATCTGTTTACGCCGTTTTTGAAGAGCCCCATATTGTACCGCTCTGGGAAAACCGCAGGAGGGAGCTCATTCCACAGCTTGCTCACATATGGCATAAAAGAGCGAGCGCCACGTACAGTGGATAACTTCCAGGTGTCAAGGAAGTGTGGATGAACTCCCAGTCGCCGGCGAGCAGTGCGGTGGTAAAATGGCGATGTAGGTACCAAACCAAACAGCTCCTCAGAACACTCCCCATTATAGTAAATAGTAAACAATAATTTCATATAAAAGCAGCAAAAGGGCGGCCTTGGCTTGAGAGCGATCTCTTCCAAACAACCCGGGCGGCTGTAGATTGTGTGAAAGGAATCAAAAGTGTATGACGGTGGTGTGCTAACTAAATACAGATTTAATACATAAGAGACTCAACCAACATCTTAAATAACTCCCGTATGGGGTCTGACTGAAGGGTCGCACACAGAAGATAATACTTCTAGAACAAGTCACATATTATGAGCAGGTTCCTATATCTGAGGGCCTAAGATTATGGACTCTAGCACAGATTAATAAATAGTTACTACGTAAGATCTAGTCTCAATATCAACAGATAATATTATATTGATTGTTTCGAAAGCATTTTGGCATGAAGGAACACTTGTAAAGTAAATGCCCGTTTGTTATTATAATGAACAAAGACAAAAAGATTTTTAAGTTTCCGTAGTGGTTTGACCATTATAAATTCACCATTATAAATTCACCGTGTTTGTCTATTTACTAAAGACAGTAATCTTCAACAACAACAGCTATTAAAGACACAACGTTATGTTTATTCAAAATCTGATAATGATAAATAGCCTCCACGACTGTGTAGAATTTTCAATACATTGAACAAAAATTCAATTTTCAATTACATGTATGGTAGCTAACTCTATAAGTCGTGCGTAGAAGGTTTGCTGATGGTCGCCCCTCCCGCTTCCTACGATTGGGACCGGAGCCTGTCTAAATACTAAAAACTAGACGTAAGCGGGTCGCAGTGGTGGGAGGAGAGAGAGGTTGTCATCGGCAAGTCTGCGCACGATTTGTAATCTTTTTTATTCGTGTTTTCACTACAACAATATGTAGCGGTATACCTACGTATAATATATTAAGCTAATAAATTGCATCTATATAGTTCCCGTAGCTTTCATGAAATACATAAAAGATCTAAGAGCTTGAATGGGTCGCTTTTGAAGAATCGCATAGTCAAATAAACCCGTGTGTAGATATACTGGCATGTATTATATATAGCCCAAAGTTCTATTTTATTTTGACACTTGTCATATTCGTACCATATAATTGCGAAAACGGCAGCATTGGGTTAAGCCACTACGCTGCTGTGTAACACCGCACCCCGGAAATCTATGACGTCACACAAAGCCTACTACTACCTTTTCTTTATTCTTTGTGTCTTAGAAGCAGAAGTAAAACACGTCCAGTGTGATCCATGTTTCATTACGAAATGAACTGAGGTCATCGCTTTAAGCGATAAGGCCGTCTTTTGTTTTGCCTTTAATTACTGTAATTATTTATTCTACAAATGTTTATTTTGGTGAACAATAAAGTGTTTTCTATTCTATTCTATCATAAAAGCCTAACCTGTTCTTTTTTCAATAGCTTCCAGTTTTAATGTTTTATTTACTATCATTACAATAAGCTTTATAACTAAATGACGGCTAAACATCGAAATCGTCTCGAGAAGATAGCTTAATAATGTGTTACATTTATTTAGTTGTATAGTTGTTCTTGTCATGTTTCTTTAAGATTAATAATTAATTTTGCTAGGTACCTCTTATTTCTAAACGACACAATCGCCCATTTCCTTTACTGAATAATAATGTTATATATTTATTTATTTTGTGATTAGCGCCTGTTTTGTATAGAGAAGTTTTATATAATTTACCATAATTTATGTAACAATATTTATCTCTAATATGATGTTGAAATTTTGTAAGTTATAATTCAATATCTCTTAATTAATAGACGGTATCAATTATATATTATTTTCATGTTGGCAGACACGATAGAAATTTACTGTGTTCGATTTATTTTACTTCATATATAATATTTTATACAATATATTATATAAAATATAATCTACTATTTCTTTCTCCCAATGTGCTTCCTAGAGAGCGGAAGCACATTGGAAGATTGGAATCTGACCATTAATCCCGGAACACAACTCAAGGTTGTAAGGGCGGCATATTTTAAACTCGCTATGTGTTGTTTTGTCGTCTTTTACGGCAGGCCGCCCGGCCGCGGGAGATTGTATTCTTTCTCCATTCCTGCACGGATAAAAGTTATATTTTAAATTATGAGACTATGCTTAAAAGACTTGTGTTACCCTATTTTCCTGGGCGATGATAAAAATATTACGTTGACGTCAAAAATGTCATAAGTGAATTTGTTTGTAGGAAGTAACGGGTTTTGAAAATTCATTCACCAGTAGAAAGCTGCTTTATTCCTGAGTGACAGGCTATATTTGATTGCTATTAATATTATTACATAACTAAACTAAAATGGCGGCGGTTTCACGTTAGTCTCCGTAACAAAAATTTGTTTTAAATATTCAAATCACTCCAATACGTTCAAACTAGTATGCAACGTCTATAGTTATCTACAAATAAGTGCTGCAAGTGTTATCCTCAAATTAAAATACAGTGTTAACGAATTGAAAGTCGTTAGTGTTTAACAACAAATTCCACATTTTTAAATAGTGATTTAAATGCGAACAACATAATTATAGTATATATTAAATTACACATAAACAAATGAATACAAGTGAAGTAAAGTAGTAGTGAAAAGCTGAATATATAACCTCTTCATGAAGTTTTTATGTGTAAACAGTTAACAGTTTCTTTTTGAAATTTAAATACACAAACATTCGCGGATTGGCAATTTCTTCTCTTTATTTACGTTTTAAACCAGAGGTGTCGAAATTTAAATAAACTAAACTACAATTGAAGTATTTCCGTTTTGGTACAAGAGATGTCGCTTTATCAAGAATTTTATGGACAAGAATTTGAACCACAATCGACGATGTCTACATTTTTTAATAGAAGTCGGTTCAAAATAGATGTCACTTTATGCGATGCTCTATATGACAAGTTCAATTAATCAAAATAATTCAAACCACAACCTACGGTATCTCCGCTTTTTATAATATTGATGTCGCTGCGATGATATGCTGTGATTTTTCTTTTTAAAGACTTTAAAACAATTAGTTATGTTTTAGTTTAAAAAAAGAAAATAGATAATAATGTATGATATATAAATAAGTATTTAAATATGTATTAATATAGTGTAAGAAAGCCCATGAGAACACGCAATGGAACATATAGTGTATATAAAAATAATCCGCACGGCGGCGACGCGGCTCGCAACTCGTCACGTCTCGTTTCTCATGGGGGCGAAAAGCGGACTGTGGAGAGCCGTTTGGCGACGTTAAATGTAAGAGGAGGGATGGACAGTAAAGTAGATGAAGTATGCCAGATGATGAATGAAAGAAAAATAGATTTATTATGTGTGAGTGAGACGAAGCGGAAAGGATGTGAAACCACTAAGTACGGTCAGTATACGGCTTATTGGTCAGGAGTGCAAGCGACTGAAAGAGGGAGTCAAGGAGTAGGCCTTATTCTCTCTGAAAGAATGGAAGAATGTGTGAAAGAACATGAGTGTGTCAGCCCAAGACTTGTATGGATTCGACTGAAAGTTGGCTTGACTCGGCTTTTTGTGGTTGGGGCATATGCACCATCAGACATGAGCTCGACTTACACCTCCCGACAAACCATACAGGAAAAGGACAATTTTTGGGAATGTCTGAGAGGTGTGCTGCTTACATGTAAGCAGAACGAAAAATTAATTATGTTAGGTGATTTTAATAGCTGGGTAGGCTTAAAACGAGATGGTTATGAAAAGGTGTTAGGTACATACGGAGATGAAAGAATAAATATGAATGGTGACTGTTTGCTTGAGATATGTTTAGAATGGAATTTGTGCGTGACTAACACAATGTTCTGTCACAAGAATATACATATGTACACGTGGGAAAATGTGAAAGGGAAAAGTATGATTGATTTTGTAATAGTAGATGAAAGATTGAGAAAAAACATTCTGGACACTAGATCATATCGGGGTACAGGCATTAATACAGATCACTTCTTAGTAGTGTGCCGAATAAAAGATCTTTTCAAAACTTGGAGGCACCAACATACCGATAAACATAAATATAATACACTAGAAAGAATAAAAGTTGAAAAGTTGCAAGAAGAAGAAGTAAAAGAAGAGTATAAATCAAAATTAGAAGAAAAATTTATTGAAATGAATGATGTGTCCGAAATAGAAGAGTTGTGGATGTCCTTTAAAACCGAAGTTGTGGGTGTTGCGACTGATGTGTGTGGTATAACTAAAAGAAAAACGGGTAAATGCGTAAAGAATATTTGGTGGGATAAGAAAGTACAGAGTGTAGTGAATGATAAAAAGAAAGCATGGAAGGATTGGTTAGCTTTAAGAGCTGACCTAAGACTGAAAAATACAAAAAAGGAGGATGTAGATGAGGCAAAAATTTTGTATAAAAGGATAAATGAAATAGTTAAAATTACAGTCAAAAAGAAAAAGAATGAGCAAAAAGATGATTTGGATGAAAGAATCTCTGAAGATTTCTAGAGTAACATTAAGTATTTCTGGAAATCTATAAAAAGAGCTAGAGGAAAGACAGTACAGTCTGAGCTCAATGTAATCAGGGACAAGAATGGAGACCTTGCGAAAGGAGAAAAATGCATATTGAATCGCTGGAAAGAATATTTTGAAGGATTGTTTGAAAAAGATAAAGCGGATGTGGAAAGTATGACCGATGAAAAGGACAATAGAGAAGACAGTAGCGATAGTATAGGTATGGATGAAATTATGAAAGCATTGAATAGTATGAAACTAGGAAAGGCTGCTGGGTATGATAGAATAACCGTGGAAATGCTAAAGGCTGGACAAGGTTTGGTCGCAAGTCTCTTATATCGCCTTTTTAACATATACTGGAAGAGTGGCTGTGTACCAAAAGATTGGTGCAAAGCCGTTATTGTACCACTCTTCAAAGGAAAAGGGTCAAAACAGGACTGTAAAAATTATCGGGGCATCAGCCTTCTTAGCGTTGTCGGGAAAATGTATGCTAAAGTGTTAATTGAACGGGTATTGAAAGAAACAGAAGAGAAAGTATGGGATGTACAAGCGGGTTTTCGACAGGGAATGGGATGTGTGGACCAAATCTTTACCTTACGGTGCATAAATGAAAAGTTTTTGGCCAAAGGTCAAAATGTGTATTGTGCATTTATAGATTTGGAGAAAGCTTATGATAGAGTGATAAGGAGTGAACTGTGGTCAGCGCTAGCTAAGTATGGGATAACAGACAACCTGATACGATCACTGAAGTCCCTCTATAGAGATTCCAGTGCTTGTGTTAGGGTTAACGGCGCCTACACTGAATGGTTTAGCATTGAAAAAGGTGTTAGACAGGGCTGTGTAGCGTCGCCGTGGCTGTTCAACCTATTCTTAGACAGTTGCTTGGACGATTTGAAAGAAAGTGAAAGTGGTTTAAGAATGAATGGGTTACTTATCAAATGTCTACTCTACGCCGATGATCAAGTTATACTTGCGTCATCGGAAACGGAGTTACAGGAGATGGTAACAATTATGAATGAGTTTTTTGAGAGAAAGGGTATGAAAATTAATGTGAACAAGACGAAAGTTCTGGTGTTTGAAAGAGATGAAAGAATGACAAGTTGTAATATACGGATAGGAAATCAAAAGTTAGAGCAAGTTAGTGAATTTGTTTACTTAGGCTGCATGTTTACCAGAGACGGAAAGCATGAAAGGGACATTGAAAGGAGAGTTATGGCAGGTAATAGGGTGAATGGAGCGCTAAATTCTTTTATGAATAGCCAGAAAGTGTCTGTAAAGGCACGCTTGGCTGTCCATAAAGGAGTGTTGGTGCCGACCCTGATGTATGGTAGTGAAAGTTGGGTATGGCAGAAGAAGCATGAAAGTAGGATAAACGCAGTTGAAATGAGAGCTTTCAGAAGTATATGTGCGGTTAGCTTGAATGATAGGATAAGAAACAGTGTGCTAAGGGAACGATGTGGCTTGAAAGAAGATGTAATAACAAGAGTTGAAAAAGGAATGTTAAGGTGGTTTGGGCATGTAGAGAGGATGGATGAAAATAGAATCACAAAACAGGTAAATGACAGTATTGTCAATGGTAGAGCTGTTGCCGGTAGACCGAGACGAACATATCATGAACAGATATCAGAACTGTTAAAAAAAGGCCAGGTAAAAAGCATTTCAAATAAACGCGCATGTATGAAGAGGTTAATGAAAGTAGGTGAAGCGAAAGTTGTTTGTCAGGATCGTCGCAAGTGGAGATCCATAGTCTCTGCCTACCCCCATGGGAAACAGGCGTGATTTTATGTTTATGTTTATGTTTATGATGATCAATCTATGTTTTTCTTCCATGATCGTAATATTTGAACAACTGTCACTTGCGGGTTACCTCCGTTGCGCATAACTATATCCAGTTTGACTATTAACAAGCAATTTTTTAAACTTTTATTAATTTTTCACAGAAACATATTGGTAAACTGAGACCAGAAGGAAGAATTGAACAATTAAATAAAGGACAGACATTACAATATAGGGTAGATTTTCCAATCCAAAGACAACTACCAAAATTAACAGCCCTTACTGTCAACGGAGAAACTTTATGTAGTGCTCCAGCTGGTAAGATTTTTAAAAGCAGTATTATTATTATAGAACCGTCATAAGTTACTGGTAATAAACATGCCATCGTTTACTTTAATTATGTTGGTAAGCTGCGAGTGCTAAACCGGTCTAAGCAGTGATTCAGCCACGGCAGGCCAGGCCCGGCTGCATAATTGCACAGTGCTCCTATCACCAATAGGCTGAAGCATTCATCTACCAGTTTAATCCTTTAAACACGTGTGTAATTCAATTCAATTCAGTTTATTTAATTGCTAAAACATCGTACATTTATAATGACAATATAAATAGAGGACTTGGGACTACTTGGGGTGCAAATGTGTGTGATGCTAGAATTTATCTTGCGGCTATGCCGCGGAAAATCCCTAGGTAGTAGCTCTATGTTACTTACATAAGAAAATATTACGTGTTCTACATACATAAACCTTCAATACTTACGTTTATTGTTCAATTCATTACATTTATTTTATTTAGGCTCATGGCTTGGCAGCAAGGCCTTTAAGCCAGATCTTAGATTACAATATAGTTTCTTCATTTTCTTACGCCTACGTATATAGCTCAGCTGAACTGTAAGTTATCAACTGACGCCATTCAACGCAGTTCTTGTGACAACTCGAAAGGCCACATTTGACTATACAGTTCACATTTCTAAAGTAAGCAAAGGAAAGTAATTTCTCACAAAACCATACAATCACTACTCAAAAACTATCCATATCCTACAACTACTGTTCATTTTAGAGTAATTCTACACATTTTCAGAAAATAAAACTGCACAGCATAACATCTCCTTTCAGTTCCCGTCAAAAATTCTCAATTCATAACAAAATTACAAAGATACTACAGTTTATTAAAACAAAGTCAATATAGTGTAGACAACTGCACAGCAAAACATAAAGAAAAGTCGTAGCCAACATGATTTCAAGTACTTAATACGTAATGAATGACATGTGGGCAACCTGATGACGTATTTGTTATTGAATTACAGCGATGGTATGTACAATGTAGACAACATTGCAATTGCACTGCCATCTATTTTGCTAAAACGTCTATTTTAAAGAAACGACGTAATTTGTCGCGATAAAATGCATCCTCAGTGTGTTCAGTAGGTTCCAAAAAGGTTGCGATCGTAGGGCTATCTTTTTCGCTATTTTTGTATATCCCATGGACATGACGTCGGTTTTTGGGATAGAAAAGTGTCCTTAGTACGCTACGGGATATAAGATATCTCTATGTCGAATTTCATTTAATTCCGTTCAGTGGTTTTCATCTGATAATCTAACAGAGAGATACAAAAAATCCAAAAATTGCATTTTCGAAATTTGCTTTTTTTTCATAAATGTTGTATTGAAAAATACCACATTATCTAATCTAAAAAGACTAATAAGTAATTTAAATATAATCTAAATTAACCTAAATCTGCTGTTTTTTATTATTGTCTTCAAAACTGAACATATTCAGAATCATGCTTTAACAGATTGTTCAATTATGCATTTGGAGAATGCCTACTTCTTTCTACAATGAAGACGCAGCTTGCTTTAAACATATAACATGCTGATGAATCTTTGAATAATATGAGTACTTTATTACTTGTTGAATGATAATGACTCTTCGAACGTAGTAATTAGAAAGTAGAATTTTATCCGTTCAGGAACGGAGAAAGAATACAATTTCCGGCGGCCGGGCGGCCCGTGGTAAGAGGCGACAAAACAACCCACAGCCAGGTGGCAGGGCATTTGCCCGACTGTATGGCTACCACCCCTGGTCTAAAGTATGTCGCCATAGCAGCCTTGGGTTGTGTTTTGGCATTAGTGACCAGGTTCCAGTCTCCCTTAAGAGTGCAGCAGCGCATTTGTAGCACCTTTGGTGTTGCAAATATTCATAGGCGATGGTAACCGCTTTCCATCGAGTGGGCCGTCTGCCTGTCTGCTGAAATCCTGCAATATAAAAAAAAGTAACGTTGCTAAAATTATCGAAAGCTTTACATTGGCAGTAGAACAAGTTATACAAGCTCTGTCGCGTTTGTTTGTCCATGTTTAATTTAAATAGTGTTTTCTTTGCAGATTATCCACAACCAGGTCAGACCTTAACCCATATTACATTACAGCACTCTTTTAGAGCAACTAGTTACAGTGTACCATACCATACTGTAGTAAATAATATTATACCCACATGGACTGTTCCCGTTAACACTTTTAATAATTATGCTCCTGCAATTGAATCAGGTAAGCATTTTGTTTTTTCCAAATGAATTTCTGATAAAATATACTATTTCAAAGTTAAGTAATCCGTAAAAAAGTAATTATTTAATCCAATCCACTTCTAGAAATTATTTAATCTAAACCTCATGCAGTCTTTCTTAAAGTGAGCAATAACACCCCTTTGAGGGGGCGTTAGATCCCTTCAGGGGATGGTCAAAGACAAAGACGAATACGATAACAAGGACGGTTGTAATTATAATAAAAAGAAAGATTTTAGATTTATATGGCGGTCGGTTAAACAAAAACCTGTAAAATTAAAAAAAAAATTATTGTATTTTTTAAAGTTATCATGCTTTTGATAAACGGAAAGATCATTTATAAGTTTTATATCGAACTATTTTTATTTTATTGTTTTAGCTATAATTAGAAAGTTATATCAGATTAATAAAAAATAGATTTTTGAACCAAGTACCGAAAACACGCCGACAATTCTCGAACAATCACGAACGACGAACGAACAAATGCTACGAAGCTACGATGAGTTAGTAGGAAAGTAGGAAAAATAACATAGTGACGTCAAAAGTGCGCACGAGTTCGGGAATTGTCGACTTGTTTTCACGTAAAACTATATTTTTTTACTATAGCGAAAAAATAAACATACAAAACTTGTTATGAAATTTAAAATATATGATCTTTGCATTTGTTATAAATACATACATAACTTCATGCCAGGTGCCTTGCGGGGTAGGCACGAACAACAGAGCGCCATTCAGGCTTATTCATACACACCTAACTTACTTCTTTGACATTCATAGCTCTTGTCATGCACGCTCGTCTGTTCTTAAGGTTCTGTTCGCTCCTGACATCACCTTAAAAGGTGATGTCAGGAGCGATGTGATGTCTCCTCTCCTTTGTTATAAATTATTTAAAAATATTGGTGAACGGACACAGTAAGGAAACCTGCACAACCAGCTTATTATTATTATTATTACGTGAAACTCACCAATCCGTCTCGGACAAGCATAGTAGGCACACTGTCTATTCACATAATAAGGGACTACTCGAATCCAGCAGTCAAGCTCAACAGCAGAACCTTTACGGGTTATTATAACTAATTTCATACCTACATCAATAATACAATGGTATTGTTACATACTGACAAAGAAATGCGCACCTGCCTTTCATAAAACGCAGTTTATTACCTTTGTCGCATTTAAAATAGTTTTGTTTATTTTGTGTTTAAAATTTTCAATAACACTATTGTTATTGTTTTCAACTTTGTTGGCCGTTCGCAGGAATAATTAACCAGGTGTACAGATTACGTTTTCTTGGAAAAACTCAGTAGGTACACGCAGTCGATTGTTGTATTATACAGTTTACTATAAAACAATGCTCGAACGGAGGGGTGGGGCAGTCAAGCGAGGGTTACGATACGAGCAAGACGTAGATTCGAAGAGCGATTTAGTGACTTTGCGCGTGTTATTGCATAGTGAAATTTATACTAGTAGTGTCTAGTTATATTTGTACTTGTGTTATACGTGTTTGTATAGTTCTAATAAATTCTACAGTAATACCAACGGCATTTTTATTCGAATCCTGCGTAACTCGTAACAGTATTATGCATATACAATAACGTCAGTCATAGTGCTGACTTTACTTATTGATTCTATTATAACAACCTATATGTTATCCTGAAGTATACTACTAATACGTATTAGTTGCATCAAAATACTTCAATAGTTTTCTAGTGAAGAGTAAAAAACACCACAGATTTTTTATATCATTATCCAGAATAGGACTTATATGTTTATTTATTTTAATAGATGGTGACTTCGTTCCATATACGCCACCAACGAGTACGTCAATTAGGCCTCAGACCATACTAACGAATACGCCAGCAACGTGGAAATACCCGCCTCGGCCTGTAACGAATCGGGTACCGCAAACGCCGCCCCGGCCTGTCACGAATCGAGTACCGCAAACGCCGCCCTCACCCCAGCCCAATATTGAAAGGTAATACAATTTTTCATTTCTCATAATCGGAAAGTATGCTCGAAATTACCTGATCACAGGGATAAAAACTGTACTTTTCGTCTCTGAGAAACTATTTTCCCGCATTGATTCGATATTTATTTATTCTGTCTAAATGTTCTTATTTACGTAATTATGTTCGACATACGTTCTATTTCCATGTTATGTTACAAAAATACAATTGTTAATTTTTAAACTGGTAACATGTTTCCCCTGGTTGTGAAAGGGTTATGAAGTAATGCGAGATTCTTACCTTTGCTAATAGGAAACATAATATCATAATATGTTAATGACCGTGTCAATCTATCTACAAACGAATTAATACACAGTAGACCGTTTTGTCTTTACGTACCTAATATATTTATTAATTACGGGTATCACTACCTATATTAATAAAAATTAACAGTGTAGCCTTGGCGAAATTTGACTTTAACAATAAAGAAAAGAGTATATGTTCGTGTGTGTGGCAAATACACGGTAGTGGGTGTAATGTTTTTTATTGATTTAATGTATTATTTAGCATTTTTTTTTTATATTAGCATTCTGTGCTCCTTCCCTATATAAACTACTAGAGTTTACCCCGCGGCTGCGCCGCGGGTTAACCTCTAGTGCGTGTCTCTTGTTTATAGAGCAAGTGCTACAGGTTATAATATATTACATTTTTATGTATTTGCGCACAGAAGATTTACTTCATTTTATATCGTTAATTATATATACCATCCCCCGTCTATCTGTCAACAAAATAAATTACAAATCTTGACCAAAAAGGCCAAAATGGTCTAAATGACCAAAAGACCACAGTGGTCGACATGGCTAAGATAACGAAATAGGCAAAAACGATCCAAAAGGCCAAAATAATCAAAATGGTCAAAATGACCAAAAAGTTCAAAATGATCAAAAAGGCTAAAATGTCCAAATAGGCCAAAATGGCCAAATAGGCCAAAATGACTAAAAAGGTCAAAATGATCAAAAAGGCCAAAATGACCAAATAGGCCAAAACGACCAAAAAGGTCAAAATGATCAAAAAGGCCAAAATGACCAAATAGGCCCAAATGACCTAATAGGCCAGAATGACCTAAAAGGTCAAAATGACCAAAAAGGCCAAAATGACCAAATAGGCCAAAATGAACAAAAAGGTCAAAATGATCAAAAAGGCCAAAATGATCAAATAGGCCAGAATGACCAAAAAGGTCAAAAAGGCCAAATTGACCAAAAAGGAAAAATTACCAAATAGGCCAAAATGAACAAAAAGGTCAAAATGATCAAAAAGGCCAAAACTACCAAAAAGGTCAAAATGACCAAAAAGGAAAAATTACCAAATAGGCTAAAATGACCAAATAGGCCAAAATGACCAAATAGGCCAAAATGACCAAAAAGGTCAAAATGATCAAATAGGCCAAAATGACAAAATAGGCCAAAATGACCAAAAAGGTCAAAATGATCAAAAAGGCCAAAATGACCAAATAGGCCCAAATGACCAAATAGGCCAAAATGACCAAAAAGGTCAAAATGACCAAAAAGGCCAAAATGACCAAAAAGGAAAAATTACCAAAAAGGCCAAAATGATCAAAAAGGCCAAAATGACCAAATAGGCCCAAATGACCAAATAGGCCAAAATGACCAAATAGGCCAAAATGACGAAATAGGCCAAAATGACCAAAAAGGTCAAAATGATCATAAAGGCCAAAATTACTAAAAAAAGGCCAGAATGAAAATTGCCCCTTGTCCATCCTCAGTATTTAATTTACATACGTACCGAATTTCAGCCAAATCGGTCCAGTAGTTTTTCCGTAAAAGCATAACAAACAAACAGACAAATATCATGTTATCCCGGAAACTATCCCGTTTTTCGGGATAAAAAGTATCCTATGTTCATCCTCGGTATCGAAAATATATATATACTGAGTTTCATCCAAATCGGTCCAGTAGTTTTTACGTGAAAACGGAACAGACAGACAGACAGACAGACAGACAGAGTTACTTTCGCATTTATAATATTAATAGGGATAAGTATGAGAAATTTCATACTCCTCTGTCATCGCAATTTTCGTAAAAGGTGGTACAAAGTTTTTTCTGTGTTTTTGTTTCACGTAAAGTATAAATAGATATTGGCGTAGTGTTGCAATATTCTTGTAACTCCTACTTTGTAAAAACTACTGTTGCTCGTGTACCCTCAGAACAAGAACTCTCAAAGTACATAGAAGTAAGGAGAAAAGAATGTTTCATTAACATATCTTTGTCTTACTTATCAGTATTGGTCTATACTTGGGAGTAAATGAAACAACAATATCTTTGCAGTTGTAGTAGTAGGTATATCAGCACGGTTTATATGTGTTTTTTTTTGTTTCGAACGTCTTGCTTCCTGACATCATTTAAAATTTCATTGGTGACAATATAACTGTAATTATTATTCTGACTACGCGCCTACTAGAGCGCTAGGGCATTGATTCCAGACGGGCGCTACAAGGGGTCAAAACTATCTCTGTTCGTAGTAGTCCCGATTAGATTGTACATGGAACAAACATGGAACTTTCGATGAGTTTTGTATAAGCTCAATACTTTATCCAAGTTATAATGTTGTACATAATCTATATAATGACACTGAGAATGACAATCGTATGGACTGCTGGCGTAAGAGGCTTACGCGAGCAATACCTACAAGTGTACACTGCCGGCCGGACTTACGCCTACTTTTAAATGCCACAATTAATTTATTAATTCAAATTGCACTTATCATCTAACACAGACGTAGTAGCATACAGGTTTATGTTCTCAAGATTCAGACTCACGTCTCATAAGAGAAAATGGCTACGAATTCTGTACAGGAAGCATGCACCACTGAGACAGTTTTCTGACCTAATATGTGTATTGTTTTGTGGAAGAAAACATTGTGATAAAATCCTGGAAAAGCGTAGCATACTGGATCCTTAATCCCCTCACATTTGGTAACGACGAAGTCCAGCAGCGAAAGGTGAATAGACTGTTATTATAAATAATATATTTACTATGTTACAGTACAGAACTAACCGTTGTTGCTCCAATTACTGCAACAGCAGGGCAGGCTCCAACACAATTCGAGTGCGGCCGACCAAAAGTTATAGTAAGACCAACAATTATCGGCGCTGATCAATTTGAACGAGGTGCATACCCTTGGTTGGTTGCTTTATCGAAACACAAGAAGCAAGAACGGCAATTCATTTGCGGTGCAAGTCTAATTTCTGACCAACACGTTGTTACAGGTACTTTTGTATTATTTTATGCATTGGACATTATCTTCAGTCGCCTTAAACTTTCCTCTTCTTTTAAATGTAGCTTCACTAAGTTCATGGATTTAGTGTCAACTATTTATAAATTATTCGAGTTAATTCTTTTCCGTTACCCAAATCTTCGCTCTAAAATAAATCCTGCGAGAGTCCCGAGGCGTAAAGTATCGCAGATTTAAGTCTGAGAATTTATTATCGATTAGCGGAAAATGCCTAAAAATCGCCCCAGTAATTTTAACGTGAATCCCGAGTAAACAGATAATAATATAAGTAATAGTAATAATAGTATAAGTATAAAAATGTTTCGCGTTCTCCGTGACTTGTTTACAGCGCGTTCCATTAGTAGCTCACAACGCCCAAAATGCTCTGTTAGCTGTTCCACAAGGCGACCGCGGTTCAATATAATACTGTCATCATTTTCGATCACACAACGCTCACAACGACCCATGACAAGAGGTGGGTGTCGAATAATCGTTCCACTTGGGTTTACGATTGTAATGCTAGCAAGTGGAACGGGAAAAATCGCTTTCGTGAACGTGGTCGTTGTGAGCCTCTAATAGAACGTAGCCATAGAGTATCCCATTTGTTTTTTTATATAGTTTCAATGTACAGACACGGCATTTTAAGAGTTTTATAATATTATAAACTTTACTAGAAAATAAGAATCCTAGGAGTGACAATCACCCATTAAATAACAGAATTCAGAATATATCATAGCACCACAGATCAGTCGGTCTTCTCTCACCTTTTAACGTTTAATTATTAATAACATTATTCTTAGATCAGATAAATCAAAACGAAAGACTTAAAAAAGCATACAGTTTGCCCCGCGGCTACGTTGCGTGTCAAACCTTAGGCGGACGTTTTATTTTACCTACATAAAAACATAAAATAAATAACAAAGAGAGTAAATCCATATAACCTAGACAATTGCCCAGCAAACCCTTACGTTGAAATTGAGTCGAAGCCACCCTGATTTGAAGTAATACAATGAATGACATGTTGCTAATGATAGCGTATTGTTACACGCCGACAAAATTAAATGCACACCTGCTCTTTATTACCTTTCGCCATTTGGACTTCTTTTGTTTACTTTGTGTTTAAAATCTGTAATTAGAAAAAAAACATTCTATTGTATATTTTAATCGCTTATGATAGTCATTAACCAGGTGTGGTTTTTAGAAACTATTGTTATACGGTTGAGCATTGTGTCAAGACATTGTATAGTTTATTATAAAACAATGCCCGAACGGAGGGATGAGGCAGTCAAGCGACGATACGGGCAAGACGTGTGTACATTCTATAAGCTATATAGTGATGGACTTTGCGCGTGTTATTGAATTGCGCAGTTTGTACTGGTTGTGTCCAGTTTGTACCTGTATTAGTTCTAATAAATTCTATAGTAATTCCAACGGCATTTTTAATTTGAGTCCCGCACTTGTAACATTATGTATTTGTTAGAAAAACGAAATATGTGATTACAGCGCCATCTATTTTGCTAATTCGCCTATTCTAAAGAAACAGTTCATCTGTGTTTTATTATATTGTCCATGATAAGGTTGCACTATTCGTACTGACCGGGAAAAGTGGTTAATCATGCAGTGTTATTTATGTTGCCCCCTCGATACGGGATTTATGTATATAGACCGGTCATTATTTATAGTCATCGGATATATCAAACTCCGCGAATTATAAAAACTGTCAAGAAAAATGGTTTATATTTTTTTCACATTTATATACTTACATAAATAAATGGAGGGATGGACGTGAAGAAATTATAAGGATTTGACTTCTCTTATTATTTATACGTATTAGTTTATGCCTTTTATAGGAAATATTTTGTTCCCAGCGGCTCACTGCCAACAGATAAGGGACATGAAGACTGAAGTGGAAGAGTTTCTTGTAACGGTGGGCGCATTTGATTTAGATGATTTGGCAGATAATGAGGCGCAAAGTTATTACGTTAAACAAGCTGTACCCCACAATGACTACGACCCTTTCACTTATAAAAGTAAGTAATTACGTTTCTGATTTATTTATTACAACCTTAGGCTGTAGGTATGGGTGTATGTGTGACAGTGAAATACCCATGCTTTTGCTAAATGTAAATCTTCAACATATGCCCGCATATACATGTATGTACAATTGTGGGTTCTTGCACATATATGACTCTGATACACGCCCATATGTAAATTTACCCTCACATAAATAAAATAGACACATACACATTCCCATAATTTATATAGTAGTAATATATAATTTATATAATCTGTAAAGGATTTAAGTTTGTACAGTTAAAGCGAGAAAAAATCGATTAACCAGCAGATTCTTAAATGGCAACTTTTAGGGCGCGTTCGCACTTTGTCGTGACGACAGGTAATCGTGTAGTTTTAAGTTTCGTGGCTTATATGTTTCAATGGAGGTGTTCACATATAGACGACACGATTTACTATCGTCTACATTTTTTTGCAGTGACGACAGATTATCATGACAGTGGTAACGGCTAGCACGACAGTCGCAAAACGATAAAAGATTGTTACGACTAAATCGTGATGGCAAATCTATCGTAGCCACGATAGAAATATTGTCTCGTCGTTTACACGTATTTCCCTTCCTCCTGTCGGTTGTAGATTCGTAGCTTGCTAACGATGTGTAAACAACAAAGCGACTGCCGTGAAACGATAAAATGTCGTCGCGATCCAATGGGAACAGCTAGACACGATAGTCGCTAAACGATAAAAAAAATTGACGACAAGCAATCGTTATAATGGGAACAGCTAGAGACGACAGTCGTCCAACGATAAATTAATCTTTACGACATAGTGGGAACGCGCCCTTAGAAATTTAGTCTGGCTTCGCGTGATTCTATATCACGTGAAAATTTCTGAACGATTCCAAAGCCGGCTCAATACTTGGAATATTTCGTTGAATGTGAAAAATATAAACTCTGTTCAAAACAAAATTATTTGAAAAAGAATTATTAAAAGTCTACTATTCCTGCATAATAAATGAATTTAAGTAAAGACAAAATAACACTTTGTTTTTCTTTACTTGGGAAGTTTCCATCTTAGTATGTTTGAAGGCCAGTTAAAGCAAAAAATGGCCCATTAAGGGTAACCTTTTTGTGTTTAATTATTGTAATATCAGGCATTGGAACTGCCTTTTTCTATTTCTAATTTGAAGTTGAAAATTTAAGTCTTATACGCTCGAAATAAGTTTGTTCAGTTTCAAGTATAATTATTATAACTTACATTGATAAATGCTTCGAAATAACCATACGCAAAAATAAATATTTTTTTAAAGCCGATGCGGTCGCAATCTCAAAATACACAAAAAACTAATAATACGAAAGCTAAACCTTTTGATAAAACAAACATACATGGGAGAGATTCGGATACCATTTCATATAAACTATCTACATTTTTCTGTTGAACGTCACTGTTCTACCCACGGTGTCTAAAGGTGGGCACATATTAACGTGTGACCGCGGCTGACGAAAGCTGAAATGAATTGCTTTAGGTCCGAACGCTCAAGGTCACGTCCGCGACTGATTTATAATGTTGACACTTCAATAGACTTTCCTTATCCAGATACGTTGTAAGCCTTTCCCCTCAGCCGCGTCCGTCACCCGTGACTTACGAGTACTAGTATAATATGTACACGCATTAACGCCGTTTGCTAAATAAATTGTGTGATCTTGGACTGAGAATCTTAAAGCAACTATTAGCCTTGTGATGATCGTCTTTCAAACGATGAGTAAGAGTTCCGACGACCCACTTCCTCTTCCCTAGTTTTATTGCGTGAGTTCAGCAAACAGGTAGACGGCCCACCTGATGGCAAGCGGTTACAAAGCGGTTACCATCGCCTATGGGCATTTGTAACACCAGAAGTGCTACCAATATGCTGCCGCTCTCTAAAGGGAGACTAGAACCTGCCCTCTAATGCCGGTATACAATTCAAGGTTGTTATGGTGGCATACTCTAGGCTAAGGGTGGTAGCCATCCAGACGGGCGAATACCACCTGACTGTGGGTTGTTTAGTCACCTCTTACGACATATCGCCATCATCTCATTAATCCTGGCTAATCCCTCTATCTTTTTTGGAAACCCGATTGAGGGCCATCAGGCGCTTCTATGGGGAAAATCGCGGCTGATGTGTGAGGATTCGCGAGGTCAGGATGGCACTAGCACTTCTAGACAGAAATAAAGACGCTATTGCTACACGACAGTTAGGTATACCCACTAAAATCGCTCGGTATTCCACCCTTCGCTCTTAATGCCAGGGCGATGGGCTTATGGCATAGCCCCTCCGCTGGCAGGAGTCCCTGTACCCTACCTCAATTATCCCATCCCTTTTGTACCATTCCTCCTATCTCATACACTCTATTCCATTCTCTGTATCCCATCCTAAAAGGCAGCGCGTTGGCTTCGCCCCTGGTGTTGCAAATGTCTATAGGCGAAACATCTTTATTTAGACAGGTCATCTGCCCGTTTATCAGCATTGTAATGAAAAAAGTCCAGCCTGGCCAGCCACATCAGGGGCCACAGGTGACGTTATGATCGCATTTCAGTGGATTACCGTTCGCGAAATCGGTGTGGAGGGCCTTAATAATCCCCAGCAGAATTCGTAAACGGTGGCATTGGCCTGCTCACAAGTGGTACTGTGATAACACTTTTCCAAAGCATAAATGGTGATGAAGGATTCCTGTGACTCTCTCTTGAGGTTTTAGTGGGTATTCAGGCACTATAAACCCGTGAGTTTCGTACACCCCCATTGAGATTGTACCGCACGGTGGGAAGTCTTCGTCTTGTCAAAAAAATGGGGCTAAGTCATGAAGCCGGACTAGCTAATATTTACGCATTAAGAATATAATACAATGTCGTTTATTTCATTTTTATACGCTACAAATTTTGGGGCGTATTTATTTTCAAAAAACAAATAGATAGTTTAGCCCCAACTCATTTTTTTTTCAGATGATATTATGGTTATGACTTTAAAAAAGAAGGTAGTTTATACTGATTATATTATACCGATTTGTTTATGGAGTGAAGAATATGCTGAACTCAGCAATATCGTGGGAAGAAATGGTGTGGTGAGTTGAAACATGCCTGTTAAATATTTAATAAGTACGTGATTATCTACATATAAGAAGACAGGCAGTTCACAAACTGTGTTCGTTGTGCTCGTTCGCTTACCCGATAAATATGTTTGTTTCCCTATAATAAATAGTACATTGAATCAACGCGCTGTAGTGTATATCACCACCCCGCTAGTCCCTCGAAAAGAAATTGGGGAGTGCGGTGTCGTCTTCGGCGGACTATGAGGGGTTTGTGGCCTTTTTTGCCAAAGTAGGATTCAATTCGAATGGCACAAGCTGGCGGTAGGCTAAACTTTAGCAATACTCATTGACACTGATATCTTTGTCTTCCATGATCACGGCTACTGAAAAGTGGCCGAAACGTCGGGTTAATAGAAATCAAATAAATAACGGCGCTTAATAACATTAAAATGAAGATTTATTAAAGTAGCATTCATTCTCCACCTACCTGGTGTAATATTAGTGCAGCCATACCTCAGGGTTTCATCTCATGCCTTACTTTTCACACGTTTTAAATCGATCACTTTTAAATTATAGTATGGGAATATGCAAGCATATTTCTGGAGGTGGGAGTCCAATTTGTGGCTTCATACCTTGCCCTCGTCAAATTTAGGCACACATATAAACGACACACAAAATAAATTGTAAATATTTAAGTTGTGCTTAATGTTTACGTTGGGTATTTTTATTAACTCATCATTTATTTTTTATTCTTTTTTATATCATTTTATTCACTTCGCAACATTATTATGTTTTCTTGTGTATTATATTTATTCTGAACGTTCTATATTTTTCTTTATTGTGAGCAGAAGTCGCATGTCATATGTGATTTATGAGATAGGCACTGAAAATCAGCACTGGTGCGGCATGTATTTTTATGTAAGTTTTATATTATTTTATGTTAAAAGTTATTATTGATTTTGATAGATCGCGGGATGGGGTAGAAATGAGGAAGGTACCAGCGGAAGTGGGAAGCCACGCAAGGCCAAAATACCAATAGTAAGCACAGAAGTATGTCGGCGCTCAAATAAAGACTTCATAAAACTGACATCAGATAAAACTATATGTGCAGGTAATTTTAAATAATTAAAGCCATCACCACACTAGCGCTAATTCCTGGCTGCGTTCTAAATATCCGATTCAGAATCCAGAGTGTGGACTGATAAAAAAACCGACTTCAAAAACTAAAAAGTATAAAAAATAACTTATTTCTAAAGCTATTTTTATTAATATACATTATCTTAAAGTCGGTGCTTAGTAATTTTCAAAATATAGTAATTTTTATGTTTTACTTTGCACCGATTTGTACCTTGCTAATGAAGTGTAAACGACAAAGCGACTGCCATGAAACGATAAAATGTCGTCGTGATCCAATGGGAACAGCTTGAGACGACAGTCGTCCAACGATAAATTAATCGACACGACATAGTTGGAACGCGCCCTTACTGTCCTTAGTTTTCAGAATATAGTTTTAATATTTGGTGAACAATAAAGTGTTTTTTTATTTATTCATTCAACTTGTAGCGCCATCGGCTATAGAGTGATTGCGAGACAAATTGATTAACTGAGACATTTTGTATCATCTTACAAAACTCTCATGCTGCCTAGATTTTGTACGAGCATAGCAAGTTGTGACGTCATATATTGAACTAGACAAACAGCCTATTAAGTATTATTTAAAATGTGATAAAATATTTCTACAATGGTTTCAAACATAACAATGCATTTTAAAGCTTGTTCTTTTATATAAACATTGTTTTAGAGTTTCTTGTAAAATGTATGATCTAGAATTCTAGACAAATGACACATTTAGGTAAAAGGATTTGGTCAGCGTTAGTGGAAGACTAATCATTCCTAATATTCTTCTTCGATGGCACTGATTATTTATAATTTTAATTAATTGCAAAATTTGATTTACCAGGTGACAGAAACAAAATCAGCCCCTGCGATGGTGATTCCGGTGGGGGTTTATATCTCAGATACAAAGGAATCAAGGGCGAGGAAGATAACGACCAGCCTATGAGACTGCGAGGTGTTGTATCCGTATCGGTTGAAAGTAAAGACGAAGACAGCTTATACGATTGTAATATTCAAGACTATGTCGTATTCACTGATGTTGCCAAATACACCCCGTGGATCAGAAATATTATGGAGACGTCGCGATAACTTAAAAAAAATACTAATATGATTAATAAATTAAAATAATTTAAGTTTTATTTATGGCTTTTATTTGTTACATAGCTGTGCTTGTCACTTCGGTCATGCGGGACATGGACGTTATATTTCGTTAATTTAGATTTCTTTAAAATCCGTTTTGCAGCCTATCCAAAAGGAACTTTTAGACTAGCAGAGAAAAAAATTTCTACAAACGTCGATTTATTAGGAGGCAATTTTGTGCCTGTGAAGTGTGGCCTGTATTTTAACGACACAAACAAGAGAGTGGAAACGTAATTTTTTCGTAACAATTCCACTTTTAAAACTTAATTTGGCCGGTCTGAACTATCTGCATACATAGGCGCTCCACGCGTGCGTGTTTCTGATTAGCTGGGCTAAAGATTAGCTGGGCTAAAACTTAAATGGCTACCCGAGCTGTGCCGCGTCTTCACGCTCGATGAATTTAAGTCCATAATAAGTTGAGAAAATACTGTATAATTAATCCTCGCACTAGCTACTGTTTCCCGGTCAACTGTCTTGTGTGCTTCATCGAAAGACTCGCGAATCTGGTCGAAACTCTTGCTCGTTACGGACTTAGTTCCAGTAGTAATAAGCTGTGATTGCTTTCTACTTGCTTCGCTGGAATTTGTCGAAACGGCATCATGTTACACATAAGAGTCAGGTATCATTTCAACGTAATAGCCAATTATGTCATCAAACAACATATGAGGTTAGAGGGCATGATTAGACGACCACCCAAAGCTGCCAAACACGTAGCGTCACCAAATCTAGTAAAGAAAATAAAGTGAAATAAAAAATATTCCCTAAAAATGTTTTTTTTAGAAAAAATAATAATTAAGGTACCCGTTTTTAATATTTATTACATAAATAAAGTTACTTACCGACAAAGACAAATTCACACCTGTAGCTCTGTAGATATTTTATTACCTTTTCGGCATTTGAACTTCTTTTGTAGCCTTGTGTAGCATTGTGTATTGTAATCTTTTACATCCTATTGTTGTATTGTGATCACTGCTAAGAGGCTCAGATCTAAAAAACAAAGTGATTCTAAGAAATTCGGCCCACGCGGTCGGACAGATATATTGCATCTGTGCAGTATTAAGCAATGCCCCAATAGAAAGATGACCAGTCATGCGATATCCACGAGCGAAGCAAGACTTGTGTACATTCGGTAATCGATTTAGTGACTTTGTTTCACAATTCTATAGTACCAATGTATCATAAGAGCTTCGAAGCTGCACTGACTGGCACTGTAAAATTGAAACCTGTTGTAAGTTTTCCACCTCTCACATCATTTTCGGCTGCTACTAAGCTATCAGGTGTACAAATTTTAAGTAATGGGTGGGCATAGTTGAGTATGGGGGAAGGTACCCTTTCGGCTACTCCTAGGGTCCGGAGTTCTTGAAATATTTATTTTTGGTAAAGATAACGTCACCTATTTTTTCAATAACATTATTTAGATGGGTGGTGAAAGGTCGCGACCAGTGACTAGGACAGTGATTTAGGTTAGGTTATCTTTCGACCAAAGCGCACGAGCCGAGTGAACGAAGAGAGCTTGCCGCGGCAGCAGTCGGCGAGTGAAAGAACCGACTGTAACCATTTACTATTTATTTTATATACACGATTTATAATTTCGTCATTATTAGCCGCTATTTTGAATATTTTCATGGTTACTCTTGTAGTGTATGTGAATGTGCTGTGTTCTTTTTTTCTCCATATTTGGACAATATACACTGTTTTTGTTTTGATTCATGTTCTTGTCTTTGTTTTTGACTGCAAAAGGATTGTTCAACTTTGTAAGTGCAATATTAATGAAAAGTTAGTGAGGTTATATTTAATAAAAAAAACAGATTTCCGGACCATAGGGGTTGTAGTAGGGGTAAGTATGCCTCTTCCCTTCCCCTTGCCACCACCCCGCTATTTAAAATTCGTGCATCGGATACTATAGATTTACCCCATTTTCTTCAAAAAGTTGTATTTCCTAACATTCCACTTCTTCCATATATATTTTTTAATCGTTGTTCATCTAAAAATTCGACCGTAACCGGGAAACAACTTTCATTACTCATTGCGTGGCTCGCCCGGCGCGGAAAGCCACGCGTGAACAAGTTCGCACAATATGAGTTGGTAGTTATAAAAAAAAGGTTTCCCGTTTGTTCTTTATTACGTTGAGCGCGCTATACCTTACGCCGATTACGACATATATACTTTTAAAAGAAAGTAATGAAATAACTATGTAAATATAAATCTTGGACTATCACATACTGTTAAAGGTTTTCTTTTACTAAATACTGTGTCTTAAAGATGGGACATTAAAATTATAATCTAATCTAAGGAATAAGACTAATAAGTAATTTAAATCTGACCTTAAAAGTACTTTAGGTCAGATTTATATGTTCTAGAGAACCGTTGCGTAGTTGAGCGTGGGAGCTCAAGGAAATGAGGGTTAATATACCCTCGTTGGCGAGCGGTGCGGTGTTAAAAATGAGGCGTTAGCACCTGATCAAACAGTTCCTCGGAATACTCTGTGCCCGTTCCTAAAACTAGAATATACATAACACTTAAAACTGAGGAGATACACGAATTATACAAAGCCATATTAAAAGCACGGCTAAGATTTGATTAGGTATATTAATCATGGACACCTAAGATGATAGAAATAGTTCGAATAATGAGTGGACCGAAAGGACCTTCGGTCTGCAACACCATTTTCCTGCTTAAATGCATTCAAGAATACGACCAAAATTTCAACCTGGCCATAACAAGTTTTGCGAATAATCTTTATGACGCGCCAGTCATGATCAATTCACAGGCAAAACAACACGTTATTTAATGTAATAAAATTATAATATCAAATAGATTGCGCTTTTGATGTTGTTTATAGTATTAATTCGAATATGAATTCCTCTTTTTATGTTAAATTGGTGATTGTTGGTGTATTAATAAGTGTCAATGGGCAGATACCGCAATCACCGTGTCCTGATATTTTTGATTACGAGTATGATGGACAAAAGACGTACGGTATAATACAATTAGCACTCAAAGAGAAACTTAGTTCCGTGGCAGTCAAAGTTAATTTTACAATAGCAGCAGCACTTAACGAGGTAAGTTTGGAATATTTACTAAATAAAAAAGTGTTTGACGGTTAAACAAGTATCTACTAGAGCAAAAGATTCACGTAAGGATTGTTCCTCATCCTCATCATCACCATCATCATTATCATCATCATCCGAGCGTTAAATCCCGGTTGCGTTCGGAGCGTTTACTCCCTCGCCCAGGGTCCGCCTTCCTATTTTTTTAATCCACTTCGCGCGGTCTTCAGCATCCTCTGTTTTGAGATCATTGGTACTTATGTCATCCTTCACAACGTAAAACCAGCATTTTTTGAGCCTTTTACCCTTCGACCGGGACCTGGCGGAGGCGGCATGGCCTAGACATTTGATCCCCACATAATTAGCCGGTCTCTGTAAAACGTGACCGTACCAGCGTAAGCTACACTCTTGCAGTTTGTCTGCTATATCACGGACATGAAGACTGCCGCGGATGCAGGAGTTCCTGACACGGTCTTTCCGCGTCACTCCACAGATCTAACGCAACATATTCATCTCCGTGACACGCATTTCTTGCTTGTGTCGCTCAAGTACAGGTCACGCTTCACTGCCATTCAAAAGGACAGGTTTAATGATGGATTTATAGACCTGTCCTTTTAATTTAACCAGCATTTTGAGGTCACAAATGACACCCGTCACCTCACGTCATTTGGCCCAAGCTGCAGTGATACGGGCCTTGACGTCAACGTCGATATCCCCTGTTCGTTATCCTCTGTTCCTGTTACCGTATAATTGAAAAAACCGAGGGTGTATAATAAAAATCCAGTCAAATTGTAAACTCTCGATAGCTTGTGAACGCACTGATAAATATGCAATCTAATAAGAACGCCACTGTTTGTTGATACTCTATTGAATTATAGCAAGCTATTATCATCCAACGAATCGATAATTGCCAACCGACATAGTTATGATAACTGGGTATTCTTGCGATGTAATGCTAACGAAATTGTGAATCTGTCTCTATTTGATCTTGTTATAGGTGGCACGAGTTTCTATGCATAGTTATCTAAATATCTAAATAACTATCAGATTCTATTGACTAGCAGAAACTTCTATTTTTAATTGTTAGGGAGGCCCGAGCCCAGCAGTGAGAGCCGAGCATTTATGTGCTGTTACTGTATATTATATATGGGTTCCGCAGACAGGCGGACGGCCCACATAATAGAAAGCGGTTACCATCGCCTATGCACCTTTGTAACTCCGAAGGTGCTACCAATGTGCATCCGCTCTCTAGCGAAGAGACTGGAGCCTGTCCACTAATTCCGGAACACAAGTCAAGGTTGTAATAATGGCATGCTCTAAACTAGAGGCGAGAGCCATCCAGACGGGCAAATACACTACTGGCTGTGTGTTGTTTTGTCGTCTCTTACGACAGGCCACCCGGTCGCGGGAAATTGTATTCCTTCTCCGTTCCTGCACGGATAAAAAATATATTTTAAATTATGAGACGATGCTTAAAAGTTTTAATTGACATTTTCTACAAAACATGAAGAGACTTGTGTTTACTTTCCCTATTTTCCCCGACGATTGTCAATCCATGTTCTTCTTCAAAGATCATAATAATTGAACAACTGTCACTTGCGGGCTACCACCGTTGCCCATAACTACGTCCAGTTTGACCATTTACAACCAATTTCTTAAACTTTTATTAATTTTCACAGACATATCTTGGTAAACTGAGACCAGAACAAAGAATCGAACAATTAAATCCAGGACTTAAATTAAAATATAGGGTATATTTTCCAGTCCAAAGACCACTACCAATATTAACAGACCTTACTGTGAACGGAGAAACTCTATGTAATGCTACAGATGGTAAGATTTTTAAAAGCAGTATTATTATTATAGAAACGTAATAAGTTACTAGCTATAAACATAGACCTCGTTTACTTTATACTCCATTGAAATGTTACATGAGCTTTGCATTTGTTAGAGGACGCAATTTTATTTTTGGGTCATGTGTGGGGGGTCAATAGAAGCTTAATCTCAAGTTTGTGGGGTCGCCACCCTTGTCCCCTGGCCGCCAACTTGGAAAAAGTGGTGTAAACACTTTTTTCGCGATATCTTGGAAACTATGCGTCTTACAAAAAAATTGTAAAGCCATAATTTGTAGCAAATTGTTTTGCCCTAAATTAAAAATTAAAGAAGTTATAAGCAAAAAATTGAGAATTTTTTTATTCATTCCTAACTCTTTTCTTTACCATAGAACTTACCAAATTTAACTTATCGAATGTTAAGCAGGTTGAGAAGGTCCTCCGTTTTTCCCACCACCTATGAGGTAGAGTCCGTAGGCGCGTTTTTTAACGTGGTATCCCCAGTAGGCCTACTCCACGGACATCTTGCTTATAAGGTAATCCTCGACATCATAATATTTTTAATCACTTAATAGCTACCTACTCTAATCGACTTTTCTTCGATGGTCCAGGGGGGGCTCAGAATCTAAATCAACGTCAAATGTGAAAGTTTGTGGAATGACAGGAGTTAAAATTGGAGTCATAGTTGGAAGTTCATCTTCAAATTCATTTTCTTCCATTAACTTTGATATCTCCATAATTTTGTTGCATATTTCCCCAGAAAAGACATGAATGTTATAGTTGAATTAATAATGCTATTTCAATACATTTTGTCATAGCTCCTTTTTTAATTCTTCAAAAACCTTTTTCCGATCACAAATTTCTTTTTCTTCAAAATAATTGGAAAACACAAGCGACCTTTTGTTTGGATTCCAGCTTTGGTCATCCTGCGATTCCCAAATTTCTTTTATCTAGCGATTTGCTACAATTGGATTCGTAGGAAATTTAAAACGTAATATAAACTGGATTAACAAAATCGGACGGACACACAAACATTACATGTCTGTTTTCTAAAGATTTTTCAAATTATTCATATTTTATAAAAAAAAAGTCATAAAAAACTCCAAATTTTGAAAATAAGTTCCACTTCTCTCCTGACAACATTAGTCAATTCGATAACCTTGGAAATATCGAAATTAAATTTTATGTTTCTATTAAGAAATCATGACAAAAGTGTTAAGTTTTTCGATGTAATGACATCTTATCCTTATCCTTTCCTTTTTTAAACTAGTTCAGACACATTTTAATAGCGCAGGACGTCATTATGATTTTTTTGCGAGAGCTCTATTACTGGTTAGTAGTCGAAATGACACTAACAGGCGTGAGGAGCGAGTGCACCAAATTTGGTGCACTTTTTTTAGGCCGTTTTTGTGCAATTGATGCGTGATCTAGACGTTTATATGATCTAAGGCCAGCAGTATGTCGAGTTTCAATCATATGCGTTCAGTAGGTTCCAAAAAGGTTGCGATCGCAGCGCTATTTTCGTCTATCCCACGGAAACGACGTTATTTTTCGACGTCATAAAAAGTATCCTAAATTACGACCCGAGATATAAGATAGCTCTAAGTCGAATTTCATTTAAATCCGTTCAGTATTCACGAGATGTTCTGACAGACAGACATAAATTCTAAAAATTGTATCTTCGGAATCTGCTATTTTTTTTAATTAATGTCTATAAAACTCAACATACTCAGAATCATGCTTTAACAGATTGTTCAACTATGCATTTGCAGAATGCCTACTTCTTTCTATAATGAAGACGCAGCTTGCGTTAAACAGATAACATACTAATGAATCTTTGAATAATGTTAGTACTGTATTAAACGTTGAATGATAATAACACTGAATGATTGATATATTGAATGCATTACATCCCTATTAATACTATAAATGCAAAAGTAACTCTGTCTGTTCCGTTTTCACGTAAAACTACTGGACCGATTTGGCTGAAACTCAGTCAGCTCAAGATGTTTTATATATTAATAATAATAGATTTAGAAAAAAGTTATTTTATACATTTTAGTTTTTTAGTTTTTGAAGTCGGTTTTTTTAAACGAAGTTTTTAAATTTTATTTGTTACTTTTTAGTGTCTAGCTATGTATGGGTGGACCTACGAATAGTGCCGCGCTTCTTAAAAAATATAGGTCCCAAGAACCGGGAACAAAAAAATGTTCATAAAAGGAAAACTACTGAGCCAAACTATGTAAAATTTTTAGAGGACCAATTGGAAGCTATTCCGCGTCGAACAAAAAAGAATCACGTAAATCGGATCATAAATCACGGACTAATCGGCGAACATACATAAAAAAGCACCAAAAAAAAGAGATCCCGACGAATTGAGAACCTCCTCCTCTTTTCGAAGTCGGTTAAAAATTCACATAAACACTTTTCATGCCGGAAGCTGGGATAGTTTGCGATATAAAATGAAATTAATCTTCCGAGTGCAAATAGCACTAACATGAAAATTTACTTTTTAGATTGACCCGCGGCGTAGCCACGGGTTAAACTCTAGTTCAATATACGAAAGTTATCGTATTTTCTCGAACTGTTAGATAGACAAATGTGGTAAAGTTGCAAGAATTCTCAGAAGCTTTACATTGGTACTAGAACAGTTATACTAGCACTAACGCGTTTCTTTGTCCATATTTAATTTAAATAGTATTTTCTTTGCAGATTATCCACAACCAGACCAGACCTTCACCAAGATTACATTACGGCATTCTCTTAGAATATTTAGTTATAATATATCCACATGGACTAGTCCCGATGACACTATTAATAATTATGCTGGTGGAATTGTATCAGGTAAGAATTTTGGTTCTACGGAAAACTCAAATCCAATATTTATATTTTTGACAATTGAGTCCTGATATAAACACTATTTCAAAGAAAAAATGAATCCACTCCTAGAAACTATTTAATCGAAACCTCTCCAGAATCCAGTCTTTCTTAAAGTGAGTAATAACTACCCTTTGAACGACCCCTTAGAGGCCACCAGGGGATGGTCAAAGACAACGACGAATACAATAACAAGGATGGTTGGTATTATTGTTACGAATTACGAAGGACTCCAATTAAAATGCCGTTGGAATTACTATAGAACTTATTAGAACTATACAAATACGTAAAATATAAATACAAATATAACTAGACACTATTAGTACTTCACGCTTTCACTATATCGCTCATCGAATCTACGTCTTGCTCGTATCGTAATCCTCGCTTGAATGCCTCACCCCTCCGTACCGGAATTGTTTTATGGTAAACTGTATAATAATATAACAATCGACTGCGTTGGTTGAGTTTTTCCAAAAAAATGTAATCTGCACACCTGGCTTATTATTCCTGCGAATGGCCAACAAAGTTGGAAATAATAACAATAAGCTATTGTTTAATTGCAAATTTTATACACAACGTAAACAAAAGAACTCCAAATGCGACAAAAGGTGTTAAACTGCGTTTTATGAGAGGCAGGTGTGCCTTCACCTTTGCCGGCATGTAACATTATAATAAATAGAAAGATTTTAGATTCATATGGCGGTTGGTTCATGGTTCAAACAAAATCGTAAAGTGTGATAATCCTAAAATCAATTTCAAATTCAATTCCCATTCAAAACAATTCCCGAACAATTGCGAACGACGAACGAACACATTCTACGAAGCTACGATGAGTTAGTAGAAAAATTATCATAGTGACGTCAAAAGCGCGCACGAGTTTGTTCGGGAATTGTCGACTTGTTTTCACGTAAAAGTATAAATTTTTAATTATAGCGAAAAAATAATATACAAGGCTTGTTATAAAACTTAAAATATATGATCTTTGCATTTGTTATAAATGATTCAAAAATATTGGTGAACGGAAACACCGTAAAAACCTGCACAACCAGCTTATCGCTTCGTGAAACTCACTAATTCGTCTCGGACAAGCATAATAGGCACACAGTCTATTCACATAATAAGGAACTACTCAAATCCAGCAGTCAAGGTCAACAGCGGAACATTTATGGGTTATTATAACTAATTTCATACCAATATCAATAATACAATGGTATTGTTACATACTGACATAGAAATGCGCACATGCTTGTCATAAAACGCAGTTTATTACCTTTGTCGCATTTGGAATTGTGTTGTTTACTTTGTGTTTAAATTTTGCAATAAGACAATAGCCTATTGTTATTGTTTTCGAATTTGTTGGCCGTTCGCAGGAATAATTAACCAGGTGTACAGATTACGTTTTCTTGGAAAAACTCAGTACACGCAGTCGATTGTTGTATTATATACAGTTTACTATAAAACAATGCTCGAACGGAGGGCTGGAGCAGTCAAGCGAGGATTACGATACGAGCAAGACAAATATTAGATGAGCGATTTAGTGACGGACTTTGCGCGTGTTATTGAATCGTGCAGTATATACTAGTAGTGTCTAGTTATATTTGTACTTACGTATACGCGTTTTTATAGTTCTAATAAATTCTATAGTAATACAGTAGTTGTCAATTTTTGAGAAACAGGTTTATTTTGAGCCTTATGGTCTATTTTAGCCAAAATATTAATATTTCAGCAAAAAACAACATTAACATATTTAATTTAGCAATTTTATAAATATTTTGACATTTCGTCACAAAAACGCGTCAAGCTGCCATGGCGTCTCGCATGACGTCACAGTGTGCAAAACAAACACCTGGTTCATTGAAGTGTTATCTGAGAAGTCATTGATAATTTATCGTGTTTCGCACACTATGACGTCACGCGTTCTGATCGGCCTTCATTGTCACGTGGCTAATGGCTGCAATATAACAATTTTATTTCTCAACAATATCAATTAATATTTAATATTTTAGTTAAAACAATTTATTTTTGTCATGTTTAGATCGTAATCTAGGATATATATTAAAATCAGTCTATATTTTTCATACTGTCAACTACCGAATTCCAACGGCATTTTAATTCGAATCCTGCGTAACTCGTAACAGTATTATACACATATACAATAACGTCAGTTATAGTGCTGACTTTAGTTATTGATCCTATTATAACAACCTATATGTTACATACATACATATTATCACGCCTTTTTCCCATAGGGGTAGGCACATACTATAGATCTCCACTTGCGACGATCCTGACAAACAACTTTCTCTTCATCTACTTTCATTAGCCTCTTCATACATGCGTTTATTTAATATACTTTTTATCTGATCTCGTTTTAACACTTCTGTTATATGATCATGGTGTGTACGTCGTGGTCTATATGTTATCCTGAACTATACTACTAATACGTATTAGCTGCATCAAAATACTTCAATAGTTTTTTGAGTGAAGAGTAACAAACACCACAGACTTTATATAATTATCCAGAATAGGATTTATATGTTTATTTATTTTAATAGATCGTGACTTCGTTCCATATAAGCCTCCAACGAGTACGTCAATGAGGCCTCAGACTATACTAACGAATACGCAAGCAACGTGGAAATACCCGTCTCGGCCTGTAACGAATCGGGTACCGCAAACGCCGCCCTCAACCCAGCCCAATATTGAAAGGTAATACAATTTTTCATTTCTCATAATCGGAAAGTATGCTTGAAATTACCTGATCACAGGGATAAAACAGTACTTTTCATCTCTGAGATACGATTTTGCCGCAATTGATTTGATATTGTTACGTGCGAGCGGGTACGCACTTATAATTGGAACAAAACACCAGTTTTTAACTAAATGCTTTTATTAACTTCACAGTCGTAGGTGTTTTCTCTCTGCAGGGTTGCCCCTATACGTAACCTGTTTTCCTAATAAGGAAACATAATAAAACTACGTTTTAACGGTTTTAAGCGCGGTAATTTATTAGGTTTTCGTTTGTCCGACGTTTCGGCCGCTTTTCAGTGGCCGTGGTCACGGACGAAAAAGGTGACATTTGTCCAACTACTCGTTGTTAAAGTTTTATTTAGCCCACCGCCAACTTGTTCATTTTAATTATTTAGTTTAGGCTCCCATAGAGATGGGAGCCTAAACTAATAAATCACCGCGCTTAAAACTGTTAAAACGTAGTTTTATTATGTATACAAGTCGCAAAAACTTAAGAAAATATTAAGAAAAAATAATATCAATATATGTTAACGACGGTGACAATCTCTACAAACAAATGTAATGCATAGTAGACCGTTTTTTCTTTACGGAATATATTCATTAATTATGGCTATATCTACCTATAAAAATAAAAATCAAAGCTTCTTAGTTGGTAACCGAATCACTTGAGAATTATTGGGAGCAATTTTGTTTTTTTTTCTATAATAATTCGTAGTCAGTGACGGCAATATTTATAGAGTGTGAAGTGCGTGCGCACGGGCCTCGAGTCATAGGGGGCTCCGAACGCCGCCCCTGATACTTCGGAATGCATGAGTCGCTTTCGGCGCGCAACGCCGACTCTTTCAAAACCCTGCGCCCGTGTTATGGTCGAAGCCGAGTGCGGTAGCAATGCAAGGCGAGCCACGAGCGGCTCCTATACTCTACGCAATAACTTTTGTTACAACGTGAAATCAGACTTAGAACATATAATTACAGATTATATGGGCGTAGTGTCACATTATTCTTATACCTAACTACTTTTTGCTCAGAACAAGAACTCTCATAGTATATAGAAGTAAGGAAAAAAATAATTTTTCATTAGCATATTTTTGTCTTACTTATCAGTATAGGCCAACTTGGGAGTAAATGAAACAACAATATCTTTGCAGTTGCAAAGATATTGTTGTTGTAGTAATGTTTTAGCAAGGTTTATATGAGAGTTTATGTTCTGAACGTCTACCTCTTGCTTCCCCACATCATTTGAATTCTATTGTTGAAAAAAAAATGTAAAATTGTATTGGCGTGCCGACTAGAGTGCGCTGTGATGGACCCGAACGTGGCAAAATAATAATTATATTTTAATAAAAATGGGACTAAATAAAATGAAACACCAATTTTTCTTAAGTTCGAATCACAACCAACTCGATTTTATTTTATCATAAAAACTTAAAAAACCGAGCTGCCAGTACTGTAATATTTATAAACAAAAAGTATTTATTCCACAACAGGCGCCATGGTATTGATTGCACACGGGCGCTACAAGGGGCCAAAACTCTCTCTGTCCGTAGTAGTCCCGATTAGATTGTAATGGATAAAATATTGAATTTTTCTATGAGTTTTTTATAAACTCAATACTTTATCCAAGTTATTATGTTGTACATAATCTATATAATGACACTGAGATTGATAATCGTATGGAGTGCTTGGCTTTAGAGGCCTACGCGAGCAATACTTACAGGTGTACACGGCCGGACTTACGCCTACTTTTAAGTGCCATAATTTATTTATTAATTTAAGATAAATTTGTAGTCTAGTACAGACGTAGTAGCTTAGAGGTTTATTGTTCTCAAGTTTCAGACTCGCGTCTCATAAGACACAATGTCTACGAATCCTGTACAGGAAGCATGTACCACTAAGACAGTTTTCTGACCTAATATGTACATTGTTTTGTACAAGAAAACACTGTGATAAAACCCTGAAAAAGCGTAGCATACTGGATCCTTAATCCCCTCATATTTGGTAACGACGAAGCCCAGCAGCGAAAGGTGAATGGACTGTTATTATAAATAATATATTTATTATGTTACAGTACAGAACTATCCGTCGTTGCTCCAATTACCGCACCAGCAGGGCGGGCTCCAACACAATACGAGTGCGGCCGGACAAAAATTACAGTAACACCAAACGTTATCGGCGGTGAACATTTTCAACGAGGTGCATACCCTTGGTTGGTTGCTCTATCGAGACACAAGAAGCAAGAACGAATATTCCTTTGCGGTGCAAGTCTAGTTTCTGACCAACACATTGTTACAGGTACTTTTATATTATTTTATGCATTGGACATTATTTTCAGTCGCCTTAAAATTTCCTCTTCTTTTAAATGTAGCTTCAAGGAGGTCGTGGATCTAGTGTCAACTATTTATAAATATTCAAGTTTAAATTCCTTTCAGTTACTCCAATTTTCGCTCTAAAAGAATCCCGCAGAAATCCCGAGAATAAAGTACCGCAGATTTAAGTAAGAGAATTTGCTATAAATTAGCGAAAAATGTCTAAAAACACCCCAGTAATTGTTACGTGAATCCCGAGTAAACAGATAAGTAAAAAATCGCAACGGATAAGTTGAAAAACAAATGGCTACGAATAAGTGGAAAAACGAATCGCAATGGACAAGTTTAAAATTTTCAACTGATATGTGACAAAAGAATCATTACAACATTAAGACAAGTACATTAACAATCTACCCATAAAACTTCAAGTTAAAATTTTGTTGCAATTCATTTTGACACTTGTTAGTTGAAGATTTTACACTTGTCCGTTGCGATTCATTTTTCCTCTTGTCCGTTGCGATTCATTTTTCCTCTTGTCCGTTGCGATTCATTTTTCCACTTATCCGTTGCCATTCGTTTTTCCACTTGTCCGTTGCAATTCGTTTTACCACTTATCCGTTGCCATTTGTTTTTCTACTTGTCCGTTGCAATTCGTTTTTCCACTTATCCGTTGCCCTTTGTTTTTCAACTTGTCCGTTGCGATTTGTTTTTCCACTTGTTCGTTGAAGTTTCACTTCTAATATGTGTCCCAGCACACATTTCGATTTTTCGCAGGTTTACTGCAAATTATGATTTGATTACGTTAGGTACATTTTAATGATGTAATACGCTACACACGTACCGACCATTTTTTTACATCTACACTGTCGTTCGTTGTCGTTCACTTTTGTTGTAACTTTCGAAAAACTAAACCGTTGGCAAAGTTTTCTTGTTGTTAATTTGTTTCCTTAACAAATTGTCTATTTATTATTTTATTGATAAATTTTTTTTTCGTAGTCCACAAATAGAGGCAGTGATGTCCAGCCACGTGGAGACCAGAGGTATAGTTCGATGCAAATTTAACTTTGCCCCCATTAATGGCGGCTCGGAACTACGCACTTTTTGATGCACAGAACGCGATTTTAGATATTTGGAGGACGAGGTATATCCTCGCTTCCTCGCTCGGTCTCTCGCTCGCTTTCTCGTTTACGGGACTTAACCGGCGCTCAGCTCACCAGGGCTTCCAATTTAGTGCTTTCGGAGCTAGGTATAGCGCTTTTTAGGGCAACCCAGCTCCCAATTTTATTAAACAACTTCCCTTGCGCTTTTAATAATAATCTAATTAATTTTATAATAAATATATATAAATATCTATACTAATATTATAAAGAGGAAAGATTAGATTGTTTGTTTGCATTGAAGAAGCTCGGAAACTACTGATCGGTTCAGTTTGAAAAATTCTTTCACTGTTGGCAAGTTTCACTATCCCCGAGTGCCATATGCTATATTATATTTACAAAAAATTAGGGATCCTTGCTAAAACTCTAATAATGTAACCCAAGGTGTAAAAAAATACCTAAAATCGCGTGCACTGCGAAAACTATTGATGATAGAATAAAATAATGTACTACAACTTTGCAGAATACATCATTATTTACAAAATTTGTCGCGACAGCATATGTCTAACTATTATAGTTATGCCACAATAAGTTTTTTTTATTTTAAAAATTCCATTAAAATGTCGCCTCTAGAAAAGGCTCTTTATTTGTATCTTAGTATTCATCCTTGTCAAAATAAATTACTTTATATTCAAGACTGCCTCAATACCTTTATATGACTTTTTGAATTATTTAAAAACACAAAACATAGAATCAAGTCGAAGCCAACCTGATTTGAAGTAATACAATGAATGACATGTTGTTTATGACAACGTATATATTTGTTAGTGAAATGTTATATGTGATTATAGCGCCATCTATTTTGCTAATACGCCTATTTGAAAGAAACAGTTCATCTGTGTTTTATTATATTGTCCAAGATAAAGTTGTCATTATTCATACTGACCGGGAGAAGTGATTAATCATGCAGTTTTATTTATATTGCCTACTTGATACGGATATTATTTATATAAACCGGTCATTATTCATAGATATCACATTTCCCGTGACATAAAAAATCTTCGAGAAAAATGACTATTATTTTTTTAACATTTATGTACTTACATAAATAAATGGAGGGTGGACGTGAAGAAATTATAAGGATTTGGCTTCTCTAATTATGTATACAATATTAGTTTATGCCTTTTATGGGAAATATTTTGTTTCCAGCGGCTCACTGCCAACAGATAAGGGATCAGAAGATTGAAGTGAAAGAGTTTCTTGTAACCGTGGGTGCATTTGATTTAGACGATTGGGCTGATAATAAGGCGCAAAATTATTATATTAAATATGCTACACCCCACAATGATTACGACCCGTTCACTTATAAAAGTAAGTAATTACGTTTGTTAATTATTTATTACAACTTTAGTCTAGAGGAAAGAGTGTGTTGTGAAAGTGAAATACCTTCACTTTTGCTAAAAAACAAAAACTTCAATATATACCCACCTATACATGTACACTTATGTGTTCTTGCATATATATATGACCCCAGCACAGACCCATATATAGATACCCTCACATAATAAAAATATACACATACATGTTCCCATAATTTATCTCCAGTAATATCTATACTATAAATCTATAGTTTGTACTATTAACTTAAAGACGAGAAATTTCAAGGGGATGGGGAGGGGACTAATGTAAACCAATAGATTTTGAAATGGCGACTTTTAGCTCAAGTTTAGCTGCATACTTGGGATACTTAGTTGACTGTGAAAAATATAAAATCAGCTCAAAATAAAATTATTTGTAAAAAAATATTAAAATGTCTACTTATCCTACATAATAAATCAACTTAAGGAAAGACAAAATAACACATTTTCATTTTTTTAATTCTTATCTTGGCAAATCTCCATCTCTCTCTGAAGGCCTGTTAAAGCAAAAAATAAAATTGGAATGTGTGTTGGGATAGGACACATAGTAGAAGTGAAGAATTTTAACGGACAAGTGGAAAAAAGCATCGCAACGGACAAGTGGGAAAACGAATGGCAACGGATAAGTGGAAAAACGAATAGCAACGGACAAGTGGCAAAACGAATCACAACAACATTTTTACTTGAAGTTTTACGGCCAGGTTTTCAAATTGGACAGGTAGATTAACAATCAAAAAACACTGAATTCGATCCAGAACCAAAAATAAACATTCATAGTTTACCCTTATGCCGCTTCTCACCACGCGATTACCTTCTACTCCCTCCACGCGGCCGGAGCGCTTTTTGGTGAAAGAAAAAATCGCAATACGGGGAGTATATAGAAGTTTCACTTCAAAATAGCCCATTAAGAGTAACGGTTTTTTGTTTTATATTATTATAAAATCAGACACTCGAACTCTGGAAATAATCCTTTTTCTATTTCTGATTTGAAGTTGAAAATTCAAGTCTGGTACGCTCGAAATAAGATTGTTTAGTTTCAAGTATAATTATTATAACTTACATTGGATGTCAGGATGCTGATTACTTTACGTGTAAAAACACAATTTATAAAGACATAGTTACAAAAAAATACTTCGAAATAATCATACGAAAGAATCAAACAAAAATTAGCCTTAAGTCTTTTACACGATGAGTAAGAGTTCCGACCCACTTACAATCGCCCAAATTTTATTGCGTGAGTTCAACAGACAGGCAGACGGCCCACCTGATGGAAAGCAGTTACCATCACCTATGGACATTTGTAACATCAGAAGTACTACCAATGTGCTGCCGCTCTCTGAAGGGAGACTGGAACCTGGCCACTAATGCCGGAACACAACTCAAGGTTGATATGGTGGCATACTCTAGACCAGGGATGGTAGCCGTCCAGATGGGTGAATACCCTACCACCTGGCTGTGGGTTGTTTTGTCGCCTCTTAATACAGGCCGCCTGGCCGCAGGGAATTGTATTATTTCTCCGTTCTTGCACAGTTAAATATTACTACAATACTAATATTACATTCTCCTATCCCATTCATCCTGGCTAATTCCACTATCGTTTTTTGTTTCAACGAGGGGAAACCCGATTGAGGGCTATCAGCCGCGCCTAGGGGAAAAAATTGCGGCTGGTGTGTGAGGATTCGCCAGGTCGGGATGGCACTAGCATTTCTACGCAGAACTAAATATAATATTGCTACACGACAGTTAGGGATACCCACTAAAACCTCTGGGTATTCCATCCTTCGCCCTTAATGCCAGGGCCACGGGTTTATGGCTTAGCCCCTCCGCAGCCCTTAGCCTTAGCCCTGGCAGTTATCCATGTATCCTTCCTCAATTATCCCATCCCTTTTGTACCATTTCTCCTATCTTGTACAATCTATTCCATACTCTGTATCCCATCCTAAAAGCTGTCAGCGCGTTGACTTCAACCCTGGTGTTGCAAACGTGTATAGGCGACGGGAAGCACCTTTCTTTAGATGGGTCATCTGCCTGTTTACCAGCATTGTGATGAAAAAGTTTGACCTGGCTAGCCACATCAGGGGGGCCACAGGTGACGCATTGCATTTAAGGGGGTCACCGTTCCCGAAATAAATGTGGAGAACCTTTATAATTCCCGGCGCAAATCTTAAACGGCAACTTTGCCCCGCTCACTAGTTATATTACGGATCTTTTCCGAAGCATAAGATAGTGATGGAGGATTCCTGTGACTCTGTCTTGAGGTTTTAGTGGGTATTCAGGCGCTATAAGCCCGTTTTCGTACACCCCCTTTGTGTTTCTCCCGCACGGTGGGCGTCTTCATCTCGTCAAAAAATAGGGCTAAGTCATAAAGCTGGACTAGCTAATATTTATGCATTAAGAATAAACAATGTCGTTTATTTCATTTTTATACCTACGCTACAAATTTTGGGGCGTATTTATTTTCAAAAAAGAAATAGATAGTTTAGCCCCAACTTAATTTTGTTTTCAGATGATATTATGGTCATGACTTTAAAAAAGAAGGTAGTTTATACCGATTATATTATACCGATTTGCTTATGGAGTGAAGAATATGCTGAACTCAGCAATATCGTGGGAAGAAATGGTGTGGTGAGTTGAAACATGCCTGTTAAATATTTAATAAGTACGTAATTATCTACATATAATAAGACAGGCAGTTCGCAAACCGTGTTCGTTGTGCTCGTTCGCTTACCCGGTAAATATGTTTGTTTTCCTATAATAGATTGAAATCAACGCGCTGTAGTGTATATCACAACCCCGTTAGCCCCCGGAGAGAAATTGGAGAGTACGGTGTCCTCTTCGGCGGACTACGAGGGGTTTGTTGCCGTTTTTGCCAAAGTAGGATTCAATTCAAATGGTACAAGTTGGCGGTAGGCTAAATAAAAATTTAACAATAGTCTGACTATACATTGACACTGACATCTTTTTCTTCCATGATCACGACTACTGAAAAGTGGCCGAAACGTCGGCTTAATAGAAATCAAATAAATTATCGCGGTTAAAACCATTAAAATGAAGATTTATTAAAGTAATATTCATTCTTCACCTAGGTAGGTGGTGTGTATAGTGTAGTATCACACCAGGTGGTTTGATACTAGTGCAGCTATTCCTCAGGGCACCATCTCATGCCTTGTACATTTCACGCTTTTTAACTTGATCACTTTTAAATTGTAGGATGATATGTAAACATATTTCTTGAGGTGGGAATCAAATTTGTGGCGTCATGCCTTGCCCTCGTCGAATTTAGGCACACTTCTAGACGACGCCATTTTCGGGATTGATGTATTTATTCGACTGGGGGCAAGGACTGTAGTCCCTCATAGCTGCCGGTGGTAAATTTAATTAATATTATTTTATGAACTTATAATAGAATAGCATATTTTGTATTTGTATAGCATATGGTTTTCTACTCATACCAATGCACAAAAACTTAATTGAAAGTGATAAATGCATTGTAATGATTAAGAATTTGAAAAGTAGGTTTAATATAGTATGCAGGGTTTAAACATTGTAAAATTGAGACAGAATAAAGAAAATATCTCAAATTGATGCAACACAATTAGACCAGTGCTAATCATCCCTGTGAAAATGGTAAAAAAGGAAAAGAATAATAGTAGGATGAAACCCATTGGAAAAGGAAGAGAATATAGCAAAATATTAAAGAAAAAATAATTTACGGGCGATCTGAGGTCGGCAAGTGGAATGGGGGTCCGTTTTAAGGGTGAAGAATGCTTTATCTCGATTTCGTTGGGGCCCCAATTCGTAGGAAAGTTACTTGAAAGATCTTCGCGGACTGATCTCCCTAACAAGGTTCCGGAACTTCAGATTTCTGTTAGATACCATAAAATTGCGCTTACGTAATCCCATATTATAATTTATCACGGACTACACGAATGCCAGCTACTTGACTTCAAAGAATTTCAATAAGATAAAATTGAGTTTTATTTTCGGCTTACACCAGCATGAACACATTCCTGAATTGTTGATCGATGACCGTCCAGATCTAGGACCGGAGGGCGAAGCCTATACCCCTACATCGCGGGGTGAGACAGGGGCATATGATTTCCCCGAAACTGTTCACCAACGCGATGGAGGATGTCTTCAAAACTCTGGACTGAGCTGGACGGGGCATTAACATCAATAGCGAGCGCATCTCTCACCTCCATTTCGCCGACGATATCGTTGTCTTTGCAGAGACTTTGTAGGAACTTGCCGAAATGCAGGGCAGCTTAAATGAATCTTCCCGACGGATCGGTCTCGGTATGAATTTGGACAAGACAAAAGTCATGTTCAATGAATACGTCTTGCCGAGACCGGTAAACGTCCTTGGACCTTGGACAGAAAATACAGGTAGGCTGGCACATCTTCGAGGGGGAAGCCAATTGGAGGATTCAGTTGGGCTGGGCGGCATTCGGTAAGTTTCGTCAAGTATTCTCGTCGATCATTCCGCAATGCTTAAAGACAGAAGTCTTCGAGCAGTGCGTCCTCCTCGTCCTGACCTACGGGGCCGAGACATGGACACTGACGGCAGGATTGGTCCACAAGTTCCAAGTCACTCAACTGGCTATGGAGCGAGCTATGTTGGGTGTTTCTCTTATGGATAAAATTAGAAATGAGGATATCCGTAAGAGAACCAAGGTAACCGACATAGCTCACAAAATTAGCCAGTTGAAGTGGCAGTGGACCGATGGCCGTTGGAGCAGACGAGTCCTGGAGTAGAGTGGCGTCTCGGTAAACGTAGTGTCGGACGCCCTCCAGCCCGATGGACCGACGACCTACGCAAGGTCGCCGGTAGGCGCTGGATGAGGAAAACAGAGGACAGGGATGAGTGGCGCCGTCTTGGGGAGGCCTACGTCCAGCAGTGGACTATGAATGGCTGACGACGACGACTTTTTATAAATAAAATATATATAATTTAATGTGAAGTAATTATTTTATTGAAGTAAATTCATTGTGCAGTTCATATTTGGACTACGCAAATATGACCATGTCTCTGAATTCCGAAAAAAACTCAAGTGGTTGCCAATTCGATTTCGCCGGAATACTCACATCCTTGCTCTTCTCTATAGTATTTTATTTGTCCCTAGTACTCCTGATTACCTTAAACAAAGTTTTGAATTTCTTTCTTGCTCTCATAATCTACGCCCTTCTACTAAACTTAAATTGAACACTCCTGCGCATAACTCAAGTTTTTATAACAATTCTTTTACAGTTAAGGCTATACAGCTCTGGGACGCGCTTCCTGTTACAATCAGACAAACACAATCGCTAGCGATATTTAAAACTATGATTAAAAAATACTATCTGTCTTTGGAATATGATATTTAAATTCACTTATAAATATTTATATATTTTGTAGATATGTATATTAAGTATATATATCTATCTATTAAGTATATCTATGTAATATATAAAAAATTTCCATATATTTATGTATATATAATTTATGTATTTATTATTAAAATGTAAGTAGTTTGTACTATATGTTGCGTATACCACCATCGCCATTATCATATAATTTCATTTCTGGGGTTGTCTGGAAGAGATCGCTTTTTAGCGATAAGACCGCCCTTTGTACATAACTAGATATAATTTTAGTCTTAAGTTCATGTTTGTATTGGTGTACAATAAAGAGTTATTTATCTATGATGGGTGCTGAGAAAGGGATGCCTGGTACTTACTACATGGCCTGGGGCCTAGGGCGGCCAAGACAGCAAATCCGCCACTGTGTCCATGAGTGATTTTATTGCTGATATTGATGTTTATTTAAAACTAAGTTCGTGACGCACTGTGGTACGATCGACTTCCTATTTCAAAATTGGCTTCACTCGGAGTGCTCGCGGGTTGGTCTACCTATTTTGTTCATCTGACGATTAGACTCAATCTTTCTTTATTTATAAGTTAAACTAGGGTCGAGACAAATTTTGAGTAGATATGTGGCAACACGCGAATGTATACATGTATTGTTTGTTCAGTTACCAAGAGCAGGCAAAGAAACTGAATCCACAAAACTTTATTGGATGTATTGTTAACTACTTTACCGGTATTAGGTTAAATAAATTGTAAATATTTAAGTTGTGCTTAATTTTTAAGCTGGATTTTTTTAATTACTCATCATTTCTTTTTTATTATTACTTCTCAACATTATTCAGTTTTCTGGTGTGTTATATTTATTCTGTGCGTTCTTTAATTAATTTTCCTTATTGTGAGCAGGAGTCGCCTGTCATATGTGATTTAAGAGGTAGGAATGAAAATCAGCGTTGTTGCGGCATATATTTTTGTATAAGTTTTCTATTGTATTATTTTACAAGATATTATTGGTTTTACTAGTTCGCGGGATGGGGTGGAAATGAGGATGGTACCGCCGGAAGAGGAAAGCCGCGCAAGGCCAAACTACCAATAGTAAGCACAGAAGAATGTCGGCGCTCACATAAAGACTTCATAAATCTGACATCAGATAGAACTATATGTGCAGGTAATTTTAAATAATTAAAGCTATCAGCATACTAGCGCTAATTCCTGGCTGCATTCGAAATGTCCGATTCAGAATCCAGAGTGTGGACTGAAAAAAAATTAAAAGTGGTTTTCACTTTTTATTCCCGTCCCTTAATTACCATGGCATTTTTAGGTCTTCATTTCTTAGGTGTACCAGAATGTCTTTATCAAATCACCTTTTGATTTCCCATTACAAAATCTCTACCAGATATGAAGTATTACGAGTATTTTGTCTTGTGTGTGTCGCTGTTAGAAATTTCAAAAATCTTTTTTTTTGTTAATGAACTACAACGGTGACGCCCAAAATCTCGACCGAAAGGCCATCTATATTTTTTTTTTCATTAACGCCATGGAAACCATATAATTTATAGGGATAAAACATGACCTATGTCTTGGCCCGGGATAGAAGTTTAACCCTTTATAGAGTTTCATTGAAATTCCTTGAGTATATTAAAAAAAAACGCTACCGTGGCACAATCTTTTTAGCTCTATTCGTGTTTCCCACGGAAAATATGTCATTTATCAAATTAAAAAACTGAGATTGATAAATATGAAGTAAAATACGAGTACTTAAATCTCGCGACAAGCATTTATAACATATAAATTAATATCGTTGGAAAGTATGTACGTACATAGAACAATTTTATGCGTGCCACAAAAACTTCTGTCTGGTAACGACGTTATAAGTTAATAGTAAAGGTTTTCAAATTAAAATTTATTTTTTAAGCGCATTTAAAAAATCTTGGTTTTTAAAAAGGTTTTTTTAAAACTTAGTTTGAATAAACCCGCCTAGATTTTGTGCGAGCATAGCAAGTTGTGACGTCATATATTGAACTAGACAAACAGCGTATTAATTATTATTTAAAATGTGATAAAAATAATTCTACAGTGGTTTCAAAACATGATGGTAATAAGGCATTTTAACGCTCGTTCTTTTATATAAACATTGTTTTAGAATTTATTGTAAAACGTATTATCTAGACAAATAACACATTTAGGTAAAAGGATTCGGTCAGCGTTAGTGGAAGACTAAGCATTCCTAATATTCTTCTTCGATGGCACTGATTATTTATAATTTTAATTAATTGCAAAATTTGATTTACTAGGTGACAGAAACAAAACCATCCCCTGCGACGGTGATTCCGGTGGGGGTTTATATCTCAGGTACAAAGGAATCAAAGGCGAGAATGACAATGACCAGCCTATGAGACTGCGAGGTGTTTTCTCCGTATCACTTGAAAATAAAGACGACGACAGCTTATACGAATGTAATATTCAAGAATATATCGTATTCACTGATGTTGCCAAATTCACCCCGTGGATTAGAAATATTATAGAGAGGTCGCGGGTTATTTTCTATTAAATACTAATATGAGTAATAAATTAAAATAATTTAAGTTTTATTCATGGCTTTTATTTGTTACATAGCTGTGCTTGTCACTTCGGTCATGCGGGACATGGACGTTATATTCATATCATCCGAAATCTCTACATCGAACTGAACACATACCTTGTAGATTTATATTCCTGTTTTGGTGTGTAAAATTTTCTTTAAAATCCGTTTTGCAGCCTATCCAAAAGAAACTTTCAGACTAGCAGAGAAACAAAAATTCTACAAACGTCAATTTATTAGAAGACAATTTTATGCCTGTGAAGTGTGTGGCCTGTATTCTTACGACACAAACAAGAGAGTGGAAACGTTGATTTTCTTGTAACAATTCCACTCTTAAAACTTAATTTGGCCGGTCTGAACTACCTGCATACGCGTGCGTGTTTGTATTAGCCAGGCTAAAACTAAAATGGCTGCCTGAGCTCTGCCGCGTCTTCTCGCTCGCTGAAATTCAGTCCATAATAATAAAAAAGTGTATTGAACCTGTATAAATAATCCTCGCACTAGCTACTGTTTACCGGTCAAAAGTGTTGTGTGCAGACGCGCGAATCTGGTTGAAACTTTTGTTCGTTACTGACTTAGTTCCAGTCGTGGTAAGCTGCGATTGCTTTCTACTTGGTTCGCTTTAATTTGTCGAAACGGCATCAAATTACACATCAGGTGTCAGCTTTTATTTCAACGTGATAGCGTGATAGAATTATGTCATCTAACAACAGAAGAGGTTAGAAGGCGTGATTAGACGATCACCTAAATACGTAGCGACGCCAAATCTGGCTTCACACCTACGTTTAGTTTAAGTAATAAAGTCATTCGAAAATAAGGTGACATAAAAATATTCCTCAAAAATGATGTTTTTTTAGAAAATAATAATAATTAAGCTACCCGTATTTTTAAACGTTACAAAAATGTAATTTTTTCACTTGGTGATAATGTCACCTTGTCCAATCTTACAATTATTTCTACTTCCTGGCCTTCCCAGAAAATGGAGAAGACAGAATAGGTACTGTTCCAATTACCCACTTTATAATCAACCGGAATCTGACACCGCAGCGCCTCGCCCCGGATGCACTCCGTCAGTATATGATGGATATCTTCAGGTTTTTGACATTCAGAGCAGTTTGATAAATTAAAAAGCGTCATCATAATATGTTTGAACTTGGTTGAAGGAATAGGTCCGAAGCGAAGTCTTAGTAGAACTATTATAGCAATTTTCCTGTCCAATTCTATGGTTGACAACGAGAACCACGGGTGTTGAGAGAGTCGACATTAAATGGTTTTGTATACCTATGCCCTTTGATAGTGATTGTTCGTCAAAATATTCTTGTCGCCGTTTGCTGATGTGCACTTTAAGACAAGTCAATATTTCTGTGTGGTTTGTAGTTTTGGATAATATTTATACAGTGAAACCTGATTAAATGAGACATCAAGGGACATTTAGAGAGGGTTCCATTAATAGAGGTCACAATACAGGTTATTTCAGTTATAGAGGTGCGATTACTAAATAAAATTCCTTGTCTTTGTCCTTCAGAACATTGTGATTGAATTTTATGTTCATTCTGAATTATTCTACAAAGAGTAGATTTTGACACATAAAATTCGACACAGACTTCATCGCGTGTCTGCCGACTTTCATAAACGGATATTAACTTCTGTCTATCACGAACACATAAAAAAGTGTTGGGACCTGAGCATGAGTTCCAGTTATGGAGGTTTCTCACTTATCCAGGTCCCACTTAACCAAGTTTCAGCGTACAAGATACCGTCATTCGTAGCCTGACTCGCTGCTCTATCGGCTTCCTAGTTGCCTTTGACGCCTACGTGGGAGAGTATCCACTAGATGACCACTTCCTTTTTTGCAGGATGATGTTCACAGATGTTGTAGGCTGTCGGGAGTCCTTGAAAAGTCGAGGTCGACCAAGCCAAATGCAAATGGGTGCTTTTGAAATCAGATAAAATTTTACTCAATTATATACTACCAATGTATAAATAGAGAGAGATGTTTCCGAATATCGCAAGAAGCTTAAATTGTTACCTATTCGCCTTCGCCAGAATGTTCACTTACTCTCTCTTTTGTACAATATTCTTTTTGATCCTTGTACCCCCCGTATTTAAAGGAACGTTTTGATTTCCTATATCTTTCTCATTGTACACACTTCTTCCTTCGTTAATAACTCTTTCAAGGTACAGACAGGATGTACGTCCATGGAATTCACTGCCACTCACCATCATACAAGCTAAATCCATTTTGCCTTTAAAACTGGTGGTAACTAAATATCTTTGGTCCTCATAAACAAGCTGCTGATTCTATATATAGTATGATATATTGTATTCATTTATTCTTGGAATGTTTCATATAATTTATTGTCTTCACCGCCACTGTTGTCTTAATATTTTCCTTAGTTTAGGGGTTTGCCTGGAAGAGATCGTTTTAAGATAAGGCCGCTCTTTCTTCAACATTTACTGTACCTAGTTTTAAGAAAGTAGTTTTAATTTTTGGTGAAAAGTGTTTTCATTCATTCAAAAGAGCTTCAAATACAGCTATCAACTCGCATCGTAAAATTGATACTTGTGCATAAAATTTTCAATCTCTCACACCATTTTCTTCAAAAAGTTGTTTCGCATTCCACTTCTTCCATATTTTTTTCTTTAAAACGTTGTTCATCTAAACATTCGATCGTAACCAGTAAACAACTATCATTACTCATTGCGTGGCTCGCCCGACGCGGACAGCCACGCGTAAACAAGTTCTCGCACAATAAGAGTAGGTAGTTATAAAAAAGGTTCCCCTTTGTTCTTAATTGTATGTTCATATATATGTGTGAACTAAAACGTAGACGGGGGTGCCACAGAAATTTTGCCGTAGGAGCTGGTGGCAAAAATTAGCATTTATTAGCAACTTTCATAATAAGTAGGTACGAGGTAATTCTATAAAACGGCTTGTTAGTGTTACGACCAATTATTACCTTTCGGCATTTGGACTTCTTTTGTTTAAAATTTGTTATTAGAAAACAGCCCATTGTGTATTGTAATATTTTATGGCAGTCATTAGCCATTCATTAGCCAGGTCTGATTTAAAGTACAAACTGATTCTAAGAAATTCGGCCCACGCGGCCGGGCAGACATATTGCATCTGTGCAGTAAAAGCAATGCCTCGATTGAGAGACGAGGCAGTAGATCGATAACCACGAGCGAAGCAAGACTTGTGTACATTACTGACGGAGTTTGCGCGTGTTATTGAATTACGATCTTACGTTTGGACTTGTTGCGTTCGGTTATATTTGTACCTGTTTTATACGTGTTTGTGCAGTTCTAATAAACTCTATAGTAATTCCAACGGCATTTTAATTCGAGTCCTGTGTAGCTCGTAACAGTATAATATTGTTGCATGTATCATATGACGGTCTCATGCAATTGGGTGTAGTCTTCTTAACTAATAATTCTGGTTTGTTTAGATTCATAATATCTGGCTACCCAAGCTACTACGTATATTGAAAAAAAATCAAGTATATGGATAACTCATAATTTTTATGTATTTCCATTTTTAGTACATTGTTATGTAACAGCATTTACAATGCACGTAATGTTGAAATTAAATGTTGAAATTTTAAAATAGTCTTCTTCATATATGTTTTATTGAAGAGTTATTTTGTAAAGAGAGAGGTAACAAAGGTTGCTATGATACTATGAAAAATATTTAAATATAAAAGAACAAATATTATAAACCAGTATTACAACACGTAACCCTTCTGAAGCTTATATATACAAATCTTAAAGTATGTAAGAAAGATCACTATGTAATGAACTACCTACATAGTTGGAGAGACCAACGGACAGAGATGTTGATTGTACAAAGGGTTCACTTGGCCACAATGGCTCACAGGTCCCCAAAGAAGACAACTTGACTCCGAACCCATGTGGCTGAGAAGAGAGGCAGGTTTTTAGCCACTAAGCTATCAGGCAAGTCTATCATGCAACTTACCATAAAAATTATATTAAACAAAATCTGAGTTTTTTATAATTTTTTAATTGCAGGAGTTCAGCAAACAGGCAGACGGCTCACTTCATGGCAAGCGGTTACCATCGCCTATGGGTATTTAGCAAAGGTGAAGGTTAATGGAAGTGATATGATAAGAAACAGTGTGATAAGGGAGCGTTGTGAATTGAAAGAAGATAAGATAGTGACAAGAGTTGAAAAGGGAATGTTAAGGTGGTTTGGCCATGTAGAGAGAATGAATGATAGCAGAATCACAAAGCAAGTATATGATAGCAATGTGACTGGAAGAGCCAGTGCCGGTAGACCAAGACGTACTCACCATGATCAAATTGAAGATATTTTGAAGAAAGGTCAGATAAAAAGTAGTTTAAATAAGCGTGTATGTATGAGAAGACTAATGAAAGTTGATGAAGCGAAAAGTGTTTGTCAAGATCGTAACAAGTGGAGATCCATCGTCTCTGCCTACCCCAATGGGAAACAGGCGTGACAATATGTATGTATGTATGCTACAAATTCTCTGCGCTTAAGGGAGATTGGAACCTGGTTAATAATGCCGGAACACACAGGAAAATGTATTATTTCTCCATTCCTGCACGAATGAGTAGTGAAAAAGCCTTGTGACGTGCAATTAAGTAAAATTCCCCGTTAAAGTCAACACTTGACTGCAGGAAGAATTAAATCAACAGCGTCCGGACACTCACGTAGACCCATCACAGATACAGGTTTTTCGAATTTCTTCTCGACATAAATTACTCATACATCTCCAAGGCTTTAAACTCAGTCCCAAGCCATTCTCAGTGTGTGTAACACGTGATAGGTTTTAATAAATTATGTCTTACATTATTGATCATATATTTTAAATAGCGATGTTAATAATGAAGTCACTTTGCCTCCTGTTGAGGACTTTAGGTATTCTCGTGTTGGTATGTGTGAACGGTCAAGCCCAGTCACCCTGTCCGGGAACATTTGACTATCAAAGTGATGGATATAATATGTATGGTGTTATTAATATACAGCCAAACGGGCCTGTATCTTATGTTAATGTTAAGGCCAATTTTACTATAGCAACGCAACTGCCTACCGTAAGTATTGAATAACTAGGATTCGTAAATTCGTCCACGTTAGACAGAATAAGCCAATTTATACGTGTCCTTACAAATTGAAACCACTCCCAGGAAAAATCCCGCGGGATACCCGGTACATAAAGTATCATAGATTTTATGACAGAGAATTTACTATAGATCAGTGACAATATTACATCGGAAACCGACTTTCTTTTTCAACCGGGCCACTTGATACCGCTCCTAAAAAAATATCCGCGGGATACCAGTGATATAAAGTACCGCAGATTTTAAGTCTGGGAATTTGCTATCGATCAGCGAAAACCGCATCCAAATTGGATACTAGTCTTTACGTGAATGCCAAACCAACAGATGAACACAAATGTCTAAAAAACAAATGATTACACTTTTACAATTTTGTAATATTATGTATTTGTGCAAGTACTTGGCGGCCCGCTTAAAACGCGGGTCCCATAGGAGGTGACAAACGTAGGGTATAAAAGAGCATATAATCGAAATTACCTCTTATATCTAAAACAACTCAACTGATAGTGTTCGAACTAATATTCTTTGAAAGTATTTTTGAAGAAAAAGTTTAAGTACCATCCAGTGAAGTAACTTAGCTAGCTTACCTTTGATGACCTACACTCTGTATTCTGCTTAGAGTCTTAAAGGACTATAGATAGAATATATGTTATCTTCATTGTACTATAGTTTATAATTTATGTGATGTATTGATTGTATTGATGAGGACTCATCAATACAGCTAAATGACCTTGAATTCCTAATGATTCTGATGTCAAAATAACAGCTTTTTACTAAATGCATATTAAAATACATGCGGTATTTATACCAAAAATCAAATTTTCAATTTTTTGATTGTCTGTCAGTCTTGATGTTCCGGCTAATCTCTGAAACGGCTTGTCCGATTTTGGAGGGATTTCCACTAGCAGATAGCTCATGTTATAAGAAGTAACTTAGGTTACTTTATTTAGAGTTCCGCATAAAAAGAATTGTACGCGAGTGAAATCGCGGCTTACACAGGGCACAGCTAGTTTTTTATAAGAGGAAAATAAGTAATCGAGGAAATGTGCGTCGGCTAACGTAAGTTATGTGACAAACAAAGACGGACGGCCATGACGATTTACACGGGATCCGTTTTGCCAAAATTTACGGAACCTTATCTTATTATGAACCCCATGGGCTATCAGATATAGATAATCCATAATATCAATCATTTTCACATGTACATTTTGGTATTTAAAAGATTCAGGTAAAACAATAAAACACATTCAATTAAAAACATATTGTTACATATCGACAAAGAAATGCGCACCTGGTTTATTACCCTTCCCGCATTTGGGATACCTTTGTTTACTTTGTGTTTAAAATTTGCAAATAGACTATTGTTATTGTTTTCGACTTTCTTGGCTGTTCGCGGGAATAATTAACTAGGTGTGCGGATTACGTTTTCTTGGAAAAACACAATACACGCACTCGATTGTTGTATTAAACAGTTTACTATAAAACAATGCCTGAAAGGAGGGGTGGGGAATCAAGCGAGGATTACGATACAAGCAAGACGTGTACATTGATAAGCTATATAGTGGCGGACTATGCGCGTGTTATTGAATCGTGCAGTTTGTACTAGTAGTGTATAGTTATGTTTGTACCTATGTTATACGTGTTTGCATAGTTCTAATAAATTCTATAGTAATTCCAACGGCATTTAAATTCGAGACCTGCGTAATTTGTAACAATATTTACGTATAAGGAAATAGAAGAAAAATTACGTTTTGCAATGTTTAGTGTTAGCGGATTCTAAAATGTAAATAACTTGCTTAACCTGTTAGGTCGTAGCCGATTTCTAGTTTGTGTGAGTGTTGCAGTTGCCTATGCTTAGATTTAAAAAGCAATCAACTAAAAAAATAAAAGTTATAAAAAAATTGTGAGTGTGTGCAGTTTAAACGCAATAGAAGTGAAACAGTGTGCAAGGGGTGGAAGGGATTCGAAGTTTAGTGACGTCACACTTCATATATTATACAGTTATAATATATTTAAGCTTTAAAACATGATATTTGAAGTATTAACGAAAAACGTCAAACCATTTCCTACTCTATCTGTATGATCATAGTGTTTAAATTATTAAATATAACGTATTCTATATCATTCTCTCGCAGGCTTAGTCATATAGATTTATCGCTTTTTCATTTTATCGAGTTTCAAATCACAATAATTCTAAAGATGATTCACTTTAAAAGTTATTACAAAGAAAAACATGGAATTTTCTACAACATCATGAAGTCGGTGCCAAATAAGTTTTATATTTGATTAGTAAAATAAAAGCAAGCTGTTTATAATGAAACTTAAATATTCATGAATAATTAAATTAAATATACTTTTAAACAGATAACCAACTTATTAAAATACAAATTATAATATTAAAATGGACTAAACTAACTTTAAAAAAGGCAATTAAATAATAAAAACTAATTAAACGTAGTTTTTTAAGTTTGTATTTCTCGGTTGCGTCATGTATCAAAATATCATGGTTTCGCATACACACAAAGGACCGCGTGGACTGAAGTTTCTGAGAAACCGTAATCTGCACACCTGCGACGGGTAAGCAACTACAATAATAATAGGCTATTGTCTAATTGCGAATTTTAAACACGAAGTAAACAAAAGAATTCCAAATACGGGGAAGGTAATAAACCGCGCTTTATGACAGGCAGGTGTGCCTTCTCCTTTGTCGGCATGTAACACTATTATAGATATACTCCACAAAGTATATTAATATAATAGGACAATATACTCTATAAGGATGTACATATTATATGCAATTTTTTCTCTAAATAATAATTGTAAATATGTTTATAGTATTATATAGTAGTATTAGTATATTTAATTTTATAGTTAAAATTAATTTTTAAAATAATTTTAGTTTATTCTAGTATGATAAATAGTACCAAAAATAAACTATATTATAAATCAAAATATTATTAAATTCATAACTAAATAATTATAAAAGATTATTAATATGACACGATAAGCAATATGTGTTTTGGCATCCACACCAGGAAAAGATGGTGAAATAAACCACTCATCGTAAATTAAATATATTTTTATGTTAATATTTACATAATTAATTTGTCTGAGTGTCCATTCTAATATATAATATTTAATTTCAACTATGAAACTAAATTAAAGTATCTGTTTGTGGTCTCTAAAAATTCAAACGAACGATCCTATTTTTTAGATGTGTAAACATAGCCATATTTGGAATTATTCTTCATTAGTCTGTCTAATTTTTTTTTTTGTATCGTATACGTTCCGAAACAGCTCAACTTATTTCAATGAATATTTTAGAAATCAAAACAGGAATTTTGTCTTAAATTTTTATGGATGATTTATTTCGATGTTTTGACACAAGCAAGAACTATGTGTCAAGAAATGAATATGTATGAAGTGGAACGGAAGGACCGCGTCAGAAACTCTGAATCCGCAGCAATCTTCAAGTCCGTGACATAGCAGACAAACTGCAAAAGAGTTACTTATGCTAGTTCGGCCACGTTTTTACGGGCGCCGACTTACGTGGGGAACAATTTCTGGCTATACCGTCTCCGCCAGATCTGGGCCGCAAGGGTAGGCCCAAGAAATGCTGGCTTAACATTGTGAAGGATGACATGTGTGCCAATTGTCTCAATACGAGGGATGCCAAGGACTCCGCATGAAGTGGACAAGAAAAAGTAGGACAAGGGACCCTGGGCGTCGAAGCAAGCGCTCCAAAAGCAACTGAGATTTAATGCTCGGATGATATTTCTTTTCGACTCTTGCAGGAGTCAAAATATATTATCTATAAAAATCGAAATGTGTGGTAGAACACATAGTAGACGTGAGACTTCAACGGACAAGTGGCAAAACGAATTGCAACAAAATTTAACTTGAAGTTTTACGGACAGATTGTTAATCTACTTCAAATACTTTCCAATTTGAAAACCTGCCCGTAAAACTTCAAGTTAAGATTTTGACGCGATTCGTTTTTTCACTAGTCCGTTGTAGATTCACTTCTACTATGTGTTCCAGCACACTTTTCGATTTTTCGCAGATTTACTGCAAACTATGATTTGGTTAGGTACATTTTAATGAAGAGTACTATACAAATTCATAACACAAGCGTAACTTGCTTAGTTTAGAGGCATAATTATATTGTGTTTGCCTGCTGAAGCCTAAAATTATATACATTATACATATTGAGTCTGATTTCAAGCATACTCGTACATGCTACAATACATTAATAAAAAAATAAAGGATAATGGTCGATGACGTTATGCTGGAACAAGTGAATGAGTTTGTATATCTCGGATGTGCTTTTAACAGGGATGAAAGGTACACCGCTGATATAGAAAGAAGAGTGAATTTGGGGAATAGTGTGAATGGAGCGTTAGGTAAACTTCTAGGCGCTAAGAACCTCAGCCAGAAGGCCCAGCTTGCCATACACAACGCGGTGCTGGTACCTACGCTCACGTATAGAAGCGAGAGTTGGGTATGGAATAGAGAGCACGAAAGTAGAGTAAACGCGGTCGAGATGCGAGCACTGCGCAAAATCTGCGGAGTGACGCTCGCGGACCGCGTTCGTAATACCGAAGTAAGAAAGAGAGTTGGTCTGAAAGAGAGTGTCGGGGTGAAGGTAAGGAAAGGAATGCTCCGGTGGTTCGGGCATGTGGAAAGAATGTATGATGAAGGAATGACTAAACAGATATACAATGCAAAAGTGGATGGATGCAGAAGTCGCGGAAGGCCAGGACACACCTTCCATGATCAAATTGATCGTGTACTAGCAGAAGGTGATGTCAGGAGCCTTAAGAACAGACGAGCGTGCATGACAAGAACTATGAATGTCAAAGAAGCAAGTGAGGTGTGTAAGAATAAGCCTAAATGGCGCTCTGTTGTTCGTGCCTACCCCGCAAGGGACCTGGCGTGAAGTTATGTATGTATGTATGTAAAAAAATAAAATAAAACAAAGACATTGAAACTAAAATATATTATGTAGCAGATCACTGCCAACGGGGAGCGTGCCCAGAAGGCTGGCTGCATTACCACGCTGTATGGCAATACTTATTACTTGTGCAAAATATGAGCCAGCCTTCTGATCACGGGTAGTCTCAAAGAGTTTCTTACATCTTTAAACAAACTCTTTGCCGACGGACCCCACGGGCCTAATGTTTTAACCCCAAACGGCACAAATATGTAACCCCTTCCTAAGGCTCCATATTTGCGCCGTTTAACGTCTTCAGCTGAAGCTGCAGCTTTGCTAGCCACTGACTCGGACATTTTAATGAATGCATTTTTTTATTTTAACATATTTTATTTTATCAAACAAAAAACTGAATTCAATCCGGAACCAAAAAACGTATTCATAGTCTAATCTAAACATATGCCGCCCCTCACCACGTCTTGTCTAAATTTATGCCGCTCTTCCACGCGGCCGTAACGATTTTTCGTGACAGAAAAATCCTAAAAGTAATACGCCTTTTCAGAGTATTATCGGTTAAATAACGAACAGTGTGCTTTCGTCACCAAAGCGGAGTCCTTTACGCGTAAATTTTTTAAACATCTACTTCATACTCACTTCGTAAGAATGTTGAGGAAAATAATATTATAGTACAATCAGATTAAACAGGATCTTACGAAAATCGAACGACAACAATATTTCTCGTTTTGAACAAGTTATTTTACATATTTTTACATATTTGAAATATATATAATTTTGTCATTGTGAATAACAAGTTTTAAAATATCATAGCAGCATTGAGTATACTTATGTTTATATACCGTCTTTATAAACAAGGCATAGACAAACTAGATCTACTCCTACTATTACAAAAATCATGGAGAAGAATACACAGAGGCACTATCGTGCAATTCTTGGGCCAATCGTATCAACCGGGTTGAAATTTGCTTACTACGTAACTAGCCGGTTTCCGAAAGACATGAAAGCTGCCGCGAATTGAAACTCTTCAAATGAAACTGAGAGTTCTCTCAGCGCCATTCTTCCAGCTACGAAGAAACTCCACGGCATACTCATTTCTTTAATATTTAATTGCGTCTTTAATTCTTTTTCAGAACTACTACGGTAGCTTAGAACCACTTCAACAAAATGATTTAGAAAGAAGGCTGGCGAGAGGTTTTCCTATTAAATATAAAGTCAACTTCCCCGTGTCTTCACCGCTTCCGGTTCTAACTTCTATTGTGGCAAATGGGAAGCTTTTGTGCCAAGGGCCAGGAGGTATGTTTTTTTAAATATAAAATAATAAACTAGCAGACAAACACGAAAACATCATTACATATACGGGCACATGTCTACTCCCCCGGAGAATAAAATGGTAATGTGCTATTTTAATGTTTTTGAATTTTTGGCATCTGTGGGTCGATATACACATACTGATTTTTTAAATTATTTTTTTCGGAAAAATCTCGCCCAGTACAACAGTTTTTATTTTTATTCTCCGGAAATCATGTAAGAAGTTTAACCCATAAATTCATCGTAGTCGTTCATTAGGGAACGAACATATGTCTCGATAAATTGCTAAGACGTTATACCATTTTACTCACGTAAATAAACTGATATCTCTTTTCAATAACACACTTTACCTTAATTAGCTCGGTAACTTTTGAACGGCAATCGTATATTACTGTGTTTTCATAGTTACAGTTATTTACAATCAAAATTCATAAACATTACTGCATATTACGATGTAAACGTTGAATGCATTTATAAAAAAAACAAAGTTTTTATATAGCTACACGAAAAAAGACAGTGGTAACTTTTACAAGAAGAAAAAGAACAAAATCGTATTGGTTTATTACAATTACACTTCATTCATGAAAGTACTGTAGAAAAACATCGTAATATACGGTTATGGTTTTCATTATATTACAACTTTACAAGAATAAAATGGTTATATGCCGTTACTTAGGATACACCTAAATATAAAATCAGTATTATATATTTTTCGTAATAACTTCAAAAGTATACATTATATTTTATTTTATTCTAAAGCCACTTATTAAGAAAAAATATTGAATAAAATGGTATATCATATGATAATATAGGCCAGTTACTTTATGAGCTAAAACAGAATAACAATTTTTTGCTCGTCCGGTATAATTTACTTTTATCTATTACGATTTTATTCTCCGGGGGCGTCGATGTGTGTCTATCATAAATAATATAAATAAATAGTTCGTCTTTTGTTTCACCTTTCAATCATTCAGGGTCGACACAATATGTATTTTTTTCCATACTCCTTTGATACGTCCTTTGTCACACTACAAATAATCTTGTTATTCTTTCCACAGTCCATCCAAAGTAACTAGCATAGCGACTAATATATAAAGTGCTCTGTGATAAATGTATTAATTTTTCTGGGTATAATCAATTGTAAATTCACATACATACACAGCACAAAATCACACGATTGCACACACATTCACGCATGCACACGCAATCTGAGCAAACGTATGAATAGATCTCTGCTTTTTGTACGACTGTTGGGATATCTACTTTGGTATATTAATTAGTTATTCATCTGAACCCTATTAGTACAGTAATCTAGTATAGGGTTTTTTTTTAACTGATGGCTGCAATGCCGTTTATGCATTGATTTTGCCAATGTCGTGTGAATAGAAAAGCCAGGTGAAAAAAAATTTGCTAAATGATTAGCAATTTGGCCGGTAAATTAAAAAAAAACTGCAAATCTGATACAATATAATAAACACAGGTAACATTGATAATTTCAAAATTTTGCAATGTTTACTTTAACCTTTATTGTATTTTCCAACCGAAAGTTGCCAAAGTCAACTGTAATTTACAGGTTGAAGTCTAGTTTGGGACTTTGAAATGTGACGGACAGCGCAAAATTATTTCTTTATTTTTTCATTGTTATCTATTGTGGTTGCGGCTATGAATAAATGAATTGTATTTATTTATTTCTTCTCTAGTTTACATTTTGTATGATGAATACTACGTATTACAAGTTCTAAGTCCTATTTTCATTTAATTTCTCATTTAAACCAAGAGGTCGACTACTGAATACAGTAGTTAAATTACATAAAATAAATATTTAATTGATTTAATTACAGACGTACCTGGCCGAAACCAATTAGTAACCTCGATCAATTTGGAGCATGTCCTTACACTTAGTTCTGGACCAGGCTACAGTCCCTTCATTACAGATTTCGTTGTTCCTGAGACCCTGTACGAATCTGGACCCTCATATTCAGTTAGCAAAGGTAGGTATTAACATAACAGTGCATAAATTGCACGAGAATCATCTATCCTAAAGCCTTAGATCATCTTATATATAAAAATGAATCGCAAAATGTATTAGTAAGCGCATAACTTGAGAAAAACTTTACCGATTTTGATGAAATTTTGTGGGTGTGTTTGAGTGCCCGGGATGGTTTATTTCCACAATTGGATGTAGGTGACGCTGAGATCGGGTTCTAGAATCCTCCTAATCACCTGGAACAATTACGGTGATTTTGTTTTTGTGTCATGAAACAAAAACTTTTAGGAATTCAGAAACTATGGCGGTACGAAGTTCGCCGGGTCAGCTAGTAATAATAATAAAATTAACATATTGTTACAACTTAGCCCCCCGACAAAGACAAATTCCACGAAACACATTTTATTACCTGTCGGCATTTGAACTGCTTGTAATAATTTTATGATCGACTTCTTTTGTTCACTTAGTTATGGGCATGCGTTTCTAAGTTATTGTGGAGGACAGCCTATTGTTCTATTCTACTCCCTCATTAGCATCATTAGCCAGGTGTTACAAGCTAATTCTAGGAAGTTGTGGCGATGTTGCCGGGCGAACATGCATTTGCATTTGTGGGGCATAAAACGACGGCCTGATGGAGAGGGGAAGTCAGTTTAGCGACAACTACGATCAAGGTGTGACGTATGTACAATCGGGAATCTTATAGTGACGGACTTTGCACGTTTTATTGAATTACGACCTTCTGCATTACCTTTGGATTTGTTGTGTGCGGTTATATTTGTATAGTCCTAATAACAAACACGTATAACAGGGTTGTCTTATACGTGTTTGTATAGTTGTAATTAACTCTATAATAATTCTAACGGCATTAACTATGTACAGTATCTGTAGATCCCGAAATCCTGTTCGCAACAGTGCCAGTAGCAATTTCCACGAATCAAGCCCGTCCAGCTCCCGAGATTTCTATAGTACCACCAGTTAGTACATCTCCTACTAAAGACTTGTAAGTGTATAGTCATCCGTTACTTCTGTCTCTTCTTCTTGTTTTTTTTATGTTATTTCTTTTTTTTGACTTACTGATCATGTTTCACAAGTTCTACTTAGTGCAAGGAACAGTAGCTCGTATATTTTATGCTTGCATTATATAGATCTTAGTAATAGTATTGTTTCAACTTAGCTCCCCAACAAAGACAAATTCCACGTACAGATCTGTAAAAGCATATTTTATTACCTGTCAGAATTTGAACTGATAGTAAACCTTTTATGATCGTCTTCTTTTGTTCACTTATTTATTGGCATACGTTTCTAAGTTATTATGAAGGACAGCATATTGTCCTATTGTACGCGCTCATTAGCATCATTAGCCAGGTGTTACAAGCTAACTCTAGGAAACTGTAGTGACCTTGCCGGGCGGGCATACACTTACTTGCATTTGTGGAGCATAAAACGACGGCCTGAGAGAGAGCGGGTTCAGTTGGCTACAATTACGATACGGGCGTGACGTGTGTACATTCGGGAATCTAATAGTGACGGACTTTGCGCGTTTTATTGAATTACGACCTTCTGCATTTTGCAGAAGGTCGTAATTCAATAAAACACTCAAATTCAAAAAGATGCATGCGTTTGGATTTGTGCAACTTGTATCTTATTTATCTTTATTACGTTTTATTACTATACTTACTATATATATATATATATATATATATATATATATATATATATATATATACAATATTTGTACACATATTATTAGATAAAATGTTAATTTATTTTTATGTGCATACAAATAATTAAGAGTAAAAAATTATCAGCACGGTGACCCAGCAGACCAACGCAGACAGGCCAGAAGAAGTTACAGAAAAAGACACAACAGTCGAGTGTGGTGTAGCCAGTTTGGGCGCGAACGCTCTCATCGTACACGGAGACGAGTACCTACGTGGTGACTGGCCATGGGTAGTAGCTCTCTTTAAGAAAAACAGGCAAAACCTGATGTTCATTTGCTCTGGTACTTTGGTATCAGAATGGCACGTTATTTCAGGTAAGATTAATGGTCTAAGAGCCAGTGAACGGCTACCTGTATGTATTTAACCAGACCTGAGTTTTTGTACATTGAGGCCCCTATACCTACCATGCATGAGGTGGGGTCTCACTAAGCTCAAAGTGGTGGACGCGACGAGCGCTCAGGTAAGACAGGTATCGACTTTTGACGAATTTTGAATCCATTTGACCACTTCTGCCGTTTTAAAATTTAAAAATATATGCTTATTATTATCGGAAAATAATAATGGCAGACCATTATCGCGCATTTTACTTTGTGGCAGACAATTTTGAAAATGCAAAAAAGCTTTTCTTTCATTGACCAGATCTGCCATTGATATACTTTATTTATTATAGTCTTAAAAACTCATATTGATCACAGCAGACGTCTACATTGCATACACACATAAAAAAATAGTAAAATCTTAATTACTATCCGGTCAGATGTATGTTTTCCGTTCGCTGTTTTACATCAATATACTCTACTTCATCACTGTATTTATATAAAATAATATTTTTTTAATATTCTAGATACTAAACTTCATTAGTTAGATAATGTCCCCCACATGTAATAGTCCCCACATCATGCATGGTAGGTATAGGGGCCTCAAGGTGAAAAAACTCAGGTCTGGTCAATTACATACAGTTAGCCGGTCACGGGCTCTTAGACCATAACGTAATTAAATAGAATATAATAGAACATCTTTCCGGGTTGTCTCGAGGAGATCGCTCTACAGCGATAAGGCCACCCACTGCTCCTACTTTTACTGCATAATATGATGATGAATCTGTAAGAGCAATTTCTTCCACAAAATTTTTGGATGCATAGTATGCAAAATACTTCTCTGTTCTGTGTGTATGTCATTAATATATTTTAACATATTAATATATTATAACATGCACAAAACAGACTATATTAGGATAATATGTTTGTAGGATAGATATTGAATAGAAAATGTGTTCAGTCGTTATTCATTCAATATCAGTTATTCAAATCATAAATACTTAGATGTTCACTAAAATAAATAATTGCAAACACTTATAATAAAACACTTGGTAGAACAGTTAGTTACGCTATCGCTTAAACACTATAATTGGCCTATAAATTTTTCTCCAGTCTAGTCTCTTCAGGCGTCCAACGGACTCATGAAGGATTATTACCTCGGGCTCTAAAGTCAATAATAACATCTTCATCTCTTCCATATTTGCGTAATTCTATACATTATTCCTATGATTATTATTTATTTATGTATATCAATATATGTATATTTCTGTCTTATTTCCATGTATATTTATACTCGCCATTTTAAAATCTTATATATGTACTTTTTTTATTCTATTCATATTGCAAAACATGCACGTTAGACAATTTTTCTCTAACCCATCCCAAGGTTGTCCGGAAGAAATTGCTTTTAGTGATAGGACCGCATATTGTCTTCTGTACTTAAACTTCTTGAATTGTATCTTAGTTTTATGCGATAAAGTATATACTATTGTATTCTAAATTTTTCGTATTTTGAACATGAACATGATCTTTAAATATAGAATTTTGTTACTATTTTTTCAGCTGCCCATTGTCTGTTCCTGCGGGAAGTCGTGACAAAGACGACCGAGGTTTTAGTCAAAGTAGGTGCCCATGACCTTGACGACGTGACCGACGATATCGCTAAAAATATTTACGTAGCAAAGGCTATTGCTCACGACGCATACGATCCTAATACACTTAAAAGTAAGGATATACATCTTTAAAGAAGTAGCATTTGCTTATCTATATCACATGTTAGTAATTTTTTTGTCCGCCTATAAATACAGTCGTGGTATGAAAATGGTCGCCAATTTTCAAATTAATTCATTTAACAGTCCGCGAGCACACGTTACCTTTTCAAAATAAGTCACAGAACAGATTGTTCCACACAAATTTATGTGACAATAAAGTTTAAAGTTACTTAGATCAAAGCTGATTAATTTTCTATCTGGTTTAAGGAGATTGTTTAGAGATGTGAAACCTTTTTATTGTTTTTCATATTTATGCTAAGCGTAGTGATGATATCCTTTTGGTTTCTTATTGTTAATCTCAGCGTCTGTAATTGTCAACATTGCATTTTTTTTTCACGTTTCTACAGTTTATAAACGTAGCATTTATTAAAATGTTGGCGGCGTTCCTTACACTCGTGCAAGCAGAAGTCTACTTTGAGGTGACGAACATTTTCATTCTACGACTGTACATAACAATATATTTATTTTCGACAAAGTGCAAATGTATCACTTGGTGGTAATGGGAGTTTATTATAGAATAAGTAATAGAAGTTGCACACATATGGCAAGAAGGAACGTGCGCCAGGTGTAGTGGATGACTTCAAGTATCTAGTAAGTATGCATGAACTCCCAATCGCTGACGAGTGGTTTGATATTAGAATGGCGACAAATTAAATAGCACACAGAGCACTCCCCGTTGTACAGACGGTAGAACACGCTTAGAACGCCGACGTCCCTTCTGAGGCTCGGGCTTCTAAAATAAATACATCAAAAGCTTATTAGGTATGTAGATCATTCTACAGGGTGGCGCAATAGAACGTGCATATTTAAAATATTGATTAAAAAATAAATACAAAAGGTATAGTTAAAATAAAACTGAGGTATTATTAAGAAATAACTGAAGTTTATTTTTTAAAAATAACATCGTCTAAATGATGACCCTCTCTACGACGACACTCCTCTAATCGCAAACGGAAGTTATTGAAAACTTTCTTGAGTAATGCTGGTATAATTGCTGCCATTTCACCACGGATATTCTCCTTGAGCTGATCGATGTTTTTCGGATTATTGCTGTAGACTTTGTTCTTGAGGTATCCCCACAAAAAAAAGTCAGGAGGCGTCACGTCTGAACTACGTGGGGGCCATGGGATATCACCTCTTTTCGAAATCAGTCTGCCAGGGAACATCTGTTTCACAACCGCCATGGAGTCATTTGATGTGTGACAGGTAGCTCCGTCTTGTTGAAACCAAGTCCTAGAATTCACTATTCTTGAATTTTCAAGCTCTGGAGCCAAAAAACCTTCCAACATCGCAACATAGCGTTCGGTATTAACAGTGACGTTTTGCCCCCGCGCATTTTCAAAGAAAAACGGTCCAATTATTCCTCTACCAGAGATTGCTGCACATACTGTCACTTTAGGACTATGCAGTGGTTTCTGGTGCTTGAGTTTGGGATTCTCACTGTTCCAGTAACGACAATTTTGACGGTTTACGAACCCATTGATATGGAAGTGGGCCTCATCTGAGAAAAGGATATTGTCAAAATTGGAAAATCGATTAAGCATTTCCTTAGCAAATGCGAGCCTTGCTCCGAAGTCAGACTCTTTCAATTCTTGTGTTAACTGCAGCTTGTAAGGATGCAGTTTAAGATCCAAGTTTAAAATTCGTTGCAAACTTCGTCGCGATAAGTGTAAGACAGACGATTTCTTGCGAGTAGACATTTGTGGATCTCCTCGTACAGACTGCATAACTCTCTCAATATATTCGTCGGTCCTAGATGTTCTTGGACGACCTTTTGCTTGTGGTTTAAACGTTGAACCAGTCTCTTCAAAACGCTGTACCCATATTTTAATTAAATTAGCACTCGGAGCTTCACTAATTTGCCGTAGTCCATATTCAGAACAATATAAACTATATATATTATGTTATATTATATATAGTTATAGTTACTATATATATAGTTATAAATATATTATGATTCCGTAGTCAAATAACGAAATCAGGTGACCTTTTGTCACCTCTCAGAAAACTTTTTATATCCCGACTGCCAAACACTATCTCAACTATGTTGCAGATGATATTCTAGTCCTGACGCTACAGAAGAAAGTTGTATATAATGACTATATACGACCAGTTTGCCTATGGAACGAAGATCAAACTGATCTTGACCAAATTGTCAAAAAGCGAGGTGTGGTGAGTAAAAATTTTTGAAGACTATACTTACTAATATTCTAATTCTAATAAGTGTCATGCTTAATGATGTGTCCTGAAAATATTTTGAAATAAAAGTAGCAGACTGACTGAAACGTATGGCATTTTATACCATCGATGAATATTTAAATTTTAAACAGACCAGTAATAAGAACTTAATAATGAATTGACTAAATTAAATAAAATTGTTAATGACATTATTTTAATTTCATTGTTTTTAATAATAATATATTAACTAAAAGAGTTCTATATTACATATTTGTTATAATTTTAACTAAGATTATCATAATTAGTTACATAATCTTATATACAAAAATGAATCGCAAAATGTGTTCGTAAGCGCATAACTTAAGAACGACTTTACAGATTTTGATGAAATTTTGTGGGTGTGTTTGAGTGAGTCCCGGGATGGTTTTTTTCCACAATTGGAGCCGGTAGGTGGCGCTGATGTCGGATTCTAGAATCCTCCTAATCACCTGGAACAATCATGGTGATTTTGTTTTTGTGTCATGAAACAAACTCTTTTAGGAATTCAGAAAATATGGCGGTACGAAGTTCGCCGGGTCAGCTAGTATAACCATAAAACCTATGTAGTTATAAGGACATCAAACGCCTTGTAACCGAAACTACAAAAACTTTGTATGACTGTCAAGGCGAAACATGTAACTCGAGACTTAGCATAACATCTGCAAAAATGTCCATGTTTCAAACAAATAAATTACTTTGACTTTAACTTAACACATAATTTGCACAAAATCCAACAACAATTCAAGTAATTCAATTTAATAAACAAATAATGATAGTAATAATGTTGCACTCTACCAAAAATCCCTAAAAAGTATATGTTAAATACTGAGCTTAGATCACAGCCTTAAATGGGAATTTATCCATGATAAGGGACTGGTAGATTACTTTATTTTAGTTATTTTCATATATCATGCCCTATAGTATTTTACTTTGGGTCGAGACTATATTTATTTCCCAAGAAAGAGCCGTAAGGTCAATTCACAACCTCGGCTCTCGGGAGTCTCTTAGAGAACGCTTTAAGGAAATCTGTATTATGACTGCCGCCTGCCAAGTTTTGCCAACTGCCAATTGTTGAAATGAAACTTCTTTATCGGCGTTGGAAAAAAAATACCGTCACATTTTTTCCGTTACGCGCCGTATTTTTCTTGCCCCTACCACGGTCGATTCGAACGAAGAGTAATTACAATTAATGAAGTGCTATAATAATCTCAGTAGTAATAAGGTAAAATGAAATAATTGCATCATTTGTATTCATGTCTATGATGATAAAAGCCTTTTGTTTAAACTTTATCTAATTTAACTTTATTTAACCAATTTCTGTAAAGTTGCATGTAGTAAATCATTTTTCAATAAATAAGGTCATAAAGAAGTTTCACTTCTTACGTGTGTACACATTTTTTTTAATAATATAATTTATAGTAATATTATAAAATAATATTTTGGTTCAAAATTCGTACGTAGAATATTTGTCAACATCCAAAAATATATTTCTATTTTTACAGGTTGCAGGTTGGGGAGGAAACGAATTTGGAGAAGCTGGACGAGGAAAACCCCGCAAAGCTAGTTTACCTGTTGTAAGTTGGGACACCTGTAAAGCTTCGAGGGAAGAATTTCACAAGTTGACGTCTGCTACGACTTTATGTGCCGGTAAATATCTTACATAGTCCTGTGCTTTGGTGCAATACCTATGAGGAACGTACACTACGGCGACTCGACCATCTAGCGACGCAAAACCAAAAACAAGCTTAACACCAACTGCCGTAAATAGAGCGGTGGCGCAAGAAAGGCCAGACCAGGCAGAACTATTATTTTTTTGGTTTGCTCCTCATAAGTTCCCGCTGCGCCCCTAGTGCTCAATTCGAACACATTCGTACCTACATACCAGTATCATCAAAATAATCTGTTAAATTAGACAAAACATCGCGCTCAGTTTTTTTGCAGCGCACGAGCGTATGTGTTTTAGTTCTTTAAAAAATACATTTTACTTCCAAAATATTAGATAATTGGTGCACCAACACCAAAGTCTTTGTGCGTTATTTTACCACCCTGAATGAAATAAAGTACGGCTATACATAACATTGCTCTAGCTAGGGTTTCCTTTAATATCTAAAAAAACAAGGGCGCAGTTATAGAAGCTCGGATAGAGCGCATAAAACGATATTCGGCACTGAACACCAACACTTAATAAATCACACCAATAAAAAAGGAAAAAATATTCGTTTAACTCAAAATACAGCGTTACATTTCTGAGTCCTCCAAGGCGGTTAAGAAAATTAATCCCACCTAAGTGTGAGTGCACACATATAGCAGTTTTCCATCAATGTTACCAAGTTTTACTGTTTTGATATTTTTCTACGAAACCTTATAAACAGATAGATTTAAACAAACACAACACATCTCTAAAACGATAAACTTATCCAGCTTAATTTCGTTAGACATATTTTTAAGCTCTATCATCCTGATGTCTTTTGTAAACTATCTACTTGACCGTCATTTTTTTTTATATCGCAGGGGACTGTTTTTGGATACCATCCTCTGACCCTTCGGGGGAAGGGTCAAAATGCAGGCATAAGGCCTGCATTGAGGGTGTGTGGGATTCTCAGCGACCGGTTCTCTACGCTTGCTTCTAAAGCGAAGCTGTCGCGAGAATCGACCACCAAACGAGGCGTCACGGGATCTCGTACAGAGTAACTGCACCGTGACGACCCTACGCTCTGTAACTAGGCCACCCTGGGGAGCAGTGACCCACTTCGTACAGCAAGGGAGGGAAGTCTCCTGTCACCCCTGGGACAGCGGTCCCCTATGACAGGAACTAAAAGAGAAGATGCGCGTAGCGGCGCCTACGAACTTCTGCGGACAGGGTCCGTGTACACTTCCTCCTCCTTCGCTCTTTCAGTGGCCTCCTGCGACAATCGTCATCTTATCTGGAAATAACCACTGAATATTACCTTATTTATTCTCCATAACATTTCTCAAGGATACAAGCGGAATTAAATATTTTACATTTTTTAGGTGACCGAAACGGTACTGGACCATGTAATGGGGACTCTGGAGGCGGGCTCTACATGAAAGAACGGGGTGACAAGCGCTGGAAGATCCGCGGAGTCGTATCAGTGTCCTTGCATAGCGACGACGGGGAATACGAGTGCAACGTTCAACAGTACATTGTATTTACAGACACAGCCAAATATCTGTCTTGGATTAAAAGTGTTATGTCAGCGACATAATTTTAATAAACTAAGTATATTCTCTGTTTATAAAAAAGTGTTTATTTTTTCTGTACCACCTACATCGTCTGATTAGCTAAGGATTCTCTGAAAGACTCGCAATAATGGCCACCTATTATTTTGATAAAAAGTATTGTAAACATGCATTTTCCACCGTTTTTTGTTTTTGGTGAGCAATAGTGTTATATATTATTTGCCGGCCTGACTGACTCAATCACCCCTGAGAGATGTGCTCAATGCAAGAAATATATATAAATTATTAGTTGTATGTTACTACTTGATTAGATTAAAATAAATTACCGCGCTTAAAACCGTTAAAACGCAGTTTTCTTATAGGATATAGAGGTCGCGAACGAACGAGAATTAATCCTTACGCGAAAAGTTTTAGCATACATATCGGTACAATATTATCTACTTATTATGAATGAATCTTCATAATAAGTAGATAATATTGTCACCACTCTACAGAATTTGTACTGCATACAATAATATGTGCCACGAGCTCGATATTTTCAATGCATCGGTTAAGCACATCAAGAAATTTTACACTCCTTGCTAATTATTTAATTAAGTTCATTATTTATATTTTTTTTTATGTTTCTTTATTTTATATTTTTACATATTTCTTCTTTTTTTCTAAATTAATATGTACTCAATGCCTTATGTATAATGCATGATGTGTTCGCACCAAGAAGGCCAGTCAGCAAATACATTTTATCTGTATCCTAGTTTTGTTTAAAAGTAAGCTGAGTTGGCCAGTTTGCGAACCAAACTAAAAAAAAAAATCTTTATTTCTAAAAGTGCCGGTAATAATTGTACAATGACATAAGATTTCTTTCTTTTTTCTTCTCTTTTCCATAAGACGGTAACAAAGTCAAATGTTCTCACTGTATTAGACATACACATGGTCATAAAAATATTTGAGTAATCGATCAATCGATCGTCAATCTAAAAACAAACAAAAACATCACAACAATTTCTAATATTACAAACATAAATCAATTAATTGATTAGGTAAGGTAATGAAATAACATCTCTTTGTCGTACTTAAGAAAATCATTAACTGAGTATTATATCATTTTTCCAGTAACAACTAAATTGTTACACGCCGACAAAAGTGAATGCACACCTGCAGTTAATTACCTTTTCGGCCTTTGGACTACTTTTGTTTACTTTGTGGTTAAAATTTGTGATTAGAAAATCCGCCTATTATGTATTGTAATCCTTTATGATGGTCGTTAGCCAAGTGTAATTCTTGAAAAATTCAGTCCACGTGGTAGAGTATTGTATTGTACAGTTTAGTAGAAAACAATGCCCGAACGGAGGGGTGAGGCAGTCAAGTGACGATTACGATACGAGCAAGACGTGTGTACATTCGATAAGCTATATAGTGGTGAACTTTGCGTGTGTTATTAAATCGTGCATCACGTTTGTACTGGTCGCGTCCAGTTATATTTGTACCTGTGTTATACGTGTTTGTATAGTTCTAATAAATTCTATACTAATTCCAACGACATTTTAATTCGAGTCCCGCACTCGTAACAATAACTTTACCTTTTTTTTAAATTGTTTCAACGGCAGTTCTCTGATCGATTCGTATGCATATCGCTAACAGTTTTCACTAATATGGTTGTTCTTGGGACAAAACCAAATACTAGTCTATTCCTATTTCTTGAACAACGTGGATTTAAACTTTAGATTTTTAAAATAATTCAGTGTTACTTTTTACAAACATACATATCTCGAAAATATACTAACAAGGCAACGGCAAGACGTTAAGAGTTTTAAAATATTATTTTATTTATATGATTTATACGATAGAATGCCTACTATTGCTCAAGTACATTATTTCTGTGCCCAAAAAGCTCTATTGAAATATGCGTATAAACCCAAAATATTAATTCTCTAACTGACTGTAGACAGCAATAAAACTTTATTGATTTATAACATTTTCACGTTGAGTATTTTGGGAACTAAGTAAAGCATTGGATTGATTACTTTAGGAATAATCTTAGTTTCCTTTTTAGTAATTTTGGGACATGAAAACAGTATTTTTCTTTTAAATTTCTTTCATTGTTTGAGAATTAATAAATGAGATTGAAGAATTGAAAACTTATGGAACAAGCCTTCTAGAGTATGCCGCGATAACAACCGTGAATTTTATTCCGGTATTAGTAGCCAGGTCCCAGTTCCTATTTCGAGGCCGATAGCACATTAATAGCACCTTCGGTGTTATAAATATCCATAGGCAACGATAACTGTTTTCCATCAAGTGGGGCAGTCTGCCTGTCTGTTGTACTCATGCAATAAAAATAACACAAATTCTCTACTGTAATTTGTTTTTTGTTCAGTAGCGTTATGACTTGTAGAGATGAATTGTGTGAAATATAACATGATAATTTGTTATGTAACATAACAGCGGACATGTGTTGAATAGACGTGTATAGAAGGAAAAAAAAAACAATAAGTGCCGACTCCAAATGATTTAGAGAAGGTGAGAGATAATTTATTTTTATAGCATGCCATGCGTATGGTGGTGCACCAAGAAGCATCCACCATTTAATTGTGATTATATCATATCATGGCATGAAGAGAGGATGGATGAAAATAGAATTACAAAACAAGTGTATGACAGTATTGTGAATGGTAGAGTTGGTACCGGTAGACCACGACGTACACACCATGATCAAATAACAGAAGTGTTAAAGCGAAATCAGGTAAAAAGCATATCAAATAAACGTGCATCTATAAAGAGGTTAATGAAAGTAGATGAAGCGAATATTGTTTGTCAGGATCGTCGCAAGTGGAGATCTATAATCTCTGCCTACCCCCACAGGAAAAAGGCGCGATAATATGTATGTATATCATATCATTCCGCGTAGCAACCAACCGTAGGAAAGTCTGCGGCGAGTACGGCCCTGTGGAACGATGACTCAACAGCACGGGCCACCTGCATCGTCAACAACAAGCGAAGCCATATATAAGGCCGCCCGTGGCATGCAGAAGGAGACGTCGCAAGATCGACATCGACACCACACGCTACTTAGTATTCTCGAAATCCAACAGCGACACTCTGCCCGTTGAGGTTCCTTAAAATCAAAGCCATTCTCTATTTTAAACTGTATCCCTTTGGTAACGTTAGAAGCAGTGAATATTAAAACATTGGAATTATCAGTAATAAATACTGTATTCAATTAATCCACTTATATATTTGAACCCGGTTCTGATAAATAAGAAGACGCTCGTTGCAACCACTATACGGCTAAGTATAGCATCACGCTGACAGACATGCGTGTGGGTGTGATCAGAGGTTCCATACTTACATGGTAACTCTGGTCACCCCTAAATGCGTAGGTATACTTTCTATTATTTTTTTGCAGGAGTTCAACAGACAGACATACGGCCCACTTGATGGAAAGCGGTTACCTATGCACATTTGCAACACCAAAGATGCTGCGCTGCTGCTCTCTTGAGGGAGACTGGAACCTGGTCACTAATGCCGGAACACCACTCAAGGTTGTTATGGCAGCATACTTTAGACCAGGGGTTGTAGCCACCCAGTCGGGCGATTGCCCTATCCCCTGCCTGTGAGTTGTTTTGTCGCCACTTACGAGAGGCCACCCGGTCGCAGGAAATTATATTCTTTCTCCGTTCCTGCACGGATAAAACTACTTGATGAAAAGCGGTAATCATCGCATATATGGACATTTATAACACCAAACGTGCTACAAATGCGCTGCTTCTCTCTTAAGGGAGTTATATGTTGTCGAAATAAATTGTGTGATACAAAAGAAGCAGGTATTTGTGCCCACATCTTCACTTTCCTGTTAATAGTGGACACTAATTTACGACAACAAGATTAATCAAAGATTTATTCGATATTTCGATTTTTTTTCAAGTTTTTCAAGTTCACATACCAAACATTCATACGTCATATACAAGTTATACTTAAATAGGGATGCAATGTCGCTCCTAGAAATATCGATATAAGCATATAATTTTAAATAGTTGACATTTACATAAACACAATAGTCATACAATTTATCCGTGCAACAACGGAAAAAAAGACTAATTCCTGCGGCCAGGCAGCCTATTTTAAGAGGCGACAATACAACTCAAAATCAGCTGATAGGGCATTTGCCTCACTGGATGGCTACCACCCCTGGTCTAGAGTACGCCGCCATAGCAAGTATGAGTTGTGTTCCTCCATCAGTGGCTAGGTTCCAGTTTCTCCTTCAAGGCCGGCAGCACATTGGCAGTACCTCTGGTATTTTTAATGTCCATAGGCGACAGTAACCACTTTCCATCACAGCTGAGCCGTTATCGTGTCTGCTGTGCTTCAGCAAAAAAAAAACATTATTGAAAAATTTAACTAAAATAAAACTAAATTATTTCAAAAATTAAACTACACTACAGGCAAACAGGTAGACTACCCACTTGATGGAAAGTGGTTAGCGTCACCTATGGACGTTTGCAACATCGAGGGCGTTGCCAACGCGTTGCTGGCCTCTAAGAAATTTATAACGGCGTTCTCAAACGGCCCCATATCGTAGCGCAGAGGGTAGGTAAAGCTCGGCGGGAAATTCCCTTCAAAGCGTTATCGTACGCAGGTCAAACTTTCTAAAGAACCGTTGCGTAGTTGAGCATGGGAGCTCCAGGAAATGGAGGTGAACATCCCGTCGTTGTCGAGCAGTGCGGTTATGCGGCTTTGACATAAAATCAAACAATTCCTCGAAACACTCCCCGTTATACAGACAGTAAAATACGGGGATACGCAGAGAGAAATCCGTAATCGTGCAAGACAGAGAAAGAATACAAACTCCTGCGGCCAGACGGCCTGTTGTAAAAGGCGACAAAACAACTCACAATGGGTGGTAGGGCATTTGCCCGTCTGAATAGCTATTGCTACAACCCGTGGAAAATGTGGCACTACACTAACTACACAATATTGGATTCCCCTAATCTACGTAATAAATCTCAAAACATATAACGCTATAAAGAATGGTAAATCATGGACCATAGTAAGATCACACAGCTATCAACAAAAATAAATTCCACTCTAAAGGCTCTCACACAAAAAACTGTTTTTCTAGCTTTTCTGTACGTATATATAATAGGTAAGTAGCGAAATGTAAACAATCAATCATCTATCTCAATGTTGAAATTATCGAAACATCGATACGATGATTGCAACCCTAAAATTAATGTATCATATATGACCCAGTCATCAGGTAGTGTATACATATGTATTTTCTAAGCCTCAGTCCTAAGCTGAACACGGCGTGTGTAGCACGCGATCATATTTAAAACTCATAAATATTGCAGATAGTGATGCGAATAATGAGTTCCATTAACATCGTGTTAGGAACGTTTCTTATCCTCATATTGCACAATACTTATGGTCATCATGAGTCGCCCTGTCCAGAAACATTTGCTCATAAACATGGAAAAGGAAACGAAAGCTACGGACTGATAACTATACGACCAAAGGGACCCGTGAACTTGATTATTGTAAAAGCTAATTTCATAATACAAACGCACCTGCCCACTGTGAGTATAAATATATAAGCAAGTCAATGTTTTATTTAACACACGAGAAAAGTTAGAGCCAATAGAGTTGGCGCAAATTCCAAACAAAAAAGGTTAGATGGATCTCAAGGACCAGAAAATATCTCAAAAATAGCTCAATGACCCCTATGCATAAATTTCTGTTAGAAGAATTTTTAAAATTTCAAGTTTTCTGAACTTCCCACCTCATAGTTTAAGAGATAGTGGAGAAGGGAGTTGATACACTTTATTTGGCTTTAGAAGCAAATATCACATCACCTATTCATATAAATAAGAAACCCGTTAAGAAAAATCGTCATTAACGAGTTGTCTGGAGGTGGGCGCTTACAACTGCAACACAGTATTTTTCTAAAGCAGTTGTTATTCCTTAATTCGGAAATAAGTTATATTTTTTAAGACCACGTCTGTTTACACTCAACTCTCTCTACCTCCCTCAATCACAAATGCTATAATCATCCCTATTATAATACACCCAGTGAAAATCATATGATCTAGACATTTTTTTATTGCATGTGTTCAGCAGATAGGTAGACGGCCCACCTGATGGAAAGCGATTACCGTCGCCTATAGTAATCGCCTATTGAAATTTGTAACACCAAAGGTGTTGTTAATGTGCTGCCGCTCTCTAAATAAAAAGACTGGAACCTGGCCACTAATGCCGGAACACAACTCAAGGTCAATATGACGGCATACTCTAAACCAGAGATGGTTGTCATTCAGTTAGGCAAATGCCTTACCACCTACTCGTGGGTTGTTTTCTCGCCTCATACGAAGGGCGCGGAAAATTATATTTTTTCTCCGTTCTTGCATGAATAAAATGTATGATTATTGTGTTTAGTATAATATCATAAATATCGAGTATTAAATATATATTCTTATACAGATGCTTTTGCGAGCAATATTGCATCCCTGTCTAAGTATAGTATAAAAAACACGTTTGGTGTTCTATTAACAATTTTTTATAATAATATAATTTTTTATAATAATATATCTAACAATTTTTATAACAATATAATTAATGATTATAAATAAATTGGCATAGAAAACTTTTGAAATATTGTTATTATCGGCATATCCTAGTACCTTATATAAAACTGCTATTGACTGTGAAGTTGGTATTTAAAAAATATATACAGCTAGGAAAGTAGATCAAACCACTGCCTAAAATCGACCAACCTGAGAATAAAATATATATCTTTTGATTCTAGTTTACGTTAATTCAATTTTCAATTCGTTTCTGATCAACTTTGTAGAAACATTGAGGAAAATAATAGAGAAATATCAGATTTGACCAAACAGGATTTTTAAAAACTATTAAATACTAGTTTTTAAGATTCCGTAGCAAAAATCAGAAATTTGGTGTGTGTGCTATAAGTTACTGAAAGAAATACCTCATCCAGGTATTTCTTTCAGTATTCAATAATTATACTACACGTCGTAAAGTTAGTACAAAAAAAACTCAAAATGTCCATTTTTTGGGAACGAGTGTTTAAATTTTTGGCCTATTACGAGTTGTTCTATGTTTATTAACAAATTATAAATCAAAAATATTCCAACTTGTCGAATGGTTTTTAACTTAAATTGAGTATGTAAGGATTTATGTTCATGTAACATAAATGAAGTTTATTTGTAGATAGATAATGATTAAAAAATTAATTTGAAAAACAAGACTCGTATTTATTCATAATATTTTATATTATGATTAAAAGAGTAAACATATTCTGATGATAATTAAAACTCAACTGCACAAGTTGAAATACACCAGCGAGCGCAGGTTTTTTTTGTCAAAAAGAAAAGTAGGTATATAAATTTCGGATAAATTCGCTTTACAAATTTATCAGCTGTTATAAATAAAGCTAATACAAAAAAAGAGGAACAATCCTTTATAATTGGAATGATATAAAGATTGCATTGACAACCCCATTTTTAGGAGCTGGCTTTCTGTGCACCGGGACTTAAGGTATAACGTATGACTTGAATTTGAATTGGAAATGACATACTATTTAATTATTATTTACTATTATTATTATTTTATTTTTAATTTAATTTATTTTAATTGTAAAATTTTATGTTTGTGAATTGATATAGGTTATCTAATGCCTGAAATAAAGAATTATTATTATTATTATAATACTAACCAACGGTCAAATTGGGCGGCAGATGGAGTAAATTTATTATTTAGAAAAGTTCTTACGTTTTATAATGTAGTCACGAAACTCACCATTTTTGACTTGTATAACTCAAAAAAGATGAGTTTGACTTTGTTTTATTAAGCTGGCGACAAATTAAAAAAAAAATACAATAATGTTTCCTATAACAAAAGGTAGATATTCATTATTATAGTTTTTTTTAACTAATAAAATTTTAAATAAGTACTATTAATTTAAATTGAAAATTGTAAGAAACTAGACCTTTAGTATGGCGTAAATAACTATTGTATTTTAAAGAGGAACCCTCTTCCAATCAAAAATCAAATTCGCACATGGCCACTTTGGCTTTTTTTTATTAACATTGGATTAATTTTACATGGTTGAATTATCAAATTTTTGTTATTCTTGCGGAAAACACGTTTTGGAAGGTCACTAGGCATAATGTACGCACCTATCTTCCTAATAAACAAAACTTATAATTAAATAAAGGTTAGAAGTTTCTCACAACAAAATGTTGAGAACATGACTATAAGTACTTTATTAAAAGCCACTTAAATAACATTTTGCAAATGCAATAAACCTATTCCTATTACTAAAACAACTGTACCTAATTTCACGAAATCTAATTGAAGTGGAATACGCTTTTATTAGCTTCATACGTATGTAAATACGCTTTTATAGAAAATCCAACTAAAAATAACTAATAACAACTAAATTTTAATCAGTTTGAATTAAAAATTGTGTAAGAAAAAATATTTTATTGTAAAAAAAAGCGTGGGGGTTTTTCAGTATATTATCAAAATAACCCTTCTACTCATATCTGTTCATAAAATATTTATAACTATTGGTACCATGCACCCCACCCTTTTTTTACAATAAAATAAATTTTTCTTACACTGTTTTTAATTCAATTTTACTAAAATTTATTTTCAATTTTTAGTTGGATTATCTATAAAACCGTAGTTATTTTGGTTTTTTTAAAACTATTATTTATTAGTAAATTAGTCATGTTTTCAAATCAGAATACCAAACGCCCAGCAAAACGATCACTGATAAATTCGTAACTCCTAAATGACCCGACCAAATGATGAAGCCGCAGTCAATTGTCATCTCTACGGAACCCTTCATTTTGCAGGGACTGTCACGCACTTGCCAGATGTTAAAAGTTAAAATACTTATTTATACCATATTGAAACCATTCCAGTAGCCAGACCTAAAAAATTTACATATTTTATATCTTATATATAAAATTCCCGAGTCGCGGTGTTTGTAGTTAAAGTCCTCCGAAACGGCTTGACCGATTCTCATGAAATTTTGTGTGCATATCGGGTAGGTCTGAGAATCGGATAACATCTATTTTGTATCCCCTAAATGTTAAGGGTACCCCTAAATATATTTTTTAATTTTTATTTTTTTATGCTACAGCATTTAAAAAATAAATACAACTCTAAATTTTCATCCCTGTACGATCAACCCCTATTTTTTCGGGCAGGACGACGTCTGCCGGGACAGCTAGTATATATATATATTCTTTTTCAGAGCTATCAAGGTAATATAGAACCAGCTTACCCGTATGATTTGGAAAGAAAAATGATGACAGGCGAACCCATCGTTTATCGGGTCAACTATCCCTTGATTACACCATTGCTGTATCCTACTTCTATCGTCGCAAATGGACAACAAATATGTTTTGGACCAGAAGGTAAATATACAATTAATAGAATCTGGTAAGAAGTTGTAACGCACGCTATCTATTGAGATTTTTTATATTATAGCCACACTCATATTTCTAGTAATCATTAATAATAGCTGTTAGCCCCCAAATAAAAAAGAAATAAAAAAAAAGAAATGCGTCTCGGGACGCCCGGCAGAGGTGATAACTTAAAGCCAGACAGACTGATTCCATAACGCGTTACGTAACGAAGCGGTGTACCCTCCCATAACAAGATATAACTTCAAAAAAAAGTGTGCGTCTCGGGACGCCTCACAGAAGTAACAGCCTACCTACCGCTACCGTATGCGTGAGAGAAAGGGAAGCCAGACAGACTGGCGCCGTAACGCGTTACGTGACGAAGCGGTGTACCCTCCCATAAGAAGTTATGACTTCAAAATAAAAATTTGTTATCTCAACACAAATAGAAATGTTACGTCACGAGTGTTGTGAAGAAGTGTTTCCATTCTTTTTTCCATTTTTTTCCATTTTCTTTTTCTTTTTATTATAGCTAGAGTAGAGCACACAGGCTGACGGCTCACCTGGTGGAAAGCGGTTACCGTCGCCTATGGACGTTTGCAACATCAGAGATGGCACCAACACGCTACCGGCCTCGAAGAAATTCATGCAGAGCGTTTCCTGATTCACTCGGTCTGTGCCGCAACTGCACCGTTACCGATCGAATCAGTAAAAACGCTTATGGAATTGTAGGCGCTCGATAAGCTTTCGCTACTGCGTATAACCATCCTGAAACTGCGCACCGCTGCTGCACCGACAAGTGAAAGTGGGCTTGGTCTATAATATTTGCTTTAATTAATAAGGTTTCAAAAACCAGGACTGGAATGGTCTGTGTGTGGTGCCAGTTCAGCGTATGTAACATTTAAAAAGTATTTGAGAGTTACGTTTTTTATCAGACAATTGTCATTTGATATTTCTTCCATCCCCGTGCCTAGAGACCAGATAAGGAAACTGAGAACCAGAACATATGACACAAAGATTGAGTGGTCTACAGCCAGCAGTGGCTTAGCCCTCCTACGCACTAGCGGTTAACCGCAGGGGCGGCAAACTGTGTGCCTAGCCGCTTTTCCAGTTTAATATGCAACCGCTTGTGATTGTACGCACTTAAGCGCCAAAAAACTGGCCGCCATTTTGTTTATACGCACTGGTGATTCATGGGCGGTTTAGTTGGCGGCGAGCCGCCGATGAGTTTGTGCGTAAGTTGCCACGAACTTCTTCGACACAGAGAAATTCAATGTTGAAATGCAACAACGAGAAGCTACTTCGAATTGTGAAGGAGCAGCATATAAGAATAGAGATTGGGCCAGGCGCCTTCGAGCAGTCCAACCGCTTAACGCAGTTTCATCGTGGCTGACCGCTATGGCGACCAATCACGAGGCAATCGCGATGAAACCGCGTCAAGCGGTTGAACCGCTCAAACGAACCGCCTCGGCGGCCAATCGCTAGTGCGTAACCGTAATCGGGTGAGTAAAAACCGTAAACTGCATAATCGGGCTGGAGGGCGTCTCTCACTACATTAACGAAACGCGGCCCCACTCTAGGACTCATCTGCTCCATCGGCCATCAGTCCTGCGACAAATGTGACTAGCCCACTGCCACTTCAGCTTGCTGATTTTGCGAGCTGTGTTAGTAATGTTTATGATCGCTTGAAGGCAACAATCCACCTGCTCTTGCACCTGTACATGCTAAATGGTTAGTGGTAGTGGACATCTACAACACTAGATCTAGAATAACCTTAGATCATATGAACGTCTATATCTCAATGAGAATAACTATGAATTTTATTGAATTCCAGCTATACCCAGCCCAATATTAACAGCGATCACCATGGAGCACATCCTTACACTGAATTCCCAGGAATTAATACCAGAAATCCAGACGGACCTCTCAAACCCCGAAGAGAAAAATACTCTTCAGAATCCGTTTAGCATAACTCGCAGCGAAGAAATACCTTTTCAAAGTAACGCCGGTAACCAAACTGATTTATGTTTCGTCACATATTCGGATAAATACCTCATAACCGATAATTATTTGTCTGTTTGTCTGTCCTATGATTATTGGTTATTATGATTTCCATTGGTTTGAACACGATCAGTTTAGATATGATATATCTTATATACTACTAAATTGATTCTCGAGCTGCAAGCTGCAATTCTCAAACTACAAGCTTAGTGGCTTTTAAGACTGTGCATCTAAAATTGAACAATAGAAGAAAGGATTTGTGGAGGTAGTACAAAGGGATTAACGCGAAAAAATCAATAGTTAAGGCAACCATAAAAGGATTATTTAAATTTCAGGGATAATAAAATACGTGTTGCAAAAGAATTAGGTGGGAACCTGATCTAGGAGGCTCGAAAAATCGGTTTGTTTTTATACTCAAATCTGTTCCCAATATATCTAAGAATATGTGTCAAAATTTATAGAGGCTAATTCGCAAGATTTGCAAAGATACAGCACTAAACTTAGTGAGGCGTCGGCTCGGATAGATAAAGCGCGCGCTCCTTCCCTCAGTCGAATAAAAATAAATAAAATTATAATAATTATATAGTAAAATTATTATTATTAAATAATAGTGGAATTTCTACTTTATGGCGCAGCGATAGCTGTATCAGTACTGTATGTAATCGAGAATCAACATTTTTTCTGATCGTAAATTTTAGAGCGCGTTTTCTCGAGTTTTCGTTTTTACGATTTTTCTTTACTGGTGGGCGTAACTGTATAAAGGTGTCAACCAATCAAAACGAACTATTGCCTTTATTAGTTTCAGTTCTGTCCTCTTTGATTTGAACTAAACAGATTCATGAAGGAAAATTTCTAAACAACTTTTTAGCAAGTGGAAATGTTATTTTTCCCTTGAAAAGCACATTTATTCTCAAACGTAAAGAATATTAAAAATTTTAACATTTTTTGTTTTTTTATTTTATTTTTTGGCTTCCTAGAAGAAAATGTATGAAGATAAAAATTTCCCTGTTTTGTATTTGTTTCAGACTAAAATTACGAGCTTGATGTTTCCCATCGATTGTAGACTGCAATTGCAAGATGTTGCACAAAATATGCATAGCAAATCGGCTGCCTGTGAATATTTTCCTCTCGAGCATTTTTTTTAATAACGTTTATATATTCACGGAAGTACTCTAAAAAGTTCGCAAGATACGCTTATTTTATTCTGTCTTAAAAAAATCCCCAATAAAACGCTTTTTTGAGGCCTCCTAAATCGAAATCCCCCTTATACGAGTATTCATGTCATCTTCTCGGAACTTCATTTACTATTCTGACATTAATTTATGTTCTCAGTGTTATATTCTCGTGATAAATCTTGACTCGCTACATCACGCTGTTATGTAAAAACGTCGTAAACGACAGAATTTAGAAATTTAACTTTTTTCTCATAACAGACAACTAAAATAATATCCTAATATAAAGATTCTTAGGCCTATATTTTCTCTAATGGCATTATTATAAATATACTAAAAAATCATTATCATACAACTATTGTTCACTTTTAAGTAGTATTAAACATTGTTTGAAAACAAAATTGCACAGCAAAACATCACCGTTCAAATTCCTGCCAAGAACGCATCGTTTAAGACTTGATTAAAAGAAACTTGACATGCGGGTCACCAGATCAGTTAAATCACTTTTTACTAAAATTAAATTTATTGAAGTTTATCTTTAACCTTTTTTAATTTCTGTCGTGTAAAGAAAATAAAGTTTTTTTTAACATCATTTTTGATTACTCCTATAACTGCCACATTTGGCAGTCTATTAACATGATGTGCCACAATGAAAATTGAAGACATGAGTGGATGAAGGTGATATGTCGCATATTCGGTTTTTTGCTTTTTTGCGTAGTTGAAGGTTATACCAAATGACTACAGACCTTAGACCATAGATATAAAGCATATTTAAAAAAATAAAGAGTTGAAAAGGGTGTCAGTTCAGTTCAGTTTAAAGTAAAAGTAGAACTTTTATCTCGATTTACTCAGAATTTGAATTATGCGACTTATCACCTTCATCCACTCATGTCTTCAATTATACTAGCGGCCCCGGCAGACGTTGTCCTGCTCTGAAAAAATAAAAATCTCGGACCCTATCTCAGCGCTATATACCGGTTCTGATTGCGAATTTAAACCACCCGGGAGCCACTCAAACACGCAGAAACAAAATCACCAAAATCGCGCAAGGTGATTGGGAGGATTATAGAAACCGATCTCAGCGCCACCTACCGATTCTAATTGTGAATCTAAACCATCTGGGACACAACAACCCGCTCAAAGACACAAAAACAAACACCAAAATCGGTCCAGGTGATTAGGAGGATTCTAGAACCCGATCTCAGCGCCGCCTATCGGTTCCAGCGGGATAAAAATCCTATGTCCGACTCCTGGTTCTAAGCTACATCCCCACCAATTTTCAGCCAAATCTGTACAGCCGTTCTTGACTTATAAATAGTGTAACTAACACGACTTTCTTATATTATATATAAATTAACAGGAATTTTATTATTTTTATCAGGTGGTGCTTACTATCCATATTGGACATCAACACATACGCACACTAGGCCTCAGACCACACCAAGATTCATAGATTACCATGGTAGTAATTACTGAATGAGGAATTACCATCGTAGTACTCTTTCGATTTAATTGTCTTTGTTGATACATACGAATACATTATATAATTTTGTAACATCTATTTATTATACAATTAGTATTGTATAAAATATTTTATTTACATATATTGAAATTTATATCCATGTGTCATCATTGTTTATTAATGTTTTCTTATATATTTGTGTAGTAGTAATATCGTTAAAAATAATGGTGGTGGAAGTAAGTGGAAGAACAGTGCTGGTCTTAACCGCCGCCATAATAATGTCACTTATGTCAATTATTAAAAATTCAATATAAAAGCATAAAGGAATTTGCTATGAACTTCAGTTAGTAGTTGATTTCGTTTAAGAATTATCTTTACATAAAATGACGTCAACGGGCAAGTAAATAATGACCTTTGACATAGTCTAGCTATGTATGATTTTGGACCTTTCAGAGGTATATTTATAATGGTAGATTGCAATTCCTTCTTGAATCAATTTAATAAAAAAAAAATAGATTTTTATCATGCTTTTTATTCATTATTCAATAATATTTGGTTTTCATACGAAAAAAAAAGAAATTTAAAAGAAAATAATATAAAGTTAAAGAAAGGAACTTATTCTAAAAAAAAGCATCAGTCTCGGTGTAAAGCTGGTCAGGCGACTAGTACTGACCTTCCATTGAAAGAAGAAAACAGTAATGTATGGGAGATTAGTTTCTACAACACTAGTTTTCAAGTGTTTTTCCTCCTCCTTTTCTAATGTCTATTTGTCTTGTCAGTTAATAGAATAGTTTCGTATTGCATTGTAATTAAAATAAACAGTTTAAATTCAGTCAATCTATTATTTAATATACTATAATTATGTAATCAAACATCTTATAATTATGTCCTTACGTAAATATAGAATAAGTGGCGACGAGGTTGGGATGTCATATCGAAGAGTCGGGAAATACTACCTGATCTATATATCGAGAGCTTCATAACAAATGGGCGTACAGATAAAAGTGCAGTTTTAAACAAGGGACCAAATTGTGTAAACAAAACTAATTGATTGTATAAGGTTGAAATTTGGAATACCCGTCTATTTAGGTACACTTGCAAATTGGTAAAGACTTTCTAAATTGTAACATGCGTAGATTTTAGTAAACTACAAAAAATGACCATTTTACGTATACGCCCAATTGTTATGAAGCCCTCGATATATTCATAAGTCAAGTAAGTCATCACAAAATGGAATGTATTGGAGTTTTGTCTAATTATGAAACAAATATGCAAAGTTTGACAAGGAAAGAGTTTTTTGGCAAATCATTTAAATAGAATAAGCGAAGAAAGAACAGAAAGTTAGTTTGGGACCAGTAGGTAATACAAATAATGTAAATGACTTTCTGACAATAAAGATTATTATTATAAAAAAAAGAACAAAGAGATCATTATTTTTAAATTCATATTCAAAAACACTTTTTGAAGGTAAGTGTAAATTTAAATCTACTTCCTATTCTATGTACACTGCTTCGCAACGTGTTATCGTTGTTTAAAGGAGAAAAAGCGGCAAGAAATTCCCCAGCAACACGTCGATATAAGAAACGTTTCACACAAGGCATATTGGTGGTAAAAATTATGAAACATTGCACAACACGTGACGCCAGTCAAACCATATAGGAAATCAAATGAACAATTAGTGTGTTCTTGAAAATAAATATGAGCCACCAGGTCTACATTCAACAGACAGTTCCTAGACCTTTTAAATCGCATAATACAAAACGAAAATGAGTCAGGATCAAATATTGAGAATACAAATGTTTTTAGATTTTCGATTTTTTTCATGAAATTTTAGAAACAATATGAATGAATGAATGAATATGCTTTATTTTTTTTAAAGATACAGTTAACAGAAATAAAATTTTACAATACAATATGCGGTCTTCTCGCTATTAGCGATTTCTTCTGGACAACCTTTGGATGGACAAAAAAATTGATAAGAACAGAGGTATGTTGCATTATTCTCACTATCGAATCAGTATCTTATAAATATATACATACATGATGTAATATACATACATCAATAAAAATATAAAAAATATACTAATACGATATATGTAAATAAAATATAATAAAATACACTTCCATAAATAAATACTAAACTAGAAAAAGATGACAATAACTGCTGTATCCTTAAATTGAGCTATCTGAGCTATAATAATCAATATATTGAGGCATTATAGCGTTTTTCCCTTAAAAACAGAAAATATCTAAAATTAAGTTGGCGTAGTATTCCTTGAAGGTATCGAGACTATATTGCGTCAATGCAAGAAAGTACTAGCGACAAAACGCAAGTATTAATGAAACGCATGTGTCATTCGCATTGATAAAATAGCTAATATTATATGGGATTAAGTCTAAAAATACTAGAAAAATTACAAATATTACAAGATCTCACATACGAAATGGCTAGAAATATTTTTCTTAAAAATGTAACAGTACAAACACATATGTTAAATATGTCTATTGAATACAGTGTAAACCGAATGAATAAAGCTCAAAAATATAATCAATCCGTGCCAAAACAATATAAAATTAATAAATTCAATTAAAATTTTAGTCGTCCGCATTACAATGCCAGTAATAGATAGATAGATAACACTCTTTTGCTCACCAAATATACTATTTAAAAAATGCACGATTACAATATTGACATGGTCGAAACAATAGGTCATCGCTTAAAGCAATCTCTTCCAGGCAAGCTAACCTAGGGAATAATTAACCTAAACTGGTGTAGATCTTAGTCATCTTAAACTACATGTTTTATAAATTAAATACACATATATATTAAGACCCAAACCCAGCAAAAACCAACTGCCAGACCTTAAGACACTGTGAGCTCTTTCTGCGTGCAACGGAACAAATTGACTGATAATTTCTTTTACTTTTCCTTCCACCCATTTTAATATCATATAAAATGATTAGAAATTCATCAAAATCAGTCCCACTGTTAGAGAGGTGTTCAGCGGCGCCACCTACCGAGTCCCGTCATGAATCTTAACCATCCCGGGATCCACTTGAAGACACAAAAATAATTCACCTAAATAAGACAAATTAAAATAAGTTTAAATGCAATCACTATAATCAAAATCGGCTGGGAAAGATCATGACAATTGAATGGCTAAACTGATGTTGTGACTGATGTTTTTTTAGTGATATTTTTTTAGATGAATCATGTCCAAATACCTACCTATTATCCTATTCAGGATGAAGACAATTCTAAAAACATAAAAATGGGTCCAGCCATTCTTGAGTTATAAATGGTGTAACTAAAACGACCTTTTTTATATATAAATTATTCTTTACATGCAGGAACGAAGAACGAATACTAATTTCTGCAGCTGGGTGGCCTATCGTAAGAAGTAGTGTATTTACCCGCCTGGGTGACTGCCATCCCCTGGTGTAGAGTATGTACTCGTATGCTGCCAGAACAACCTTGAGTTTCTTCCTGTATTAGCAGCCAAGTTTCAATACCTCCTTGCCGACAGTACATTATTTAGCACAACCTTTGGTGTTGCAAATGTCCATAGGCAACGGTCACCGATTTTCATCAAGTATAAATAAAAAATAAAAATAAAACAAAATCTCTACTATAAAATTTAATGTTGCTTAATAACGGTTTGTCTTGTAGAGATGGATGAATTGTTTGTAATGTGATACTATAATTTGTGGTGTGACAGAAGACATAGAATAGAATAGAAAACACTTTATTGTTCACCAAAATAAACAGAATAAATAATTACAATAATTAAAGGCAAAACAAAAGGCGGCCTTATCGCTTAAAGCGATCTCTTCCAGGCAACTTGACTGAGAGGACACTTTTAACAACTTATGTCTAGGTATAATTAAATTAAAAATAAGTAAAATAAAAAAGGAAGAACAGTACAATGTGGACAGTAAACAGTTAACTTAAGAAAGACATGTGCTGTAATAAAAGAGTTTGTACGGAAGAAACATATTGTGACGACCACAAATGATTCGGACGAATTGAAATGAAAGAGATGACCTTCTCTTTATAGATGCAATGTGTATGAAGTCCTTTACAACTTTTTATACACTTTGCCAGATATTTATATTTACACAACTTTACTTTGAACTTTGGAAAGAGCATTTTGACGAGAGATCACTGAGTAAGGGGATTTGGGCAAAACAATACAGCCTTGTTTGAGTAGAACGCCATGGTTTGAAGGATCGAATATGGCCAGGTCAGAAGTAGTCACTATCTTAAGGCTTCGATCCTGACACATTCCATTAAAAAAATTCGCTAACATCATAAGAAAAACAACCTCTTCAAATTGCTCAGAGTGGAGTGGTTGAAGATGTGTATCATATTTTAATGGAATGCACCCGGAACGAAGTGGAAAGAAGTAACTATATTGAGCGTTTTAGTCTAAATAAATTAGATATAAGTCTCTGTAATAGCATATTGGCGTTCCCTTTATCAAGAGAAGCCAATATGCTATTAAGAGTAGTTAAAATAGGACTTAAAAATAGATAAGAAATTAGTTTGTGTAAGTCGATGTTCGAGGGTGACATAATCGAATCGATTAAACCCTCTGTGAAAAAAATAAACATAGAATAAAAGACTTTACTTTGATATTAAATCAAAGTAAAGTCTTTTATTCTCATTCATAGCAAACATTAATTTACTGCAACAGGAATCAATTCAAAGATGTACATCGACATTCTCGATGACCGATACGGGTTTTTTGAGATTTCCAAGGCTTTCTAGTTCACATAGCAGACATTTATACGTCACTATATATAAGTTATACTTACATAGGGATGCAATATCGCTCTTAAAAATATCGATATCAGAGTATTGATTTTTAGAAATTGAAATATTGACATAAAAAATATCTATCTTTATGAACGATATATCGATATTATAGAAAAATATTGATTCAGTTACAGATACAATACAGATAGAAATGAAAAACATAATAATAAAATTGGGTAACTGCTGCACAGTACACACATAACAATTACCGTTATTATGTGTGTATGTCTATACATACGTCCTCCGTTATCGGTAGTAAAATATTAATTAAAACCCAAACCCCATATCTCAAAAAGTAATTGATATAATTCAAACATTTTTTGTTGAAATAATGTTTAGAACTCTACAATCTTGACTTTTTACAAAATTTTCCATCTTATAGTTTAAAAATTAGAAGGGGATATACAATCATTAGGGGGAAAAGGGCTAATATCTCTATAACCGTTGACTTCGTTCAAAAAGTCAGTATAGTATAGTATTGGAATTTCTTATATATTTTCAACATTTAAGTGGATATAGACTAAAAACTCATATTAGCCCTTAGTTACATGTTTGACGGCAATCCCTTTTGCAACATCTTTACTTTTTTCAGGATTTCACTCCATAGATTTGAAACTTAATACAGACTACTCCTGTCAATTCATCCATTGAGACCTAGTAATTTCCGAGAAAAAATAATATGACACACAAAAATAAACGGACATGATGAGTTCACAAGAGTTATGTTTTTGTCAAAGTGATAATGAGAGGTAATACAGAGTGGCCAGACAGTGACGTTTAAAAGAAAATTTTGTTGACATGTAGAGGTACTTAATTTACCCGCGTGTATGTATTACCATTTTTTTTATTTTTCAAATTATATTTTTTTGTGTCTTTTGGGAAATAGATAGGTAGATAGATAACACTTTATTGCACACCAAAATATAGAATTACAGAAACAGACCATATTACTATTTCGATATTTTATATCGACCGCTTTAATTATTTTTTTTGTTATGTTTATTTTGAAGTATTTTTTTATGTAATTATGTCCTTATAAATTGTACTTTTAGAAGTGAAATAATCAGCATCGTAACATCAACATAACATACAAAAGCTATACTATGTGTAAGAATATATAAGCAAAATGAAAATGTTGAAATTGTCGAAATGTCGATAAGACGATAGCATCCCTAAAGATGTATGTATCATGCATGACTCAGTCTTCAGTCCTAAGCTGCGCTCGGTGTGTGTAGCACGCGATAGTTTTTAAAATAATTTACAATACCTTTGTTATAAATAGTGATGCGAATAATGACATTCATTAACCTCGTATTAGGGACGTTCCTTATCCTCGTGTTGCACAATACTTCTAGTCATCATGAGTCGCCCTGTCCAAAAACTTTTGTTCATAAACATGGAAATGGAAACGAAAGCTACGGCCTCATAACTATACGACCAAAGGGACCCGTGAATTTGATTATTCTTAAAGCTAATTTCACTTTAGAAGCACACCTGCCCACTGTAAGTATAAATAAATAGAAAAGCGAGTGTCGTATCATACACAAGAAACTAGTTTGAGTATTTTTGTATCTATTGCCTTATCCCGCACTACCTATTTCGCCTGATTCAATTTCTGTCATTTAGTTAGGTTGCCTGGAAGTGATCGCTTTGAGCGATAAGGCCGCCTGTTATTGCCTAGAAAAAATAGTAAATATGGTCTGTTTTTGTAATTGTATATTTTGGTATGCAATAAAGTGTTATCTCTCTCTCTCTCTCTCTCCCTAAACGAAGGTTAGAAGGATGTCAAGAAATAGAAAATATCTCAAAAACTACCCAACGCATCTTATGCTTAGCAATTTCTGTTCAAAGTATTTTTGAAACTTACGAAGTTTGTCTAAATTTTCCGCCTCATAGTTTAAGAGTAAAAGGGAATGGGGGGAGTGCAAAGTAACTAGCAATCACGTATTGCCATAAATAAAAAACTCATTAAAAATGTCTTTACATTTTTTTGATAAGCAATCTAAAGATATACCCACGCCTGTGTATACTCAAAATTGTTTTCATTCTTCAGTCGTATATACGATAATCGTCTTTTAGTGAAAATCATATGACCCAGAAGTTTGGTTCTCTTTAGTAATCGGAGATGAACGGTGGACATTGAAAAGCACTTCACACACAAGTTAAACTAAAAACAACATTTATAAGGAAATACTTAAAATAAATGAAATAGAAAACTTTGTTAAAATATTGTTTTTATATAGAAATAAATATATTTAAAACATGTCTTTTTATTGTACTACACTCTAGAATAATCGCCATAAATAGGTAGCAAGTAGAAGGAGCAAATGAAAACGCCTCTATTGTTTACCTAAAAGTAAAACCACATAGGTGCTTAAATACTAGGTACAATAGATTGAACAAGGAACGGCATGCTTAGAGCTATGTCTCCGGGGCAACCTCTAGACTTAATAAAAATAAAACAAAATATTACAGGCGTTGGTGTAGATAATATAAATAAACTAGATAGATAGATAGATAGATAGATAACACTTTATTGTACACCAATACAATCATGAACTTAAAGACTAAAATTATATCTACTTATGTACAAAGGGCGGTCTTATCGCTAAAAAGCGATCTCTTCCAGACAACCCCAGAGAGTTTAGAGTTTGCCCCGCGGCCAAGCCGCATGTCAAAAACCTGGACAGCGGCTTTATTTTACTTACATAAACACTCAGTTCGGTTTTATATATATAATAATAACAAAGAAATTATGTCCATATAGTCTAGACTCCAGACAAATGCCCAGCAAAATACAGAGATGAGTCGAAGCCAACCTGATTTCTAATAATACAACGAATGACATGTTGTTTATGATAACGTAGGTATTAAGTAAATTAAAAAAGCGATCGGAGCGCCATCTATTTTGCTAATCCGCCTATTCTAAAGAAACGACTTCATTTATTGGGATAAAATATATCCTAAGCGTGAACTTGGGTTATTAGTCAGCTCTATGTCGAGTTTCATTCATATACGTTCAGTAGTTAACAAAGAAGATGCGATCGCAGCGCCATCTTATTCGCTATTTTCGTCTATCGCACAGAAACCACGTCATTTAATTTTATCAGAAGAAAAGGTATCCTACGGCTGGTGTGCACCGAAATTTAACCGACAGTTAACCAAAAATAATCATTGTTTTTCCATACATTCTTGGCGATTATTTTATTTTAACCATCGATTAAAAGTCGGTGCACACCAGCCTAAGTTACGCCTCGGGATATAAACTGGCTCTGCGTCGAGTTTAATTTAAATCCGTTCAGTAGTTTTCACGTCTTCGATGGTCTAACAGACAGACAAATAAAAATCTTTAAATCTGCCTTTTTGGAATCTCCTGATCCGAATCCTCCCTGACTTTTAAACGCATTGTACAAACTAGAACCATTTAAAGATTATATTATATAATAGATCAGTGAATTGAGAATCTATTATAATATACTATTATTATAATAGCAGATAAAGACTATGGGCCTGATATACACGTAGCAGCTTAATTTAAATAAATCTGATACAATTTAATTTGAAATTTTAATTTAAATTTAATTATGTTATTGTAATAATAAATATATGCAGCAGAACTGAGCTTTCCTGAGAGACTCGAAATATGAGGGCCCCACTGGAGCTTCTGATCTAGGTTAATGCCTAACAATACAATTGAATCTACTAGGTTAAGTCTAGTGTCGTTAAGAGAAATATTAACATCGTATTCTTTTACATTGGGCATGACATAATAAATATATTATTGTAATAATAAATATAATCTATAAAAATAATCATAGTTTTCTATTAATAATTTACTTCTGATAATTTATCAGTTATTCAGTTTATGAAATTGCGAAGATCGTTAATCAGATCTGTTGATATAATATTGTAATTCATACTCTCCCTTCTTTCACCTTATCCCATTCTTTTGATGTCGGCGTAATACATATGTCTTCTCGTTCCACATTCCTCTATTCAAGAATAAATCCTTTGTCACACCATACTAGTTATTGGATATATATTATCAATCTGAAATATAAGAATGCATGTGCGTCGACACTCTGGCTCCGTCAGATCTTCCAATTATTAAATCAAAAGCTGTTTCAACAGTTGAAGATCTCAAACGGCGCAAATATGGAACCCTAGGAAGGGGTTACATGTTTGTGCAGTTTGGAGTTGAAACATTAGGTCCGTGGGGTCTACCGGCAAAGGGTTTCTTCAAAGAAATTCTTTCATGCTTGATGATTACCATTGCCTATGGACATTTGTAACACCAAAGGTGCTACCAATATGACTATATGGTAGACTGAAGCCTGGACACTAATGCCGGAACACAACTCAAGCTTGTTATGGCGTTATACTCGAATTCTTACTGTATTAGTGATCTTCTCAGATCTAAAAAGATGTGTTAGATCTATTTATATTAAGTTGCCATGTGTATATAAACTCCACTCTTTAATATCACCCGTGATCAGAAGGCTGGTTCTTATTTCGCGCAACGCATCAGTATAGCCATTTAATGCAACCAGCCTTCTGGGCACTCTTCCCACTGGCAGTGATTTGTTAAATAGTATATATTAACTTATTTATAATGACATGGGGTTCTTTAAGAAGGGCGTTATAAAATTTCATAGAGATCGGCAACGCGTTGGCGACACCCCTGGTGTTGCAAATTTCCATAGGCGATGGTAACCACTTTTCATCAGGTGGACCGTCTGCCTGTTTGTCTGCTTAAGGCAATAAAAAAAATAGTTTATTTTTAGTATTTTATGGATTTTTAAAGTTAGTTTAGTTTTAATTTAATGAATTTACCTAGTTATAATTTATATCTCTTAAGAGATGTAATAAATGAATGAATGAATGAAAACTCTTTAGTGCTTGGCCAGACTGAACACGCGGGCGCGGGGCGGTCGCGGCGCGGCATACTTAAACATAATATGAAACCTTATTTGAGTGACCGTAGTGGGCGCGCGGGCATTTCAAGCCATAACACATTCATACAATTGGCCGCAGTTAAGGATTTTTTCCATTTTTTTGCCATTTTAAGGAAGAATTTTCTAGTAAAGATAAGTCCTCTTCATCCATATTGTATTTGGCAAACACTGGACACGACACCACTAGGACGAGTCGCGCGCGTCACTACGGAAAAATGCGTCGCGCGCGTCCCCGCACCCGCGCCGCCACCGCGCCTGCGTGTTCAGTCTGGCCAAGCACTTATTGTTCACCATAACTTAAAAACTTAACTAGACATTTAATATAAACACATTTCCATTAGAACAATGGGTGGCATTAGGCAACCCGGTGTCCAAGGAGATATTACAAGAAAAAATATATATATTTGGTGGTTTGACTAAAAATGAAGCTAATTCAATCGTAATTAAAGAAAAAAACAAAATTATTACAATAATAAACTAATATAGACATACATAATTAAACAGATTATAATAATGTATAAATTTCATATACTTACATGCAAATAATAATAGAATTCCATTTACTGCAAAAAAAAAATTAATGCACAAATAATGGTCAGTGGTCAAGTGTTTAAATGTAAAAAAAGATGTAGCTTGTCCGATTTTCAAGGGGAGGGAGTTCCACAGGCGAACAGCCTGTACGCCAAAAGAGTTTCCTACAAAGGAAGAAGTGTGTTTAGGTACCGTTAGCAGAAGATTTTCATTTCAGATAAGTGACATGATGTTTGTAATTACGGTTAAACGAATGCATGTGATGTTTAACAAATTATACCGCTAAGAGGGTAGATCAAAATTACCAGGGTCTAAACGAAACTGAAAGTAAAATATTTTTTATTCTAGAACACAAAGACTCAGTAAAGTTGGAATTTACGTCAAAAAAAGGTTCGATTTGTTTCCGAGCAACTTTGTGGAAACATTGAGGAAAATAATAATGAAATGTCAGAATTGACCAAACAGGACCTTAGACACATCTTTAATTATCAGTTTTAGGGTTCCGTAACATGTGCGGTGGTGTACTGGGGGATGATATATTTTTTTAGTATACAATAAATACAAATGTTGAATACCATTAGACTAATTCAAAAAATTACAATAATGTTTCCTAATAAAAAAAAATATTGGAGCCAATGGATTGGGAAATATTCATTTTAATACATAATTTTTAACTTTAAAACTGTACACAAAAAGAGTATTAATTTAATTTGAAAGCTGGATTGAACAAGACCTTTAGTATGGCGTAATAAATAACTATTGTATTTTAAAGAGGAAAGAACCCTCCACCGATTGAAAGTCAAATTCGCACACGGCCACTTTGATTTTTTTATTTGGGTTTGGTTTTATTTTACATGTTTGAATGATTATAATTATTTTATATTTTTGTAGAAAACAAGTTACGAAGGTCATTGCATATTGCTTGTGCGTATGCTTCTGATAAAAAAAACTTATGGAAAGACTACTTAGTTATAATTTTTTCGCAATAAAAAATTGAACAAATAACTGCTATTACTATTTTATTCATTTTCAGAGCTACCAAGGTATTTTAGAACCACTTTACCCAGCTGATTTGAAAAGGAAAATGACGGCTGGCGAACCAATCACTTATCGAGTCAACTATCCCTTGACTTCGCCGTTGCCATATCCTACTTCTATTGTGGCCAACGGACAAAAATTATGTTCTGCCCCACAAGGTAATAATACAATAATTAGAAAAAAAATCATATCGTTACAACCTAGGCGCCGACAAAACAAATTCCACCTGCATATCTTTAAAAACACATTTTATAACCTGTCGGCATTTGAACTACTAAATATGCCACCATCGGAAATGGTTACATACTTGCGGCATTTGGGGTGGAAACTTTGGGTCCGTGGGGTCCGAGTGCCCTAAAGATCTACCGAGACGTCGCCAAACGTCTCGTAGACGTCACACGCGACCAGAAGGCTGGCGTCTATTTTGCGCAAAGACTAGGCATTGCGATACAACGTGGTAACGCCGCCAGCCTTTTGGGAACGTTCCAGGTACATGACAGTGGTTTGGGACCATTAATTAACGTTTAGGCACTTCCCCCCCCCCTTTTTTTATTTAGTTTTAGTTTTTATATATTTGATAGTATAGTTTGTAATTCAATAACTACTTGTAATTCTTTTATGATCGTCTTCTTTTGTTTACTTATTTATTGGCATACGTTTCTAGGGAACAGCCCATTGTTCTATTATACGGCCGCTTGCGGCTGTAATCGTTAGCCAGGTGTTACGGATTATAAAGTACAAGCTAATTCTAGGAAATTCAATCGACATTGCCAGGCGGGCACATTGCATTTGTGCAGTATAAAACGATGGCCTGATTGAGGGAGGGCAGTTCAGCGACAACTACGATCACGGCGTGACGTGTGTACAATCAGGAACATAATAGTGACGGACTTTGCGCGTTTTATTGAATTACGACCTTTTGTATCACGTTTGGGTTTTGTTGTGTTCGGTTATATTTGTACCTGTGTTATACGTGTTTGTGTAGTTCTAATAAAGTCTATAATAATTATACAAACAGCATTTTAATTCTAGTATCGCAACTCGTAGAAATATTATGTCCACACTCTCATACCTGTTATCTGACTTATCTGAACCCAAATAGAAATGTGTAGGTGACGGTACGGTACGGGAGTAGGTGACGAAACAAATATTTCCATGAGCGTTTCCTTATATGTTCAGTGTGTGTTCCTGCTGCAATCAGGAAACGCTTGTAGAAATAAATACAGACACTCGGTAAACTTTTGGTGCCGCGTAGCAACCCCGGATCTTGAATTTTTTCGAGGGGGGCAATAACTGAAAAATTATCTATGCCTACGTGCCCTGATATAAGGTAGCGTAATGGCTAGCGCACACGTCCCAAACTCAAAGGGCACAGGTTCGATCCTGGCCAGAACGCATGCACCACTTAGTCAGTTTTCTGATCGAATGTGCATATTGATATAAACACCACGTGCTAACAACGGTGAAGGAAAACACGGTGATGCAACCTGCACATCAAGATAACCGATGTGTCAAACCTGCCAAGCCGCCTTGGACAAGCGTGGCGAATATACTGTCCGTTCCCCCTATAATAGGAGGCCCGAGCCCAGCATTGGAACGTTTATGGGCTGATATTATATTTTATACGTGCCCTGCGAAAAGTTATTGATGTGCTTAATGAGTACTCGACGTCTCAGTGGTCAAAGTTGCGTTAGTGTTAAGTTATGCATTTGTCTCCTACGTTTGAATTTGCCGCCCTCTGAATTGGCCGCCCAGGATATGGGCCCCGCCGCATATACCCATGCCGGGATTTCACACCGCTGCTGCACCAACCAATTAGTAAGGGACCTTGGTTCATAAAATATGTTTTAAATAATAAGAGTTCAAAACTAAGAGTAGCATGATCTGTGTGTGGTGCCAACTTAGTATCATGTAACATTTAAAAGTCCATTTGAGACTTACGTTTTTTACCAGGCGATTGTCATTCCTGGTATGTTTTATGTACTTAATGATAATCATTTATTTCGAATTATAAAATACTATATAATTTATATGATGGTTAGTAAATTACTTAACAACTAGTGTTGGTAGAACCCGTCCTAAAGTTTTGTACCTATAAGTACTCTAATTTAAAACTATTGGATTATAAAAATAATCGAAAATTATTTTAAATAATATTCGATACAATACTTTTTATGGTTCCTAAAAAACGAAAACGAGAGGTTTGTAACCTCTTCAGAATCCTTCAATGTGCTCGGAATGCCAAGCACTTACCCATTTTTTTATGTTCATCGTCAGCCAATCATTGCTCACTGCAGAATGTAGGCTTCCCCAAATTTACGCCACGTGTCCCAGTCCTTCACTGTCCTCATCCAGCCCCCACCGGCGACCTTGCAAACATCTTCGGTCCATCGGACTACAACCTGTCCTATTCTACGTTACGTGAAATCAATATAATAAACGAATCTTTTTAATAAACAGTTGTTTTATTGTGGACTATCGGGATCTTGCCAGAGTTTGTCTTGCCCTGAAAAAATAAAAATCTAGAAACCTATTCCAGCGCCAAGCTTTTGTTTAGATTGATGGGCTACATTATCGAAGTTGTATTAGGGATCCCTAATTTTTAAATAGCCTGTATTAATCAGAGATAATGTAGCATTCGAATGATGAAAGAGTTTTTGAAATCGGTTCAGTAATTTTTGTTCAGTCAATTTATTCGTTACAAACTTACAAAAATTTGGTAAAACAAATCTTTCCTCTTTATAACATTAGTATGGATACAATTATTTACAGAGAAAATATTAATTTAATTAAAATGTATGTGAAAGTAATACCAATGACTGAGTTAGAGGCTGGCAATGCTGCTTCAAATGCTGAAGGTCTCAAACGGCACAAATATGGAACCTTAGGAAGGGGTTACATATTTGTGCCGTTTGGATTTGAATCATTAGGTCCGTGGGGTCCATCCACAAAGAGTTTCTTCAAAGAGATTTGCAAGAAACTCTTTGATGCCACCCGTGATCAGAAGACTGGCTCATATTTCGCCCAACAAATAAGCATCGCCGTACAGTGTGGCAATGCGGCCAGCCTTCTGGGCATGCTCCCATCTGGCAACGATTTGTTACACAGTCTATAATAGCTTGTAATATTTATAACTTAGTTTATTTTTAGTTTTTAATTTACATAAACTATTTTCTAAACGTTCGTATGTTATTATTAAATTCTTATTTAGGAATTTAGGAAAGTTGCCAAGCAACGATATTCTGTCAGAGATATTTAAGACATAAAACATATTTGGAGGTTCTATATCTTTACATACTCGTCGGCTCCATCGGTCACTGCTACTTCAGCTTGTCAACTTCGCGCTATATCGGTAACTTTTATGTTCGCTCGCAGGTAAACTTATAATCCACCTGCTACTAAATGGTTACCATCGCTCATGGAAATCTGCAACACTAGAATAAATATTAACGTTTCTAATTCCAGGTGTACCCAGTCCAATATTAACAGCGATCACCTTGGAACACGTTCTTAAACTTAGTTCTATACCAGGACTCCTGGCGGGCATCTCAGACCCTGATGGGAAAAATACTCTTCAGGATGCATTTACCTCAGTTCCCAATATGGGAACAAGTTTACAACCTAACGCCGGTAACAATACTGATTAATCTTTCCTAGCACTTTCAGGTTAATGGCCGGTTCCTGTATGTTACATTTCTTCCTCCTTTTCATATTATTGTCATCTTTTTCTAAAATTACTGTATTATATACTTTATTTTTATTTTCCTGCCATCTGTGGAGGCTTATAAATAGCTGTTCTTGTAACGTTAGTTTGTAAAACTTTAATTTGTAAGACTGCAGCTGTTAACCCCCCAAATAAAGTAAAATAAAATTATATCAATTTTTTACCGATAATAAGGCATACGAACGAAAATGAAAATGAAAATGAATTTATTTATTTCAAAATGGAATCTTACAGATTACTTATTGAAAGTCATGACTCTACCACCGCTTCCAAGGCAATTCTAGTTACTGTTAAAGGAGAAGAAGCGGCGCAACAAACTCCCCAGTAACACATCTTCATCTTCTACAACGGTCAGTAAGATATCGAAAACGACCACATGTCTTCATAACCAAATTTATTATCCATCCCTCTAGCTGTCTATATTTTATATGTCACTGTTTTTTGCTAAAAGTGAAGGATAATGTTTTAGTTAATGACTGTAACCAGGTAAGTCTTATTTATAAACATTAAAAATAACGTCGTTGTCGAACAGCTACATTAATGTATGTTGTTACGACCGACAAAACAAATTCACATCTGTATGCCAGTAGAACATATTATTACCTTTCGGCATTTTGAGTTCTTTTGCTAACTTGTGTTTAAAATTGATGATTAAAAAACCAGCCCATTGTGTATTGTAATATTTTACGGCCTATTGTTGTATTGTGATCACTGTCAGGTGTATCGGATTTAAAATACAAACTGATCTTAAGAATTTCAGACTACGCGACCGGGCAGACATATTGCATCTGTGCAGTATAAAGTAATGCTCCAATTGAGAGATCAAACAGTTGAGCGATAACCACAAGCGAATCAAGGCTACCATCGAGAATCTTTTAGTGACGGACTTTGTGCGTTTTATGGAATAACGACCTTCTGCATTATGTTTGGACTTATTGCGTTCGGTTATATTTGTACCTGTGTTATACCTGTTTGTATAGTTCTAATGAACTCTATAGTCATTCTAAAGGCATTTTAATTCGAGCCTCGCGGCTCGTAACAATATTAATATTATCTGCCACATCTGCGTGAAACGGTCTATAGCTATGACATTATTCCAGATGACGCGGAGAGGCAAAACACTGTTGAATGAATACGGCAAAGTGTATTGCAACGTCGCAACATTAATGTTAGAAATCGCAAACCAACAAAAAATATGAATAATTTCAATTTACTTGAAACTAGTAAAATGTACTGAACCATGTATTTCTAGGAATAATTTCATTTCATTTCTTACATGTATTGTTTCACCATGAAACTGATATGTTAAATGAATGTTCGACTGATTTTTTTTTTTTTATTTAAGTTAGTAGGGAGTAGTACATACATGTGGAGATACATGTCCCCAAAATAGTAAAAAGTTAAGTAACTTCTGAAATATAGACTACAAAGTTCTGCAAAAATTCAAGGCGGTAAAGCGTATTTTTTTATTGATTTGAACAAGATCAGTTTATCAGTTTTTGAGGTATGGGGTATGAATATTTTAATATACGTGGAATATAGACAAGTTAATCTAGACAAGGACCTAACTAATTCCGAAATGGTTTTAGTTGATATTGTGGTGTAAAGTTAGATTGAACATGTACTACTTATACCTGTTTCATATCTTCTCCCTAACATTTGGGGTCGGCACAATAAATATGTTTTTTCTTTCCATTTTCCTCTACTCTTGGCATACGTCCTCTGTCGACAAAGTATAATTTAACCTCTCTCGCCACTATAATTAGATAGGTCAAACATAACTTTAAAACTACTGAACTGATTTTGTTGTGATTTTCAATTTTCTTTTAGCTTAAATTCTGCGCACAAATCATCATAATCAAACTGAACCGGAGATATGATTCTTTTTAATCCTATTTGCAGCTAAAGATCCAATACTTACTTTTCTCAAAGGTATATTTTAGAACGGACAATATATACATACGGGTTTATCGTCAAAGTATTTTTTGATCACTTTGAAAAGCTGTACAGACGTCTTGATCTTGATTTTTTTTTTAATTCGCCTTCTCCTCCGTCATGAGGCAAGACAGAGACTCTTTCTTTTCTTATTTATTTTCTTATAACCATAACACTGGAAATGGGGTACTTTATTATTATATCTTATTATATTATACTATCGTATTCTATTTAAGTTGTTACATTTTTATTCGTGTCTATATATTTATATCTTGATCTGGATTGGACTTGGCCAAAAACAAAACCAAAAAAAAAATGACCAAAACACCCGTCACTTTTTAAGTACAAAATTCTGTTTCAGATCACAACTCTATCATAAACCATAACAATCAGAGGCCACCAGTCACTAATTACAAACCGCAGCCACCAGTTCATCCGCAGCTCCTAAATTTAGGAAATACCCCGCCTTCAGGTATAATGCCTATTCCAATGTAGTAAGTGTACAGTTTTCAGGTGCGTGCGTGTGCGTGTGTGCTTGGCTGACCGCAGAGGCCAGGGTATTAAACTTAAAAAGGATTAGATTTGCAAGAACTTGCAGCGTATGAGGCTTTGTTTCTTTCTACGTAATAAACAGAGGGAACCAAAGTCAAATTCAGCACTGCGCCTCTCATAACATTCGTCTACTTTTTCTTAGTCGTTTTGCCTTATTGCTGAGAATCGTGACTATGATGACAGTGAACAATCACACGCCCATCACATCCCTTCGGTTCAGAGCGTTTATAAATTTTAGAAGCTGAGCACGGACAGGGTCTCAAATTACAACATCTCACGAATCCAAAGAGTCCAGTCGCTTTTACGCTTCGCCTTTATTATAATAGAAAGCTAGGTACTGTAATGATATTTGACATTGATTCAACCGAACTCATAAGTGGGTAGCGCACGCATCCAAAACTCAAGGGGTGTTGATTAGAATGCTGGTCAGAACGCGTACACCACTTAGGTAGTCTTTTGACCATTAGGTCACACATACACATTAGTGTATATTGTTACAATTACCACGTGCTTAAAATGGTCTTTTTTAATACGCTTTTATTAGCTTCAGACGTATGTTAGTATGTAACGGAATCTTTCAAGTTAAACTTGATCGACTTCGCGGTTTCCGATTGAGCTGAAATTTTGCACGTATGTGTATATCGCGTGACAATGTAATAATATAGTACTAGGAGCTGATCTGATGATGGAGTCGGAAGGTGGCTATAGGTACTCCCGTACTAAGCAAGATAGACCCGTCGTGTTTGGGCTCGTATTACTTGTCTTGGCTAGCACTCTGCTACTACATGATGTGCAGCATCTCAAAAGCTTGTATTTAAAAACCCTTTTAAAAAATAATAGTTTAAAAAAACTAAAAAATACGCTTTTATAGAAAATCAAACTAAAAATAGAAAATAAATTTGTATAGTGTAAGAAAAATGATTTGATTGTAAAAAAAGCCCAAAATTAACAGCCGAACTTGATATAAACGGAGAACACGTTGCAATTTTTTTAGATTTCTTGTCTGTTTGCCCGTGTGTCTGTTTGTTCGGAATTCACGTAAAAATCACTGGACCAATTTCGACAATTCTAAGACTTAAACTGCGCTACTTTTTACTATGGATATCCCGCGTGATTTTTTTCTGGAAATGATTAGAATGGACCGATTAAAAAGAAACAAATTTCAATTTGATTTTTTCATTGATCGATATCAAATTTATGTAATAATGTGTGATATAGTATATCCCGGGAAAGGGAATCCCGCAGGAATTTTCCCCGGAGCTTCGCTAGGTCGGAGTGGCATTAGCAACTCACGTGTGAAGTGCTAATGCCACGCTGGGTTGTTTTCCCGCTTCGTAAGAGGCAACAAATCAACCCACAGCTAGGTGGTAGGTCATATTCCCGACTGGATGGCTACCACCCCTGGTCCAGAGTTACCATGCCATAACAACCTTGAGTTGTGCTCCGGTATTACTGACCAGGTTCCAGTCACCCTTAAGACAGCAGCATTGCAATTGTTGCACCTTTGATGTTGCAAATGTCCATAGGCGGTGGTAACCGCTTTAACTCATGCAATAAAAAAAAACGCCGCATTCAGGGTTACCCACTAAAACCCCTGTTCGATCCTCAAGCGTCCTTCTTTCGGGCTGTGGGCTCGCTCGCACAATCAACTCCAGCCCGGCCGGAGCAACTTTTCCTTTTAGGGCAGGGCAACCTTAGAGTCGGAAAAGTCAAAAATTCAATTTACGAAATTTCAAGGTTTTTAGAGAGGCACAATTTTTTTCTTGCCAACAATAAATATTGCTTGCATAAATTAAGTGTTTGATAATAACAAACAAATCTATTTATTCATATCAGCAAAAAGATAATATTTATGTGACATTGTTAGATAGTTACTTATTATTAAATAAAAAAATGAAAACAATTAACTTATTAACTTACAAGACTAACTTGTGCTTCAATAACAAACAATTGGGCAAACAAACTCAATTGAAACCATGTCTTTTTTACATATCAAGAGCTTCATAAAATATAGGAGTATACGCATAAATGCATTTTTTTGTTTACAAAAAATATACTTGTTACAATTTAGGAGGTCTTACCAGAAGCCCTCGATGTATAACTAAAAAGCCGCAGCTCTACATGCAAAGAGCTATGTGTGGCTCGCGAGCCGCAGGTTGCCGGCCCCTACCCTAGGGCTTGCACTTGCGTGGTCTATGGTCTGTTGTCGTGGTCCCCTGACAAAAAAGGGGCAGCTCGCCGAAATCGTTCATCGAGAGTAAAATTTTTATCAGCACAGAAATCGAAAGCAATCCAGTGAAATATGAAGAATCAAACGCTGCAGTTGAATGTGGTGTACCCAGTTTGGGTGCTCACGCTCTCGTGTTTGGAGAAGAATACCTCCGAGGAGAGTGGCCGTGGGTAGTGGCCCTGTTCAAGATAAAAGCGCACCAAGCAACGTTTGCTTGCTCGGGCACTTTGGTGTCAGAATGGCATGTTATTACAGGTGAGAAATACATGATAGAAGAGAGAGAGATATATATGATTAGATTTATTTGTATAATACATAGTGTATACTCTCTAAATATGTAGTTGTTACATTAAATGTTGAGGATCCAATTAGATTTTCATCGTAAACTTAATAATTAAAAAAAAATAGAAATAATATAAATTCATGGCCACAATCCGATCTAAGTACGTTGAGATCTAATCTGATGAATATATAGCTATATGTATGTGTGCGTGCGTACGTGCGTGCGTGCGTGGGTGGGTGTTTCTCAAGTGGTCTAATATTTGAACTTCACAGTTTCAATTTCTGATTCCTCCATTTGTCACCTATGCGAAACTCATCAATGTGCGTAAACTGCCACGTATTTGTCAGATTTTTCATTGCTTTTTTTTTAATTTTCAGCTGCCCATTGCATGTACATACAGGATATGGTCACATATGCAAACGAAGTGTTGGTTAAATTAGGTGCCTATGATCTCGACGACTTCACTGATGACATCTCTAAAAGTAGCTACATATCTAAAGCCACAATTTACGAAGCATACGATCCTTATACCCTTAAAAGTAAAGTTTTATTTTTTCACAAACATCTATATATTAGTTTCTATAAATAATATACAACTATAAAATAACAAACTAAAATAACAAATATACTTAGACTCTTCTACCGTCCGTGTAGACCTTTTATATAGCTTTATAGCAAGCTAAGAAACAGTAGGTCCAAATTGCCTTGGAACGTAGTTACTATCGCTTATAAGACAACTAGCTTCTGCCCGCGACTTCGTCCACGTGGATTTTTTTTCATAAAAAGTATCCTATGTTACTTCTAATACCTCCAAGAATATGTGTACAAAGTTTCATGATGATCGGTTCAGTAGTTTTCGCGTGAAACCGTAACAAACAAACTTACATTCACATTTAAAATATTAGTTAGGAAGGATACTAGTGGCAATGCCAACGCGATGCCAGTCACTGGGATGGGATAGGACTGATGAGATAGAAGGGATAGAATAAAGGAACTTCGATACACCGGACAAAGATATGCACGGGGAAGTAGACCACCGGAACTTTCACTAATTGTACTAAACACCATTAGCTCAAGGATAGCATTTGAAGCCGATATTATGTGAAAGCGTAGTGTCACACCGATCTAACTAATTTCAGCGAAATGCGACAAGCGGTGGAAGAGTCCTAAATTTTGTGACGTCACATTTCAAAATCTCATATATTAATAAGCTACAAATCACGAAATTTGAACTATTAACGAAAAATTAAAAGTATTTCCAACTCTATTTATATGAGGATAGTGTTTTAATTATTAAAAAAACAATGGGAATAAAACTAATTACTGAACTGCTGCTTTAATTGAATGATTTCTGGGTGTAAGAAAAAATGTTTGATGTAAAATTAGAACAAATTCAAGTTTTTAGCGAGAACTGAAATGAGATATTGTGTTGTGCTATTTTGTTTTCTAAAAATGTGTACAATTACTCTTAAATTAATAGTAGTTATAGGATATTGACAGTTTTTGAGTAGTAATTATGTGTTTTTGTAAGAAATGTGAACTGTATAGTCAAATGTGGACTTTCGAGTTGTCACAAGAACTGCGTTGAATGGCTTCAGTTTATTAAGTTTTAAGGTTTAAAACATTTATTTCTCAAAAGAATTTACTATTCACTTACAGAGAAATAACTAGTTACATTTAATTAACATTAACCCCTATTAGCGCATCTGTCCATTTATTATTGTAATATTTAAAACATTTTGTTTCCGAGTGAATTTAGAGAATTATTTATAATATGTGAGGGTAGTCTTGAGACAAAAGTCGGAGCAAAGCATGTTGTTCATTAAGGCAACGGGCTTATTAAAACGCGTACAGCGATTTGAAAAGTAAGGTTACGTTTTTTGTCAGTCGGTCTGTCTGTTAGTTACTAAATAACTTTACAATAACAAATGGTGCAGTGCAAACAGATGGATAGATTTATTTTAGTATAAGTAACTTTCAAATTAGAATTATAATTTAGTCACAGCTCAAATGAGCATAGGCTTAAGAATATGAAGAAATTATATTGTAATCTAAGAATTAGCTTAATAAGGCCTAGCTTCCTAGCCATGAACCTAAATAAATAATAAATAGGACATGGACGGGGGAGGGGTCAAAAAGTCATGAAATTCGTGTGAGGTAATTCGTGGATGGCCCCCAAAATGTCACTTATAAGTAGACATAATAGTGAACTATTTTTTAGCCCGCTATTATAACTATTCAAATAAAAGAAAGTGACACAGCATTTGAATCAGAGACTTGATCATCTAATAAGAGCGGCTAGTTGGATTTAAATCGAAACTTTCTATTTGTACAGATGATATTCTAATCCTGACATTAAAGAAAAACGTTATTTTCAACAATTACATAAGGCCAATATGCTTATGGAGCGGGGACCAGACGGATATTAGCCGTATTGTCAATAGGCGAGGCGTGGTAAGTAGCGATTACTTGAAGCCCAAATTCAATCATAATTATGAATTTTATATAGGTGAAACAAAAACGACTAGATGCATCTAATTGAAATTTTGTAGGGTTTTTGTGTGTTTACTAAGCTGTAAAAAACACTCGTAACATTATTCGTTTTCTTTTTTTCTTTTTTTTTATTGCAGGAGTTCAGCAGACAGGCAGACGGCCCACTTGATAGAAAGCGGTTACCATCGCCTATGGACATTTGCAACACCAAAGGTGCTACAAATGCGCTGCTGCTCTCTTAAGGGAGTCTGGAACCTGGTCAATAATGCCGGAACACAACTCAAGGTTGTTTTGGCGACATACTTTAGACCAGGGGTGGTAGCCATTCAGTCGGGCAAATACCCTACCACCTGGCTTTGGGTTGTTTTGTCGCCTCTTACGACAGGCCGCCTGGCTGCAGGAAATTGTATTCTTTCTCCGTTCCTGCACGGATAAAATTTCTTAATACTCTTAACTCATGTTAAGAATGGAAAAATAGGAAAGAACCACGGCCGAACCGTGTAGAAAATTTATTCATATCTTTGAAACCCAACTGCAATTCTCTATGAATTTAAAATGATCAATTTCCATTCAAAGTCCAATAGTTCAGTGAAAAATGGTCGTGTTAAGGCTTACAAAAAAAATAATTAAAACTATCCTAAAGGATAAATCCAGATAACCTATCCTGTTCATATAGTGGTTTAGACGGGGAAAAAATCCAGTCCTCGGACAAAACAAAACGAAAGGATTTCGAATATTTTTTTTTTCATGGTATTCATTAGGATGGTGCGATACTTATGATACTTTATGACCCAAGATTTTGAAACTTCAAACTTCGAATTTCTTTTTTTATAATTCCGATACGGCCATTTTTAACAACTGCATTTTTGCTCATTTCATTTGAAAAATCGATAAAAATTTGGACAAAAATATAATCCTTTAATTTTTTTAATACTGTAAAATACGCATATTTTAAAGATTAATTTTTGTGAAAATAATAAAGTTTTACAGGCACTTGTACGGGGTTGTAATCAAAGAGAAAGTAACGACACAAAGTCAGAATTAACTAATAGTTGCCAGAGCTTCCCACGGCTGGAGCATACAGACATATAAAACGTGAAAGTATGTATATGTGAGTCTTAGGAGCCATGTAACTTTGAATTGGGAAGTTTATAAGTTTGAGATTTCCAACATGGGCGTGTTTTTGGGGGGGCGGGCCTACGTCTAGTTTTGGAATATATGAGGTCGGCCCGCTGATACAGAGTTAATAGAGTTTAACTGCGATCGAAGGATTATTAAGTATAGATTCGGAAAGAGAATCTCACATCGACAGCCAATGCGAGTTTCATGTTATTAAGATCTTCTGTCTAACGATAGGGACTTGTTGCATTCGATTGTGTTTGTAAGAACTGTACCTAAATTACGTGTATATTCTTTTAATAAAGTTTGTTATCTTTCGAAGCGACATTCTAAATCGTATCCCGCTAATATGTCACAATATTATAACGCCCTCTTCCCCACAGTTAACGGATAACCAAAACGTTAACTTTCTAAAAACAGTATTGATGTAGTTTATCACTGTATACAATCCAACCCTTGTTTTTCAAGGTTGCAGGTTGGGGAGCAAATGAAAGCAAAGAACCTGGACAAGGAAAACCTCGCAAAGCGACTTTATCTATTGTAAGCACGGAGACCTGCAGAGCCTCTAGACCAGACTTCTACAAGTTGACTTCGGATACAACCCTATGTGCCGGTATATACTACTACTTTAGAATCAACTACCAGTAACGCAACCATCAAACGCAATAACGTTTGCTAGCAGTACCCAACAGAGATAGTTCTCTGGGCACTGGTGCTATGTGCTTAATACTTAATGCATATATCTAAACAATATAAATATTTGACAGGTGACAGAAACGGGACTGGGCCATGTAATGGCGACTCAGGAGGTGGACTCTACGTAAGAACACCAGGTGACCACCGTTGGAAGCTCCGGGGTATTGTATCAGCTTCATTGCGAAGCGATGACGGACAATATGAATGCAATGTTCAACAGTATATTGTATTTACAGATATTGTCAAATTTATACCTTGGATTACGAGAATTATAAATAATACCTAAACCACTATTTAAATAAAATAATTATATTTTCTACATTTTTTTAATTGTTTTATTTAAGTGTTTCATCCATATGAATAGCCTGAGTTATATTATGATACTTTCGAAGAAGAAAGGAAGAAAAGGAATTGAAGCAATGGAAAAACTTTCACCCTCCAATTATTCTGCATAAGCCACATGCGAGCGCGTAATAAGCAAGCTTATTACGGCTTGATGGTTAATCAAGGATTTAATGGTCACAGTACATAGAAGATGTTGGACTTGTAACCAATATCGGTTTATGGCCGGTTTCCCAAATTTTACCAACCGCTCATGTAGGGTACATAACTATGGGTTACAATTTGACATAAGCTTCATACATGTAATGCCAAACTTCTGCCGCTGGTAATGAAAGGGAATGAATAAGTAAGATATAAGAACTGGCCATTAGTGAGTTCTTTTTAATGCCATAAGCTAGCAAATAAGCAACAAGCTTTTGCTTATTTACAAATTTCAAATATTCAAAACGAACAAAGACGCTTCTGGGTGTAGCTCATGTGGAAAAGTGTTGGCACTTATGTCGTTATGAAGGAATTAGCGTCATGTGAGTTTCTATTAGTGTAATTGGACCTATTATAATCATGCAGACACGGTTTTTCCTGAATTATGTTGGAGAAATACATTATATGGTAGTGCTCAAATGCATAAAAAATAATAATAAAAGATTATATTATTTTAGATTGGTTACACTGTTTTTTCTTCTTATTAAAAACGTCTGTTCTAATTGTTTGTCGAAATAAACTTGATTCTAATATTAATATTTTTATATTAAATGGAATACCGACCATCATTTTACTGACAGGCCACTCGCTACAAGTTTCATATCGTGCGCAACTTTATTGCGTCACTAGCATGCTGAGAGGCACGTCAGGTCATGCTACGATGACGATATCATTATTTTTAAAACATAGACCTTTGTTTACCAAAGCAAAAAGTAAATTAACCAACGGAAATTTTTATAATGAAATAAATAAAATAATTAATGAAAAATAGAAATGTACCATTTTCCCCCCTAAAATTTGCTTATTCCAACACAGTTTTCACTAAAGCAATAGCTTGTATTCTTTTTTAAATTCTGCGATACTTTATGTCCCGAGAATCCCGCGGGAATTTTAATTTGAGCGTAGGCGAAGTCGCAGGCATGTCCTAGTCTTGATATATAAAAATGAATGTTTGTCTGTATGTCCTTTATAGAATCGTAGACTATACATCTGATCATATGATGATCTTAATAGCAAAGTTGTTTTTCATGAGCCAGAGAAGGTTTCTGAGTTGGTCCACAATTGGACACGGTAGGTGGCGCTGCTGTCGGCATATCGATTGAAGCTTTTCCGGGCAGGTCGATGTCTGCCGGGACAGCTAGTTATATTATAAAAATTGACGTGTAACTTTGTTATGAATAACAGATTTCTGATTCATATTTCAGCAAGTTGGTGCTAGAGTCACGTTTTAATGGCACCGCCCATAAGCCAATTCACTGAAAACATCATCATCAAGGCAACCTGCCATTGCATAACTTTAAATTAGGTAGGTCTCGACTATATATTAAATGATCTCAACTAATATTAAATTACGTGTAGATTTCATACTAATCAAACAACAACAACGGATGCAGCAATATCATAGATTTTGAGTGAAACATCTATGTTACTGTAGAAAATGTGAGTTGATCAGTGAAATGGGTATTTGGGTATGGCTACAAGAAATCCGTTGTATGTGTAGTTCATAGTCGTCATAAAAAACTTATGGCATTTGTAATTAAGGGTACTATGTACTACATACATTATACATACATTATAATTCTTGCCAACGGCCATGATAACCAGCCCTGCATTTTTTAAATTTCTCTGTCAATACGCAAAAGTTACAACAAAGCAGCAAAACGTAGACAGTCGGAGGTATGAACAAAAAATACTATAAATAAATACATACCCTACAAGGCTAGATCCACCGATATTATATCTCTAATACTTTGGCCACACGTAATTAGTACAGTTGCAAGACAGTAAAATTATACTAGGCCGAGAGAGTTGAGCGGACGAGCAGTTCATTCGTATTTTGCTTGCAGGGCGAGTCAGTTTAGTTTTGATACAATGCATCAATAAGACGAGTTGTAGAAAATAGAATATAAACTGATTGTTGTCTGATTCTACGAGTAGAATTTAATAGACAAAAAAAATAGATGTGTTTGGACGAGAAAATGGATTATAAGGAAAACTGGTCTTGATGCAATAAAGTATAAAATTTTTAAGAATTACAGTCAGGAGATCCCAAAGGATTTAAGAAGCTTTTAATAATATTTATAAAATTGAATTCCTTTTTTTAGTTGTACCTAAATTCCATTTATAATTATTGGCTTTTTTAAACCCAAATTCAATGTAATAGCAAAAGAAATCCGTTAGAAAATAAAATGCAAAACTGCTGGTGTGGCAAACGAGTGACAAGCGAGTGTCGGCTAAGTGTGTATTCGTACCTGCCGAGCGGGATACCCAGTTAGTGCTGGAGCTGAAGAATAAGGCGGAGCGGCGGAGGAGCAGGGTACTCGGTTTAGCAAACAAATCGTGAATCTAGTGACCAGTGGTCTCGAACCTACCGATTTTTCGGTATTTCTACCGATATAGGCTCTGTTCTACCGAAATACCGAAACAACGATTTTTCTAGGATTTCAGAGTATACATGGATATACTCCCGATTTTGGCAACCCTTTCCATTTATGTTTAATGTTACGGGGAAGCACTCAATATTAAGTTTGGATGGACCTAGTGCAGAATGTTTCATATATTTTGGGGAATACCCTTGTGTCCTACAACTCGATGATTTCATCTTTGATATTTTATTACTTCCCCATTCATCCTCTAACGTTGAACGCATATTTCACATATTCATCTTTTGAAAACAAAACAGTGAAATAGGCTGTCTACTGAATCAATCACTGGTCTATAACATGTAAAACGACGATTTTTGAATTAATTCGAAGATGACCGCGGCTATGGCCAAAGAATATTGGTAAACAAATAATTATACTTAAGTATGATTGTTATAAATTAGTCTGTAAGTTTTTTTTTCAATAAATAAACGAATTTGATTGAATATTGTATTTTTTTGTCAAATACCGATTTTGGGTATAAATTTTAGCTGGCAAATCTACCGATCTCGCTCTATGACGTTCGAGACCACAGCTAGTGACTCTCTCAGCACACTGCTGGGCCTGGCACTCGGCCGAGTACTGGCCAAAATGATTATATGCACCGATTATTCGGACGAGTGCACTGTCTCGTCACTGTACTTGTTACGTTTAATCAAACCTTAACACAGACAACGATTTTGACTCATTTCAGAGCTGTTCTCAGTGTGTGTAGCACGTGATAAATGATGTTGGGAGATAATATAGCACATAATTATTAAATTTATATGTTAGATGGTAACAACATGAGCATAATGATGTCAAGATTACTTGCATTAAGAGTGTTGTGTATTCTCGTATTGATATTTGTGAACGTTCAAGCTCAGTCGCCTTGTCCGGGAATATTTGACTATGAGAACAAGGGATCTGAAACATACGGTGTGGTTACTATACAACCAACTCGTTTTAGTCCTGTGTCTTTTCTTAATGTCAAGGTTAACCTCACTATTCCAACTCGACTGACTAGCGTAAGTAATATGAACCTAATAATCCTTATTACATTACATTAATTTAAGGAACCAGAACAGAGGGCGTTGCCTGGCTATATATAGATTATGAACGGGCATAAAAAAGACATATAATAAGTAGTTCTTTTTCGTCTAACGTCTCTATCCGTGCTGCATTTATCTGTCTATACTATAATAAATCTGTAAATGGCGCCTGTTTGTACATTGCGTATAAAAATGTAAAAAAAAATCAGGAGGGCTATTCGGGCCAGGAGATTCCGAAAATGCAATCTTTAAAATTTCTGTCTGTCTGTTAGAGCGTCACGTGAAAACTACTGAATGGATTTAAATGAAACTCGACATAGGCTTATCGCCTTATAACCCGAGTTATAAATACGTGACGATAAATGACGTCAGTTCCTTAGAATAGATGAATTACAAAAATAGATTGCGCTGCAATCGCGTTTTTCAATTCACTAAGAAATAACTACGTTGTTATAAACAATGTGTTGTTCATTGTATTACTTGAAATCAGGTTGGCTTCGATTCACCCCTATGTTTTGCTGGGCAGTTGTCTAGCCTACATGGACTTAGTTTCTTTGTTATTATTGTATGTAAATAATAATTTTTAATTAAGTAAAAGAAAGCTACTGCCTAGTGCATGACACGCAGCGCAGCCGCGGAGTAAACTCTAGTCTAACATAAAAAATTGAATCTGTTTACGTAATATCTTTAATTACTTATTTATTTACTTAATTTTTTTGGGAAACATACAATAATTAATATTCTTAAATATAAAACACAAAATGAATACATGTATTAATCAAGTGTCCACTATAAAATAATGTATATAATAAAAATTAAAATTGGCTCAAACAGTTAATTACAGAAAAGAAATACAATTATACGAAAATTGCATAAAATGTCTATTTAATTTACATTAGGTCAATATTGAATAAAATAAAAAGAAAATGTCAAAAAAAGGAAAGTATATAGTAAAAAAATTATGTCATTATAAAAAAAAATTACCCTGTTATTTAAGGCATTATGGTGCAGAGAGAGCAGAAATAATGGAGTTGACCGTCGAATTTGCCTTACCCCACGAGAAGTATCAAGTTAGACCGACCTGTCTGATAATGAAGCTTGAACTTACAAAATTGCTAGTTAAGGTCACGCAAAAAAAAACTTGTTTGGTTTTGTTAATAATAATAACATGTATAAGGAAAAATTGCCAAAAACTTGTCATCGGCGGTAAAGCATTTAATTAATGTGTAAAATATGAAGGTATTCATATAATGACCGTTTGAATACTTTTTTAAGATAAATTTTTTGAGTAGCTTAAGGGTATTTCCAAATATGAGGATATTTCAAAAATTACGATTGACTGCAGCAAAAATATTTACCGATTTAGGTAAATATTTTTGCTGCACACATTTACAACAGCAAAACCATTTCTGTGATTTGCAACTCCTATCAATCTCGCCCAAAAGACTACCATATCCGACATAAATAGACAAAATTATGAAAGAGGATTTACAGACCAGAGGGCCTATGCATAGATATACTGGTAGTTGTAAGACAGCATAAAGTTTCACTTTATACTTGTCATTGTCATCATATGAGCATGGAATAACGAGCTTTTTAGGTCCCAGGTTCTTTTAGCCAACCATTATAATAAAATATATATTTTAACCCAATGCTTTTGATAATAATCTGAAGAGTACAGATGCGATTAGTAGGTATATAGTACAGGCTTGCGTCTGGTGCCTATTTGCTTGTAAATTATTCTCAAAATTAAATTATTTTTTTCTCTTAAATGTATTTTATGGGTTCCATAGCCTATTGATGAAAACAATAGACATTTGTAAAGTCTACGGAATCCATCATAGTTCGTGGACTGCCAAGAACTGGTCCGATATTTTTTTAATTTATTTCAAACTTGCTTGCTTGATATTGAGGAAAATAAATAAAAGAAACAAACTTGACCAAACAGGATCCTGTCGCGCGAGTTTCCTTTAACATCAATTTAATTCTTTTATTAATAACCGGCTTGTACATCGCAAGACAACATAGCTATGACATTAAATCAATGCCTACATTTTTATTGATATATTCATGTTTGTAACTTCACGCCAGGTCCCTTGCGGGGTAGGCACGAACAACAGAGCGCCATTTAGGCTTATTCTTACACACCTCACTTGCTTCTTTGACATTCATAGCTCTTGTCATGCACGCTCGTCTGTTCTTAAATAAACTTCAGTTATTTCTTAATAATACCTCAGTTTTATTTTAACTATACCTTTTGTATTTATTTTTTAATCAATATTTTAAATATGCACGTTCTATTGCGCCACCCTGTATATTATCTAAAACATCTTAAAGTCGGTGGTTAGTAATTTTCAAAATATAGTAATTTTTATGTTTTATTTGCACCGAATTCTTTAATAATAATAGCTTTAGAAATAAGTTATTTTATACTTTTTAGTTTTTTAGCTTTTGAAGTCGGTTTTAAACGAAGTTTTTAGTTTTTATTTGTTACTTTTTGTGTCTAGCTATGTATGGGTAGACCTTCGAATGGCGCCACGCTTCTTAAAAGATATACAGGTCCCAAGAAACGGGAACAAAAAAATGATCGTAAAATGAAAACTATTGGGCCAAACTAAGTCAAATTTTTAGGGGACCAAATGGCAGCTATTCCGCGTCGAACAAAAAAAGAATCACGTAAATCAAATTATAAATCTCAGAGTAATCGGTGTAGATATGGAACGAAAATAATTTTTTTTTTCATAAAAAATGATCATAAAATGAAAACTACTAGGCCAAACTATATAAAAATTTTAGAGGGGCAATTGGAAGCTATTCCGCGTCGAACAAAAATGAATGACGTAAATCGGATCATAAATCTCGGAGTAATCTTTGAACATACATAAAAAAGAGGCCGACGAATTGAGAACCTCCTCCTTTTTTGAAGTCGGTTAAAAACATTACACACCATTTATTTGACACACACACGCATATACTCTTTTGTTTATTGTTAAAGTCAAATTAAAGGCCTTGGCGAAATTTGTGACTATAGAAGTATTTGTGGTCGAATTACGACACGACGAACCACTAGTACAATAAATTATAACTATATAGTAATAGGTGCCTCAAAAAGTTCCATTATAATATTAGCCTCTAAACATCCGACTACTGGGCTTGGGCCTCGTCATTTAATAAAGTATAGCCTCCACGCTTGCCTTGGGCGGATTGGAGAGTATCACTCATGGCTCAATTTGAAGTGCAGATTTCATTACAGTGTTTTTCTTCACCGTCATTAGATGGTAATGACGCTTATTAGGTCCAAAAAACTGCCTAACTACTGGATGCTTCCCGATCTTGATTCGAACCCACATGATTTGTATTACTTCTTAGCCACTAGCATGTAGCATGATTTTTAAAGTAGAAACACACGACACGACAAGACATTTTATTCGATACAGGAATTCTTGGACCGTAACAATAAATGACTAAAATATTAGATAAAAGTGATATATATTTATATATATATATATATATATATATATATATATATATATATATATCTAATATATAAAATTCTCGTATCACAGTTTTCGTTGCCATACTCCTCCGAAACGGCTTGACCGATTTTGATGAAATTTTTTGTGCTTATCCGGTATCTATGAGAATCGGCCAACATCTATTTTTCATCCCCCTAAATGTTAGGGGTAGTCCACCCCTAATTTTTTTTTTTTTTAGACAAAAATTTTAATTTCTATTTTTTATGATACAACATACAAAAATACATACAACCCTAGATTTTCAACCCTCTACGATTAACCCCTATTTTTTACCGGGCAGGACGACGTCTGCCGGGACAGCTAGTATATATATATATAAGAAGTAATACAAATCATGTGGTTTCGAATCAAGATCGGGAACCATCCAGTAGTTAGTTAGGCAGTTAATAAAGACATGCGTATCAATATTAGTTTCTTTTTTTGTCTTGGTTTTTTAATCTATGATAAGTATATTTTATTTCAATTATTATTAATTATTGTAAAGGTGGTCTGGAAGATATCGCCGGCGGCGATAAGACCTCCTTTTGTATATATATAACTTATATATGCAATAAAGAACGTTCATTCATTCACTTATTTTTAGTTTAATTACACCTTATATTTTCCAGACCTACCACGGTAAATTAGAACCAATTATTCCAATCGATTTCAAAGAAAAACTGAAGACAGGAGAGCGTATCACTTATCGAGTCGACTTTCCTGTGTCTTCACCACTGCCGCGTCTAACTTCCATTGAGGCAAATGGAAATATTTTATGCTTCAGCCAAGATGGTAAGCATAGTAAGATTAGTTATAGAGAAAATTAAATTTCTTATGAATCTAGGGAGCTATAATACGTTACATTAGAGATGACAGTGAAGACAACTCAGGAGACGCCAATACCCTAATTAATTGTAACGACATCTCCGCATCCTCTTGGTCTCCTTCGTCAGCATAAATAATAATTGTATTCGATTGGTTAAACAATAATTTGTAATTGTGTGACTAAAAAACATGTTATTAGAGTAAACCACGTGTCAACTGTTTTAAAATCCAGGAATCAGGTAGAATTATTTTAAGTGAGCATGTATACGATACCGCCGTCAGCGCCACCAGACTGAATAGAGCAGTATTATTCGTGATTCATGCTTACAATTTTAAACTATCAATAATAATAATGGTAACAATAAGATCCATTTAGGATATAAATGATTCTGTGTGTCCTAAACACTCTTCGCCTCCTATTGTGAAGTTGTATGTTCGACATTACGACCAATGATATACGAGTAAGTTAGGTATTAGCTCCAAAAACACGAAACATATGAAATTCACGTATAATATATAAAAATTATGCTTGTTATTGTTTGAATAAACCCAAAAAGAGAGACAATACAATAATTCTATAATCTACATATTAATATGTGAAGTAAAAAAACAGCAAAACCATTGTATCCTTTTTTACGAAAATTGTGCTAGCGGAGAAGTATGCAATTTCGCACACTTATAGTTTTATATAGAAAATGAGTGCAGAATCCTACTATTTTGCAAAAAATATGCATATTAAAATACACTAAACGATAAAAAAAACACACGTATAATTATGTTTATTTAAAACTATAGTATTAACTAGTCTGGATTTTTTTCAATAGTAATAAAAACATAAAACTTATGAGAGCACAACATTTATTTAATTGGTTCTTTCTTTCTCTTCTTTCTTTTTTGCAAGCTCCCAAAGCAGGCCCGTTGGTACTGTCAACGGGCCTGCTATTGTCAATCTTTGGTTTTGAGACTTAAATAAAAACCGTTTGGATACAATGTAGGTACTTTTATCAAAGTATATAAAGAGCCTTTTTAATAAATATAATACTTTATCAATTTTCAACAACTCTTGGCCTCTAATCCTATTTTTGTGTAATAATAATACTGGATACCATCATTTTTATGTATCATAACTTTTAAGTGTTTTACACCATTCTCTGGGCACGAATAAATCCATTAGGTTTTTGTACCACAGTCGAAAATGTTTTTATGTAAGTATAGGAATGAGCTCATGTTTATGTAATTATTCAACTTTGTATTATTTTAGTGATAGAACTTTTTACTAACGCTTTTTGGACTTGTAACTGTGTTATTTAATTTATTCAATCTTCATGAAAAACAATTCCAGAAAGGACTCGTTTTGTAATATCGATAAGTGCCTCATTGTTTGCGATTAACATGAGCCGTGGATATCTTTATTCTTGCGTTTCTGCCAGTAAAGTTTTTATCGATGGTTCAGTGAAATGTGTCAAACCAAACAAAAGTCCTACAATCTGGTTCAGACATTAACTTGAAGGTTACTCTAAAACTTGAATATTCATAGATACTTGACACTTGCTAGACATGCAGGGCACGCAGAACCATGTTAAAAAGACGAAGGTATACCTAATTATATTTGTAATCTTTGTTACAGATACAATCGATCCACTGACTATCGTTTTGGAGCACGTTCTTATCGTAAATTCTGGATCAACCCCTAGCTTGACGAATGTTGCTGTGCCTCAAGGTTTACCCCAAAGATAACATTATATCCCGATACACAAAGTGGAGGTTCTATTAGTAAACAAAATACCATCGGTAACAAAAGAGATAGACAAATAACTCCCTATTGTACACCAAAACATAGACAGAGTGGCAGGGCTTTTGCCCAACTGGATGGCTACCAACCCTGGTCTAAAGTATGTCGCCATAATAACCTTGAGTTGTGTTCCGGCATTAGTGACTAGGTAACACCTTTGGTGTTGCAAATGTCCATAGGCGATGGTAACCGCTTTCCTTCAAGTGGGCCGTCTGCCTGCTGAACTCCTGCAATAAAAAAAGACAAACAGAAGTAGAAGAGATAACTCCTCACTGTGGTTTTTAACGTTAAAAATTGTATGTGTAACGTTTTACGTATCGGTAATTTTACGTCATTTCAAGCGATTTTTGAGCCATTTTTAAGAATTGGCTTTATTACGATATGTTACCGAAACAATCAACAAACACAACTCTAAATATTACGCGCATTCTTGGCATAAAGCTATTAGACCTTTGTGAGTAAAAGGGAGCGAGAAAGGTAAAAAACAAAGTTACAACGGTAAAATTACTGATAAAAATAGTATTAACCTTATATGTTTTACTAAAAAAAATATTAGAAATAATGGTAAGTTTTTTAACGATATTTATTATTTACCGTTATTTGAAATTGACATTTTTACCGGTATTTCAAGCCCTACTGAAAATCTAGTGCCAGACCACTGTTTATTAATTTCTTATAATATATATGTAAATATTTTACAGCGAAGTTTAAAGTTTATAAATCAAAATACTCCGGCAAATCTCTAAGGATATTATCACCTATTATTTCAGGTGATGACAATAATTTGGATCCATTTACATATACATCACTGTCCCTAGCTCCATACAGTTACATATCGCAACCATTTACTTCTTCGAAGCCACGGGATCCATCGCCACTTGGGATAGAGTAAGTTATTCATTACAGTCATAACAATTGTTACGAAATCCCGTCACATTCCCGGAAAGCATCCCTTTCCCGGCAACATTTCCTCTTCCACATTCATTCGGCCGGTTTTTACCAGAACGCGCTACGCACACACATGCATCTCATTGGCCGAGCCGAATCAAAAATGGCTGCCTAAATATCGTCGCGACGCCACGCTTGCCGATAAACAGGTCAAAAAACGTAGGGAAACTACTGTATTGTGCCCTAAAACCGCTCCCTAAAATGCCACCTGTGTCCCGGACATCTAGCGTAGTGTTTATGTAATACCAGGACGCGAAAATCAGCCCGAAATCCTGTATAATTCCTTAAACAGTTCCAGTGACGGTATGCATTCAGTCTTGACTTTGACTTTGAAAGTATGTCAGTATTTTTTCAGAACTACTGAGGCTATATTATGAAGAAATTTGACAAAAGGCGTATATCTTTTGATGCTATACGATTTCATAAAATTGCCTACCAACTAAAAGCTAAGGGAGGCCGGCTCCTGAAGGGTTAAAAATCTTAAATCGTTAAATCTTATACAAATCGAAAAATCATTATGATGTTTTTAATGAGTTACGTTAATATATGGATATGTATTAATTAGCTTTTAATGTCGTAGAAATTGTTTCCACCTTCAACTTTTCCACTATGAAAAATAAAGCTAAGAAATGCTTTCAAATCAAGTGAAATCTTATACTAATATATAAAGCTGAAGAGTTTGTTCGATGAACGCGCTAATCTCAGGCACTACTGATCTGATTTGAAAATTCTTTCAGTGTTAGATAGCGCATTTATCGAGGAAGGCTATAGCTATATATTAGTCATCACGCTAAGACCAGTAGGAGCGGAACACCAATGAAGAATGTGTCAAAATTAGAAGTTTTTTTTAACTATTCCACGCGGACGAATTTTTCTAATCTGACCAGTAGTTTCTGAGATTAGCGCGTTCAATCAAACAAACAAACTCTTCAGCTTTATAGATTAGTTATAAGATGATAAAGAGCACATAATCTCTCTGAATCATAAGAATTATTACCTCGTTTTACTTACTGCAGCCATTAATACCCTTCATAGTCTTTAGGCAGACGTGTAGCGAACGTCCATAGGTGATGGCAACCACTTTCCATCAGGCGGGCCGTCTGCCCGTTTGCCTGCTTCGGGCAATAAAAAAAAATAGTCCGCCTTTATGTGATAGGTTAGGGCAGCAGAGTAAAACAATGAATGCACAGTGAAATACTTTAATAATTAGATAGAACACGTTTGGAACAAGCAAGCAGTCATATTAGAGGGAGCGAGGGTTGCCAGACCACAACAGTGTTGTCTGTTAAAATACATTGCTTTCCAACACTTTAAGATAATAACTGTGAATAAAATGTTCAGCAGCACACCACACCAAGGCATCAATGCTGTGTAACGTCCACCCGACCCTCAAAGAGCCAAGGAATGACAAACTCAAGCCGAAGCATAGAGTGAGAAATAAAAGAAGTTATAAAGTGAAAATTAATAACATTTATTAAGTAAATAAACTTATTTTGGCCATAAATCGTGATCATCTAGTAATAAGAACCCTCGTCATAATACCGTTAACCCTATGTTCACAAGGTAGGTTATATAGGAGTGTTGATCAAGGAACAGGAAGACTCAAGGATCGGTGTATAATATATATCTATATAAATAATAATTTTGTAGTATAAGTTGTAAGTGTAAAATGCCATGCGTTTTATGAATAATGATAAATGTATCGACTCATGACATAAGCTCATCACCTGAGTACGCCGTGCCTTTATTAGCCAAAAGGAATTTTAATGCACATCTCATAACAAATTATATAATTTTGTGTAGGCACCCCTCCTAACCACCTCTCTGATATTATGCCACCGCATTCTTTAGCTATCAGTAAAAGAGCTCATATCAGAATAAAAGAAGAACCTCCAATCTTTTAATTAGAACTTATTGAATTGATCATAAACATTATCTAAAACTAGCGTCGGTTCACAACGTACTATCACTGGCGAGAAGAGCCGACAAGAAACTCTCCAGTAGTACGCCTAACAATTTAGAAAACCCCTTTGGAGTGCCTTATGTGTAAAATGAGTTGGAAAAGCCATAAGACTTGAGTGAACGTATCATACCAGAGCCACTCGTCCAAAATATCAAATAAATTTGTAAATATGAGGAATAATACCTCAGCGACCTCCCCTGATGCAAGATAAGAATATCACAGTAAATTAAAGATAAAGTTTAAATGAAGTTTAAATAGTGATACTCTCTACATCTCATAAAATTCCCATTAAGTTATTAGTGTAAGAGTTTCAGGATGTTCCTCCGTGAATATGAAGTAAAGATAAAGATAAAATTGGGTGGAGGACACCTTCACTCATATTATTTGTTTCCCTATGTCAAAGACAGATTTCAGTGTAAGAGTTTCAGGGAAAATTCTCCGTAAAGTAAAAGTGAAATTAAATTGGTATTGAACTGGAGTATTCCCTTACGCTCGTATTGCTTGTTATCTATTTGTTAAAAACAGGATTCAGATTCCACCGTGAAGTTTAAAATGAAAGTTAAATTTAAAGTAAAGTGGTGGAACCCTACATCTGATTAAAGACCCTAAAACCCAAGAGATGAGAGCATAGCACCGTAAAGTAAAGTTTAAATTGAAATAGACATGAAATGGTGGTACTCTACATCAAGGGTGTCAACATCGGTAACACTGCTCATATATAATTTATCAATAATTATTCTTTCCAATCCAGTCAGGCTTGCCAGGCCTACCTACTTCTAAGACTCTTGTGAAATCACATATTGTGAAAAGATGTAAATTTTGATACGAATGATCCGCTTGCAATTGGCCAGTAGCTGGCCTCCGGGGCCCTCAACTTCGCCTCCAAGCTGATCCGCGATTTAACAGTCTCCAATCCCTCAGTTACTCATTCAGTTAAACTCAATATGTGAAATCAACCTAGTCTCATGAAGGCACATATTATAACCAAAACAAACTAGGTTGCCTAAAAACGGCACGCGAGAAAACCTGGATAATTGACGAAACTATCCTAGGTAGATTAGATTGTCCCAATAAACAAATGGTTTGCGACGTCATTTGTCCAAGGTTACAGGGTCCATTAATCCCGGCTCTAACCTGAATCTTCATGAAAATATTCAATATGTGCTTTCACATCTAACTAGTTGTTGTTTCATTACAATTATACTACTGTTTAGCATATATCCAGTGTCAACAGAGTTACTTGCATGTAGATATATAATTTAAAGAAATAAAATATTCATGAACAATAAATTTAAAATAAGTAACTGCATTGCACAACAGAGTACCATTCCGGCTTATTCTTACACACCTCAGTTGCTTCTTTGACATTCATAGCTCTTGTCATGCAATTGCAGACTTGTCCAAATAAATATATATTCTAAACGGTAATCCACGTTAACAAAATGAAAGTTAAAATAAAACTCTATTGCACGAGACCATGCCGAATGCCGAAGGCAAACCTTCTTGAATAAGAAAGTATTTAAATCATTAAAATCAGTAGAACCCAAAATTAAACGTTAAATTTCTTAAAGCCTGTCAAGCTTTCCCAAACAAGTCGCATGATTGTTGTGGAGTGTGGTGTAATAATGTAGTGTTATAAAATATACTTAAATGTATACACATATATGAATAGACTAAATAATAGATAATAAAACAAGACTACGACCTCACAGACCTAGGTCAATAATAACCCTATCTATGTTGAAAACAATCAAGACTCAATACGACGACTAACTTTAAGCTCACTGCGACAAGAGCAGATAGACATTAACAATCAACACCCCCATCAAGTAAGTGACCGCAGTCAGGTACAACAACATGTATACAACAACAAGACAAGAACTCCTACAAGTAAATCGCCATTGACATATAATTGATCTCCCTTAACAAATTAATAAGCAATTATATTGCCTAAAAGAATCATCAGAACCCCTTAGTAGCTCCCGACAATGAAGTAGTAATGTTATTTAATTCAGTTCCTAAAACCAAAGTTATATCTCAGAACCCCTTAAATTAAATTCAATAAATTAGTATTTTTATCCGCAAGACTCTATGTGTCATAGCTCCTAAATAATATATTGACACACTCAAGCTTTACAATAAACCCTTAATAATTTAGTTAACTATGAAACTATAACAATGTATAAATAATTCTTATCTGTTATTAACACACAAGTCAATACAGACATACAACAAATTAATTTAATTTTGTATAGCTCATTCTCCATATAATATACAAATTATGGACAGTAATTAGTTAAGTTCTAAACCAGAAAGGTCAGTAATAGATAGTAAACAAGTCTGTCTATCATTACATATAGTTGTGTAAGTCTTCACAATAAATACTTATATATGTTAGCATATATGGCCATATAAGTCAAAGGAACGTCTCTATTAAATTAAAAGTCCGAAGAGATGAACCCGCGGGCCCCAATATGTCTAAAGACTAACAACATGGAATACCATAGTCAATGCTAACTAATTAATATATGCTGCTGTAACTAACTACACATCATTAGTTAAGTTTTTTGAAGATAATTCCAGGTTTATACATACAGACACTCATTAAATGCAAATATTTCATAACTTCTGAAATTTAAATTATTAATACAATATTATTAGTAACATCTCTGAAAAGGAAGGACATTAGACTTGTCTGCAAAATAATGTGATTAATACACAAGGAAAATATCGACAACACATAATTAGTTATAGAATACATGTTCAATAAACAGATTAGGTTAAAACACATAATTAGATATATCATTAATAACATACAAACGTAAAACAGCCTCTGGATCATCTGAGAACAGAAATAAAAGCAACAAACACAGAATAGATTACTGTTAGTAGATTATTAGTATATAGTTATTAATAGTTATATATTACAACAGTCCAAGAGAACATCTGAAACATAGATAAACACAACAAGCAAGATATCGGACAAATCTACATGATTAGTAAAATTATTAATGTATTAATTGTTGACTTGAAGATGTGAACTAGCCCTTTGGTGAAATCCATAGCACCGAAGTCTGTAGCGCACATATCGAAGATATAGTTATTTATTGTTAGTATTGATCATTTTGTCCACAAATAGCTTTTTCTCCATCTGTAATAATATAAAACACAAATTTTTCCGAGAATAATTTTTCCATGTCTTGTTCTGTCAAATATCAATATTCAAGTCCCCTCTCTTCTCTGTCAAATTTTCAAACAAAGAAAAATTCAATTATATCATACAAAGAGATTAATAATAAATACACATATTATGCGAAATAAAGGAGGGAATACATTATATGGAGAACAGCCATTCCTTTATAAATAAATAAACATTAATAAAAGAAAAAAAATTAAATTCATGATGGTGCGTACCGTCACACCACCCCGAATTTAATTTCGTAGCTTGCGGATAAATTAAATTCTAACCTAAGGTACGATCATCAAATAATAAATTGATAACACCCTGTATATAGTCCTATAAGTTAATAACATCCTGTACATAAACTTAATCTAAGTTAATAACACCCTGTATATAACCTTAATCTAAGTTAATAACATCCTGTATATAACCTTAACATAAGTATTGTCCATCCCATATACCCCACCAACTATATGTCTCATATCCAAAACAAATTTTAAAATTAGATAAAATCACCCCTTAAAATCTGAAATTCATAGGCGTAATTTAAACACCCCATAGAACATGAAAGCCACAAATGTTTAATATACATAAGTCATAATTCAAAGAAACCTAAACCTTCTTCATTAAAGAAAATTTCAATAACTGTTCTCCTTAAAATCTCGAGAGTCCTTCTCCTTAATATACTTTATCTGGTAGCTAGATTGCTCTAACTATAATATCCATCAAGACTGATTATTGCATAATTCCCAAATCCTTACAAAATCAAAGTTTTATGATCAATCCTAATTACTAGCCTAATAGTTATATGACCCGAAAAGACCCTCAAATGCTCTACCTATCGATCTATCTATCTATCTTGGGTATAGGGGATTTCCGTACGACCCTAATGTTTCCTGATCAACCCTAATACCTGAAGTCGACATGATATGCCCTAGTATCTTAACTTCTTATATATGAATTTACCCCTTCTAGTATTACATGTAAGGCTAGCATCTTGCAATTTCTTTAATATTATACTTAAATGCTCTAAATAATCAGTCAGAGTACCACAAGTTAAAATTGCCAGATCGTCCAAATAATTTACATAACCTGCCTAACCTCTGGGCCCAATATAATGTCTATAGCCCGACTAAAACTGCCACTGAAGTCTTTAAACCTTGTGAGAGTACATTATACATATATGACTTTCCGTTAAAAGTAAACCCAGTGTATTTCCTACCGTCCTCAGATATAGGTATCTGAAAGTAGGCATCATTCAAATAAACCACACTAATATATGACACCCCATGAAAAGAATTAAGTACATCAATTTGCATAACTGGAGCTTCAGAGTCTGCAACCATAAACTTTTGATCTCCCGCGCATCTAAGAATAAACGTAAAGACCAGTCGGGTTTGGTCGCAAACGTTAACGGACTACTATACAGAGTGGAACCCCGCGAAATAATGCCCATCTCAACCATCTCCGCCAGTTTCCCCTCCATCTCTTGGTGGTAAGCATAAGGCACAGGATATGACCATCTTATAAATGGTGTAATATCTGACATCTTAATCTCATGTTCATAACAATTTGCACGACCCAAAACATCAGAAAATATACTACGAAACCTACTCAAAACTTGTTCTAACTGTTCTAACTGTACATCCGAAAGCTCTATCCCCGTTTTAATTTCCTTTAACTTTTCTTGGAAATCTGAATCATCAACATCTCGAGTAGATATCTCTGATATTCCACTCTCAAAGATTATCTTCTTAAAAGGCAGAACTACATCTTGTTCATTAATTTTTTAAGCATAACCCCATTTCAGAACCTTGTAATTTAATCGTGGCTTCAACTAATGATAACCAATCAAAGCCTAAAATCACAAATTGCAATAAATTTGGTACAATTAAAACCTATTATCAATAATGCTATCTCCCAATTAAACTGGTAACAATACCATTTGTTAAATTTTAGTACTTTTCTGACCTACTGGACACCTAATTTGGATTGGCCTGATGGGCAATAAATCAATTTTACTACATTCTTTTGATATTAACTCCCAAAAGGTGCTGGAAATACATGTAATGTCACTCCCCGTGTCTACCAAACAATTCACTTCTTTCCCATAGATTTTAACAGTAATTATAGATTTCACTAACTCAAATTTATCTGGCAAATAAGCATCTTCCTCCTCAAACAAGGAAGATACACATCCGTTTGTCATAACTGAATTAGGATCTACATCCTTCAAATGTAATTTTAAAATATTAATAAATGCTCCCCCACCAAGGCTTCATCAATATAACCTAGCCCTGACTTATCTAATGAGGACTGACTCTTAGCTATAATAGGTGTAAGTATACCAGAATTAGTAGTGCCTAAAGACTGTCCAGGTTTCCACCCACTCAACGACATAATTCTTAACCCTATCCACAATTTATCATCCCCTCCTATAGCAGTGAACTAGCACTGTTACATCTCTTGGTTCATCCTGAAATATTAGAATTCTATCCTTCAATTACTTCATTCAAATATTTACTCAACGCTAGCAAACTATAAGTAGTCATAAACTATCTAAGTTATGTATATAATATAATTTAAATTATTAAATATTATTCCTAAGTTCATGCTTCATAACAACATCTGACTCCACCATAGTAAAGAATTATTAGCCTAACTCCCATTTATAACACAAGACTGACTAACAGTTAATAAACTTCCTCAACTCTGTTATGAAAAATAAAATTAATAAAGTCCTCATTAAAATGTCATAAAATAATGATTAATATTTCATTTAATTGAAAATATACACCCCATTAAATTAAATTTGCCTGGCTGTGTAATTAATCAACAAGACTAAAGAATATCAACAAGGTCATTGTGGTGCCCCCCTAACGGTAAAGTGTTGAACTAATTCGAAAGCGAGGAATAAAAATTTCTAAGTCACTTGCAACACCCGTAGTAACAAAAGGATGAACTAATTTGAACGCTAAAATTAAAAATTCAAAGTCACTGCAACGCCCTCTAACGGCAAGATGACGAATTAATTTGACACATAATTAAAATTTGCAATACCACTGTGGCGCCCCTAGCGACAACCTGACGAACTTATCTGGACACGAGATTAACCTTTTTCCCATAATTTCTAAATCATTTACCTATAAGGTCAGACTGTTAATTATTACACCAACCACCGATCACCCCCTGTCAACCCCGAAATAAACAACAACCCTTCTATAACCTTTGAAACCTTGCTCCGCCTCACAAGCAACAAATTGTGTATCTTTCAGATACACAAGAATAAAATAGCTCAGCCTGCCAGCAGAACTTGTTCACTAACATCAATCCAGACACCTTGGATGCAACACCTAATGTAATTTTGGACTCGCGCGCCGAAATTGCGAGATCCAGGATAAGATCCAACTGTCCTAGTCCCGCTCCACATCATGCTGCAGCAGCCGATTCTTGAATCCTGGGAACGCGCACCGAATTGTAACGTCCACCCGACCCTCAAAGAGCCAAGGAATGACAAACTCAAGCCGAAGCATAGAGTGAGAAATAAAAGAAGTTATAAGTGAAAATTAATAACATTTATTAAGTAAATAAACTTATTTTGGCCATAAATCGTGATCATCTAGTAATAAGAACCCTCGTCATAATACCGTTAACCCTATGTTCACAAGGTAGGTTATATAGGAGTGTTGATCAAGGAACAGGAAGACTCAAGGATCGGTGTATAATATATATCTATATAAATAATAATTTTGTAGTATAAGTTGTAAGTGTAAAATGCCATGCGTTTTATGAATAATGATAAATGTATCGACTCATGACATAAGCTCATCACCTGAGTACGCCGTGCCTTTATTAGCCAAAAGGAATTTTAATGCACATCTCATAACAAATTATATAATTTTGTGTAGGCACCCCTCCTAACCACCTCTCTGATATTATGCCACCGCATTCTTTAGCTATCAGTAAAAGAGCTCATATCAGAATAAAAGAAGAACCTCCAATCTTTTAATTAGAACTTATTGAATTGATCATAAACATTATCTAAAACTAGCGTCGGTTCACAACGTACTATCACTGGCGAGAAGAGCCGACAAGAAACTCTCCAGTAGTACGCCTAACAATTTAGAAAACCCCTTTGGAGTGCCTTATGTGTAAAATGAGTTGGAAAAGCCATAAGACTTGAGTGAACGTATCATACCAGAGCCACTCGTCCAAAATATCAAATAAATTTGTAAATATGAGGAATAATACCTCAGCGACCTCCCCTGATGCAAGATAAGAATATCACAGTAAATTAAAGATAAAGTTTAAATGAAGTTTAAATAGTGATACTCTCTACATCTCATAAAATTCCCATTAAGTTATTAGTGTAAGAGTTTCAGGATGTTCCTCCGTGAATATGAAGTAAAGATAAAGATAAAATTGGGTGGAGGACACCTTCACTCATATTATTTGTTTCCCTATGTCAAAGACAGATTTCAGTGTAAGAGTTTCAGGGAAAATTCTCCGTAAAGTAAAAGTGAAATTAAATTGGTATTGAACTGGAGTATTCCCTTACGCTCGTATTGCTTGTTATCTATTTGTTAAAAACAGGATTCAGATTCCACCGTGAAGTTTAAAATGAAAGTTAAATTTAAAGTAAAGTGGTGGAACCCTACATCTGATTAAAGACCCTAAAACCCAAGAGATGAGAGCATAGCACCGTAAAGTAAAGTTTAAATTGAAATAGACATGAAATGGTGGTACTCTACATCAAGGGTGTCAACATCGGTAACACTGCTCATATATAATTTATCAATAATTATTCTTTCCAATCCAGTCAGGCTTGCCAGGCCTACCTACTTCTAAGACTCTTGTGAAATCACATATTGTGAAAAGATGTAAATTTTGATACGAATGATCCGCTTGCAATTGGCCAGTAGCTGGCCTCCGGGGCCCTCAACTTCGCCTCCAAGCTGATCCGCGATTTAACAGTCTCCAATCCCTCAGTTACTCATTCAGTTAAACTCAATATGTGAAATCAACCTAGTCTCATGAAGGCACATATTATAACCAAAACAAACTAGGTTGCCTAAAAACGGCACGCGAGAAAACCTGGATAATTGACGAAACTATCCTAGGTAGATTAGATTGTCCCAATAAACAAATGGTTTGCGACGTCATTTGTCCAAGGTTACAGGGTCCATTAATCCCGGCTCTAACCTGAATCTTCATGAAAATATTCAATATGTGCTTTCACATCTAACTAGTTGTTGTTTCATTACAATTATACTACTGTTTAGCATATATCCAGTGTCAACAGAGTTACTTGCATGTAGATATATAATTTAAAGAAATAAAATATTCATGAACAATAAATTTAAAATAAGTAACTGCATTGCACAACAGAGTACCATTCCGGCTTATTCTTACACACCTCAGTTGCTTCTTTGACATTCATAGCTCTTGTCATGCAATTGCAGACTTGTCCAAATAAATATATATTCTAAACGGTAATCCACGTTAACAAAATGAAAGTTAAAATAAAACTCTATTGCACGAGACCATGCCGAATGCCGAAGGCAAACCTTCTTGAATAAGAAAGTATTTAAATCATTAAAATCAGTAGAACCCAAAATTAAACGTTAAATTTCTTAAAGCCTGTCAAGCTTTCCCAAACAAGTCGCATGATTGTTGTGGAGTGTGGTGTAATAATGTAGTGTTATAAAATATACTTAAATGTATACACATATATGAATAGACTAAATAATAGATAATAAAACAAGACTACGACCTCACAGACCTAGGTCAATAATAACCCTATCTATGTTGAAAACAATCAAGACTCAATACGACGACTAACTTTAAGCTCACTGCGACAAGAGCAGATAGACATTAACAATCAACACCCCCATCAAGTAAGTGACCGCAGTCAGGTACAACAACATGTATACAACAACAAGACAAGAACTCCTACAAGTAAATCGCCATTGACATATAATTGATCTCCCTTAACAAATTAATAAGCAATTATATTGCCTAAAAGAATCATCAGAACCCCTTAGTAGCTCCCGACAATGAAGTAGTAATGTTATTTAATTCAGTTCCTAAAACCAAAGTTATATCTCAGAACCCCTTAAATTAAATTCAATAAATTAGTATTTTTATCCGCAAGACTCTATGTGTCATAGCTCCTAAATAATATATTGACACACTCAAGCTTTACAATAAACCCTTAATAATTTAGTTAACTATGAAACTATAACAATGTATAAATAATTCTTATCTGTTATTAACACACAAGTCAATACAGACATACAACAAATTAATTTAATTTTGTATAGCTCATTCTCCATATAATATACAAATTATGGACAGTAATTAGTTAAGTTCTAAACCAGAAAGGTCAGTAATAGATAGTAAACAAGTCTGTCTATCATTACATATAGTTGTGTAAGTCTTCACAATAAATACTTATATATGTTAGCATATATGGCCATATAAGTCAAAGGAACGTCTCTATTAAATTAAAAGTCCGAAGAGATGAACCCGCGGGCCCCAATATGTCTAAAGACTAACAACATGGAATACCATAGTCAATGCTAACTAATTAATATATGCTGCTGTAACTAACTACACATCATTAGTTAAGTTTTTTGAAGATAATTCCAGGTTTATACATACAGACACTCATTAAATGCAAATATTTCATAACTTCTGAAATTTAAATTATTAATACAATATTATTAGTAACATCTCTGAAAAGGAAGGACATTAGACTTGTCTGCAAAATAATGTGATTAATACACAAGGAAAATATCGACAACACATAATTAGTTATAGAATACATGTTCAATAAACAGATTAGGTTAAAACACATAATTAGATATATCATTAATAACATACAAACGTAAAACAGCCTCTGGATCATCTGAGAACAGAAATAAAAGCAACAAACACAGAATAGATTACTGTTAGTAGATTATTAGTATATAGTTATTAATAGTTATATATTACAACAGTCCAAGAGAACATCTGAAACATAGATAAACACAACAAGCAAGATATCGGACAAATCTACATGATTAGTAAAATTATTAATGTATTAATTGTTGACTTGAAGATGTGAACTAGCCCTTTGGTGAAATCCATAGCACCGAAGTCTGTAGCGCACATATCGAAGATATAGTTATTTATTGTTAGTATTGATCATTTTGTCCACAAATAGCTTTTTCTCCATCTGTAATAATATAAAACACAAATTTTTCCGAGAATAATTTTTCCATGTCTTGTTCTGTCAAATATCAATATTCAAGTCCCCTCTCTTCTCTGTCAAATTTTCAAACAAAGAAAAATTCAATTATATCATACAAAGAGATTAATAATAAATACACATATTATGCGAAATAAAGGAGGGAATACATTATATGGAGAACAGCCATTCCTTTATAAATAAATAAACATTAATAAAAGAAAAAAAATTAAATTCATGATGGTGCGTACCGTCACAGCTGGTGGTCAAGCGCAATATGCAACAGCAGACCCACTAGCCGAATGTGGTATTTCCGCAGATTATTCTCCCTTTTGGTCTGAAGAAGAGAATAGCAGGCGAAGATGGCCCTGGTTAGTGGCAATTTTGGAAATCAGGTCGAAGGCACCTGAATTCATTTGTTCTGGCGCTTTAATAACACAAAAGCACGTCATTGCAGGTAAATGAAATTTGTTCTTTTTTAACAGGACATCAATAAATATAATATTTATTTATATTGCAAATATTGATATTGCAAAACCCACATGTTACATAATTTTTCTCTAATCTATCCTATGGTTGTCTAGAAGAAATTGCTTTATGTAATATACGCTGTTTTTGAAATAATTTGTTTCTTTCTTTCTATACATAGATTTTGGACAAAAAAATCAAATTTTTCAATGGTTTTTGAAAGTTTTCAATGCGATACGTATTAACACTTTTTCAGACGTTTTAGGCATTTTAAGACAAATTAAATCAATTAATTCATTAAATTATCAAATTAAAACCAACTAGTCAGATCGCACAGCAATTAGCAATATTGTTACGACCGAGGTGCCGACAAAGGCAAATTCAGACCTGCATCTGTAGAAACACATTTTATCACCTTTGCGGCATTTGGACTTCTTTTGTTTACTTTGTGTTTAAAATGTGTAATTATAAAAACAGCCCATCGTGTATTGTAATCTTTTACGGTAGTCCTTAGCCAAATGTGATTCTGGGGAATTCAGTCCACGCGGTCGAGCAGACATTGCATTTTTACAGTATAAAGCAATACCCCAATGTCAGTCAAGCGATAACCACTAGCGAAGCAAGATGTGTATACTATATTCAGTAATCTATTTAGTGACGGACTTTGGCCGTGTTATTATATTTAGACTTGTGTTATACGTGTTTGTGTAGCTCTAATAAACTATAGTAATTCTAACGCCATTTAAATTCGAGACAATATAAATAAGGTTTATTTATTTGACTTTCGCCATTGATTTTTGATTGTAATTACATATTCTTCTTCAAAATGTAACGAACTTCTTTTTGCTGATTGTACCTACATACAAGGAATTTTAAATTTGAAGTTTAGAATTCCTGTAAATATACAAATACTGCCTCAAACGAAAAAAATCACGGAGCTAATTTACCAGTCTCATTTTATTTATCGTTTTCTTTGTGACTGTGAAATGAAAAGACCTCGCAACGCAGAGTAGTATGCTGAGTCAGAAATAATATATCGGGCTTTGATTTTTGGGTTCCTATACACAAAGATTAAAAGGTGCCCTTAATATGGGCGCATTCTGACATACAATCTGTGCGCAGAAGGTTTGCCGATAGTCTCATGATGTCACGCGATAGTCAGTAGCGTTAACAAAAAAGGTTACATAAATAGTTGTTGCAATAAATTTTACTTACTATTATTGTATATTATATACAATAATAGTAAATAATAACATAATTATAATAACATAATTATAATAATAGTAAGTAGTCATCGGCAAACCTTCTGAGTGCCTTTATTGTCTTTCTATTAGTCTGCGTGTCACAGTGGCTTTCTTAAGAAGTACTAACACCAGAGATGGTATTAGTATTTTTTGAGAAATCATTTTTAGAACCAAAATATTTCATAAGATTTAGCATATCCAGATGGAATAAATTTGGAAATGTTTTGTTTGGTTCTAAAAAGAGGGCTCAACGTCAAAGTCTATCGAATACGTTGTAATAATAAAAGGCTAAAAATATGTTTAATCATGATTTGAGATTTTTTCAAGCTACAATAAAGAAATTAAAAAAGTATAATCATTCCCTCCCCTATGTCCAACGCGTACCTACGGAAATCAGACACATGTTACACACACAACACACACCCATGACATTTTGTTGCTGACACCGTCATTATTTTTCAGCTGCCCATTGCATGAAATCGTATGTTAGGATATTACAGAAGAATGAAGCTGTGGCCAGACTTGGCGCCTACGATCTTACCAACCTGGCCGAACACATCGCTAAAAATTACTACATAGATGAAATGATTTTTCACGATGGATATGATATTCAAACCCTTAAAAGTAAGATATTTTAATAAAGAAATACATACATACATACATACATTACTTCACGCTAGGTCCCTTGCGAGGTAGGCACGAACAACAGAGCGCCATTTAGGCTTATTCTTACACACCTCACTTGCTTCTTTGACATTCATAGTTCTTGTCATGCACGCTCGTCTGTTCTTAAGGCGCCTGACATCACCTTCTGCTAGTACACGATAAATTTGATCATGGAAGGTGTGTCGTGGCCTTCCGCGACTTCTGCATCCATCAACTTTTGCATTGTATATCTGCTTAGACATTCATTCATCATAAATTCTTTCCACATGCTCGAACCACCGGAGCATTCCTTTCCTTACCTTCACCCCGACACTCTCTTTCAGACCAACTCTCTTTCTTACATCGGTATTACGAACGCGGTCCGCGAGCGTCACTCCGCAGATTTTGCGCAATGCTCGCATCTCGACCGCGTTTACTCTACTCTACATAAAGAAATAGTTAAAATAAAAATCAGAGATGTGTCGATTATGACTTTGGCCAACTAGCCGACTGGCCGATTAGTCGGTTGTTAAGAGGCCGACTTATACCCGCTACACGTGTAACGATTTCAGACAGTGCAGTTAAATCGAACGCCCCTAGTGTCTCCACACGCTACCGATATCGGCATCTATTGTCAGTTCTCCGCATAAGTTCACCCAAGAAACATGTCATAAACGATGGAAGATGATGACGCACTTGCGTTATTGGTGGTGCGGGTGACAAAGGTAAGAATTTGTTGGTTGTGGAAGGAGGCAAAATCCACAGCCTGGTAAATAAAGCGGCACACACCTGCGGATTCCCAATCCTCGTTCCTTAGAATAGCACGTTCAGCACGTCTTCCGAAATTTGCGTATTATTCACACCAACAACTGGAGCGGGTTTATAGGTAAAAAAGCGTTCTTATGATTGATTGCACTTAATGCGCGTGCGGTGTCCGCGAGGCCATCGACGTACTAGGCCGCCCGTCGGCACGAATCATGGTTGGCCGACAGGTGGCACCACCTGTCTCTATCCAGCGTGCGGATTTGCGGGAAGGAAGGGAAAGGATAAGGCGCAAGGCGCCTAACCAGTTATATAGCCTGATTATATGTTTAAAAAAAAATCGCGGACTGTGTGGTGTAAAAACTGACTCATGAAAAGCTATTTTTTTACACCAACTTATTAAATGAGTTGAATTTTGCTCCGCAAGATTGGCAAATTGTTTAGGAATGAATACCTCCTATATACCTAAATCTGCTGGCATTAATTACCCTCTAAAACTGTGCAAATGCAATCGATTTATCTAATAGAAATTGCAACTGACGCCGATGAACGATAATCTGCAACGATTTGTCATACGCACGTACGACAAATCTCGCCAATCGCTTTGCACAGGTTATCTCTTAGATATATCGTTACTTATATGGCAGGCATAATCGGCCAAGCCAATCACAGTTTCGGGGATTTCCGTGACGCTTCGTTTACTCGTATAGCTGATTCGCGCGCAAGTCGCAACCACCGCATGGGTTTTTGTGTAAAAATATAAAAAAAATATTTTTGTTTAAAGATACTATTATTGTTCATAAAAGTGAAAGAGCTCAATTAAAATTTATTCATGTCAAAAAGAAAGTCTCGGGTATGGATTACAATATATTAGTATAGATATGATAAACTACAAAGTAAAAAGCCGGATAGTCGGCGCTCTTGGCCGAATAGTCGCCGACTACGGTATTGGCCGGATAGTCGACCTTAACGACTAGTATAAATATAAAAAAAACTGCGTTTTAACGGTTTTAAGCGCGGTAATTTATTTGATTTTGGTTTATCCGACGTTTCGGCCGCTTCTCAGTGGCCGTGGTCACGGACGACAAAGATGACATTTGTCGAACGGGTATTGTATGTATTGGTTTTAACATCCAACTCGACTGATAATTTCTTTTATTTTTCCTTCCACCTATTTTAATCTTATATATAAAATTCTCGTGTCACAGTGTTAGTTGCCATACTCCTCCGAAACGGCTTTACCGATTTTCATGAAATTTTGTGGGAATATTGGGTAGGTCTAAGATTCGGACATCTATTTTTCATCCCCTAAATTTTAAGGGTAGTCCACCCCAAAATATATTTTTTTAATTTTTAGATATAAAAAAAAGAAATGTCATCTTTGTCGACGGTGACCATGCCCACTGAAAAGCGGCCGAAATGACGGATAAACCAAAATCAAATAAATTACCGCGCTTAAAACCGTTAAAACGTAGTTTTATTATGTATACAAGTCGCGAAAAATTAAGAAAAAAAAAGAAATGTCTTCATTTATATTGATACTTAGTTGTATTGGGTAACCCTTGGTGTATAAGGACGTCTCTCTTACAAGCCATTTGTTTACAGATAATCTTCTAATCTTGAAGTTAGAGGAGACAGTTGTTTTCAGTGTCTACATAAAGCCCATTTGTTTATGGGACGAATTTCGAACAGATCTTAACCTAATTGTGAATAAACAAGGTTTGGTAAGTACTAAAATTTTGGATTGATTAAACCAGAATTATATTTCTGATGTAAGCCAACGTAATCCCTATATAATGTTGAAAATCGTACCTAAGAAAACGATGAGACCTCATAGATCCCAAATACATGAATATTTAAGTTATAGCAATTTACTATACAGGTTGCCTAAATGGTGACTCTCAAAAGAAAAAAATAGTCTACATGGGGGTATCACCCACGTATGGTTTACCATTTTATTTTATAGTTTCAAAATTAGTTTTTATTGATTTTTGTAAAATTTCCTATCGGCCATATTTTTTGGGCGTGTATAACTAGGATAATTTTTTTTTGTTACTTAGTCTTAGGTCCTACTTATTCTCCCTTATGACTTGTGATCTAGCAAGTGTAAAAAAAAGCATTGTTGATTAATATTTAAGTTTTCAAGTAATTCATGTAAACATGCACTAGTCGAAAGCCGGAACCGTGTAACAGAAGCCTTAGGCAAATTGTATGTACGGTCGACCAAGTCCCTCCTTGGTCATTTTTCTAACATTTTGCTTTGAACGGCTCATAGAGTTTATTATCACCTCGCATATTATCACCATATCTTGTATATGTATATAACTTATGTGTATATTTGTATATATAGTATAGTTATATATTTATTATTAAAATGTAAGTAATCGTACAATAATTATGTATACCACCATCGCCACTCCTAATCAGAATATTCTTGCCACGGGTAGTTTGGAAGAGATCGCTTTTTAGCGATAAGACTGCCCTTTGTACCCAATTAGATTAATACTAATACGTAAGTTTTATGTAATGGTGTACGATAAAGTGTTATCTATATATCTAGAGTTACGGCATCCACGCACAAACTCTCAAATTTCAAATTCGCCAACCAGGATGTTTCTGAAATGTTTAAACTAAAGGAAACAATTACTCGTGTTTAAATGCAATATATACTTTGCCAATTGACAACGTTCTCGCGTTGTTTGCGGACTTCGATATTATTGCCTCCTTGTAAAACCCAAAACAGATAATAATGAAACCCCGCCCCTAGAAAACTAATATTTTACTTGTGCGTGTGTCGTTGCTCTGTTAGCGAAACTTTTTGCCAGGTGATTTTATCAACTTTGGTCGATTATACATGGTCGTTAACTAACACCAAATAAGGCAGTTTTGAAACTTATTATTAGCACCGTTTCGTATTGTTAGGACCTGAACGCCGACAAAAGACAAATTCACACCTGCATACCTGTAGACATTTTATTACCTTTTCGGCATTTTGACTTCTTTTGTTTACTTTGTGATTAGAAAAACAGCCCATTGTGTATTGTGATATTTTATGGTAGTCATTAGCCAGGTGTTATTCTAGGAAATTCAGTCAACACGGCCGAGCAGATATTTTTTATCAGTATAAAGCATAAAGTATAAAGCATTGCCCTAATGAAGAGATGAGGTAGTCTAGCGATAACCACAAGCGAAGCAAGACTTGTGTAAATTCGGTAATCTATTAAGTGACGGACTTTTGGACGTTTGGACTTATTGCGTCCGGTTATATTTGTACCTGCGTTATACATGTTTGTATAGTTCTAATAAATTCTATAATAAATACAACGGCATTTTAATTCGAGTCCTGCAACTTGTAACAGTGTGTTAATAATTCTATCTTTTTCTTTCTGTTATATTTAAAGGTTACAGGTTGGGGACTTGGAAAAAATAAACCCCGCCAAATCTCTATACCTGTTGTCAGCACGGAAACCTGCAGAGCTTCAAGAGGGAATTCTATCAATTTACATCGGATATGACTCTATGTGTTGGTAAGTATTCCATCCCAGATACAAACAGAGCCAACTAAACCTATTAAATTGTTGTCGTTGGACTTCGTTGCCTCTGTGTAGACTTTTCATCGTATTGTTCCATAATCATGGTATTATCGTCTCGTGCTGGGTTTTTTTTTATTTATTCGCCTTCTCCTCCATCATTGGTCAAGATAGAGGTACTTTTATTCTTTTTCTTAATTCTATAGAACACAAGGACCTCGTGCTGGGTTGCCGGCGAACGCTAACTAATACTTGAAAAACAAAACAAAAAATGTTTGAATTCAAATCTATTCACCTGCTGGATAATATGAATGTGATTTATTAGAATCCACAGCGAATGTCTTTAGGGGCATTCACAAGTTACTTCACACGAATTTCATGATTTTTCGACCCCTCCCTCGTCTTTTTCACAGCTGTTTACATTCGTGAAACTCCTCTCTCCCTAGTGTGACATCACATACTTTGCAATTTTACTTTAATTTAACTTTAATTATTAAATTAGAACAGCAGTTCCGTGTTATTTTTTTATACACTATGTTCAAAATATTTTGAAGATTTTCAATAATAGTTCTAATTTCGTGTTTTAAAGTTTAAATCTTATACTTATATTATAAAGCTGAAGAGTTTGTTTGATTGTCTGCTTATTTAACACGCTAATCTCAGGAACTACTGGTCTGATTTAAAAAATTCTTCAGTGTTAGATAGCCCATTTATCGAGGAAGGCTATAGGCTATCTTATACTAATACATAAAACTCAAGAGTTGATTTGTTTGCTTGAACGCGCTAATTCCAGGAACTACTGGTCTGATTTGAAAAAGTCTTCAGTGTTAGATAGCCCATTTATCGAGAACGGCTATAGGCTAACATCATCACGCTAAGACCAAAAAGAGCGAAGCACCAATGAAGAACGTTTCAAAATCGGGCTTTTTTAACTTACTTTCTTTTCAAACTATTGCACGCGCACGAAGTCGCTAGCAGAAGCTAGTATATTATATTTTTAAATATGACGTCACGAAGTTTGGAACCCCCTCCTACCCCTTGTCACACAATGCCACAGCTCGTCTATCCCTTCCCCTTAAAGTGTGACGCAATTTATGGATGGGCCCTTTTATCTATGGTAGCAGGGCATTTACCCGACTGGATGGCTACCACCCCTGCTCTAAAGTATGTCGCCATAGGAACCTTGAGTTGCATTTCGGCAATAGTGACCAGGTTCCAGTCTCCCTTAAGAGTGCAGCAGCGCATTTGTAGCACCTTTTGTGTTGCAAATGTTCATAGGCGATGGTAACCGCTTTCCATCAAGTGGGTCACCTGCCTGTCTGCTGAACTACTGCAATAAAAAAAATCTGCAGAATGTTATCCCGGTCTTACCACGTATTAAGCTGTTTATTCGTTACTCATGGAAAGCTTAGAATAACATGATATGTTCAGTATTACAATAGTTCGTTACTTGTTCATCCAAAGTTACGTTCCATTAGGGACTCACAACGATTGCGATTTATCCCGTTCCACTTGCTTGCCGGCGTTACAATTGTAAACCTAAGTGGAACGACAAATCGGCCCACTTCTTGACATTGGTCGTTGTGAACGTTGTGTGATCGAAAATGATGATGTCATTAGTGAAGTTTTCGCCACGACCACAACGACCGCGGTCACCTTGTGGAACGGCTAACGGAGCATTTTGGGCGTTGTGAGTTACTAATGGAACGCCCTGCATGGCTACGTTCCATTAGAGACTCCAACGACCAGTTCACGACCGCGATTTGCCGTTCATTGCTGCCGGTGTACAATCGTAACCAAGTGAAACGCTATTCGACTACCTTGCATGGGTCGTTGTGAGCGTTATGTGATCGAAAATGATGACGTAATAACTCTAAAATGAACAATAATTGTAGGATGTTGATAGGTTTTGAGTAGTAATTATGTGTTTTGTGAGAAACTAAACTGTATAGTCAAATGTGGCCTTTTCAGTTGTCACAAAGACTCCATTGAATGGCACCAACTGATTACCTACAGTTTAGCTGTGCTACACATAGGCCTTAAAAAAATGAAGATACTATATTGTAAACTAAGATCTGGCTTAAAGGCCTAGCTGCCAAGCCATAAACCTAAATAAATAATATAAGTAACAGTTTTTTTTCTTACCCTTTATTGCTTGATTGCTAGTGAGTGGAATCCCGCAATAATTTCGCTTATATGAAATAGTTGTATTTTAAAATAACTGTTATCCAATAAGTATTGATAATTTCTTCAGGAAATTAGTTATAGGAGTTCAAAAAACAATTCGATTAGCAAATTTTAACTAACTAACTCCGTTGGCTCAACGACCCGAAGTGAGTCCTGGTCTCCGAAACGATAGCACGCCATTTCCCTCTGTCCTGCGCAGTGTCGTGCCAATTGTGGGCTTGCAGTGCGATCAGGTCAGCTTCCACGTTATCCCTCCAGCGATACTTGGGATGACCAACCGGGCGCCTACCGATTAGTCGTCCCAAATTTTAAAATAAGCGTAAATAAAAATAAAGTGTTTTACAGGGGACAGAAAAGGAGAAGGCCCATGTCCTGGCGATGCTGGATTCTTTATGAAGGAAGCTAATGAAAAGCGCTGGAGGCTCCGAGGAATTGCATCAATCAGCTTAGAAAACGAGGGCGACGAAGTGGGTACATGCAACAAAAAAGACTACGTTGTATTTTCTGATATAGCCAAATATCTACCTTGGATTAAAAATGTTATATCAAAATAATAAATGCAAATGTAACTCTGTTTGTTTTTATTTTTTCCGACTAAAAGCTGTTTGAATCTTAATGAAATGTGACAAGGAGATTGTATGCCAGAGAAGGACAGCAGGTTAGTTTTTCTCAAAATAATCTTGATTGGGGAAGAAAACTTTATGAGCAACGCATCATTCGTCACATTAACGACCTCCTTATAATAATCTCGTTAAGAAACGATTCTTAAGTAAGGGAATCAGAATCTGACCCTAATCAATGAATATATTTTTCTTCACTTATAAACGTGTATTACCTGTTGTTTACTTAAGAGGAGCACAGATAAACTAAATTTGAATGATTAACGTAGGTTGTACCCAAAATATTCAGCTAAAGAAGTTTATGGGTAAGATTTTCACTAATCAGTTGCTGAGCAGTTTCTTTAAATTTAAGAAACGATTATAAGTAAGGCCCTACGAATATTAAAGTCGTACTTAGGCTATTGATGTGAAACAACGAAATACGTGCAGGGACGGAGAAAGAATATAATTTCCTGCGGCCGGGTGGCCTGTCGTAAGAGGCGACAAAACAACCCACAGCCAGGTGGTAGGGCATTTGCCCAATTGGATGGCTACCACACATGGTCTAAAGTATGTCGCCATAACAACCTTGAGTTGTGTTCCGGCATTAGCGACCAGGTTCCAGTCTCCCTTAAGAGATCAGCAGCGCATTTGTAGCACCTTTGATGTTGCAAATGTCCATAGGCGACGGTAACCGCTTTCCATCAAGTGGGCCGTCTGCCTGTCTGCTGAGCTCCTGCAATAAAATAAAAAAAGTACGTGTTGCAAAACTTTAAAAAGATAGATACAGTTGCAGTTAACAGGTAAGTCCTTTATATATATTATATTATATACACTATGATATGCCCAAGACTTTGTCCACGCTTGACATGATATTCCCGCGGATTACCGGGATACTAACGCATCATTTAAAAAAAATAAGCTATTGTTTTAGTGGAAACTGTGCCGGAATAAGGTAATTTTTATGCATCCGAACAAATTCAAATCGCTCCCGGGAAAATTGCAGCGGAATTTCCGGGATAAAAAAATAGCGCAGTTTAAGTGTAAAAGCTTACCGGTAGCGTAGTAGTAAAGCCCAGTAGATTTTACGTGAATCCCGAACAAACAGACAAGAAATCTTAAAGAAATTGTATCAAAATCATCGCATACATTTAAGAACGCACTCAGAAAACACTACTTTTCTTTAAATAATTATGCCTAATTCTAATATTATAGACTATTTAATATATATGTATGATACGTATGTATGTATTTAATTTATAAAGTAGTTTAAGTATGTTTATTTTATTTATAAGTTATGTAGTTTAAGTATGTTTATTTATGATATTTAATGATTTGCACCACCTACATCGCCAGATTAGATTAAGTTATTCCTTAAGTTGGAAGAGATTGCTTTCAGCGATAAGGCCGCCTTTTGTCTCTACCTTGTCATTATTGTTATTGTATATTTTGAAATTGTATATTTGGTGAGCAATAAAGTGTTATCTATCTATCTATCTATCCATGTTCTTCATGGCTTATTATACATTTTTTTTTAAAGCTTTTATGTACAAACACAACATGTTTAGAATTTTATAATATTATAGAATATATAGTTGAACCTGTCCAAATATGCAAACTTGATAAGTCTTTTGCTCATCGTTAATTTTTTTTACCATAATTTTAAAAACTTGCCTAGGTAGAACAGGTTCCCCTACATATATACATCTACATGACTAGTTCTACATATAATACCTCTAACAATTTCAACTCATCCCAGAGCTGTTCTCGGTGTGTGTAGCACGTGTTGTTTTTGAGAAATAATTACACCATCATCATATAACTAATTTATATGCTATAGAGTCATAACATAAGAATAATAATGTCAAAATTACTTGGTTTAAGAGTGTTGTGTATTTTGTATTGGGATGTGTGAATGTACAATCTCAGTCGCCCTGTCCGGGAATATTTGACTATGTGAACGATGGATACGAAATATACGGCGTGATTACTGTACAGCCAAGTGGATTTACTCCTGTATCCTTTGTTAATGTCAAAATTCATCTTACTATTCCAACGCGACTGTCCAGCGTAAGTATAAGGCTTTGACTTAATAACCCTTTTTACACTACACTAATTTAGGAATCTTACGTAGCCTAGCCATAGATAATGAACGGAGATACGGAGACACATGGTAGAAGTGAAACTTCAACGCACAATTAGTAGAAAAACGAATCGCAACAAAATTTTAACTTGACGTTTAAAGGCAGATTGTTAATTCGTCTTTTAAGTTAAATTGTTCTTTCGATTAGTATTTCCACTTGTCCTTTGAAGTTTCACTTCTGCTATGTGTCCCAGCACATTTCGATTTTTGAAAATTATGCTTAGGTTGAGCTAGTACATTTTAATAAATGCATTTGTATTTAAATTTATTTTATTTTATCAAACAAAGAAAATGATTTGGATCCGGAACCATAAACGCATCCATAATCTACTCTTAAATTATGCCGCCTCTCACCACCTCTAGTCTAAATTTATGCCACTCCTATGCGGCCGTAACGCTTTTTGTGACAATAACTCTTTAGAATTAAAAAAAAAAAAAAAAAAAAACGTTTTTCGTAACAATAACTCTTTGATGTATTGAAAAAACCGCCACCGGAGTAATCGCTTCGGGTGTAACATATCGTAATAGCTTTAATTACAGAGTAAATCAACATATTATGATGCATATAGAGCGAAGCAACGAAGTAGACACTCTGATTATCCTTCCATCCCGGAATATATATACAGGGTAGATAGAACAGTGACGGTAAAAGAAAATGTTAGTTTCCATGAAGGAATACCCGAATCACCCCATGTATGTTTTACCTATTTTTAGTGTTTGAGTTACCTACTACTTGATTTGTGATTTTTGGGAAATTTCGTCCGCATCAGATTTAAATATTTTTATGAGTTATACTTTTACATATTGTAGTGATTTACATAAATGAAACACCGAGTTCTATACAACAACCGACTTTAATACGTACTCACGATGTGATATTCAAAATACCCACAACATCTTCCCCATATTTAGTAGAACAATATATAAGTATTTATACACTAATAAACTACAAAAACAATCTTATACTAACACTAGTTATGGATGACATCAAAATACACATGCATGATACATTTCTGTCTTACAATATGCTAACAATTTTATATGTTTATATATCTTTAGTAAGTTATATGTTTCTTATAATATATTATCTGGTTTTATGTATTATGTTTTTGTAAGTTATACATATTATATTCTAAATATAACAGTTGCGTATTATTTATCATCTATACCCCCCTTCTATTCTTTCTATTTATTTTTCCTTTATTAACTTTAACTTCTTTCCGTTATTAATTTTGCCTTTCTTTGAGGCATTTCTGATAATTTATATTATACAGAAGCAGCTGTGTTGTTATGGTTTTCATTTGAATTTCGGCAGCATCTGTGCAACTGACGTCCGAATCCGCATCCTCGGACTCGGTGTCACTGTATTCAGAAGGACACGGCTGCTTGGAGTTCGACAATGATGGACGATCACCCGAATCGCATTTTATAAGATGACGACGATTGCGTCTAAATCTGCTACCTATTTTATTTTGTACGATAAAATTGATCACTTTTCACAGTATTTATACTAATTTTTTCACCACTGCCACCATGTAGTGATTTTCATAGATGAAACACCGAGTTCTAGACAACAACTGACTTTAATACGTACTCACGATGTGATATTCAAAACTACCCACAACACATGTGCCTTTCATTACAAGTTATCGGAACCAGTTGTAAAATAACTTATAATATTTTGTTCATAATCACCTGTTTTAAATTATTAAATTTAAGATATTAAAGAAATCAAATGGCTCTACTCTAGTGCGCGACAAACATGATGTGTATGAGAGAAATAGCAATTTTCTTTATTTGAGACTCTTTTTAAGGCATAAAAGGGTAACACGAGCATTAAAGTGTAATAATTTTCAAGAAAGGTACCTGCTTTGATCAAAAACATAATTAGTCATAATAAATCAAAATGTGTGTTTTTCTACAAAATCATTTAAAAAAAAGAAGCAAGTGAGGTGTGTAAGAATAAGCCTAAATGGCGCTCTGTTGTCCGTGCCTACCCCGCAAGGGACCTGGCGTGAAGTTATGTATGTATGTATTTAAAAAAAAGTTGAATTTCACCAATTTCTCATGTTAGTTACTTATGAAAACAAAAAACAGTCGCCATATTCTTTTTTCAATATTTCGAATCCTCACTCAGCACCCTAAGGCTGGAATAAATGGTCCACTCAAGGCAACATTAATATGAAAGCTTAGATTTTTGCGCAGTTTATAGAGAAACTCCGGAACTATGGAGATCCCTTTTCAAATTTTAATTCAAGATAGTAAATTCGAATCTGATTCACTCGACATATTTTTCAGTTTCAAATATATTTTTTGTAACTTGGTAGATGGTTGGATGTTGATTATTTTACGTGTAAAAACTGACAAATAATTAACCAAAACAATTAAAAAAAACAATAGCTTGCTAACTGAAAACATAGATTAGTAACACATACAATGATTTAGGTACCTCTTCATGTAAACAATCAATATTCTGGCCATCATGTATATATAAAGTTAAACAATTCTGTGTCTGTCCGATAATAAAGCTTGAACTAACAAAATTTTTAGTTAAGGTCACTCAAAAAAACTTGTTTGATATGCGAGTATGAGGAAAATTTTTCAAAAACTACTAATCTGTGGTACCTAAAGCATTAAATAAAAATGTATAGGATCTGTATATAATGATCGTCTGCATGTTCTTTTTAATATACGTAAACCTTTTGGGGTACCTTTGGAGTATTTTCGAAATTTACGGTTTACTGATAAACCGGGAAATATTTTACCAGATAGTTATATTAGATATGCTCTTTAGCCTGCAGGAAGACACGAGTAGAAGTTGCAAGTCTTACAACTCTTGACCGACCGATTCCTATATCCTACTATTCATTCACTTGCCTTACCATTTCTTGAATTCTAATAATATTATTATTCTGTATCTAGTATCTTATTTTTGTATAGTGTATACATACATAACTTCACGCCAGGTCCCTTGCGGGGTAGGCACGAACAAGAGCGCCATTTAGGCTTATTCTTACACACCTCACTTGCTTCTTTGACATTCATAGCTCTTGTCATGCCCACTCGTCTGTTCTTAAGGCTCCTGACATCACCTTCTGCTAGTACACGATGTATGGTGTATAGTATATAAAGTATATTATTATTTATTTATTTACTTATTCTTAGAATGTTTCATATTATTTATTGTTTTCACCGCCACTGTTGTCTTAATTTTTTCCTTCGTTTAGGGGTTGCCTGGAAGAGAGCCCTTCAGCGATAAGGCCGCCCTTTGTTTAACATTTATTGTAATTAGTTTTAAGAACGTAGTTTTAATTTTTGGTGAACTATAAAGTGTTTTCATTCATTCATTATTCGTACGGATATTATGTCAAATATCAACCGATTTATGGCCGGTTCCTATTTCTTAGTATGTATTAACTTACCCTACTATCTGTTGAAGTTTGACATTACTTGTAGGGAGCTTATGTCAAATTTAACCGATAGAACCGGCTATTCATAAACCGTGCCTAATTTGTATATCTATATATATAAAATAAAGTCGTGTTATTTACACTATTTATAACGCAAGAACGGCTATACCGATTTGGCTGAAAATCGGTGGGGAGGTAGCTTTGAACCAGGAGACGGACCTAGATTATTTATCCAGGTTTATCTATGGTTCATAATTATAATAAAATAAAATAAATATAGTACCAAGTGTTTTCACAGGTATCTAAATAGTGTCGTTATGAATATATTCGCTATAATATATTCGCTTAAATGTTATTCTCAAACTAAAATTGATTTAAATTTTACCCTTTAATTTTTTCGTTTCGTAGCCAATTGACGAAAACATCATTGTTCGTGGACTGCCACGAACTTGTACCGACTTTTTAATTTATTTCAAACAAGCTTTGTATATTGAGGAAAATTATAGTGAAAAATCAAACTTGACCAAACAGGATCTTGCCGGGCGTGTTTATTGTAGCATCAAATTAATTTAATAAGCGCATCGAAATACATAAGAACAGAGATGGATCTAGTCAAAAGTACAGAACATTTTTTGAAGTGAAACTTCTATATAGACGGGGGGCCTTCTATATTAGGATTTTTCTGTCACGAAAATGCGTTAGGGCCGCGTGGACGGGCGGCTTTTTTTGTTTGATAAAATAAAATAAAAAATTGGCCTTGAGACAGCTTTGAGTATTTTCTGGTATATCGTAAAGTTTAAGATTGATTGCCGGTCATACATACATTTTATTTTGAGTGGAATGAATCCCACAAATTTGACGAAGACACGCAAATACTGTGACCGCTATTTATAAAAAAATAAATAGTTATTATTATACAATGAATTATAACTATATCATTATAGGTGTGCCTCTCAATAAGCGCTTTTATTATATTAGCCCATAACATCCGACTGCTGCCTGACATACCGTCATGCTTGCTTTACCTAAAGCTTACTTACTGACGCATATAAGATCATAAACTGCCTAAGTACTTACTGCATACTTCCCGATCTTGATTCGAAGCCACATTATTTCAAAAGCGAGTTCACTATCCACTAAACTATCATGACCTTGCACATATGCTACTTGTTTAGTTTAATTGCAACTTATATTTTCCAGACCTATCATGGTAAAATAGAACCAATTATTCCAATTGATTTCAAAAGAAGACTGAAGACAGGGGAGCCCCTAACATATCGAGTCAGCTTTCCGGTGACTTCTCCATTGCCGCGTGTAACCTCTATTCAGTCAAATGGAAATACGTTATGTTTGGGCCAAGGAGGTAAGAACGAAAAGATTAGTTAAAGAGAAAATAAAATATCTTATGACTTGAGTGAGCTGTGTTCTGTACTTCGAATTAAAGAGAACTTAGAAGACGGCAATGTCGTAATTAATTGCAGTGATATCGCTCCAGTCACTTGACTTCTTTCATCGCCATAAATAATAATTGTATTGATTGATCAGCCAATAGATTATAACTGAATCAATAATAAAACACGACTAAAGAGTTTTAAACCACATGTCATCTTTATAAGATTCAGAAAACAGGTATACTTTAAGCGCATAAAATATGTATTAAAAACTACAGCCACGCCGCCGGGCTGTGTAGGGCAGTATTAGTGTGTCTGATTCATTGCCTATGCACATTTGCAACACCAAAGGTGGTACAAATGCGTTGCTGCTCTCTTAAGGGAGATTGGAACCTGGTCACTAATGCCGGAACACAACTTAAGGATAATATGACGACATAATTTATTAGACCAACATAATTAACATAACATAAAAAATTGCCTAACATAATTAGGGAGATAAAATCTCACCGTCAGCCACTGGCTCGGTCATGTAGAACGGATGGAGGAGGTAGAGGAGTGAGGAACCCTGCTGGCAAGATATTGCGCAGGACAGACGAAAGTGGTGTGCTCCTGTTTCGGAGGCCAAGACTCACTATGGGTCGCTGAGCCAACGGTGTTTGTTAGTAACAATAAGATCAAATTCAAATTCAAAAGTTTTTATTCAAAATAAGTTCCACTAGAGAACACTTTTTGAAGGTTATACATATAGGTTAAAAATGATTTTACTTCCTAGTCTATGTACACTCCGCTTCGCAAAGTGTTATTGCTGTTAAGAAGAAGAATCGGCAAGAAACTCCCAAGCAACACGTTTAGCTAAAAATTGTTTTTCTTTATAAGTATTTCTCTTATTCTATACCTCAAGTTCTTTTTTTTATAAGTTTTATACAGAAGTATGTTACAGAATGAATTTTGAAGAATTAATGGAGTTGTAGCAAACAGTGCACATGCAATAAGACAGAGACACAATAAAATTAAAGAAAAATATTACTATAGTTATAATAAAGACATGGCGAACTACATTTTTTTATTTGTTTTGCTGCAACATATCGATCGATCGATTTAAGATATAGATAATTCTGTGGCCTAAACACTCTACGCCTCCTTGTGTAAAGGTGTGCTCGAAATTAAATACCAATTAATCAAACTTATGGCAACAGCCTCAAAAATACCATACATATTCTCATGTGATATTAGTATGTACTTATTTTACTTAATATTATTTTTGTGGTAAAACTTTAAATAACACTTTTTAGGCTTTTAATTGTGTTATATAATTAACTGACTTTTAAGAGACTTTTTATGCAATATCGCTAATCGATGACACAACGTCTCGTGAATACCACATACATACTTATTCGCTTCTTTCAGTAAAGTATGAGACAGTTTTTGTTTCTTTAGTGAAAAGTACCAAACGAAACAAGTCACAACGAACAATTTGGTTAAAATTTTCGCTTGAAAACTATTCGAAACTCCATATATTTATAGATAACTGATACTTGTTAGATACGCAGAAGGTCATGCAGAACCATATTCAAAAAGAACATATAGGTGTCGTCTACATATATATACAACTGTATTATTTGTTACAGATACATCCGATCCACTGACTATCGTCTTGGAACATGTTCTTATAGTTAATTCTGGATCAATTCCTAGATTGACAAATATTGTCGTACCAAAAGAATATAGCCCAAGGGTATATTCCGTTAGACACGTTGAAAGCCCTAGAATCACACAAAATACCAGAGGTAACAAAACTTATTTCTTTTTTATCACACAAATATAAAACTGCTCTCATATTCACACTTTCTTTTCAGACTCATTACCGTCTAATGTAAGATAAACATTATTCTTAGCAAGCCTAATGGTTTGCATAGAGTAATACCTAACGGCAAGAAAACCTAAGTATTGTTTAAATTAGATAAATATTTTAAAACATAGCTTTGTTGTGTGTGAAATTCACATACAGCAGCAGTGAAACTACAGATAAATATCGGATATCAGGTGTATTATGACAATTATAAGGTTTATTATTTTTATAATATTGTTACATGCCGACAAAGTGAATGCACACCTGGTTATTACCCTTCCCGCATTTGGACTTCTTTAGTTTACTTTGTGTTCTAAATTTACAATTAGACAATAGCCTATTGTTATTGCATTCGTTTATGACCGCAGGAATAATTAGGCAGGTGTGCAGATTACGTAAAACAATGCCCAAACGGAGGGGTGGGGTAGTCAAGCGAGGATTACGATACGAACCATACGTACATTCGATAAGCATAAGCTATATAATGACGGACTTTGCACGTGTTATTGAATAGTGCACTTTTTCTGGTTGTATCCAGTTATATTTGTACCCGTGTTATACGTGTTTGTACAGTTCTAATAAATTCCATACTAATTCCAACGGCATTTTAATTCAAGCCTTGTAGCTCTCAACAATATTCTTACCGAGCTATATAGCAGCACATATTATTTACATTTCATATACTTACTTTGAACAAATGACACGAGACGCTTATGATGACTAAAATAGGAAACAAATGCTCTAGTTTTACTTTGATTTATGAATTTCAAAATGTTTTTTGCTTTTCATCGAGTTTCAAATCACAATGATTCTAAAAAAGATGCAATTTATAAATATAATTTAACAAATTGCGGGAGTTCAATGAAATGCCGTTGTATAAATCTATTTACTGCTCTTACAAGATTTCACACCGGTGATACAACAAGTAAAAACTTAGTAAGCAGGAATTCGAAACCATAGAATATGCACTGCTCGTAATCAGGTTATCACTTCGATGCCTAATGATGTTCTATCTCAACTGAAAAGCAATTTATCTGTATTTCTCCACACACGGCCATGGATTTACAGGGAATTTGCACGACGAAGGCACTGGTGGAGCAAATTAGAATCTTTTTTCGCAAACAATACTATAGCACAGATACCTAACACTTTAAAATAAACCTAAATAAAATGTTGCCAAAAGATCTTATCGCTAAAAATACTAGGCTTCAAAATGCTCTTTTGAGCTCACCATTTTTCACTGGTCTGAGACACATAATTTCAAAAATCACTAAAAATTTAGGAGTATTTTTGATAGGTATCTTAATTTTTCCACTAATTATAATAACACATTATTTTTTAACGGAGTACTGTTTACTAGCGACTATTTAAACTATTACAAATATAAACAATAATATCTTAAAGTAAATTAATCCTTATTACATAAACAATTAAAGATATAATCCAAAATCTAGTGCACACAATAATTTAAAAAAATATTAATAAGGACACTACTGTAAATCTTAAAGATATTATAACCTATTATTTCAGGTGAAAACAATAATTTGGTTCCATTTACATATGCATCGTTTTCTCTGGCTCCATATAGTTACGTATCGCAACCATTTACTTCTATGAAGCATCTGCACTCATCGTCAGTTGACAAACAGTAAGTGTGTTATCCATTACATTCATAGTCATAATTAAGTTGTTTAGTAGATTAACGGCTGCTTGCATAACCTTCCTTAAATGTATTTAAGAAACTCATATTATTATTTATCACCCTTAAATACGATTAGCGTCTTGCACAACGCAAAAATTGTCCCTAAATATGTTTAAAGAACTATCAATACATTTCGTGTAAAACGTATTTAGGCAGTTTAATATGATTAACTAATTTTATTTAAAGGCGATCGTTATGCAAGCGACCCTAAGTCATATTTGTTCATCTGTTTGTAGGCCTCGGTCACTCTTAGTCAGTATTTTTTCAGAACGACCGGGAATATTGTGCAGAAATTTGACAAAAAGGTTTTAAATCTATTGGCACTACACGATGTAGTAAAACTGCCCAGCAACTAAAAGTTAGAATGCCACCTGGTTTTTATACAAATTAAAAAGTCATTATTATGTTTTAATGGAAATATTAGCTTTTAAAAGTCGTAAAAAATCGGACTAGGAAAAAAGTGGATATGCTTTCAAAAGAAATTGCTTTCAACAATATAGCTCCTCGAGCGACAATAGCATCTTTGCCTCATTTTATTACGTTAAATCGTAACAGTTGCCACTTTTACACACAATAAACTTTTCCTCACACAAGCTGCCTTAATTAAGCTTTTGTGTATACAGTCAGATTGATGCTTATCATGGGACCGTCAATATACAATAAACTACCTTAACGACAAACTCACCAACCGTATACTCTTTTCTTATTACTTTAATACTTTAAATTGGTAGGGGACTCCAGATCACATCTGAACCCTCGTGCATTGCTCTACAGATCGCGGTATGTGATGGCTTTATTGTCACGAATATATTTACGAAGTAAACAAAAATTTTGAATTTTGGGCCCGTCTATTTTTTCAGTATAAATTCTTGCAGTTAATCCGACGACCCGTCATGTCACTTAAGTTGATATTTGTGTACAATTTGATGTTTATTCTATTTTCCTGATTATCTAAAATCCTTACTTGAAATACGAAGTTAAACTTAATCAAAAATAACATTACACTCATCGCGTACTCTTGGCTCTGACTCCCCTGGAATATCATCATACCAGATAATCTAATAGCGTGCATAAGTAAACCATGATAATAACCATATAGTCAGTTACCGTTATCAATCTGAATCATAAGAATCATTGTCTCGTTCGACTGTGTCTTGCGGCAGCCATTACTACGAGTACACTCCATAAACTCGCATAAACTTTAGGCAGACAACTTATATACCTCCTATTGGAAATTTAAGATAACTGTCAATGAAATAAATGTCCATCAGCGCACCACATGATCATAGTCCAGTGCAAAATACAACAGAGCCAGTAACTGAATGTGGTATTTCCGCCGATTATTCTCCCGCTTGGACTGAAGAAGAGAACACCAGAAGAAGATGGCCCTGGTTAGTGGCACTTTTCGCAATCAGGACGGAGAATATACGTTACTTTTGCTCGGGTACTTTAATTTCAAAAAGGCACGTCATTACAGGTGAATGAAACTTTTTTTTTAACAGTTCACCGAAACATACAAGCCGCGCGCAGAAGGTTTGCCGTTGACTACTTACTATTATTGTATTATATTACTTATATTTGTATGTCTTTCAAGACCACGGGACACGACATTTGGAGGGTTTGCGTGGGGCCATGGGAAGGCCAACATGTACAGACCCCTTTGTCTAGGTTGCTCCCTGGTTGGTATGGGATCTTGTAGTAAATCAGAGGACTGCTATGATTATATGAGCTTTATTTGTGACTACTGTACAGCTAATATTCGCGATAAAGGTAAACGATGTGTGGTTTATTGTATGTGTAAGCGTCGCCGGACGGTATAAGGCGGACTGGGCGCGTGTTGCAGTATTGGCGGCTCCCCTCCTTGCAGAGCAGAACCGGTTAAGCTCCAACACCCTTAACAAATTGAATATAAATGTGGCGTGACACTGACCGGCGATTATCCCTGTCTAAATAACAATGCACTCAGGGCAAGCCCCAGCCAGTGTAGGACTATTATGGGAAATGAAGACAGTATTACTTACTATTATTGTTTATACTTATGTAAAGTATATACAATAATAATAAATTTTATTACAAAAACTATTTATATAACCTTTTTTGTCAACCATCGACGCGTGACGTCATAAACTATCGGCAAACCTTCTGCGCACGGGTAGTAAAGTAAGCACATTATGTATTCCAAAGTAATAAAAATAGGGTTCGTGTTATAGGTAACACCCAATCAAACTCCACGAATTACATATACCATATTATTATACATATATGTTGAGATAGTTTTAGACACGGAACATTTCTTACTGGTAATGGAATCCAGAAGAGTAGAAGGCAACGATCAAAATTAGCATAATTACGGTTTATGAGTCGAACACACAGGTCGCATTCATTATAAACCACAATATGGGTACCTACATATTATTAAGAGTTTTATTTGCTCTTATTTAATGATATCCTTAAAAACCTTATAAAATGTATATGAACATCTAAGTATGTATTATTTTATTAAAAAAAATATGCAATGCAATAGTTTAAACGTTAACAGATTTATGCGTTTTTGGGTATACATAAAGATATAGATAACACTTTATTATGTGTAGTACAAAAATGAACTTAAAGACTAAAATTATATCAAGTTACGTAGGTATGAAGGGCGGTCTTATCGCTAAAAAGCGATCTCTTTCAAAATATCAAAAAGATTAAAATTATCCTAATGGGCTTATTCCAACGTGATGTCTTTCTGTCAGTGTATATAACACTGATGTTTTCTCAAAAACTTATAAAACAAGAGATGTGAGATTCGGCATACGTTAAGATATCCCTTGTGTTTACAAAAACATATTGTGAATTTGCGAATATGTTTTAGGTACTACTAAAAAAGGGTCAAAAGTCAAAGTCGAAATTTAAACATAACCTTTACTTTTTGAGTTTTTTAAACTAAAATAGAAAATGTGAAAAAATAATCACTCTTCGCCCATGTCCTAACTTTACTTACTCGATAAGTAACACACATGTTACACACACACACACTCACGTACGCGCAAATAAATATATACACACACACACACATTGAAATTTTGTTGCTAACACCACCGTCATACAACCCTCTATTTAAGATAGAGTTAACACTGCTATTTTTTCCAGCTGCTCATTGCACGGACTCGTCTTCTAGGACATTATATAAGAATGAAATTCTGGCCAGACTTGGTACCTACGATCTTACCGACCTGGCTGACAACATCGCTAAAAATTATTACATAGACGAGCTTATAATTCATGATGGATACGATAAGCAAACCCATACAAGTAAGATATTTTGATTTCCAATAGTTTAGTTTAATAGCGGATTTACCAATAGGCTGAGTAGGATGAAGCCTAAGGTGGCAGATTTTGGAGGGGCGGCACATTTTTCCTGATTAAATCATATGAAGTCACATTCCACACAAAAAATTCTTAAGTTATCCTATTTCTATTACTTACTCAACTCACAGCAATAAGTTATTTTTCTTTCTTAAATAATTTCAAATTCGCGTTTTGCTACGGCAGGAATGAACACATTGATTTTCTTTTCTTGGAATAAAAAAATGCAGCCTAAGTTTCTATTTATAACATCAGCTATCTGCCAATGACAGTGCCGTCAAAATCGGTCCAGCCGTTTTAGAGATTAGCCGGAACATCGAAACAGACAAAATAAATTAAATTTGATTTTTTGATATAGATACCGTACATACTTTCATATTCTGCATTCATGCAAATTACTGCATGGTAAATTGGATTCGTCTTTTTTATTAAAATCTTGTCCCTTAACACGAAATGTAATAAACATGTACATAACAACATTTATCTTGCAAGTTTGTAAATATAACACATCATACTACAATCCGTTGACAAGAATGTGTCGTGTCTACAACGAACTCTCTTTGAAAAACAAAAAAATAGATATATTTAATGCCAAAATTTAGGGCGGCTAGCATGACGTTCTTTAATTTCATTTAAGAAACACTAAACACATTTACTACCCTTAAATACGATAAGCGTCTTGCACAACGCTAAATTCACCGGTAAATACGTTTACAGAACTGTCAAAGTTAATCATCCAAAAATGGCTATTTAACGCCTTAAACGCGTTTAAACCACAGAGTACTTTATATATACTGGTATAGAGTCAACAGTCATAATACATACATTAACGCAATCTATCGTTATACGACACTATTCAACGGCAAAAACCGTCCAGGGGGGTCTAGTATTATTTTGGTATTTATATTAGACTTTTGGAAATTGCGGGAGTCATAATTCAACTCCTGCAATTCCCAAAAGCCTTTCCAAAAAATGTTTATATGTTAGTAAATAAAACAACAATTTAGCGGTAGCGTGATTTATTATGTTTCCTTTTATTAAAATATTCAAAGGCATACATTTTCATAACATCATTTGTATCCACATCTAATCTGGTGCCGTTAGGATGATTTACTTACAAGTTTTACCACATCTGGGCACACAACAACCTTTGTCAGAAGAAGCCATACTCCAAGTCATCAGAAAACAAATCGTTAGGCAAATCGGTGTCCAGGTTACATGCGTAAGTACAACGTGATCACAGAACACTAGTAAACGTGATAAGCGAAGTCTTCGGAGTCCAGGAATCAAATAAAGTTATCGGAAAATAATGAAAACACACAAAGTACATACGTTCACGAATGTAACTCGTATCGATCGGAATGTCTTTTTGGTTTTGACATAATTGACATCTTTGAAATAAGTTTTTGGTAAATCGACAATTCATCAAAAATGTAGTAATTAAAGTTAAAAAGTGCTTTATAATTTGAAAAAGGTGAGGAATAGAATTTACACACTTTAAAATATATTTATTAGCTGATATGACTTGCAAAAACATAATAACATATCAAATATTTCTTAAACAAATATTAAAACAACTGCGTATAACGAAACATATTATATTCTTTCATTAATCATTTGGTGTTTAATTTGAGAACAGTGACATCTACTGCAATACGTACCTACTATTAGAACGCAAAAAATCTCTAAGAAAAAATAATTGTACTGACTGTTATGACACTGGTTTAAACATTGTCATTATTATGAAATTGTCACTTCTAAAAAGTCCATTACAGATTGTCACCCGTATATTAT